>CM022528.1:9296897-9921534 GCA_012273795.1 Dendrolimus punctatus
CAGATATCCAAGTAATACTTATGTTTAAATATATTTCTTATCTGTAGCTCATTGGCGTTTTATTAATATCCTTTAAAACATATTTTTTAAATTAAATAACTAAAAAATATAATTTCATTTTTGATAGTGTTTTTAAACTTACTAGTAGATTTACACATTTGTCGCCAACAAGCAATTCCAATTTTGACACATCTACCGAGCTTTGTAATGGGTCCCAGGTAGGGTGAACCATCATATTAATTACAATTTCTTTTCGCTTGCTGTCGTCTTAATTAGACCACCTTTTTCCTGTTATTAGCGTGAATGTGAATCGTATATAATCGTGATGTGTAAATTGTTTGTGTGGACGTAATCATAACATTTAGATATTTTTGTAAGTCATAACAAATTTTGACCCTATTGCCGCCCTTCTCCTACCGAAGAGGCTCTTGGTAAATCTATCACTGAGTTATATGATCATTCATAGCATTCCTCTTTCATGGTTTTATACGTATTTCTTGATAATAAATTGGCAAGAACCATGTAATTGTTGTCAATTATTTATCCCGGCTGCAATCAGACAGCCTTCCTGCTCAATCAGTTCCAATTTGCACAATCCCCTACATTCCGTGTTGTGAGAACATTAGCTCTTTTATATTGCTTCATGACTTCTTGTTTTGCTATTAAAAAAGCCATATCTCGAAGATGATATTGAACAAATAAATTATTATTTGTCATGTTCTATATGTGTGATTTATTGAGTACACTAATTTGGCGTATCAATACACCAAATTAGCTCAATAAATGTCATAACGATAAATAATATTGTGTATCTATTTTTCTATGAGTAAGTTATTTTGTATCCACATCAACGTAGGTATAATTAAGTTATATGTCGAATTATTCACTGGGACTTGAAGGGTGACATTATGTTCTTTGTTGCTGTGCAATTTTATTTTGAAAAGTACAAAACTGGTTTATTTTTTATTTCCTGAGGCAGGCACAGGCTCACCTCACCGACGGAAAGTGGTTACCCTCGCCTATAGAGGTTTGCAACACCAGGGATATCGGCAAAGCGTTGCCCACCTCAAGAAGCTTTATAACGCCCTTCTTAAAGAACACCATGTCAAGGTGCATAGGGAAAACTGCGGCGGGAAGTTCCCTCCAGATCATTGTTGTACGCGGAATAAATGTTCTAAAGAACCGTTGAGTAGTTAAGCGTAGAAGCTCAAGGAAATGGGGGTGAATATCCCGTCACTGGAAAGCGATGCAGTTGTAAAAATGAGGCGTTGGCACCAGATCAAACAGTTCCTCGGAACACTTCCCGTTAAAGATAAATGGTTGTTGATAATGGTTATTCATATAGAGTTAAAGTAAGTTTGAATGCTTCTTTATGGTTCTTGAAGAAGCGTTCAAAGCTACTCTAACTCTCTATGAATAAGACCGTAAAAGTAGGATATTTATTGCTCTCTATATAAATAAAAATATGTTTTTGTATGTTAGACCTCTATGATAAACGTTTGATCAGATTATGATGAAACGTTGGTAGGGTATCATTAGGTAGTTTTTGAGAAGCTCCTCGCGACCCGCCTCGTCCGGCACCTCGACACGATGGAACCAGGCCTCTCTGAAGCGCAGTACGGCTTTCGGGCAGGGCGCTCCACGTTGGACGCTCTGAGTGCCCTAAGAGACTGGACCAGAGAGAGAGAGCCTGCAGTTTCGCTCGACATCGCGAACGCCTTCAACAGTCTCCCATTTGAGACTATACGGGAGGCACTGTGCTTCATGCGAGTGCCCCCGTACTTGAGAAGGCTGCTGGAGGCATACCTCCAGGACAGGTTCATCTTTTGGGAGGGCAAAAACGGCCATGTAGCTGGACGTCGAGTGACGTGCGGAGTTCCACAGGGTTCGGTATTGGGGCCGAACCTGTGGAACATCAGCTACGACTGGCTTTTACGGGAGCCCATCCCGACAGGGACAAGAGTTCTCTGCTACGCGGATGACACTCTCGTCATGGCCAGAGGCAGTTCCTACGAGGAGGCTGCCCAACTGGCCACTGTTAGCACGTCGCTGGTAGTGGACCGAATTAGGCCGCTCGGTCTGAGGGTCTCCGCGGAGAAGACGGAGGCTCTCTTCTTCCATGGCCCTCGCAGGGGACCACCTCGGAACGCGCACATTGTCGTGCAAGGCGTATCGGTGACGGTGAAGGCCCATATGAAGTACCTGGGCCTCACGCTCGACGGCCGTTGGAACTTCGGGGCTCATTTCACCCAGCTGACCCCGAAACTGGTAGGGGCCGCTGCCGCCCTAGCTAGACTGCTGCCCAACGTGGGGGGACCGGGCTCGATATGTCGGCGACTCTATGCCGGCATTCTCCGAAGCATGGCGCTGTACGGTGCTCCTATCTGGGCCGAGGCCCTGAACCGCACAAACAATGCCCGGCTGCATCGTTGTCAGAGGGTTCTGGCGATTAGGGCTATACGGAGCTACCGTACGGTATCCTGGACGGCGGCTACACTCTTGGCGGGTGATCCTCCTTGGGAGCTCCAGGCAGATGTGCTTGCTGAGATGTACCAGTTCCGGAGAAGCGTCCGGGATAGGGGCGGGAGGCCTAGTCCCGAAGAAATAAAACGGACCAGAGAACGCGCAGATGAGACCCTAATCCGCCACTGGTCGGAGGAACTGGAATCCCCGGTGGCAGGCCGGGAAACAGTTGAAGCAGTTCGCCCCCATCTATCCCGCTGGGTCCGCAGAAAGCACGGAACCCTAAGTTCCAGAATGGTGCAGATACTTACCGGGCATGGCTGCTTTGGTAAGTACCTGTACCAGATTGCGAGGCGGGAGCCGACACCAGACTGTCACGAATGCAGCGCGCCAGTCGACACGGCGCGCCATACGCTGGAAGAATGTGCCGCTTGGGAACCCCAACGGCATGACCTGATGTCAATCATCGGTAGGGATCTCTCGCTGTCCAGTGTGGTCGACCAGATGCTACACAGCGAGAGGAAATGGCTAGCGGTGACCTCCTTCTGCGAGGACGTTATGTCCCAGAAGGAGGCTGCCGAAAGAACAAGGGAGGAAGACGAGCAGGCGGACCCCCGTCGCAGACGGCGAACAGGGGCTCACAGGCGGCGCTTTGCTCATCTCCTCCCCATAACATAGTAGGACGGGGGGGTCAGGGGACCCTCCCGACGAGCCACACCCATTGTCGTGGGGTGTCCTAGTCACAACCCCCCCCCCCCTTGCATCGAGGTGACACGGCAGTCATACCCATGGTTACGGTCCCGTGGCACCTCATTATGATGCGGAGGGACTCTGGAAGGTTTAGTGGGTAGTCGGGCGGTCGGTGCATGCACCAACAGCCGGGAGTCCCACATACCCCTTATTGACATCCCCCGGGGCCTAAGGATATGTACAAACGCATTCCCCCAGTGTTGACAAGAAAAAAAAAGGGTATCATTAGGAAACCCGCGACTCTTTCTCGCTCAAAAACAGAATATACAAACAAACATTTTTTTGCTTTACGTCGCATTGTAATGCATGCCAGGTGCAGCTAGTTTTAACTAACAATTATTAATGTGAATTTGCTTTAAAAAGTCTACTGTTTAATGAAAAGCGCCTTTTCAAGTTACCATAATTTCCTCGTTTAGCGTCTGATGAAGCCCTAACATTTTACTTAAGCTATTATTACATGTGTCTGAATTTGCTTTGTGCCTTTATGCTTCAAAATTGTTTATAAACTTTAATATTCAGGAATACTTGGCACCGAGTAGGTACGTAGATAAGGAGGCAAAAATAGGTGTTTCCTACTGACATAATGCTCCTCAAATCATCATCTAATGTAGGTAATATATTAGAGCCCATAAAGATCTTACGGCTATATTCTGACCTTCCCATATTAGTGAAAACGACGATATAGCCTCAAAGCATATCCAAGATGGATTCGCAGGATTCATATATTGGTACGAGTATATCAATAATTTGCTGTTTAGCAAATGATATCCAATAATAATTAATTGGTGATGTTAATATTGTAAATCTTGTGTAATTGTTAAGCTCTTGGATGTTTCATAAAACAAATTTATTAATTTAAAAGTAGTACTAATCTTTTTATAGTTGAGGAATTTATACAACTTGTTACTATTACTTATTTTTTTTATTTATTGATTTATTACTACAATTAATATTTGGACCAGGACTTTTTTCGTGAAGAAAATGCTTTTTGCACACTCCACTGTTCAGAGACAGGTCGTATAACAAGTTCAAATACCATTATTTGAAGTATCTTGTAACAGTCGCCAAAACATCGGAATAAAAATCAAATAAAATACCGCGCTTAAAACCGTCAAAACGTAGTTTTATTGAAGTGAAATTTCTTTAGAATCATTGCCATTTGAAACTCGATGAAATGAAAAAGCGACACTAAAACAGATAAGCACAATATATCGGACTAAATCTGTGAGAGAATGAAATACGAGTTTACATTATGTAGCACAGATTTTAGTATCAGATGATTAAACATAGGTCCAACTTAGACTGAAATAAAACAGATAATAATGTTTATTAGACCAAACAAGAGATAAATGTAAAGTAATACTAACGTAATTTGAATTGGATTATAATATGTTGACGGATGTAGGCTAAAGGTATTATTATGTTTATATGAATAAAAGTTAGGGAAGAATAATCTTCGAACTATCTTTCTCTGAAGTTCACATCTACTGCCTGTGAAGTGCACACACGCACAATTTTTTTAAGTATTAGGTATTAGTCGCGAAAACTTAAGAAAATTCTAGTATTTGTCCCGATATTGAATTCAGACAGCGATATAATTAGAAGTAATTTAAATACTGAACTTTTAAAGAAAGCAAAGTTATGAACTAAAGTGTGATAATGCTCTGTTAATAATACTATAATAGAAGCCGTTTCAGACACATGGCGCCTACCGCTCACAGAGGATAATAGGATTTTAATTGAGACGGAGCTTTTGTACAATAGAAGGCTATTTCGAGGCCAATAAATTTTTATTCATAACCATTATCGCCAGTGCGCCGTCGAACGAGAATTTAGCGCGGCCGTACCATGAGATGTTCTGGGCAATTTTTATCACGTGTAGAATTTTTTTAATACTAGGTGTGCCAACAAAAGTTCATACGCATTTTAAAATATGTTAGGATAGTTGCCATAGTAGTTTATAATACAACACATGGAATGTAGTTAATTTATTACAAACGTTATAACTTTATTTGAAATTATAATAATGCATATTTCACATTATTTTGTTTCGTCAATTGTGAAATCTGACTGAAACGTCAAATAACGCAGGTCTTTTTGCATCTCAAGAATACACATTTCACTAATCAATTCAATTCATTCACACAACCACAGAGATTTAGCGTAATAAAAAGGTTTTAAAATACAAGCTTCTGAAATTCTGGATATCATGTAGCAGCAGAGTGCTAGCCAAGACAAGTAAAATGAGCTCACACACGACAGGTCTATCTATTTAGTAAAGGAGTTCCTATGCCCACCTTCCGACTCCATCCTCAGATCAGCTCCATGAACCATATTATTGCATTGTCACGCAATATACATATGCGTGCAAAATTTCACCTCAATCGGAAACCGGGAATAGCTCATATATAACTTGCAAGATGACACCCGAACTTATATGCATACATCCATTGCAAGTTAAAAAATAGCTTGTAAAAAAAAATAATTATGTTACAATTATATTTATTTTAACCAATATTCACAAAAAACTGCTCAGCATAACATTACTTTTTAATTTATCGAGACCAAATTGAAATGAAGTAATACGATGATTGTTGTCTAAACGTGTTTGTTTTCGAATTGCAATTATTTGAATTTATTCGTCTGTCCCACTGAAACGATATGATTCATCGGGATACCAATATCCTACGGTCTATCCCGTGATATACCTACATAAGCTAGCTGTATTGAATTTCATTGAAATCTGTTCAATGTTTTCACGTGGTACGCAAACAGAGAAAAAATATCAAAAATATAAAGGTTCAACACCACACTGACAAGAACATTCCAAAAACACTTATCAGACTGTTATGTTCATTTACATTAATTGTACAGAGTGAATCTTTCAAATGGGGTTCCGATGACAAATCCTACATGGGGTTAGTTTTATTAAAAACTAGAACGATATCACTAGATTTTTGAAATATCTATTACCATAAGTTAGGAACTAAATTGGCTGATTTAGTATATAAAAAAATACGCATACTGTATTATTACACTAAGCCAGGGAGGATAAGGATATTTTTTGTGAACGAATGTCAAACGATAAACTACAGAAAATGTTATTTTTTTAATAAATCAATTCATATTTTCAAGTATTCATAGCCGGTGCCTTATCTAATTATTCGAAGCAATGTTCAATTACTTACTATTATGATACTATGAATATCTTATTAAACATTTTATAAAACATAAGCATAAGAGATAGTTTAGGATTTAAAAACAAACAAAAAGCTTCTGAAAAGTTATTGTGTCAATATCGCTGGAATTGCATTATTCAACATTGGTATCGAGATTGTATTGTGAACGATTTTTTATTCAGAAATTTGCAACACCCAATATTCGCGTTTGTTGTTTTTCGCCTCGATTTCGATTCGAATCTAATAAACACACGTTGGATATACATCGATTGTTTAATATTTTTGTTTATCTTTATCCAGAATCATGACCCAAATATTGCAGCATAATATTATTTTGCGCATGATAAATACTTACAGTTTTAATTAACAAAGAAACGAAATACAAAAACCAATGCTTATCGGTATACGGCCAAAGAACGCTTTCGTAATGGCTACGAATTTTACTATTTGACTACAAAACTCAAAAAGCAATTTCACATTTCAGAAACTAGAAACATAGTATTATCGTGATGAAATTTTCGTTGAAAATATTTTACCCCACTACCTTGTAGTGCTAACTTGTGCACGTACTTTCCTTGAATTATGTGAAGTTCGGCGGCCACTATATCACAACTCTTTCTTCAGTGAAGGAGTGTGCAAATGCGGCCCTTGGGAGATCTACATACTCCGCGGTGTAAACCCCGAAATTCAACGAATGATCAACGTTACTTTTAAATTAAATGAACAATTTCAACTGTGCGACATTTTGAACTGCCACAAGGTGTTCGTTGTTTGACAGTGAAATAATCACAATTTGGCTGAGGCCAAGGTGTGGGTTGCATGGGTCCAGCGTTCAACTAGTGCTTATTTGCTTGAAGATCAAAAAGAAAATAGTTGCGTTAATTTTAGCAAATAAAAAATCTGTATTATTAAATTAGAAAAGAAAATGATACTCAATATAATTAGGAATTGAACTTCTTCTTTATGTATTTATATCATCAGTTGTCCACCGACATACATGCTAATAGCCCTTGTGACGGAAAGTGGACACCTTTAACTATGCACATATACATCGACGCAAACCTGAAAGTAGTTAAATAACATATTTTTTAAAGAGTCAACAGTTAGTTTTTTAAACATAATAAATACGCTAGCTTGTAATTAGTTTGTGAATTATTATCACATAAGTAACTAAGAAAAATAAATTATTTAATAGATGGAGCATTACTGCTTCCAGAATTAACGGAATTCCGGACCCTATACTGGTCTCTGCCAACCGGCGAGTTAACGATTATTTGCTTTTCAACCATTAAATATATTCCAAGTGTAAAATGGTATTAAAACAGTACTTTGTATGCGAAACCAGCACTAAAACGTTGGGTCGTAAATAGGCGAATTGTATTTATACATTCGTAACATTAGGTTTTTATTTCAATCAGGAAAAGGCAACGTTTTCCCAATAAGTATCACGATTTTACAAAAGTGAAATTAATCTTTAACACGTTTATATAAGCATAAGAATTTAAAAAAATGAATCTTCTTCAATCAGCAAGGTAGGTATGTACTGGAGCAATTATTATGTGTTTGGATAAAACTGAAGATTTATAATAGCGGCATGGAAACAAACAAACAGTAGAAAACGATTAAAAGATTATGATTTAATTCAAATCCATAATCCAAAATAAACCATATTAAGATATCATCAAAAAGATGCTAATTGGCCTGTATGTCGGTTATTTCTTTTTTACGGACTTGGAAATAAAAAACAACGATTCTCAAAATCACAAAATTTGGTTTAAATATTATATTTAATTTCAATAAGGAAGTTCGCTGTGTGGAAAATCTCAGGTAACTTATATAAGTAACTGACACTTGCTATATAATAACAGAATATGATAGTTTCGTGATATCAATACAACAATACAACAGCAGGTTATTTATACATCTCTTTATCTTGTTTTCTTATAAAAAAATATATTTAAAATCCATTAGACTTATTAAGCTCAGGTGCTAAGAACAGCGTGTCAAGTTTTGGTACGACAGTTTTAACCATAAAGGTGTTTAAGCCGATAGGTGTATAAAAAATGATGTACATGGCAAAATGGCGGAGCAGAATCTATTCGGGATAAGGTGGGAACTTGTTCATGTTTGTCTGAGAGAAAATATTCGTCGGTTTCATTTGTGTTGCAGAAAGCTGCAAGACATATATTATATACCGTAAGTACAGTATCTATGGAACATGGTAATAATGTTTCTAGATAAAAAGTAGAACAGAGCAGTAGAGTAGTAGAGTAGAAAAGTGGAAGTAGGTAGTTCTTACGTTCATCTCCGTTGTTAAAACTATAGAGACAAGTATTCAAAATTTCATATGAAATTTTTATCCCCAATAGAAGGAAGAAACGAGTATACGAATTCATTTTACAATAATTACCAATATTTAAACTTAAACCGCAAATTAAGCGATGCCTAATCATGAACGACCACTTTTATACTGTTTATCTCTCCGTTTATCTTGACAAGCTACATTATTATAGCTCAACAAATTTGATTAAATTTTGCACGGATTTAAACAGAAATTGTATATTATGTTCCTTTTCTATATGTTGCTAGATTCAGAAGTTATAAATGTTAGCCCCATCCGAAAAAAATCGAGGCCATAGGTTAAACAAAGAATTAAACCGTCTCTAATATCTAACTGTAAAAGCCACCAAGTGGTTGCCTTTTTATTAACATTTGGTTTGATACCAGGTTCATATTAAAAATTTTATGTCCTTAAAAAATCCTCTACCTCTTTATTAAAATAAGTGAAAACGAGGAAGAAATTCAAAACGACCATTTTATGTGTATGCGAGGTAAATATCTTTAAATGTATTCAGATTTGATTTTGGCTGTTCATCGTGCGATGCATTATTCATTTTGTTAGTCCGCTAACTCACCGCCTGGGCCATGGTTGTCTCGATAAATAAACAATTCCTTCACCTCTACCACCGACAGCCATCCTATCCGAGGGATCTAAATTGCCACATTATTTATTAATCTTTGATTGCCCTAAATGCATAACTGCTCGTTTTATTGATATTGATCTTTTAATTTTAGCACAAAATAATTTGTCAATGGTCGAGCAATTATTTATATTACATACATAATCTACAAATAATCATTCATGATAAGTATAACTGTGCACATTGAAACATATCCATATATTCAAAGCAACCTTTGTTAAAATTTATTGTTACAATAATAAAATATTGTTACGTGCGAGCAGGGGTACGTACTTATGGATTGGAAGAAAACACCAGTTTTTAATTTGAAAGCTTTCATTGACTTACTCAGCCGCATGTAGTGGCTCTCTGCAAGGCTGCCCCTTTACGCACGACCAACGATGCACAGTCCCGATGATAAGTTTTCACACCCTCAACACCGTCGCCGATATTGCGTGCACCACCACCGATATTATCGCGGGTAGCTCGCTTCTGGTTCCTCTTTCGAACTACGCTACGCACCTCCTTCACGTATCTGTCCACCAAACTTGTCACTAAATTCACCACTTAATTTGTCTCTGTCTTCTATTAACCTTCTCTTCCAACTCTTTAGTATCGCACTTGTCGCTTCACCGTCTTGGTCTGTACTCAACTTTAAAACTGCCCGGTAGGCGCGCCTTACGCTGTTTATATACCCGGAAGAATTTTCTAGTACCCATCTATCTATCTCTGTCTCTTCCTTCCCGAACCTTCAGTTCGGGAACTTTCGTTTATACATCTATCCCTTTCTAACATTTATCTATCTCTTTCTTTCGGTCATCGTCTATCCTTTTTTAACATCTATCTATCTCTTTCTTTCGTTTATCGTCTATCTCTTTCTAAATATATCCGTCCTTGTCTTTTACTTCTAGATTGTTCTGGTTGTTTCTAAAAGTTCTAAAACTAACTAGATGGTTCTTCCATCATTCGCCACAATATTATTATTCATCGTCCGCACCCTCTGATCAATTTACGATGAGAGTCATTGCAAGGCCCTGCGATTCTGTAAATTCTGGTATTATTATGTTACAATTAATGACCGTTTTACGCAGATATGGCAATGGATGTAATGCGCTATTTGTGATGCGATATTAATTTTAATTGTTAATGTCATTAAATATTGATAGATAACGTATGTGTAAACACTAATGTTGCTATTTGATAACGGTGTTATTTTTAACCGCATTCGGCCACAGTCAATATTTCTAACATTATCGCAGGTGCGGACCCACCATTATATTTATAAAACACCATACGTGATTTTCCCACTTCGTTTAGTCTGCAAGTTGTTTTAAATAAACTTTTATTTCAGTAAAGAAGCCAAGGAGTGTCTGTCGCGTAGATAGCACCCGGACACTTTTTAGTGAGTGTCGCGCACCGCTAAAAAGTGGCGTACTTATTCTAGCGGCGCCGCAGATAAATTCTCTGGCGATCGTATCTCGGATGGCAATTAAGATAAGCGAGCATTGTGCTGTCACTGTTGCTCACTATGTGCGTTTAGCGGACACACGCCCGATTTATGCGCTTCGGGATTACGGGTCAGGATACACCTAAGTTGCATTACGTAACTTACCTCACATCCGCAATAATGATGACAAACGTGACCTCATTACGAGGGTCAATATTTTTAAAAGGAAGACTGGAAGATTGGATTTTCAATACTTATATTGTACTGTAACACGTTATAATAATAAAAAATTCGCTGGGAAGCTGGCTGAAGGGCCAGATACAGAAGGCTCTCTTGGACACGGCACGGATTATGAGGAGGTTCCTATCTCAGAAGCCCTAACCACCGATAGTTTGGACACTAGGCCCCGCTGGCAGTGTACTGCAAGATTATATTTTTTTTTATTGAATAAGTATTTTCATTTAGTATAAACACTTTCCTGACTGTTAGGACGTCACACTCAAAATAAAGTTTAACCGCTGGATATCTGTAACGTTTCGATTTTATAGTTTTTAAAAGTATTCGTTGCGATCGTTCTAATTTGATTAGGTGGCCTATTCTTGCTCCTCACGATGTAATACAGTAGGACTATACAGATTGAGCTAATGACAGGCAAACTGTTATAAGAAGTGATTGGTCAGCCACATTCCGTAATTTCTTAAACATGTAAATTAGTTTTCTAGTCTGTGTAGTTAATTTATTAATATGCGAGCACCAAGTAAGCTTGTCATCTAGTAATACACGTAAATACTTTATACAATTTGATATTTCTAATGTATCACAAATGTAAGACTTAGAAGGCTTGCAGGTGTGTATTTGAATACAATAATCAGGATTTAATGGAAATTAAATGAACGTTCAGGGTTATTAAAAAGAATATAGTTCGTTTTGTGACATTTAAAGTAAGTTAGTTTAGATTAATACAAATAGATATGTTGTGTTTGTCTAACTCAGCTATGGACGTTGTCTTTCAACTTTAATTAATAATAATAGAATCAAAACTTCGCTAGCTGCTTAGCAATAAAATCGTATAATTATCTATAATGAAAACCCTTCACTTCCCTCGAAGTCATATTTTAGAAAATTTATATAAAATGTTATGTACGCAATTTTCAAAACACTCCTACAAATAAAAAAGCAAATAACAATAATGCAAAAATATTTTGATGATACTAAAGGTAAGTGTTAAAATCATATCTGAATATCAAGTTTTTTAACTTTCAGGGTACAAAGTAAACCGCTATATCTCTAAGTCGAGACGAGGGCCCTTTCTGAAACATCCTGCCCGGAAAGTGATAAATTTAAAAAGTACTATTCTCGCCCTTTCTGTTAACAAATTATCTGTACTATACATAGATAATTGTAGTGTTGGGATACCATCGAGCCCTCGTTCTCGCAACCTCTCAGCGCTTTGTGAAAAAAGTCAGTGGGTAGAATGATGAATGACCGACTTTCTTTTTCAAATATATATTTTAGTAAAAAAGAGATAAGATTTATTATTAGCATTACAAAATAGTTCCGTATGCGTTCCATTGATTAATGATCTTCTTTATAAATAAAAATAAGTGTTTGTATATTTGTCCTCTATGTGTTCCTAAATCATTTATCAGATTGTAATGAAACTTTGGTAGGGTATTCCGTAGACGCCCTCGAGGGTTTCTCGCCCATAAAATAGAATATACAAAAAATAGTTTATGTGACGTTGCAACGCGTGCTAGGTGTTTATTTATTATAAGTATTTACTTATTACTTACAACTTTTATGAATTTTACATACATACATACATAACTTCACGCCAGGTCCCTTGCGGGGTAGGCACGAACAACAGAGTGAATTTCATAAATTCAAAACTTATGAATTTTATTTACAATTTATACCAATACATAAAAAATGTGTGTGTGAGATGTGCAGTTCACACACAGTAGAAGTGAAACTTCAGATAATATAGTCACAGATTTTTTTTTCAACTTTTATTATTATAAATATATGTACTTCCTTTTTAGCCTATATCTGTCAACATGTTATAATTGAAAATAAACTTATTACTTAAAAATTTTCACTGTTTTAGTCAAAAAAAATATTAGATATTTACTGTCGCTTTTTTGTTCCATCGAGTTTCAAATCACAACGATTGTAAAGAAGTTTCACTTCAAAAGCCTAATAATAAAAAAGCACTACATGCATATTTACAAAATAACTAAAAATGGTTCTAGATCAGTCAGAGGGGAGCGTTCCCAAAATGCAGGTCGTATTACTACGCTGTATGGCGACCTAAATTCATTTCCAGAAAAACAGACCACCCGGGATATCAGTTTGAGGGATATAATAACAATCTCAGTATATTTAAGTTTAATTTTATATATTGAAATATTTTAGATGAACATATTTATTATTCAAATTACGTAGCACTTTAATGTGTCAACAAATCTTACGTATACAAAAAGCGCCTACACTTAGGAACACTATAGGTAGTAATGGAGCAAAGACGGTTTAAATTGGGGTCACATTTGGAGAATTACTTAATGAAACTGACACGTGTCTAGAAATACTGGTAGTTGTAAGATATAGTACAAAATTATGTTGATATTTGTCATATTCATCATATGAATCTGCGAAAAGACCTTTTAGACCCTTAGTTGAGAGAGTTGCTAAGAGAAGAATTGCTGCCATTTATGTCATTAGCATCACTTGGCAAAGCGTTGCAAACACCAAAAGCATTTTGTAACAACTATCAATGGCGTATCATTATGGGAAAAGTTCGGCTAGATGTGCTTTCATAATGTTTAAACTTGCTCCAAAGAAAATCTTAATATCACCGGGAAGATCAGAAGCTTAGCAATATAAATAAGTGGAAACAAATATTTTCATTAAAGTACCTACATACAAATATAAAGTACCCTCTATTTCCTGTTATCTTTTCCCAATAACTTGAAATCGCTATATTTCTTTATTTTAGCAAACGGCATACCTTTACTCATATATGTATATTTATTTCGTCATGAAATTTAATTTCTACTTACACGTGTCATTTTCAAATTAAGTTTGTGTTCAATCTCAATAGCGTTATTAATTAGACAATTCCACTTTAATTAAATTAACGTATTATAGAAAAGCAAAATCTATATCGACGGGAAACCTGTTAGATTATTACCAATTTAATCACTGTGCAAAATAATAAGCAAGCATTCGTTCTAAGGACGTGCATTCAAATACCGCCTTTAGGCATACGAAATAGACTACAGATTAGACCGCACATATTGTAGTTAATACTAGCAATTATCGTAGAGTAACGTTGTATGCGAGAGCGTGCTAATGCATAGTGTACACGCAAGCCCCGAGTGGGTACTTCCTCTACGAAGCCATAAAAAAGGGAAACTAATTAAAAACGTAATCACGTTTGTTACGGCGCAACAGATTCAAGCAAAAAAATTGGGGTTACACCGAGCCGTGACCCGGCAGAATTGTAAATCGACAATTTGAATTCCTCTCTTGAACGCAGGTATCGGTTCAATCTGCTCCGGGAATGAACGAATTATCTCGCAAGGGCATCGTGGGGAGTTCACAAACAAGTTATCAGTAATCACTTAATAGACAGCGTATTTCAGAACAAAGTAGAAATGAATAATGTCCGGTGAATTCGGTATTTCCTTTTTATTTATTTTTAACAACAAACTACCACAAGACTGGTGATACAAGAAGTTAATGTTGCCAGCTCGTTGCTAGCTTTCTGAGCCTTTACCATATAGAAGAAGATAATATTTCCAATTCAGCATTCTAATTGAGGTGTAGTATGTTTTTCCAGCAGGCGAAAAAGGGGCCAAATATATTAGGTTTAATTTTGGAGCTACAAAAAACCTATCGCTCACGAATTCTCCATACCCTTGGTTATCGCTTAACGTTTCTTATACGGTACAGATGCGGTGAAACACAGTCATTAACAAGTAATAAAAGCATTGGACACGTTTTTCTATGACCTTTTGGTGGAAAAAAATCTTTCTTCCCACCAAAAGGCCATCGCATAAAGATAAAAAAGTATTTAAATACTGGGTAGTTTACAGTGAGCTCTAAGATCACGGCCCTTTGATCCCATCTGTCCAAGAAACAATACAGAAAGAAATTATTAATATTAATAGGTTTAGCTGGAATATTTTTTCCATTGTTGTCTTTAAGTTCTAATTCATTTTCCACCCATCAAAATTATCCAAAATTATTATATTTGAACTGTTTCACATAATCTTTCACAAGTTGATCAAACTTCTAACAAACTTCAATATTGATTAAATATTATATTAGTTTGTATATAACTTCAATCTGCGCTCATGGCTTCGATCATTAGATCTTGACTCGACAGAAACAACAACTAGGAACAAGCTCACTTCATTCGTGCCCTCCCAAGTTTGGAGAATAACTTAGAAATTCAATTTCAACGAGTGAATGGTGGCCAGAACTGCAGAGTACCGTCTATGCACTGCCAACTCAGAATTATGCTTATGTCACCAACTATATAGAAATTAAATCCCGTATAAAATTCTATTGTAGGCTACTTAGTGTTCAACCTATGAATCAGTCTAATATGCTTTTAAACAAATATATACAAATAAAATTGAAATGTATGTCTGTGATTCGAAAAGAAATACTTAAGTTATATGTTCACGTATTTGTTACATTACATTTTATGATTTTAGTGGTGTTATTTTTATCGATTTAAAGTAATTGGAAAATTAGAAGTATTGTGGTTTTTTCAGGCTAAGCTTTAAATATTGAAGTGACTTTATATGTATTTATTTCCTCCTATATCAATAAATAATGAATAGAACGATATCGCCCTATTTGATATACTTGTAGATATACTTACTTATATGAGAACTTTCTACTAAGAAAATGAACATTGGATACTTTGCATCGCGTAAAATTGATATTATCAGTTTATACAAATCTGAGGTAACCGCCCGAAAATTCTTATTTTCTATAAACTAATAGTGTACCCATATATATTTCAGTTTATATATACGTCAATGAGACAAACAAATGTTTCAGATTTATAATAGACGTGTGTTAGATCGCTTCATAAATTATTCAAAATGAACTGAGGCGGCAATTTGGTAAAGAGTGAAAAATGATACCAGGAGACACTCGAAGGCTATCTCCAGAACATCAGTCTTGTTTGACACAACAGTTATTTGTACCTTCATTTTCCTAACGGGACTTATAATGGTCCATCAATACTTATTTCGTAATATCTATAATATTGTTACGAGCTACGCAGAACTCGAATTAAAATGCCGTTGGAATTACCATAGAGTTTATTAGAACTATACAAACACGTATAAAACAGGTACAAATATAACTGTATATAATCAATACAAACTGTACGATCCAATAACACGCTCAAAGTCCGTCACTATATCCTTATCGAATGTACTACACACGTCCTGCCAGTATCGGGTTCGTTGCTTGAATGGCCCACCCCTCCGTTCGGACATTGTTTTATAGTAAACTGTGCAATACACAATCGACTGCGTGGGCTGGGTTCTTCCAAGAAAACGTAATTTGCACACCTGATCAATTATTCCTACGAACGGCCAACAAACTTGAAAACAATAACAATAGGCAATTGTCTAATTGCAAATTTTAAACACAAAGTAAACAAAAGAAATGCGGTAAGGGTAATCTTTTGTTTTTGGATAAGCACAATATGTTTATTTTATATCTTAAAATTTAACTAAAAATAATATTTTTTAATTATTATTCTTAATAATAAAGAAATTTAAATAATCGTAACATATTATAAATTAAACTAAAAATATTTATATATAGAAACTAAATTTAAACTATAAAATCTAGTATTAGACTGCTTTTTCTGTTTGTTCGAGATTCAAATAAAAACTTCTGAACCAATTTCAATGCTGTTTCCGCTGATGAATAGCAAATTCTTCAACTTAAAATCTGCGACACTTTATTTCCCGGGAAACCCAGGATGCGGAAATTTTCTTAGGAGAAGTCAAAGAAGCCAAGTTGAAAAAAAAACTGAAACGATGTGGATATTTTCACTGATCTATATATAGCAAATTGAAAAAATCATAAAATCTGTGATACTTTATATATCAGGCATTATGTATCCCAGGTTTTTATAGGAATCTTTAGTAGACGTGTATTTTCGTCTTAACAAATCCATTACCCTGCTTGAATTACCTTTGATTTTAAATATTGGCAAAATAACTGTAACATCCTTCTAATTTGGATGAAGTCGAAGGCTAATTCTTGTTAATTATAATATAATGCCAATGTCACCATTTTATGTTATAGATAGACTAGCGGGCCAGAAAGATTTCAGTGACCAAATCACTACTAAAATTAGAATTTTATATAAAGATACGGAGAGTATTAATAATATTTTATTATATACCTACTGATACAAAATATCTTTACAAATTAAAACTGTGTATTTCTAATTATGCTCATAAGCCTTATCGCTAGCGAGGGATCTCGTACAGACAACCCCAATTAATTTAGTGGGGGAATAATAATCTAATTTTTATTTTAAAGCCTATGTTCTGATATCCACCTATAAATTAAAAGGAAACCTTACGGTTTTTATGTTCATTAGTCGCTTTATGATGACCTTAGAAATTAGTTAATTAGTACAAAATTTGATAAGTATATAAATAAGTACTTTGGATTAGATTATGATCAGGGTACATTTACACTTTAAACAAAACTACGATCGCTTCCGCAGCGTATCGATCTAAGGTTTAGGCGAATTCAACAAATAGATTATATCGTGTACATTTTTAAGTGACAATAGACTTAGCCACGTTGAAAGCTTAGGTAAAAACAAAATTCATAAAATGTAGGATGCTCTGAGAATTAAAACACAGTTTTAAAATTTAAACATATACTTAAAGAAAAAACAACTTATACTAAAAAAATATACAGTAATTAACACTTAATTTAAAACAACAATACCACATTGCGAAGCAGTTTTTATTTATTGCATATGTTCAGTATATAGGCAGACGGCCCACCTGATGGAAAGTGGTGACCATCGCCTATGGATATTTATAGTACAAAAGCTGCTACCAATGTGCATCCGAACTGGCAATTACCCTATTATCTGATTGTGGGTTGTTTTAACATACATTGGTAGTAGTAGACATCATTTTACCATAATTAAAATTTATAATATTGTAGATTTACAATTATCATTTACAATCATATATAAATCACAAATTTACAATTTACTAAAATATACGTATACTAGCGATGATCAAAACAAGTATATGCATAGGGTATAAGTATCAGATACACGTTTAAAACAATCCATTATGCGATATTTAAGGAGCTTTTGTGGTAATATATTTTCCCAATTCCCAGTATGGCGTCAAATTAATCACTGCAGGTCGACGTAAATCCTTCAAAGTCGCCGACAGTCACCCGTCCCATTTCCAGCGTGGATTCGATCACACGGTTATGAATATTCTAATACTTTTTAGTAGGGTTCCGTAACCATTTTGGCACAAATGGAACCATTGTGAAGCCTTATTGCTCGTCTACCTGTTTTTCTTTTGTATTTCACAGACATTTTTCACGGAAACTACAGGGTCTGTGTAGATTTTATTTCACAAATGATGTATCTTAATGATATAATAGATACATATCGAAATCACAAGTTATTCTAAAAAATAATACTAATGAGTAATTTAAATCTGACCTAAAATAACTACTTAGATACAATTTATTCTAAGAATGTGTCCAATAAAATGTTTCTTATTGCCTCTATTAAGGGGAAGACAGTTTGTTCGTGTATTCTTTTTCATAGCTGGAGTACAGCAGACAGGCTGTACGGCCCACCTAAGATTCTTTGTTAAAGTTAGCACATAGCACTACACTTTGTTATTATAGTTTTATAACACTAACCCAATTGGTTTTGTCCTTTTGAGTATAATATTTTTAGAAAATTTATAACGCCTGATTTAGTAGGAATATAATCTGCACGCCCGCCCTTGTGCTGTAGTAAAATCGAGAAAAAATTATAGTCAAATAACGAAAAGAGTGAACTTACCACCTCTACGGAACCATTTTTGTGGACGGATTGCAAGCTTTTACACATTTTTTATCAAATTACATTATGTGCCAATAATTTCCAAGTAAAATCACTTTCATAGACAGCCAAAACTTTGTTCCTGTTTATTGCCACATTAGAATTTTAAAGCCACCTTTAAAATAGTTTAAAAGTGACTTTAAAATTCTCACATACCTTCTGAAGGCGAACTGTGAAATGCACCACCAGACAGAGGTGGCTTTAGCCCATATACCGCCCGTGTGCAATCTATATATACCCTGACGCCTTCTAGCACGGTCAAAATAGAATATTTAGTTATATTTTCTCCCGTGAACGGAACTACAAATGGTGCAATTTTAACTGATCTCGGGAAGTAATAGGTACACGTTCAGAACAAGAACTATCATAGATACCGTCCTAAAATAGCAACAGCATAGATACTGTTGTTTCATTTTCACTTATGACACAATTTGGTGTGTGAAATAGACAGAGATATACAATATTTTACGTCAATCACTCTCAACTTGACTTATACTGGTAATTGAGATAAAGATAAATGATAACGAAGCATTCTTTTTTCCTTACTGCTATCTAATAGAGTTCTTGTTCAGAGAGAGTAAAAAGTATTTTTTGGGAAAGAACGGGTTAAAAAAAGAAAGCGAACCTTAGAAAATATTATCTCTAATTATCTATTTTAAGTCTGATTTCAGGTTGAAGAAAACGTTATTGTATAGAGTAAAGGAGTCCCTGTGCCCATGTGCGCTGCACACACTCCACTACAAGTAAAGCCGGCAGCAACCAGAGCCCGTGTTTCCCGCAAGTACCATTCGGATGCCTTCAAGCCGCGTGTGAACAAGTACAATCTATTTAAATAGATAACATTTAATTGGTCCCCGAAATAAATTGTATTAAAATTAATTAATTATTATTATTAATTAGTAAATTAAATGTTAATTAATAAAGTGCTTGTCACATATAATGTTAACAAATATATTTATCTAGATTGTTTTGTAAATACGTATATATATATTACTGTTATATTTATATATGTATTAAATTTATAAAATAATGTAAGTATGTATACTTAAATTGTACAGTCCTATCTTTTTCTGCTCCACCTACTTCGCCAGATTAGTTAAGAATTTCTTTTAAGTTAGGTTGCCTGGAAGAGATAGCTCTAAGCGATAAGGCCGCGTGTTGTTTGCCAAGAAGTGTTGTGAAGAAGAATTATACGTGTTGTTTTTGTATTTGTTATTTTGGTGAGCAATAAAGTGTTATCTATCTATTTAAAGTATTATTAAGCGTGATAAATAAATATAAATGTTTGTATGTTTGTCTTCTATGTGTTCCTAAACCGTTGATGAGATTGTGATGAAACTTTGGCAGGTTCTTCCGAGGACGGTCGCGAGGGTTTCTGGCTCATACAACACAATACGACACACGAATATACAACTACAATGGCATTTACTTTGGCAATACAACATATGTCAACTACATAGTACTTGGTGTCTTGGGACATATAAGGTTATGGAGGTGGGCACTGAAAACCAGTGCTGTGTCTGAACATGTTTCGGCACAGTGAAAGACTGACTGCCAACCTCATTTTATATATTGCGGCTTTCTTTTATTGTTATTTCCTTTATGAGTTTGTAATGTGTGAGTCGCGTGTAAATTTAAAATAAATATTGTCTTTCTTTCTATGTCGAGTCCAGCTAGTTTGTCATTAAAAAACCTCATAGAAAATGGAAAAGTTGTAAAATAATAAACTTATGTGAATAAAGGGCAATACTTCACTATATTTTATTTATCCTATAACGTACGTTAGAGATAGACAAAGGTCCTTGTTACAGTTATTTTCGAGCGGTCGGCATTACGGGGGTCAAGCTAAAAACCGCGCGGACGGGAGCCCGCATGCTTCTCCTGCCTGGTAAAGACAGCGGGGAGAAGGCCGACGCCCTCGCCGCGCGGCTGAAAGATGTCTTGCCAGAAGACGAAGTGAAGGTGTCCAGGCCCGAGAGATGCTTCAACATACGCGACTCGGGTCTGGACGATTGTACAACAGTTGAAGAAGTCGTGGCCGCCGTCGCCCGGGCCTCGGACGTCGCCTCTGGGCGTATTAACTCCAGCGCCATTCGTCTGGGCCCGGATAGGCTGGGATATGCTATCCTGGCCTGCCCTGTGGCGGCGGCCATCAAGTTGAAAGAAAAGAAGAGGATTATGGTGGGGTGGGCCTCGGCGGACGTCAAAATTCTGCCGAGCCGGTCCGAGAGGTGCTGGCGCTGCCTTGTGGCAGGACACGTCGCCTGTACCTGCTCCTCCCCTGTTGACCGCAGCAAAGATTGCTATCGCTGCGGTCAACCTGGTCACCCTGCCGCCACTTGTCAAAACCCTCCGCATTGTAGTATTTGCAATGCGGCGGGCAAAGCAGCAGGACACTGGATGTGTAGGGGAGTGCCGGCCGTGCGCAAAAGCGCGGGCCCCCCCACCAGCACCGCGAGGTCCACCAACAACAAGGTGGACCAAGAAAAGAGAAAAGGCGGCGAAAAGAAGCCGCCGAAAAAGAAGAAAAAGAACAAGGAAAAAGTCCCTACGCAGGCTGTGGCAACCAACACTTCTTTGCCGCCGCTGTCACAGCGGCCGCAACCTAGACCTCGCTCGCTACCGCCGCCACCATCGTTGTCGCCGATACTTGGGACCGCTAGGATGGAGGAGTAAACAATCGTTCCAATGGCTCTCCTAGTGGTCCAAGGCAATCTTTACCACTGCGCCGCTGCCGCCGCATGCCCTCCCCTAGCCGGTGTGGTAAGAGGACGGGGCTACGTGGCGGCAACGATCGGGGAGATAGTGGTCGTTGATGGCTACTTCTCCCCGAATAGAAGGCTCGCCGATTTCGAGGGATGGATTGAGGAAGTGGGCACAGTGGTGGCCCGCAGCCGGCCTCGCCCCGTGCTCGTGCTCGGGGACCTCAATGCAAAATCCGTGGCTTGGGGATCTCCGAGGACATGCGCGCGCGGTGAGGTGCTTGAAGAATGGGTCATCACGCAGGGTCTCGTAGTTCTGAACCGGGGCTCCGAATACACGTGTGTGCGCCAGCAGGGCGGCTCAATTGTCGACGTCTCGTTTGCCAGCCCTGAATTGGCGCACCGTGTGCGGGACTGGAGGGTCGTCACGGGAGTGGAGACGCTCTCCGATCACCGATATATTCGGTTCAGCGTCTCCTCCCGAAATCCGGAACCGCCGTCCCAGAGCCCCCGGTAGGAAACTGTCCGCGCTGGGCATTGAAAAAGTTGGATCGGGAGGCGTTCAAGGAGGCCCTGATCGTCGCCACCTGGGCATCAGGGCCCGATGTGAACCCTCCCGACATGAATGTGGAGCAGGAGGCAGAAAACCTACGGTCGCTCGTCACAGGCGTCTGCGATGCGGCGATGCCGAGGAGGGGCAGATTCCGGCCCCTCCGCAAGGTGTACTGGTGGAGCCCCGTACTCGAGGGGCTAAGGCGCGCGTGCAATAGCGCGCACCGCCAGTACTACCGCTACAGACGACGGTTACGCCGCGCAGCAAATGCAGCGGCCGTAGAAGCTCGGCTGTACGAGGGGTACAGAAGCGCCAGACAAGACCTACGCGTCGCAATCCGCGATGCGAAGAACGCGGCCTGGGGAGAGCTCTTGGAAAGTTTAAACCAAGACCCTTGGGGGCGCCCATTCAAGATGGCACGGAACAAGCTCCGTGCCTGGGCGCCCCCGCTAAACGAGTCTCTCCCCAGGGACACAATTCTCGACGTGGTTGGCGCTCTGTTCCCTTCAAGGGCTGAGCACGTGCCTCCTGCAATGGCCCCGCCTGAGGCGGAGCCGGACTTGGCGGACAACCAGTTCGGCTTCCGAACGGGGCGCTCAACAATCGACGCTGTCATGCGCTTGAAAAGCCTGGCGGAGGAAGCAGTTTCCCGGGGCGAGGTATTATTGGCGGTGTCTCTTGACATCGCCAACGCCTTTAATTCCTTGCCCTGGCCATGCATCATGGAGGCACTCCGTTATTTTGGGGTGCCTCCCTACCTCCGCCGAATAGTCGGGGACTACTTAAATGAAAGAGCCGTCATTTACTCGGTCCACGAGGGATGGAATCGGCGAGCCATGGTGTGCGGTGTTCCACAGGGGTCGGTTCTCGGTCCCCTCCTGTGGAACATCGCATATGACTGGACTTTACGCAGCAGGGTCCTCCCCGGCGTCAGCATCATATGCTACGCAGATGACACATTGATCGCAGCACGAGGGAGGACCCACAGGCAGGCGTGTCTTCTAGGCACGGCTGGGGTGTCCTTAGTTGTAGGCAGGATCCGGCGTCTTGGACTGGAGGTGACGCTTCAGAAGACCGAGGCAGTGTTCTTTCACGGTCCTCGTAATCGTCCACCTCCAGACACCGCTATAATAGTAGGAGGCATCCGCATCGGCATCGGGGGGACTATGAAATCACTGGAATTGGTCCTCGACAGCCGGTGGGATTTTTCGGCACATTTTCGGCAGCCGCTCCCCAGACTCCCCAACGTCGGGGGGCCGAACGCCACGTGCCGAAAACTCTTCGAAGGCATCGTACGGTCGATGGCCCTTTATGGGGCCCCAGTGTGGGCAGACCGCCTGACGGCCCGCAACGCTCCGCTGTTGCGACAAGCTCAGCGTATAATGGCCTGCAAGAATGAACTGGACGAAGACACGGCACCCTGACGTTCAGGCTGACGCAGGTCCTCTCGGGGCACGGCTGCTTCGGGAGGTACCTGTGTCGCCTCGGCCGCGAGGCAACGTCAGGGTGCCATCATTGCAACACAGGCGACGAGGATACGGCGCTGCATACCCTGCAGGAATGTCCTGCATGGACGGAGCGGCGCCGAGAGCTCGTCGCCTTCACCGGACGGGACCTTTCGCTCCCGGCCGTGGTTCGCACCATGGTCGGGAGCCGCACCGGATGGGACGCCGTCTCCTCCTTCTGCGAGCACGTCATGTTTGTGAAGGAGAAGGCGGAACGGGAGCGTGAGCGCACTTCCTTGCTCCGCTCCTGACAAAGGAGGACGCGCCGACGCCGGAGCTCTGATGTAGACCTTCGGCCACCGTAAGCGGGCGGCGCGGGTGGGGCCTCTAGGGGTATAGAGGTTCTCACTCACCCGCACATGCCGTCGAGATGAGAGCGCGAGTGTTCCGCGCACGCTCATCTCTCTTCCCGTGGGGCGCGTTACAGACCGCCCCACGCCCGGAAAAGACCGAGACGTCGCCGGGGGAGTAGCTCCCCCGGCATTTGAAGAGGCCCAGTGAGCGGGGCCCACGCCTGCCAGGGAATGCGGAGCCGGGTAGCCTATTCCCGTAGCCCTGGCATAAGGTGCAGGACGGAACACCCAGGGGTTTTAGTGGGTATCCCTAACTGGGGAGTGGCAATAGCGTGGCACCGGTTCTGACCGGGCACGCTAGTGCCACCCCCGATCTGGCGAATCCCACACTGTCTCACCGGGTCGCGAGCATCCCCCAGGCTTCTGTGCCTGTTGCGGCTTAGTCCTCAAACGGATTTCCCCTGGCCAAAAAAAAAAAAGTTTTTTTCGAGCGGTGCCATTCAAATTGGTTTGTAGCACAGAAATATCCAACCCTGCGGTTTGTATTATCGATTTGGTAGAGCCCTGTATCTCTTAATATGGCTACAAATGAACCATTTCCATATCACATTTAATCTCAATACATTAAATATCTATATTATTTTTTTTGTAGAATTGAAGCTATTAAAAATGTACTAATAATAATGATATATTAGGACATCGTGTTGTAATAGTAACTGTGTTCAAACTGCAAAATTATTGGCATACCTATTATCATGACGAAAATTAGGTATCAAAGAAAGACCTATATCTACTTAATTAAATGAGGGATCTATTTCATTTTCTTTTGAAAATTTAGTTAACCGTTAAAACATTTTTTTAATATATGGATTATTCTGGAATAAATGCTTTTTTTAGAGTTCCATTTCTAAATGCATACAACACACAAAACTGTGGTCGTTCGTCGTCTTTACAGAACATTTCAATGTGTTAGGTCTGACACAAGCGTCGCCAATTCGGTTAGACTATAAGCTTAATAATTAAAATATAATGTACTACTTTTATAATAATACCTAATAATATGTGATAAGCGTATAATATTTATATGGGCCATATAATATCTGATGGTAAATAAATCATTGTGTTACTATCGACACTACAATATGAACAACCCTTATGCATTATCAAAGTGTATGTAGGTAAAGCATTGACCAATAATTTCGCATGTGGTATTGCGTTATTCAGGATACTCGTGTCATAATTTACGGTTTCATAATAAACGAAACCGTATCCGAACGGATATTAAAATGCGTATTATAAATTTATACTAGGGCTGTCCACGTAGCTTCGTTTACGTCTCTTGAATTTTGAAAATATTTCATTTTTCAGTTTAAAAAGTATCTTGTATTCAAGCCGTTTAAATGAAATTTTCACGACAATCTGTTCATTCTACATCCCTCGTAATATGTCATAATATCGAAAGTATATACATAAAATATATATTAAACAAAAAGCTTCTTGACATTTTGTTTATTTGCAAGTAAATTAAGAATGGACAAAACAGGAACATCTAAATAAAGTCACTATCACGTTTATATATGGGTTGTTTTTTTAACTGACTTTAAAGAAAGAGGAGGTTACTTTCTAGATGAAATTGAAGCGCAATTGTAACGCTACACGCATCTCTTCTTTTCTTAACAAAGACATAAATATTATTTCTTGTATCCCCAAATAAAGGAATTATGAGTTGCCCACACAAATTTCTATCCCCTATTTGTCTTAGAATAACTTCTCCAAAAGTTTTTGAGACAAAAATATGAATTTAGAACTACATACTATATAAATAAACTTACAAATAAAAAAAAAGGTAAAAAAATCTATATTGGTACTTTACTCAGTATTTTCTTGAATGCTAGTTATATTAAGCAATTTTGACCTTCCGTACATTACACTGACTGACTGAAAATAACGTAATAAGTAAAAAAGTTTATTTTTTTGACATAAAAGGTATGTAATCTTTCCCTTCCTAAGACACAAGGACACCTTGTCAAATTTTCTCAAAATCCATTCAACCATCTAGGCGTGAAAATAACAAGGAACAAACACAGTCACTGTCGCATTTATAAATAAATAAATGATAATAATGATGAATTTACTTTTACGTTTTACATTTTATATTACAACTAGCTGTCCCGGCAGACGTCGTCCTGCCCGGAAAAGCTTCAATCGATATGCTGACAGCAGCGCCACATACCGGGTCCAATGGCGAACTAACTCAGAAACCTTCTTTGGCTCATGCACAACAACTTTGTTAAAGATCATCAAATGTATATAGTTTACGATTCTATATAGGATTTACAGACAAACGTTCATTTTTATATATAAAGAAGACATAATTGGCATATTACAATAATTTTATTTAAGACAGTTATGGCTAGGTCCTATTTTAATATTCTAATAAGTTGTTAATAACCTCGTAGCCCGCTTTCAACTGCGGATATTTTCCACCTGAGTAGGTCAAGGTGAGATTTTTTTTAATATTCACCTTCATCGCCGTGAATAGGTTTTTATATAAAATTCTCAAGGTAGCGACCAAAAACACCTTACCATCTGATTTGAATTTAAAATACTTTTTGGAACAATGAGATGCCCATCATTTTCGCAGCGACCTGCCGGTATTCAAGTCCATCCATCACGCGGCTATCAAAATCTTTTGAGAATCCATTCCCTCTTGTTTATAATATCTTACCATATTCGTGCGAATTTAGAACCTTTTTGGTAATTGATTGATAAGTATTTTAGCTGAAATTTTCTTTTATTATTAATATAATTTGTAAGTGAAAATTGGCTGTGTTGAGGTATAAGAATTCTTCCTGATTACCAATGTGGTAGGTTCTGAATATTCATAAGTCATATCATTTAAGTGATTTTTTGCATACACGTTACTTGCTGTATTTACACTCTGTATTCCTGTTGATCCATGAAGAAAACCCTTATGTTTTCGTCATTATTTACGACACCATTAGTCAAACGTAAAGTGGAAGCAAGAAGAGAAAACGTAAGAGCAGAGCGACCATTCATGGATTACGTTAAGGAAAAACTGGGTTTAGTGTCATATAAAGAAATGAATCAGCCAGCTCACAATACAGAAAAGTGGAAGAGTCTCCAGCGAACCAGAGCACAGCTTTTAAATATTAGATATTTAGACATGTTTTTGTCAGGTGTATTTATTCGTGTTTCTAAACGTCCTTTCTCAGAAAATTGTTTTAACTAACATACATTCAGTATTTTTTTAGATATAAAGATGCACCAGCAGATATGTCTATCTTAGCTTTTTGCTCGTTTTAATTGTAGTGTATAATATTTTATTTACATATAGCTTATTAGTATGTTTTTAAATTTTACTTATGTGTGTTGTATTTATATCATGTATATATATATATATATATATATATATATATATATATATATATATATATATATATATATATAAATACTTATTTCTTTTAAGATACGAATCCAGTAAAGTGAAATTAAAGCAACGTACCATTGTTTTTATTGAAATTCATATCCATCCAAACGTTGTTTGGTAAAATAAAAATAAAAAAAATAAAAAATATTTTATTGTAAAATTTTATTTCTGTTAACTATATTCATTCATTGCTTTCATCTAAGGAATCCTTTATAATTCCAGGATTGCCAAATATTTGATTTTATTGATTAAATAACCACGTAACACTATTACGCTTATTTTTACTAAAGGATTATCCCACCATAAGTCTTGGGTTGCTCTGAAAACTAACTTGCTTCTAACATTTTTATCTATGTTTTTTACCCTTTGACCAACGCTATAAATTTCCCATGACTTTCTATCACAACCTCAATTTTGATTCAAGTTATTTCGAAAAAATAATATAGTCATATTTTACCAGTACCAATATGTTATTATTGAAGTGAAACTTATTTAGATCGCTGTGACTTGAAACCTGATGAAAGGAAAAAGAGATAAATTCATAAATCTATAGGACTAAGCCTGCGAGAGGATGAGATAGATATACATTTTTTTAAATAATTTAAACACTACGCTCATACAGACAGAGTTGGAAATGTTTTAAAGTTACTTATATATACTACAATTTTCGTGTTTTAAAGCTTAAATACATTATAAAGATGTATATGAAAAGTGACGTCACGAAATTTAAAATCCCTCCCACTCCTTGTCACACTTTGTATCACTTGTTCTCCGTGTGAACAGCACACACACACATTTTTTTTAATTTAGAGGTGCTAGTGCTACCAATGCTTGTCCAGCTTCGAAGGAATTCTGTGACATTGTAGAGCTGTGGAATAACCTCGGCGGGGAGCTCATTCCAAATTCTTAAAGTGTGCAAGAAGATGTAATAGGGCTCTTGCGAAATTAGCGGCTAGTTTATTAGGTAATACCTGTTGCGCCTTTTCTAGTATTATTATATTTTTGAAATACAAAGGTCGAATGTTGTGAAAAAGGCACTACATTGTAGGTATATTTTTATATTAATACTAGGATATGCCCGCTACTTTATCAATGTTTGACTTAAAATTCTCGCGAGCTTCCCGGAAGAAAACGTTCTGAATTATTAAAAAAAACTTAACTATCTAGTATTAGTGGAAGTGGAGTTTTAATCAGTTTTAGCGAAAACTGTGTCAGCTAATTTTTATTCACCCGAAAAACTACAAACTGCTCCTGAGAAAATTCCCACGGGATTCTCGGGATAAATTCCCAGGTTAAAAAGGAACGCAGATTTTATATCTAAGAATTTGCAGTCTAAATCAGCCCAACAATTATTACAGGTTGAACAGACAAACAGCTAAGAAATACTTTAAAAAATGCATCGTGTTCTCCATCACTTATATAGTGAATTCCAGTTGTTTTTTTTTAAATAGCTTCAATATACAGACACGGCATGTTAAGAATTTTATAATATTATAGATTTGTACACAGGTCAGGCAACCGCTTGCACGTCGGTTCCGTTGCTGTAATTAAACTTCGTCAGACATTCGCATCGTGTCTTCAACTTGCTGGTGCATCGCTACGCTAGTTAACCAGCTGTTTAAACTAGACATTGCTTATTGCTCTTCTCTCACCCCCCTCCTTTACCTTTCGAGACGCAAGTATGGCCTGGAGGGGATGCGGTAGTCATAGTACAAAGGATGCTACCTGTTTGCGGCAACAGTGCTGCGTTGGCCTAACTACCGTCATAAATTGTGCAACTTGCGAAGCGGGCGGGAGTTTTTCGTTCTAACTCTTTAGAGAGCACTCAAGGGAATGGTATGAGCGAAGATTTCTTATGTGAATTAAGGCAGCGATCTGTGTTCGAAACTTTGTCTTTCGTTAGCACTAATGTTCATATAGGCCAATAGAGTTACAATTTTAATTATTGTAGCAAGCCAATAATACTGTTGCAAGGCTCTTAATTCAAGACATTTTGCCAATTTGCGAACCGGATTTGCATGTAGAGCCAAATCTAAAAGCTATCCAAAGCTAAATCATAATAAAATAAATTAAATAAAGTCTACTTTAGTTATATTGTACTGCAATACGTATAGCCAGTCGGTGCTTTGGCGAGTGGAATCTTGAAATCTCGACATATTTTTATACATTACAATTATAGCGCGAAAATATGTTACTACTTTTTTATTTATTTGGTTTACCAACTATTACTTACACTAATATAAAGGATGTACATTGCTTTACAAAGAAAGACATGATAAATGCAGTAATCACTTTTAAATTTAAGTTAATTAGGGGGATGTGGGATGCAATAATTCGACGAAATTCGTAATATGAATTTGCATGTAGATCAATAATATCACTGTAAAGGTTTATTAATTTACATTATATTATATTTCATGAATATCTATATAGATATTGCATACATATGTATACAGTATATATTTCAATAACAACGGTCGGCGAATATTGTAGCTAGTTTATACGGATCACCTGTGACTTAACATTTTATTCAAAAATACCTAATTTATGTTTAAGTTTGACTAAATAAAACTTTAAGTGTTCGTGTTCGATTTGTGTTATGTATAACATAAATTATTGTACAAAGGCTGGCTTAGCAACTACGTCCTTATACTCCGTCTAATGGTTGCCTGGAAGTAATCGCCCTGGGCGATAGGACACTATCGTACTTGAACATTAATGTTCTTCATTCAATGTAGAACTAGCTGTACCCGTGACTTAGTCCTCATGGAATTGCGGAACCCTAAAAAACGTTATAACATCAGCTATCTGCTAGTAAAAGTCCCATCAAAATCAGTCCAGCCGTTACAGAGCTTAGCCAAAACATCCAGACAGACAAACACCCTAAAAGTTATATTTTCGAAATCTACTGATTTCAATTATCGTCCCTGAATTTTTCACATTCTTATTTTGAAATTACAAACAGATACTTTAGTTTTATTTATATGTATGTTTACATGTATAGATTTCTGTACAATGAAGTATATCTTATTTTGTTCTATATCTCTGTTGTAGAGCCGCTTGTTCCGTCTAACGTCGCTTTGTTTACTTATTGATAAATTCATGGAATGGAAAATAATGTTCGTAGTATAATTGACTGTCATGAACATAAAAACAATAGTCAGCCATTCAAAATAAACACAACAAAAACATACAAATGTTAAACTATTTTAATTAAAATTTTACATACCGCTGTGTACAGAATTTGTAGGTATTTGTGTAGAACGATAAAAAGACAAAACAAGCCGATGTTTTCCACGTCGCACCATCGGCACAACATTCATCACGGTGGTAACGCGGCAAATCGCTGACAATATCGATTACAACGAAGGAAAATAATATTTATGGCACTTTCCAGTCAACTTTTTGTATTATTCCCTTGTTTGTTTCACTTTTTCACGTAATAAAAATGAAACACATTTTCGCCTCTTGGGATGCGACTGAAAGTTACATGTTCGAAATACCTATCTACTATATTGATAGAATTAAATTAGTATCGCCAATCGTGCTATTTATTAAAATTCACCCTATAGCCTCAATCATATCTATCTTCTGAAAACACAATAAAAGTGCATGAACATAGCTAAAGAATTATCAATATAATATTAATTACATTAAGAGTTTTTACCATAATGTTACATAATTGTTGTAATCTAGTCAGGTTTTATACGGTAGCTGAAGATTATTAATCGAAATGTCTTTCACAAGCCGGATGAATAATAATTGTCTGCTAACCAGACGACTAGCAAGAGTCTTTTTTATTTTGACGCAATTTAGTCTGATGCATACTGTTCAAAACCTAACTCGAAGGCAGCCATTAAGAAATAATTTTTATTTAATTTATTTTAAGGTTTACTTTTAGATGTGATTAATTTAAATTTAATTTTTATTGTTCATCAATATTTTTGAAACAAAATAATGATTTTTTTACTAGCTCTTTTTGGAGCCGCATCCCATGATACCTAATATCAAGGACCTCGGAAGTTCTAATTTGATAAAAAGTAACTAGTAGTATAGACATATAGGTCACTTATGGTTTATTTTTGTAATTATTTATTTTAGTGAGCAATAAAATGCAATATATCTCTTATCCATGTAGGGGACGGGGAAAAAATACGTTTTCCTGCGGCCGGGCGGCCTGTCGCAAGAGGCGACAAATAAGCCCACTCAGGAGGTAAGGTATTTAAGGTACCCGTCTTGCAACCTTGATTTGTGTTCCTGGTTCCAGTTTCCCTTTAGAGTACGGTAGTAGCTTGGTAGTACCTTTGATGTTACAAATGGTCAATAGGAGAAGGTATCCGCTTTCCATTATGTGGGGCGTCTACTTGTCTGCTGAACTCATACAATAAAATAAAATAGTTTATTATATCTGTATAATTTACCAACTTTTATGATAAATAATTTATTCAATCCCAAGGCCGTGAAGAGGGAACCAATAAACTTCCAAATAAAATCGCTTTATCGCTTTATTTGCTTGCGATTTTGTAAGTAGGATTTCATTAAAGGAATCTTTTTATAAAATGTATTTGATGAATTCAATAGAATTATTATTGAATAATAAATATTTATAACCTGTTTGAAGTTGCCCTATTTCTTCTCTATAGAATATTGTGAAAGCGATATCAGAATCATGATACAGAATAAGCACTTTATAAGATTTTGACATACAATTACATAAAGTTTTAATATAAAATATAAAGAAATTTTTCATGTTTGTCTGTTTTTATGCTTGCTGATAAACAAGTTAGCAGAAAATCTATCTGATGGTAAGTGATTGTCTCAGTCCATGGAGATCTGCAAAATAAAGGGCGCCGATATATTGCGCACTTTATAATCTGTTTACACCCTTTTTGAGTGCTGTCTGTTGTTTGTGTTCACTAACCTCCGGAAGTACTATTTTAAAAATATAGTAATACATTACCTAAATTGTTGTTTTTTATTTATTACATTCAAACCTCATAGGAAAGAAGCGATAACTTTTAACGTCAAGCAGTATACCAAACTGTTATGTAAGGATTAGATTTTTCGGATGACAAAAACATATTCAACGCCACCGAATTAGTGGGGACTAGTACAAAAGAGCAGGCGTTAAAATAAACCCTTACCATCTAACTTTTATAATGTCGCGATAGAAATAATTTTTATTAATTTTCAAACAACAAATGATTACTTATGTTGTTATAAGTGGGTACGCTAGTAAAATACAAAATCTATAAGACGGCGACCTTTTGCAAGTTTATTAAAAGTATCTCAGCTGATCTGACTCTGGTCCTCTATTAGATCGCAAAAGTTTGACACAAAGCTTAGAAGTAGAATGCTATAAATAATAGACAGTATTGTTTTCCATGTAGACGGCGGTAATGTTTAGAACACACTAACATAAATAATCTTGAGTACATACAATTTATAAGTAATAAAAGTAAAAAAAGGTTATTTTATTACACAGTGTTGGCCGAAGGTCTCGCCATGCCAGCCTCAATAACATCATCCGCTGGGCTCTTGTAAGCGTAAGCGTACCGGCTTTATTAACCCAAATGGCCTAGTAGACGATGATGGCAAGAGGCCGAATGGTATGTCACCTATTCTTTGGAATATGGGACGACGGCTTGTTTGGGACGCGACGTGTATAGACACTCTGGTGTCGAAACTCTGGCGCCGTCACATCTTCAATGACTGAGTTAGGGGCTGAAAGCTGCTTCAAATGCTGAAGCTCTCAAACGGCACAAATATGGAACTTTAGAAAGGGCTTACATATTTGTGCCGGTTGGGGTTGAAACAAGGTCCGTAGGGTCCATCTGCAATCATCAGTGATCAGAGTGTTGGAGCATATTTCGCCAGACGAATAAGCATCGTCATACAGCGCAGTAGTGCAGGCAACCTTCTGGGCACGCTTCCCTTTGGCAGCAATTAATAAAATACATAGTCTTTAATCATTTATACTATTTATAAATTAGTTTATTTATTTTTAAGTTAGTTTTAGTTTGACATTTGCTTGTAAATTTGTTGTTATCGATATTAAATTATCACAACATTATAAGTCGAACTTAGAATTTGCACAAACGAGAACAATAGTCCCTTTTTAGAATAATAAATGAGCCAACTTACTTAAGCGCTGTGAATACAAGTAAAAATATGAGTATATTATAGCATTGACCGAAGACAAGACGAGCTTTACCTCGTGTAATAACGGCGAGGTACTTAATCTTGAGTGTGAAGGCAGAATTCCTCTTGAGATAACAGCATCACCGTTTACTCACAGGCGGATTTTTTGACAGGCAACCGCAATGAGTTATTGTTAGTCGTCATACGACCCACGCGGTGTCGTGTTTATTACCTACGTTATTACGTCTTAGATCAATTGTGTGCGATATACCTACATCTATAATATTATAAAATTGTAAACATGCTGTACATTGAAGCTTTAAAAAAAATGGAATACACTATATAAACGACGAAGAACATGATGCAAATTTTCGTCTGTTTGTTCGGGGTTCACGTAAAAATTGTTGGGCCAATTTCGATTCTTATACTTAAAATCTGGAAATATGGCGGTAAATTTCTTGGGAATTATTCAAAATGACCAAATTGAAATATTTGGACTTTTAATTCAATTTCTTCACACTTCAATAGCAAATATTTTGCACAAAATGTGTGATACTTTTTATCCCGGGAATCCGCGTTAATTTTCCGGGAACGGTTTGAAGTTGTTCGGATGCAAAGAAATTGGCTATTTCCGATACAGAGTTTACCAAAATGATATTTTACATACTGTGATACCTAGTGCCTGAGAATCCCACGGGAATTTCGAGTCAAGCGTGGACGAACTCGCGGGCATATCCTAGTAAATACATATTATGTAGAAGTGTGTAGTGTTTTGTTTCATTCATTGCTTAGATTTTTTAACACTTGTCACTTAATCAATATTAATAATTTCTAGGCTTGACAATAATGATATGTAGGTGTAAAAACGTTATGTACTCATACATATATGCCCTAAATATTATACGTTAACCATGAATAAAAATTATACAAACTTTGTAAAATTTGAACTGAATGTATAATTTTTGATTCTTTGCGTCACTTGTAAGAAAATTTAACGAGAACAAGGCAAACGTGTGAATTAGATGTGAATTTTATTTATTATTACGATTCAGCTATGTTTATAAATATTTTAAATAAATCCGGAAGAAGAATAATTAAAAATATATTGACGCCATATCAACATCGTCGGCAGCAGGACAGGAGCTTGTAATTGTGCTTGCTTGTAATGTATATTATTTTCGTCAAAATTCATGTAACAAACATAAATCACAATTACGGCGAAAAAATAATGTCTAAAAAAGTAGTTACAAGGTCTTGTAATGAAGTTGGCGATATGAATAATATAAAGCTATCAGAAGTAGTTCAAAGCGAGTGTTTCAGATTGTAAAAATAAAAGCAATGGAAATCGATAGGAAAGTAGAAGTACAATATTGGATGGTAAGTAAAGGGAGTATCGTATCGGAGGTTATTTTCCGGTACGTTGGCTCGTTGGCCGAGACCTCACCCTCCTTTTGATGTAAAATGATACCACGCCGGTCTCCCATAGCATGGCATTTAATCAAATACGTGGTTCACTTTCTAAACATGCACCAAGAACGACGGAATTTAGTAGTATAGTTATAGCTAGTACAATTGGTGCTGGAATACATAAAGTAAAAGCCTGGGGCCTAGAGATGAATTATTTTAAGGGCGGCAAAATTTTAAGGACAATTAAAATGCAAAAGTTGATTGAAATTATTTTGTTATGAATTTGCTGGACTGGGCCCACTTCGGCGTTAGAAAAAAATTAAAAATACTTATTATTAATCCGTATATGTCACTCAGGAATAATGTAGTATTCCCCTGGTAAAAGAATTTTCAAAAACGGTTTAGTAGATCCAGAGATTACAACATCACAAACTCACAAACCTCTTTATAAAATAGTATAGATATATAAAAAACCAACGGGTGGAAATGGTAATTACATAACGGTTCCGCTTCTGCTAATATGTCTACGGAATCCTAAAAAGGGCGGCATTTTAATCAAGGCCTAGGGCGGCAGCTAGCCTGTATCGACGCAGTTAATACTTGCAATGAACTTAAATAGGTACTAAGTATATCATGCATTTAATTTTATTTAACATTAACTATGCCATAGTACATTCGAAGCTTCTAAACTCTCTAGAATATCGAAATAAAACTTACACTAAATTCTAACTTAAAATGTGATTGGAATCATTTTTGTCATTTCGTAACCTATTTGAGACTACGTTTCAGAGCGACATACGGGTAAAAAGTTTAGAAAACGGTCACTTATGACAAGGTATCATATAAATAGCAGTTGACACTTAAATTTCAGCATTTAGATAGCACATCTTCGGCCGGCACTTCAATTATATTTTTTGGCAGTTATAGACAATATGTCTAATATGTGTGCAAATCAAGAAATCTATAAGTGTACTTTAAAAGTAGCCGTAAACCAAAAGCCTGTTTTATAGATGTCTTCAGTCAAACAACAAATATAGCGAATAAATTATTTAATTCGTTTGTGTAACACATGTTTATACAATTTTGTTCAATGCTCGCAGAAAGACCATAAACTAGTAAAGGTTTTACATATATACCTAGTAGACTTTACGTGTACAATGTACATACCCTGGAGTACTTGCACGCTGGTCAGAGAGTAAATAAATATTAAATTTAAAATATACTGTATACTGAGGATAACAAGTTGTATCGAATTAGCCAAACGTTTGGTAGTCTCACGCTACCAAAAGACTGGTTGGTCTATTTTCAGATAACGTGGCCATCCATTTGGCAACGTTTCCTCCTGACAGCGGGATGCGACGAACTTTTCTAGTTTAATGTTATTTTATTTATTAATAGTTTTAAAATATATTTCTTAAACCTTATACCAAGCGAAAAAAATGCTAACATTATTATTACCTTTTATATAAAGATTATTTATTTTTCATATTAAGAATATATACGTACTATTGAAATATCTAATTTTCCTGGCAGGTTTAACATATTTGTAACTGAAACAATAGTCCTGAAAATTGATTATATAAGTAATAAAAGTCACGGGCTAGGACGGTTTGTGGCTCTCCTGCCTGGGCCGGTAGTTATTTGAGTAAGCAATAAACTCCGTTATGTCCCGACCGGCGCCGCGGCCCTCCACGTAATCAAATAAAGCAAAGTACAAGCAATAGATTTACGACCGACAAAGAAAATGTTTCGCTGCCTTACATTATATAAACACTTACCAGTGCGTAAAATATAACAACAATTTTATTACAAAATTTGATACTAACACGAATCTTATAAAGAACTAAAGTTTCAAACCCTGGTGCATTCCTCCAGCTTAAAGGGCAAGCATTAATAGAGGTTACATTGTATTAAATTTTTATGTTAGAGCTATTTACTCCCAGAAGATTGACGTAATTGTATTTCGCAAACTATCCCATCTCCCGTGATGAAAAGTATCCATATCAAGTTTCGATATTAAAACTACATATTATGTACAAAATTACAGCAAAACCGACTCAGTACTCCAGTAATTTTTCCGTGAAAGCTTAATAGAAAGACAGGCCGAGTGACTATCGCTTTTTTATGGATAATGAATTATTATTATTATTTGTATAAAATTGAAAAATAATTATCTCCCATACAAACTCTCATCCCCTAATTTACCCCGTTCTAGTTTTTTTTCTACGATAAAAAGTAGTAGCCTTTGTCAAGTCTCATCTTTTATATGTAAACTACAAAAATACAAAGATGATCAAAATGATCAGTGACCCAAACGATCAAAACCGCCAAAACTATCAAACTACCAAACCACCAAAACCACCAAAATTACCAAAATAACCGAAATGACGAAAATAACAAATCATAAAAAACAAAAGCTATTTTACTTTCTGAGATAACCTTTACATATATCTATCCCATTATCCGGGATAAAAAATACCCTTTGACCACCATCGGTATAAAATTACATTAATATAGTTTTTCCCTGAAAGCGTGACAGACAGACAGACAGAGTTACTTTCGCATTTATAATATTATTGAAATTGTTGATTCTCTTTTAATTAATTCATTTTCCTGCTTGTATCATGTCACCAACTTATCTTTAATATTACAAAGTTCTAAAAATGCATTGTCTGTATATTGAAGTTAATTAAAAAAAACAACTGAAATACACTATTGGTATGTATAAAACGATGCATTTTTTGGATTTCTTGTTTTTTGTCCGTTTGTCGATTGTTGCTTGTTCGAGATTCACATAAAAACTACTAGGCCGATTACGCTGCGATTTTCAGTGGTCGGCAGCCAATTCCTATACTTAATATCAGGGCTACTTTTTATCCTGGGAATCCCGCAGGATTTATTTCGGGATTGATTTAGAAAAAGCAGATAGAAATAGAAATTGAAATTCAAATGTGATTTCGTCACTTATCGATAGCATATTTTATATTATATGTGATATTTGCAGTCCAGTTTCAAATTTTTACATGCAATTAGCTTATTCCGTCACAATTTTCACTAAAACGATAGCTTACATTTTTTCCTAATACTTTGTGTCCCGGAATCTCGCGGGAATTTCAAGCGTGGACGAAGTTGCGCCATATCCTAGTATACCAATACAATTTTTATAACTTACAAATATGTCAGTAAATTTTAATTTCTCTGTATTTTAATAATCTTTTGTGCTGAATCTGAATGCAGTTAAAATTAATGAAGTAAATATTCTTCGATTTTTGCATCAGCTTCTTCAACTATCACTTCATTAGTGACAGGCACACCTGTAAAGGAAGCGTAAATTAATCATTCATTTGGTTACGGTGACACATTAATGGGCTACAATGTATAATACCACGAATAGAAGTCTCATAAATATTATAATATAGATTAACTATGATATGCCTACGAATTCGTTCACTCAAATTCCCGGGGCAAAAAGACCCGCAACATTTAAAAACGAATGTAAACCGTGTCGAATTAAACTAATTTGTATGCACTCGAACAACTTTAAACTGCTCCCGGGGAAAATTTCTGCGGGATTTCCGGGACAAAAATATCACACATTTTATTACATAAAGTTTGCTATCGGTCAGTGAAAATAATCACATGAGAGTTCATATTTTTAATGTGGCTATTTTAAATAGTTCCCGAAAATTTCCTGCGGGATTCCCAGGATAAAAAGTAGCGCAGATAACTTAAAACCGCATGGAAATTGGCCTAGTAGATTTTAAGTGAATCCCGAACAAACAGACAAGAAATCTGGAAGACAAATATAATTTTTTTATAGTGCAAGACTTCAGCAAACAGACAAACAGCCTACTTGATGAACAGCGGTTAACCATCGCCTATGAATATTTATAACACCAATGTGCTGCCGCTCTCTAAAATCATTCTGGAAACTGGCCAAATATTGAAAAACTACTCAAGCTTGGCATACTCTAGACATCAGACAGAAAAATACCATACCACCTGGCTGTTTTTGTGTTATTTGTCGCCTTCTACGACAGGCCGCCCGGTCGCAGAAAATTGTACCTTGTCTCCATTCTTGCACGGATATATTCCTGAGGTAAGAAACTTACGCTTGTGTTATTAGTAATATAATATATAACGAACACTGTAAAATTTCAAACCGATGCCAGACATCAAAAGAACCATAGTAAATAACAAAAAGTTTGTTTGCTATACTATCCGTGCAGGAACGGAGAAAGAATACTATTTCCTGCGGCCTGTCGTAAGAGGCGACAAAACAACCCACAGCCAGGTGGTAGGGTATTTACTCGTCTGAATGGCGATCACCCCTGGTCTAGAGTATGCCGCTATAACAACCTTGAGTTGTATTCCGGCTTTAGTGACCAGGTTCCAGTCTGCCTTAAAAGAGCAGCAACGCATTTATAAGCACCTTTGGTGTTGCAAACGTCCATAGGCGATGGTAACCGCTTTCTATCAAGTGGGACGTGTGCTTGTCTGCTGAATTCCTGCTACAAAAAAATAAAAAATTACCCTGTCGGAAATCGAACCTGGAACCTGCGAGGTTCAAGTGAATAGCTGGGCCAACATTTAATTCGCGAGACCACAAAGGCAATCAATTAGAGTAATGGTTTGATTTAGAGGTCAAACATTATTGTTAAGTAATTGATTTACTTGCCTATATTTAGAAATTTCGGCGTTTTGTAACCGCTGTCACGTCTTGAGGCTTGAATGGCCTCTCTCAGAGTGGCTACTATGACGTAGCCCATACAAATTGGTGGTTCACCGACAGCTGGAAGGATTGGATTGTAAAATTGAATTAACCGATATTTATTTTAAAATTGATTCAGGTTACTTATTAAAAGTCCTACCACCGCTTCCAAAGCAATTTTGCTGTATTTTCATAACGGACGGAACCGAATACAAATTAAAATATTATTAAATTATTTTTTAATATACACATATCATATACGTAATCCCTTCACGTCACTCCGCCCCCCCCCTACTCACCGCCTCTCCGGAACCACCATGTCCCCACAAAAATGTTAATAGTTTTCCTAAATCCTATAAAAATTTATTACATTAAATCTATTTTTCCTATCCCAATTTTCATCTACACCAGTAGTACACACCTATCATAAAAAACTAATATAGATATAGACTTTTAATACGATAAAATAATCATAATTAACCATATCATATTGATGGTTACCGACGTTACGTACCGGCCAGGCCACCTCCGGAAATTTAAAGATACCTACCGCCTTGGTAATTTACTACAGGAGTTTATTGTATTAAGATTAGAACAAACACGTATAAACAGGTACAAATATAACTGGACACAGCCAGTACAAACTGCACGATTCAATAACACGCGCAAAGTCCGTCACTATATCACTTGTTGAATCTACGTCTTGCTCGTATCGTAATCATCGCTTGACTGCCCCCCACCCCTCCGTTCGAGCATTGTTTTATACTAGCTATGCAGTACAAAAAAATTACCGCGTGCACTGGGGTTTCCGAGAAACAGTACTTTATTCACCTGGCTAATTATTCCTGCGAATGGCCAACAAAGTCAAAAACAATAATAGCATTTTAAATATAAAGTAAACAAAAGAACTCTGAGTGCAGGAAAGGCAATAAACCAGGTACGCGTTTATTTGCCGGTATGTAACAATATATTAAATACATATAGCTAGTATATTCTTACCTAAACCCTTTAATTTTTTTATAAAACCATCCGCTTATAAATGCGGGTTGGCTAGTTTCATTCATCAGATGTTTCAGTATGTGTGAGAGCACGTGGTAGTTATAATAATATTCATACATACTACATTATCAAGTTGGAAAAACAAGCTAATTATTGCATGCCTTCCGGCCAGGATTCACGCCCTCGGTTTTGGAATTAGAAACGGGTTTTATGTAACTAATTAGTTATCCACTGAGCTACCACAGCTTGACGTGCCCTGAAGTTATGCATAATTATATAATAATACTATTTGTAATGCTTTTAATAAGCAGCTTATAGTGTGGATGAATACCTTTTGATCCTAATATGCCTACTGGGTTTACAGTTCTGCGTCTTAAATAGACACGAAAATCGTTAGGTATGTCCTTCGCTCCCATAATCTTATAATTCCAAGTTCGATCCGTGTATAATTCTCCAACATCTTCATTGTAAACTGTTTTTTCAATCGTCCACACTGATAAAGCTTGCATGAATGCTCCCTCTACCTATATATAGAATTTACTAAAGATTTACGTTTCACAAGAGTATTGTAAAAATATTTAAATATATTTTTTCTTTACCTGTCCAACGTCTAACGCAGGATTCATACTACGGCCAGCATCCACTAGTACATCCGCTCGAACAATCCATTTTCTTCCTGTCAAAACGTCTATTTCAGCTTCCGTCACTGCCACTCCAAAGATTGAGTAATTTACTAAACGAGGATCAAATTCATTTGTATGATAATTCGCTTGCAACAATATTCCACGAAGATCAGCTTGATACACAACTTCTTCGAACGACGCGTTTGGCATTGTTGCTCTTATCGGCGCTAACCTTGCATTTATCTGGTCACAACACCTAATTACTGAATAAGCACAGCATTCCGTTGTAATACTCGAAGCCGTCGCAAAATTATTCGGCGTTGCGAAATTTGTACATGGCGTAACAGTAACTTTTTCGACAGCAATACGAAATTCCCTAGCAGCTACTTGTGATATTTTTGTAAAAATTCCTTGTCCAATTTCTACACCACCTATACTGACTACTACGCTACCATCTCCGTGATAGACCGATACTAAAGCTCCATAATTACCTATGTATGCAGTTGGAAACGCCATATTCGCAAGACTTATACCGCGTTTCTTCCAACGATTATGAGAATTAAATTCTGAAATCATTGCTTTTCGTTTTGTAAAATTTATCCTGTCCATAAACATTGGAACTAACACAGGCAAGTCGTTATCTTCGCGGCGATAGTTGGCCATACGTACACTTATGGGATCGATTCCTAATTCCTCTGATATGTGTTCCATAATATGTTCTATACCTGCGATACCTTCAAAACCACCTAAAAGAAATACTACTGTAATATCCATTGTATATTCTGAACATTTATAAATATATTTACAAATCTTACAAACCCGGGGCTCTCATAAAAGTGTTACTGGGTGCATCAGTTATAACTCCAAATGAATCTACTTTCCAACGATTAGAATTGTAACAATTTTTTAGAGACTCTGTGGCATACAAGTTTTCATTTTCGTTTCTCGAAAACCCATCGTTAACATAAAATGTTGCATCCATATATTGTATTTCTCCTCTTTCATCTACTTCGACCTAAAATATATTACTTTTAATAATTTAAAATGTTTCATTTAAGGGCCTCATTCATAGTGAGTTGAAATATGTTTGAAGGCTTATTTAAGATAAATCGTCAAAAATTAGTATTCATAAACACATATTAGCATTTTAACACATATTACCAAAACGATTTAGAAACGTTAAGTATCGTTCATTAAAGCATAATAAAGTGTTAAAACTCACCATGGACAAAACGGTATTCATAATCGCATATTAAGACTAAAACCTAACCTTTTCGGCTTTATGTTTTGGATTTATTATATTGAATGATTGATTTGACCTAGATACACAGATCGTGCAAAGCCATTTAAAAAGAAGAAAATTTTCCTGCCCTGTTAAAAACACATGGTCATTTTTTGTTCAATGTTTTTTTTACAATTTCTTTTGCTTGACTTTAAAGCATTTTGAACCATACCTGTTTATTATAGGTATTAAACTACTGGGTCCCGGAGGGATACATTTTTTGTTATTTTAGATGGGAATTAAAATCTTATCTCTGAAATATTATAATAACATGAGATAGAATGAGGTAGATTCAGTATCTTTGTTTGCCATTGTCACGAATAAAATGTTAGTGACTTAACATTTTTTTTATTTGCTTGTTATCATCATAGTCTATGAACTTTTTTATGGAAGGGAAATATTTGACATTTCAACATTTGAGGTTCATGAAACACGATTATGAATAAATAATGAACGAGTTTTAAGCTTAAAATTAATTTTATTTAACAAATGATTAAAACTAGCTTTAGTATTTTTTTAACGGGACAGTAAATATTTAGTTGTTGTTAAATTAATAAAACTAAACATTGCTAAAAATATTTTTGTTACGTACCTGATAGTCAAGCCTGGTATTTGGTCTTTTGCCTGTAACTCTCATTATATCACGCATATTCATAGCCATGCGGCAGGTTTTATTTAATAACTTTGCTACTAATGCCGTACAGCACACAGCAAAATTTCCTCTACTCATTTTACAACCAAAACCACCTCCACACCTTCTTGTCTTAATCATTATTCTGTAAATTTGAATATTTTTTTTATAATTTCAAATTATTATTATCTCTAACAGAAAGTATAAATAAACTTACAAACTTTCCGGAATATTGAGCATTTTTGCAATCGCAGCTTGGGTAAGATCGATAAATTGTAGTGAACTATATATTTCTAATCCTTCATCAACAGGCTTTGTGACACTAGTATGTAGTTCCATCATAAAATGGTACTGTAGAGGACTAAAGAATTTCCCTTTTATAATCCTAGTAGTATTGGTACCTCTTTCAGTAGGAGTTATTCCATTATAAGGAACTAGTCTGTTTTCTTCTCGTGGTGCTTTTATAGCATCATCTATTGTGAATACAATCGGTTTCTTTGAAATATTCTTATATTTTACTTTGACAGATTGTGTAGCTTTATCAGCTAGGACTTGCGTCTTTGCAACAACTATAGCTAAAGGTTGATTGTAAAAGCTGATTTTATGACTTGCTAATAATTCCTCATTTTCGTAGTACAATCTAAAATCACCTCTTAAAATACTGTTTATACCTGGAATATCAGCTGAGGTGAGCACTGTTAATACACCTTGTAATTTCTGGAAGAAATTGATGTCATGAATAAAACGTTAAACGTATGAATAAATAAAAAAACGTATTACTTACCAATGCACCAGAACCATCTATTGATTCTATTTCTCCTTTAGCTATAGTTGACAATACAAGAGATGCAAATACTTCATTGTGAACAGGAGGTAGATCATCACTATAAGCTGCTTCTCCTGCACATTGAATCATTCCTTCCTTCTTAAGAAGTGGTTGCGTAATAGGATAATCATTTTTGTCTGTATCATATTCTTGGTAGCTTCGACTAACTGAAGGCCTATCTTCTGTGGGTGTGGTAGCACCAGACTCATAAATAGGATTAAGTAAATTTCGAGGACATAATTTAATCATGCACTAAAATAAAATAAAGCGATGTGTGTATAATCATGTCACAAGTTTATGATATCAGTGTATGATATAAAAATCAATACCTAATAAATCTGTAATAAAAATCTATTGATTTGATTTTATTGATAACTAAATACATGTCAGCTGAGTATGAAATGAGAGTTTTATGAAACTAGTCAGATTATATTCTGTCGATAAATTACAAACCTAGCCTGGGTTAGTCCATGTTATATAAAATTTCTTCTTCGAAGTCCAACCGACTGTATTTATTTCTTCGCCGAATAGAAATACTTTGCTGTCCATTAATAATGGTCTGTTTTATTATATACTAACGATTCTTACGATCATAAGATACACATACAAGATATTCATTTCAGATACATTTCATCGTATCAAGAATTCAAAAGAATTAAAAATAATTATTAGAGGAAAAAAAACTGATACATTATAATTTTGCCCTGGATTTCCTAAGACTTTTCGGATGTATTTTTGCTTATTTCCGGTTTTTGGTAAAAACTTGAAGGAAATATAAACCTACAACATAATTAATATCTACCTTATAAAAAAGTCCGAGTGCTAGCTTTTTCCTAAAATTTGGCTTAGGCTCTGGAGGATTAAGGTTGGGGTGAATTTCCGAATCGAGGCAACGTAAAGCTGCTTGCAAAACATCATTTTTAAATATATATTTTCCAACTAAAAATGTCTCTGTTTTAATTGCATGAGAAAACGTTGGATTTATTCCTCCATATACAATAGAAGCCGACTCTACATATTGCGATTGAGGATTGAATGTAAACAAGAATGCCGAATTAACTTCTGCATGAGCGTTTTGCTCTCGTGGTGTAATCTAGAATTATAAAAAAAAAGTTTTTATTAATTATTACCCTCTTTTATTATATACTGGTTAACAAAATTATTAAAATCATGAGTTACCTTATAAGTAACTATTTTATTATGACGATTTAGTGGCGGCAATTTAATTTCTTTTATTATTTTTCCAACGAGATCAGTTTCCAAAAATTCCGTTAATTTTAATTCAGTTTGAACTAAACGACGATCAACTGAAAAGTGGAAAGTATCTTAATAACATTCTTTTATATCAGTTGAAACTATAGTTGTACTTGAGTTACGTAATATTTCCACTTACCTAAAGTAACTGTAGCTCCCAAACATTCAAATAAAAGAAAAATATCCGATTGAAAATCGCGATATTCATGTTTCAGTACCAAGTTCCCAGCAAGTGTGCCAATCTAAAACGACGTCGTCACTCATATTTAATAGCCACTTAAAGTTTTACACTGAACATAAACCAGTATAATAATACGTATATGTATATTATAAAAATAGAAGCATTAAAATGGGAAGAAAAGATAATGAAATTCTTTAACCAGTATATTAATTACCGTGAACTCACATTTCTAACAGGTATATGTGCCACTTGTTCCATATGTCTATACAAAACATCGAGGTACCAAAAGTCGTGATTAGATTTGGAGAGTTCATGGAACAAATTCATAGTATTGGTTAAAGTCATATTAGCTCCAAGCACTAAATTAACGTCAATATAATGTGTAGTAAGTTCATTGATTTTGCTAATATCTATTAAAATCTTCGGGTACGATGGTATTGGACGTACTCCTGTGAATATTAAAATTATTGTATCACTTGGTGTGTGTGTGAATGAGTCAAATGTTCTACTAATTATATTTAAAAACCAATGATCTAGAATTGTTGCAAGGAAAAGATATCTCATTTTTAGAAGTAAAAAATTTACAGTTTAATTAACTCACAAATAAGACTATAAATCAGCTAGAAAAATATAGTATCATATTTAAGTTGAATAAATCTAGAATTTCTAATTTCGAAGCAAAACAACCTTTCGCTGTGTTTCCGGCAATCAGCATATAGGATTCATAGCCAACATCATCTAGTATTGAAAATATTGATTGTATACTGTTAACAGAAAACCACAATCTTCCATCAAGTAATGTTATTTTCTTGGGTAGAGCACTGTTCTTAATCTGTTTAATATTTTTCACATCAAGAATGCACCAGTCTTCTAAAGAGCTCTCTTTACATGTGCCACTACATTTTTCATTTGTTCTTGGACATATTTCTTCGGTAATGTCTTCTATGTCTTTTATTTTTGCTAAAATGTCTTTATCTGCATTGATATTTAAAGATTTGAATGCTTCCAAAATTGGTCGGTAACCAGTACAACGGCATAAATTACCACCAAAAGATTTTTCTATTTCTTCATCAGTTACATGATGATTGCTGCTTTGCAAAAGACTGGAAAGAATTTAATAAAATTGAAATATTCGGACAGTTTAATGTTAAACGATATACCTTCAACTTTAACGTTATTTACTTGGTACCACAATAATATGATAATTTGTACAATAAAGGATCTAACTAATTTCAAGTCAATTAATGGAGCACTTCCTCTAGCCGCTAATGGTGATTTACCTGTGTGTATATCTATTAAGCTATTGCTGCCTCACGGGGAGAGGGCCAAAGGGTACACTGTCGAATATAAGTGAAAAAGGTAAATGTATTTTACTGTGATTGTGGAAAACTTTTAATTATTAATGTTGAAAAAATTGTAGACACAAAAAAAATCTTTCATCTTAAGTGTAAATTAAAAGTTTACTGTTGTTTTGTGACTTTTGCGCTGTTTGAGAATAATAAATATAATCATTATTTATAAATACCTATACATGTTCATTACGAAACCAGGACTACAATAACCACATTGTGATCCAAAGAAATGATTCAACCGCTTTTGTACAATATTGTATCCAATTTTCCTGTTACCGATACCCTCTATTGTGGTTATGTCCCAACCGTCACAAGACATGATTGCTACCAAACACTGAAAATCCATGAAAAACCATTTACTTACTCTCATTTGTTTACTCTGAAAGCCATTAAATGACCTACAATAAGTTGCCTCCGATCTAGGTCTTTACTACTATTAATTACTATTTTCGAGTAGAGACTAATTTATACAACTTAAAACTAAATTGTCTTTATCTAACAAAGTTAGAATACAAAGTTTTGTCTCGGATACATTCGATAAAAAGAATTATTTAAATTGAGTTTTTTTTTACTGAATTTTTTGAATGATAATATTAATTTTGATGTCTCAGACGGTTTAGAACCTTTAAGGTTCAGAAGAGACGTTGACGCTCTAAGCGCGTTCTACCGTCTGTACAATGGGGAGTGTTCTGAGGAGCTGTTTGGTTTGGTGTCTACGTCGACATTTTAGCACCGCACTACTCACCGGCAACTGGGAGTTTTTTCACACTTCCTTGACACCAGGAAGTTATCCACTGTACGTGGCGCTATTTATGTCATACGTGAGCAAGCAGTGGCATGAGCTCCCTCCCACCGTTTTCCCAGAGCGCTACAATATGGGGCTCTTCAAAAAGGGCGTAAACAGACATTTAAAGTCTGAACGAGGTAGGCAACGCATCAGATCCATTAGTGTAGCAGATGTCCATGGGCGACGGTAGCCACTTGCCATCAAGTGGACACATCTGCCAGTTTGCCTATAAGCAAACAAAAAAAAACTAAGAGGCTTGAGTTGGTTGAGGTTGTGAACTAATAATACAGCGCCGCCACAATAACGTGAGTTCAAGATTAATAAATAATTATGTTATGTAAAAGAAAACTTTACTTCAAAACTCCATGTCTATGTTATTGATATACAGTCTACAAGCTCTTCACATTTAGAAGCTACAAATATTAATGTATTCACCACATAGGTACGTATACAAAGGTTGGCTTTAACGAAATTCTTCTTATATGTTTTGTACGTAGCAAGAACTTTGGTATCTTCGCGATGTAGGTAACAAAGACTTTAATATATGACATTTATTATATTCAGTATATTCCTAAATCCTTGCCTATAATAATTATTCTAAAATAAATATCGGGATAAACCCTACGCGCCATATCATTTTTGTAAGATTTCTCTAAGAACAAACGACAAATTAAACAGAATATGTTTCCTTTACTTACTGAGTTAACAGCGTATTCAGCATATTCATGAGACCCTGGTTGCACTGCTCTAATATGAACAATACAAGCTCCACATCCGCCTTCCATGCACATGTATTTCGTGCCGGGAAGATTGGCATAACGGCGAATGAACTCATTCAATGTTGTGTCCACTGAGAACTCACCGCCAACTGAAATCCAATAGTATAATTTTTTTCTCCAACAATGATGGTGCAAATAATTTGAACAGCTTTAATAAACCATTACTTTTAAGGGGAAAATGGTATATCCCGTCACTGCAATAGTGCAGCCGCAGGATTAACAAGCATATTGTGATAGAAAATACCCCACATTTTAAAAACTACAACACAACAGATCTTGAAGGAACGGAGAAAGAATACTAAGTTCTACAACCGCCCGGACATAAGAGGCGACAAAAGAACCCACAACCAGGTGGTAGGTCATTTGCCCATAGACTATATAAATGACGGAGAACACTTTGCAATGTTGTAGATTATAAAATGGCCAGATTATAAAAACTTTCGAATTCCAATGTGATATTTCTACTGATCGATAGAAAATATGATGTAATAAAATGAGGGATATGTTGTATCCCGAGAATCCCATGGGGACTTTTCCGGGAGCGGTTTTAATTTGGTCGGGTGCATAAAAATTGACTTACTCCCACATAATTGTCACTAAAACGACAGATTATATTATTTTTTAGTTCTTTGTGTGCCAGGTATCTCGCGAGAATAGTTCAGCGTAGATAAAGTCACGGGCGTATCCTAGCTATAGATATTACACTACACTACACACACACACACATATATATATATATATATATATATACTACACATATAACATTTAAAATATTCGTAGCATTACGAAAACACATTACCGGCATATTTTACTCCGTTTATTTTAAAATAAACTTTATCCATTTTTTACATTAGTATTTCCATAAAACTTGAAAGCACTCAAATAAATTCACTTGAATTGAAATTCTCTTCAGGCCGGCCCTCGATCCATCACAACTTACAATGATATGAGTTACGGCTATTTACGTATTCCAATCACTCGAAACGATTCTGATATTAACAAGCCTCGGCGTTCAGTTAATAAGGAGCGTTTATCTTGTATCGACATGCGTGAACTTAAGGACTTTCGATAATGTATACCTCCTAACCCATACTTCCTCGCTAAAACAAATGCGAAAGTAACTCTGTTTGTTTGTTGCTCATTGACGACTAAATGGCTGTATAAATTTTAACATTTTACATGGAGGTAGGGAAGGTAACATCGTGGTAGTGTAACGCACGCATCGCAAACTCAAAGGGCGCGGCTTCGAATCCTGACCGTCACGAATGCACCAGGCAGTTTTCTAATCTAATGTGCATATTGTTACAATAACTACGTGCTAACAACGGTGAAGGAAAACATCTGCACTTCGAAATAATCGATGTGTCAAACTCACCACCCGCCTTGGACATGCGTGGCGGATATACTGTCCATTACCTTATAGTGGTACGCCCGAGTCCAGCAGTGGGACATTTATGGGCAGTTATTGTTATGGAGATAGTTTCTAACTCAGGACTTCTACACATAGGCTAACTAAGTTTAGGTAACATAGGCTTAGGTTTAGGTTTAAATCGTTTATTTCTCAAGGAACAATAAAGTTACTTATAGAGAAAAATATTTTGATTTTAAATCTAATAAAATATATCGAGTATATGTCGTAGATACATATAATACCAACTTGTTTAAAAGCCATGTATTTATATTTTGTAATTATAGGTATGGTAAATACAGTATCACAAGTGATATTTGTCTGTCTATCTGTCGGGTTTTATGTGTTTACATAAGGTTTCCTTCGTATTTTTCAAGTCTTGTTTTGAAAATATTTATTGATGGAAATACTCTATAAATCTTTGTAAAAACAAATAGAGTAAAAATCTCCACAGTTAAATGAAATGAGATTTTTGAGCAGCCATAAAGAATCTCTTGTTTGGTGTTACTGTAAAATCCTATCAACATTGAGATTCTAGAGTGAGGTATCCATGGTTATGGGTCCGAATTTCGTCTGAATCCTTATATATAGAAAGATAGATAGAAAATATTGTACATTACATACACATAAAATAAATCATTTACAGTCATTTCGTGTCAAGGCAGGAACAAAGGGTGGCCTTATCGCTTTAGAGCGATCTCTTCCAGACAACCCGGGCTGTGGATTGTGCAAAAGGAATCAAAAGTGTATGACGGTGGTGTGCAAATCAACTACATGTAATTAATAGGATACGTAGAAATTACACAATACATATAATTTAAAAAAAGGAAATATATATAATAACACACATTAATATTTTATATATCCAAATATATACATTATTAATACGTGTATAGCAATCCTATTTATTTTTGATTTGTTTAAAATAAGAATATTCATGAATATTGTATATAAGTATTGTACAATAATTATGTATTCCACTATCGCCACTCCTAATCAGAATATTAGAGATCGCTTTTTAGTGATAAGACCGCCCATTGTACACAATTAGATTAATACTAGTTCGTAAGTATTCTGTAATGGTGTACAATAAAGTGTTATCTATTTATCTATCTATATTTGATAACTAGCTATATCTTTAGCACAAAAGTATATTCGTTAATACAGTTTTACATAACTTATTTCGCGTCGGCAGTTTTCGTTTGTGTACAAAACTGCAAACCGGTTTCCGACATGTAAATAATCTATATTAAAGTTTTTTCGGTAATGGAAATGGCAAAGTAAGCAAAACTCTATGTATGCATTCTTAGCTCTATAACGCTTACATGATAAGTACACTGTTCTAAAATTAATTTACTGCTCAGATACATCGGGAGTTATTATTAGTTGTGTAAAACTTTAGGAGCCTACGTCTTGCTCAGAATTCTACCCAGGCACCTTGTAATCGAGACACAAATTTGCAAGAAAAAATGTTTAAAAAACCTCTAAAAGGGTTGAAGTAATAAGCTTTGTAGAGCGCTTCAAAGGCAAACGAAGATAATTCAACAGGATAATTCACTTTAAGCTAGGAGTTAATTCTTTTATTACGCCTCGATCGTCCTCCACCCGACGTACATCGCAGGAAAGTTAATTAATTAAAACTCGAAAAGAATCCTGCATTGTTAAAAATAAAACAATTAATTAAATAAAACGATACGGCCCCTCCAACGACAATGAATCTTCCATTTGAATATGAAGTAAGACTTACATCATTCATTTATTAATTGCACTTTGGTTTCGAAGAACTCGTCATTTGTTTATCTTAATTTAAAGATTGAAATAAATATTATGTTCAATAGACATATACGTTTTTGAGTTGATTTCTTACTTTTAGTCTGCAATTTAAATATGTATTTTCTCAAAATCAAAACCGACTTCAAAAATAACTAAAAAGCAAAAAATAATTACTTAAAAAGAATTTCAACCTTCAGTTACATGTATGGTGACCAACCCTTATCTTTACTTTTTTCTAAATTTCACTACATAACTTTACAGCGCTAAAAACCTTCCTGTCGAATTTCCTTTGTGTAGCCATAGTAGTGTCCGAGAAAAATTACTGTGAAATTTACAAACAGGTGGACAGACCGACAGACGAACAATAGTATATGGCGGTTACATAAGGCTCCGTAGAAATATATTACGAGGACATGGGCCTTTGATGCTTTTATGGTAAATTGAACATTCGGAAACTTGGGAACGCGTAATTTTTGTTAAAATTGGACTTTCGCATGATAGAAGTTAAAGCATTTTATACAATCTCATTCCTACCCTGAGACAATTAAACTTTGTAACAAGAGTAAATAAATACAACGTTAAATTACCATATTGTTCGATAAAGCAAATAAGTTGCACCTTGGGACCGAGAAAGATAAACATATTACGCTGCGTATTTATATTTGCAGTGATGTTAATGAATCACAAACCAGAGGGTGAATCCGTCATGACACTGGAGATTTCACCAGTAATTGGTCTGTTGAATATTCAAGGTGCACGCCGATGATCACCGCTGGCTGCTTGTTCCGTATTTTCATGGTTTTCTACTTCATTTTAAATATATAATTTGTATATATATTTATATATATATCGACCTAGTGGTTTTTACGTTAATTCCGAACAAATAGACAAGAAATCTAAAACCTATTTGTAGGTATTTTATTATTACTGACCCTAAAAGTAATGTCATAGTAGATAATTCGTTAGCGTGTTAAGTAAATTAAAATCAATATTTCCGTCTGCTTAATATTTAATTCATATCTGACTTAGTACAGGAAAAACTAAATCAGCGCTATTTAGTTATTCAGCAATGTGAATTGTTTTCTGCGGCCAGGCCTATAAATCTAAACCCAGTTTTAAATTGTGAATAAATTATTTGATTCATATTATATTTGGATATATATTATATATATATAATATAATTATTTATTATATTATATTTATATATATATATATCACTGCTTGCTATCATTCAGCGCCCTTTTTTTACTAATATTTATTCCAGCTTGTTTCAAATAGTCAGGACAAGTGCGTTCCTAGCCATGCATAATGAAGGATTCCACGGACTTGGCATAAGTATATTGTTTTCGTTATCTAACCACCCTAAACAGTTATTATTTTCTATGAAAAAAGTCGCTTATCTCAAAAATCACTCAACAGGTCTTGTCCTAACTAATCATTATGGTTGAAAATATTTTTAGAGCTCTACAATCTCAAATATATTCATAAGGTACCACATAGTCCAAAGGTTAGAGGATATAGACATAGTTTTAACGACCCTGGAGACGAAATATTTAATTATATATTGACTGACTACACGTATATGTAAATTGTATATTTTTAACCGACTTCGAAAAAAGGAGGAGGTTCTCAATTCGTCGGTTTTTTGTTGCTTTTGTTATGTATGTTCGCCGATTACTCTGAGATTTATGATTCAATTTACGTGATCCTTTTTTGTTCGATGCGGACTAGCTGCCATGTAGTCTCCTAAAAATTTGACATAGTTTGGCCTAGTAGTTTTCATTTTACGAACATTTTTTTGTTCCCGATTCTTGGGACTTATATTTTTTATGACGCGCGGCACCATTCGTAGGTCCACCCATACATAGCTAGACACTAAAAAGTAACAAATAAAAACTTCGTTTAAAAAAACCGACTTCAAAAACTAAATTGTATAAAATAACTTATTTCTAAAGCTATATATATATATTAATATTAATAGCTTTAGAAATAAGTTATTTTATACATTTTAGCTTTTGAAGTCTTTTTTTATACAACATACGTTTAAAGGTCCAATTCAACACTGAAATATATTGCAGCTCGCAGACACAGCTAGTTCTTTAATTTTTTTCGCAATTTCACTACACCGGTTTGGAGCGTGATATACTATAATATACTATATAAACCTAGTAGTTTCTGACATAAATATTTGACCTAAAAAAACAGATATTATAATTTCAAAACGGTTACGTTTTTGTAAAACTGACTAAAGAACCTAAAATAAAATTTTCAATAATATATATCTATCGACGAATACGTAAAAAGGGAATAAAGTATTACGATTTTATTATTCTGTTGAGCCTCATGATAAAGAATCCTGAGATGGGTAAACCGTGCTACGGGCAAATGAAGCATATTGAAACTTCGGACTCAGTTCAGAAAAACAAGGAAAGTCAATTCGAACTGAGGACGTTTTGAACACAAGGGGTATTACGATACCCCCTCACGTTTATCGATTTTAACGTCGACGTCAACTTTATTCTTTGTGTCTATAAAATTTTAAACCATTTTGACCAAAACGTAAAATAATCCGTATGATGTCGTCTGTCCGTAATCACATCATAGTTATTTTTATTAGAAACTAGTTCAGGGGTTCTGTGTTGACGAAATTCTACATGATATAAGCCACTCCAAAATGGTGTAGTAGGACTGTAAAAAACTGAAGAAAAGTATGCCCGACATAACTACCTGTAAATAAGCGTTGAATTATTTTATTATCGTCTTATCGAATATTTTTTATGGTTTGTAAATAACATTAACGGTATAAAGGCTCGAACACTTAACAATGAACCTTCTTCCAATTTTCCTTATTCTATGTCATTTCAGCTATTCAGTTTTTAAACGATGATTTGCCATTTACGAAACTACGAAAATGGGCCAAGTGCGTGTCGAAACGTACACATTAAGTTTGTCTTATTTTCTAGGAAAGCTTAAAAGGCATTTGAGCGATAGCACACCATATATCAAAAACTATTGAACGGATAGTCAGCAAACCAATTTTCATTAAAAACATTTATTTTTCACGTATTAGTTCAAAAGTTCGGGAGGACATAATTTTAATGAGAAATGACTATGACATACAAACAGACCATTAGATTTTATAAGTGTTCCGTTTTTTCTAAACCGTATTAATATAACTAAGCTTTGTTTTAAGTAATCAGACTTATTGTATAAGTACCTTATGTATAACGTACATAATTGAAAAACTTTTTATATCCGCGTTCCAAGTAGAGGTATTGGAGAGGTCGTTTAATAAGAAAACTACGAATGGCCACGTACATAGGTAACCCTCGAGAGATCGAAAGTATTAACAATGTATCCATACATCATCTAATTAATTACGTGCACAGACTCAAACACTTGCTTAAGTAAACCAAGTGTTTGTTTTCTGAGTATTATTATTTGATTCGCTCAGAATCCAATGTTATATTAACTTCGGAAAAATAAAAATGTAGAACATATTACTGAATACTCCGAAGCAATAAACAAGTATCCGCGTGTGAGTCTATAAAATACAAATATAATATACTTGTGTACTCGTATACGTATATTACACGGCTGGAAGACCGTTTACCCGCCACGTGAATTGGCGTGTTTTATAGATAGGTAAGCAGATTTTATCAGAATGTTTTCCTTCGCCGCCAACAACAGTCAAATCCACTGAGGTATTTTTCATCATCTTAAAAAACGTCAGAGGCTCATAGTTTTTGTACCAGTGGACATATTTGTGTACTTATGACGTCATCTGTCTATTCTATCTATAGCATAAAATTCTAAACATACCGTGTCCTTACATTGAAGCTTTTAAATAAAAAAAACTACATGAATACACTATATAAACGATGAAGAACACGATGCACAATTACTAGGCGCCGACAAAGATAAATTCCATGTACAGATCTGTAGAAGAACATTTTATGTCGGCATTTGAACTAATTGTAATCCTTTTATTATCATCTTCTTTTGTTCGCTTCAAATTCAAATTCAAATTCAAAAGCTTTATTTAAAATAAGTTCCACTGGAACACTTTTTGAAGGTCATACATATAGGTTAAAATTTAATTTTACTTATCTATTGGCATACGTTTCTGATTATTGTGGAGAATAGCCATGCTATATTGTCCTATTATACTCGTTCATTAGTATCATTAGCCAGGTGTTGCGGATTATTTTGCATATGTGAAGTATAAAATGACAGCTAAAAGAGGGAGGTAGTAGAGTGACGATTACGGTACAAGCGTGAAGTGTACAATCGGGAATCTAATAGTAACGGATTTTGCGCATTTTATTGAATCACGACCTTCTGCATTACGTTTGTATTTGTTGTGTTCGGTTATATTTGTGCCTGTGTTATACGTGTGTGTAAAGTTCTAATAAGCTCTAAAATAATGCTAAGGGCATTTTTATTCGAGTCCCTGAAGCTCGTAGCAATATAATTCAGTAAGTAGATATATGATATTTAAAATCGTTTAATAGTGTTATGACATTGAATATACCTTGCTTTACAGTGGAATATACAGTGGTTTTATGGTGGGATCCATAAAATCCCGAGTATCGCATGTCCCGGCTGTATGGGCTGAATAATGAATGGCCACGACCTCGGCATATTGCCCCGTTTTCGTTTTTAATTTTCCATTACTTATATGAATAAATTATGAGACCGAAGCGAGCGAAGCGGTATATCACATTTTAGATCTATTCACAAAGAGTTTCACTAAGAAATCACTTTGAGATTCCCTTTTTGTTAGTTAATAAATAATGCCTTGTTTGTATACTAAGCAAGTCTTGATCGGCTGAATTATTTTCATTGTAATAAGTTATTTCATAAAAAATATATATAATTATTTGTAGGTACAAGATGTGTATATAAGTTTTAGGTGGTTTATGTTTCACCATATAAAGGAATACATACATAAATTTTGAAGTGAAACTTCTTTGGAATCATTGTGATTTGAAACTCGATGCAACGAAAAAGCGACACTATAAAGATATCAACTAGGCCTGCAAGAGAATGAGATACGACTTTTACATTGTGCAGTATGGTATCCTTCACGAGTCCGTTGAACGCCTGAAGAAACTAGACACGCCTGATTTTCACAGGTAGACTGTTAAAGGTGAGGTGATGGGTATGACAAGTAATACTAATAAATTTAACTATTAGGTATATTGGGGACGTGGACACTTAGATCGAGCATAAATATTTAACCTTTCAAATGTAAAAGTATAGAGGAATAATGAAGACGGGCCACCTCACCCGGATGTCATCCTCCGTCGCGTGTCGTTCCGGTGCGACGATATCCGGTGCAGCTCAATTTCCTGAACCGTAGAGATTCCCGCAGTGTTTTTATTTGTCTTTCTGATTCCCGCGTTCGCAACGTTTTATCTCTAACCATTGTCGCTAACCGTATTCCGAAATCCGATTCAAAGGATTCGTTTCTATTTAATACGTAATAATGGGCTACAAAAGTGCAAATTAAATTACCCAGTTTGACTTTAGAATCGTTACCACAATAACACTTTTGCTAATCGAATTTAGAACGAATCAAAGAGTACATTGAATATATAGAGTCTTTGGGACGAACCTACTTACTTGATTTTTGTATAATCTATCTAACACTTGACTTGACATTTATTGATTTTAGCTCCAATACCGTCATTTATTTGAAATACTGTACTGTCATAGTTTGTTTATACTTTGTATGCGATTATTTTACTTATTTTATTATTATAGTACTTGTTTACTATTGGAATTAAGTATTCAATATGCCTTGGGGATGGGAGTGCAGAGCGAAATTGGTGAAGCAATTGCCAGCAATGCCTGCAGAGCGCCGAGGACCAGTGGCGGCCGAAGAACTTGCCCCAGGACCGAATCAATATAACACGCCACAGATATTTTGTAATTTCCAACTCAAATCTTAAGCAAAATCTTCGAATATCTCAAAATACTTTACTGATGTGATACCAACTGGAAGGCTCTACCCAACATTGGTGAACGTATTGTGTAAAGAGGGTTCAAAATTAAATACTCATCCGAAAGTTTCTATCTATTGTTAGAACATTACAAAGAGCAGATTGGTTCTTAGCCTTGTTTGCTTCTAGATCAATATTTATTGACTACGTTTTCCTTTCTTAAACGATATGGTAAAGTTACGTAGTAACCCTCTGCGTTTTGAAATTCAATATACTCTGTACGATTTTAGCTTATTCAAACTCGATATAATCTGGACCATCCCCTTTCCCCGGAGACCCGATCAGAAATTATTGGTATCATAATATTTTATGAACGTGTAATTTGCAAACAATTGAGTTTTCGATACACTGTGTATGCAATATTTAGTAGTTATTTTATATTTCAAATCGCTAGATTTTCTAAATTATTGAATCAATTCGGCCGTATTTACGACCTACAAAAGTAGTAACTTATTTATGTTCTATTTTTTCCAATCTACGTACTTATTTCCCCTTTTTGTGATAAATAGCTTTTGTGCATCTTCAGTCTTTAAAGAATTCATATCCTAAATTTAATGAAAATCAGTTCCAATTCATACGTAATAAGATACAATATAAATACATAAACAAGCTCACTTACCAATTATATAAAAATTAAGAATGATATATGGTGTTTAAATTAGTAAATCTTTTTGTTTCAGGTGGCAGTGGATATTCTAAAATAAAACGTGCTCCAGCTTACACTTTTGGTCATCTCACGAAAGTCAGCTTGGCGAAACCAGTAACCACACCGTACGCACCAATGTTCAATTGTCAAGGCATGAGCACGAAAGGCGGTACGAGTAAACTAGTTATGATAGTTTCAAGAAATTAAATTTAAATATTTTTACCATAATTAAATATAAACAATTTATCATCTAAAATAGCTTTTCTAGCGGCTTTCATCACGTAAATTTCTAATCGATCATCCGCGAAATTTAGTCCTATTTCGAAGCTAAATCGTAGCTATATCGTCTCTGATATCCAATCTACAAACATGTCATTTCATTTCTACTAATTGGTTCATTCCAAAGACATATAGAAAGAATAAACACAAACATTCAATCAGGACATATAAAGTAAATAAATATTTATTGCAAAGAAGCCAAATACTGTAAATGAAAGAAGAATTTGCGAGTTAACATTTTGGAAATTAATCCCACGTTTATATTACAAAACAATTTGGTGCTCACGCCGAGTATCAAAGAAAGAAAGAAAATATTTATTTACAACTGCGACTCACACAATACAAACTAAGAAAATAACAACAAAAGAAAGCCGCAATATATGAAATGAGTTGGCACTCAGTCTTTCACTGTGCTGAAACTTGTTCCGACACAGCACTGGTTTTCAGTGCCCACCTCCATAATCTCATATATCCTGAGACCCCAAGTACGTAGGTAACTTTGGAATATTACATTAAAAATCAAAATATATATAAGAATTATACAATAATATACCCTAACAAAACAACGAAATAATAAATAATAAATACCTATACCTAAATGTTAGTGAATTTATTCTAGAAACTGTAAACTACTACATAGATATCTTAAGTATTACTACTGCCCTTGTGTTTGCGCTTGTGTGTGTTATAAAACGATAAGTTTGTTTAATTACCCAGGTCCATATAAGGTACCTGGCAGCGTAGTAACACCCCACATTGAACCTCCCTGCGACAAACTCAAATACCGCCACCTAGAGCATATTCGCCTTGTTTCTCTGTACGTTACAAACGAGCTCCAGTGTACAGCTGTCGACCTCCAGCCCGGCCTCAGTACAAAGCCTGGGATCAGTGGACTCCTCCGCCAAATATGTATTGTCCGCCCATACCAAAAAGGTACATTCCCAATTAAATTATAAAAAAACGTGTGCGTCTCGGGACGCCCGACAAAAGTGATAACTTAGCCTACCTACCGCTGCAGTATGCGTGAGAGAAAGGGAAACCAGACAGACTGCACATAACGCGTTAAGTAACTAAAGTGGTTTACCTTCCCATAAGAAGTTATCACTTCAACATATTTATTTTCAATTATTATGTATGTGTTATTATTTAGAATGTTTATTTTCAATATTTTGTATTAATGTCTGGGTTGTGCGTCTGATTAATCTGAAACAGAGCCAGTCTTGTTATAACAATACCTATGTATATATTATGCATAAAATTCCCATTTAAGTATCAGTATATTGGCATCTTTGTTTGATCTTTCTTCAGAGCATAAAGAATATTTTATTATTTAAACTTACCAAGATGACACAATTCCCTAATTTACCCGAGCTAAGCGAGATGGAATGCTCTTATTAATTTATATTGAAGTCTGTTGATGTTTTCATTCACAGATCAAACAGTATAACATTAATTTCTGAGTACGTTCACATAGCGTACCATTATTGTAATGTTACATACCGACAAAGGTAAACGCACACCTGCCTTTCGTAAAGTGCAGCTTATCCCCGCATTTAGGAATTCTTTTGTTTACTTTGTGTTTAGAATTTGTAATATAAAAAACTATTGTTATTGTCCTTGTTTTATGGCCGTCATTAGTGTCGAACTAATCCTTATTGTTATTGTATTGCGTCGAAGCTTGCCAGGTATGGATCGATGCATTATAAAGCAGTGGCCCAAGACGGAGAGGGGCAGTCAAGCGAGAATTAGAATACGAGATTGAGAAGACGTAGATTCGTTGAGCAATATAGTCACGGACTTTGTGCGTGTTATTGAATCGTGCAGTTAGTACTAGTAGTGTCTAGTTATATTTGTACTTATGTTATATTTTTTTGCATAGTTCAAATAAATTCTATAGTAATTCCAACGGCATTTTAATTCGAGTCCTGCGTAACTCGTAACAGTAATAATTACAATGTAAGTTACTCATGCAAACATTTCAACATTATTAGTATGTTTAGAACTATAATAGTAGTAAAGATAATGGTGTAAATTGATTTCTAAAAACTGAATTATATAATTTTTCATAATTAACTACACGCCATCCAGAAAATAATTTTATAATCTATCCTCAATTCCAAAGAACCAAATACATATTTTGCATCGTCATTATATATGTTATCGTTAAATTAATTGAGGATGTTTCGAGTTATTTGTTTTCGTGCGTAACTTCAAGGCCTTTGTATTGGTCCATCAGTAATCTATAGGGTACTAATAAAGTTTAAGTATATTTGTGATATAAAAATTAAAGCTGCTATTTATGCCTATACAATGTTTAGTCATAATTTATTATTAATTTTAGGATTTGTATATGCCAGTCTGTCTAAAATTGGTCCTGTGTAAAGTTCGAAACGGCTCAAGCGCCTCTAGGGATTGTAATAAAAACATTATTTCAAATGTTCGTTTATAAAAATAACATTTCTATACCTATCTGGCTGCTATCAGAAGATATTGTAGAGTCAAAGTCTCTAGTGAACTTAAGTAACGCTGGGTAGAGCTAATGTATAATATTCTTGAATCAATTCTTAAATTTCAGACGACCACCAGCATACTCTTTAGGTTACGCGGCTCGTGACCTCAAGGCAGCAGAGTTTCCAGGCCCCGGCGAACACGAGCCAAACTTCAACTACGTAAAGAGAACCAAGCCCGCATACTCCTTTGGGGCCCGTTCAAACGGATAAAACCACCTAAGAACCCGCCACCGAACACCTACTGCGAGAAAAAGGTAATTAACTTAGACGCACCTCGATGTTTGTTCTAGACTTAATTAAAGGTGACGTCGAGTCAAATTAGAAGCGCTTTGAGTAAGCAAACATTCCACATTACAGTGTCTTTGTGAAATTAAGATTAGGCAAGCATATGGTGACAAATTATTCGTCTGATAATTTGTTTATCAATTAATATAACAGGTATGCGTATGTTCCGCATAACTTGATAATTTGTAAATAATTATTACTGCTGATCGATTTCTACACCACCTACGTACGTATACCCTAGGTTATACTACAAACAACTTCCATATACACAAACTATATATATAAACTATGCTATAACAAACTTCTTCTTGGGTCTATTTAAAATGAAGTAGACATTTTATTCAGTTTTGGCATATGAGGTTTTGTTTTATATTATGTCTTTGGTATTTCATGAGGCTTAATGAAATCACCATTGTTTTCTCTGTAATATCTTAGACGATATTGATATGCGAGTTGTATTAATTAATACACCTCGCTATATATGCTAAGTCAATTTTGAGGGTGATAGCTAATAACTAGCGTTGTTTATGTATTGTCGATTTGAAGTTCATTATCGTCGTTGTCGTCAATTTACCCTGGCGTTAGAATTTCGTACGCAAGTCGCTGTATTTTCTAAACTGCTATCATAGTCTATTACCCTGACCCCGAGGATTGAAGAGGCAACGAGATAACACATCTCACAACATAGAAACAGTTTCTTTACCACCTTACATACGCTAATAATCGCCGCCGTAGTCTAGTAATTCAGCAAACAGCAGACGGCCCACTTGTTGGAAAGCGGTTACCATAGCCCATGGACATTTGCAAAACCAAAGGTGTTTCAAATGCGCTGCTGCTCTCAAGAGTGATTGGAACCTGGTCACTAATGTCGGAACACTACTCAAGTTTGTTATGGCGACATACTTTAGACCAGGGGTGGTAGCCAGTCTAACAAATGCCCTACCACCTGGCAGTCGGTTGTTTTGTCACCTCTAACGACAGGCCGCCCGACCGCAGGAAATTGTAATTTTTCTCCGTTACTGCACGGATAAAACCTACATTTTTCGTAATTGAACATCTAATAGAACTTAGCGAATCCCATGAGGAATGCGTAACGGCGGGCGGTCGCGCTTATTCTAACTTCTATGAATTTGATTAGCGCAAAAAGCGCCAGAAAAACTCGAATGCTACTATGACCGATAGCTATTTAAAACGCAATCAGCGGCATAAACAAAAACTATTAAGATGAATGCAGCATGCCACGAGTAGTCACGCTCGGCGTTAACCTCCGTCAAGTCGCTCATCTCCTCGCTTATCGCTGACCCCTATGTCGTGACCGAAACGCAAGTGGATGAGCAAATCACCTTTATGGCCGATTCTTATATATTACTATTTATTCACTTGGCCTACGATTATTTGAATTTTGACATTACTTGTATGGAGCTTGTGTCAAATTTTAACCAATACTTGGCAAATATACAATTGACAGATATAGGTATTGGCCATTAATCAGTTCTATTCGCCTGTTCGATTAGTCTACTGTTATATTATTTATATTTGGAAATGCCTTTTTCAAATTGGAATAGAATTTTTTCTAGCGAAATAATTGTTCCGGTCTGAGATTCTAAAGGCGAAATTTTAATTTCAGTTTATGGTATCAAAGCGATCGATACCGGCCCCGTCCTTCGGAATCCGTCACAGCCCCTATTTAGGCCAGCAGGAGACATACCTGAAGTCATCTAAACTAGACCTTCTTACCAGCAATGAAGTCTAATATGTATATCACATATATACTCGTAGAATACATTCAATCATTACTTTTATTGTAATAAAATGTTTGCCTAATTGTTTAGTAAATTATTATTTTCATGATATTCTTTATTTAGTAACAACGTCCAATTACCAAAGTTTTACAAAGAGCTTACTGTTTGAAGAAGTTTGGATGCTTAAGCAAAATTTTAGTTCTAGATTTTTGATATTAAATGTGTCCTCTAGATTTTTGTAAACTTATTTTTTCCTTTATCTTAGTTATATAGCCACCTCTTATTCGAATTAGAAACAATATACAGTGTAAACTCCCTGTAAAGTCACTAAAATTAACGACAAAATCCTTTAAGCGTCTAAATCACTTGACTTTGGTTGGATTAGCTTGTCTTCCATCTGCCAGGGCTGCAGAGTGGCTAGGTCATATACCCGTAGCCCTGGCATAAGGCGAAGGACGGAACTCCCAGGGGTTTTAGTGGGTATCCTTTACTGGGGAGTGGCAATAGCATGGCACCAGTGTGACTGGACATGCTAATGCCACCCCCAATCTGGCGAATCCCACACTAGGTTGCGAATTACCCCCAAGGTTCTGTCCTTGTCGCGGCTTAGTCCTCAAACGGATTTCCCTGGTAAAAAAAGCTTGTCTTCCATACAATGAATGATACACTCTATATAGCATTACACCCACTCACAATAATGACAACAATTAAGTAACAAACAGTTCCTTTCAAGCCCAAAATTAGTAAAAGCTGCGCACCTGTGTTTGTTCTGTTCGCCTTATTACCCTATCAAGTAATAAACTGTCGCCACCGTGCATACCTAAATTTCTAAGTACTTCTTTTATCAACAAGATGCCTCAATATCGCAAGATATTAATAAAATAAGTAAAAACTACTAAAATTTCTGGTTGCAGCAAAAGACGTCAGACAAAAATAACAGGCTTCTCTCAATTTAACGACAACTCTATAATGCCATAAAATGCACAGTCCCTTCAGTGTCGCTATGTAGCGTTTACACTGTTTTGTAAATTATATCTCACAGTTTTGACTATGGCATAAAAATAAAATCAACCGAATAAGTCTCTTGCAGTCACATAAATTAACACACATTCGTTCCATTCTCACTTCACCCCAAAAAGAGAGCAAATCTTTTAGTTTGATTATATACCTTTAATACATAGTATTAGAACAAACAATATAGGGCTAGGTATTAAATTGTAGTTTAATAAATTTTTCAGCGCACCGGAATGCGCCTATTAAAATGCGATCGTAGTTAATTTTGCAAAGTTTCAGCGGGAGCGGGTGCTGGTCTGATTTGTATGCAATGTTTTACGGCCACCACTGACGTAAACACTCGCCGACTTTTATGCAGCCATTTAAAAGTTCGCCCTGTTTTTTCCTACGCCTTTTATTCATACTATTGTCGGAATTTCTCCGGACTATTAGTTTCAAGGTAAAAGATACGGTAAATTTTATAAATATCTTCCCCAGTTCAATACAAGTAGACTGTGCTAGTACAATAAGTAAAGATTAATAATAAAATAAGTAAAATAACTTCATATTTCTTTGTTTGTACATGTTATCGACATATCTGCAAGTATGCTTTATATGTTTAGATTATTGCAGGTTTATAAACTGCTCTTGAGTTTATTTGTGACAATGAAGAAAATATTGCGTGAAAGCCTGCCCGTCAAGATGGCACATTATTGATTCTTTCTTTCATTCTTTGTTAATTCAGCACATTGCACTACTCTTGCACTACACTGTCATTGCTACACTAATCATTACACTACTTTCTATCAAGTGGGCCATCTGCCTATCTGCTGAACTCGTGCAATTAACAAACCCCTTTATTCTCATACTTTAATAACACAAATTACACAGAAAATTAATAATAACGACTTAAATACATGTGCGAAATCTAATTGAGAGTTTATTGAACATCGAGAACCTGTCTCACAAACATTAGTATAGGGATTACTGAGTGCAAACGATGGAACTCAAACAAATCCCCGATGGCTGGGAATGGCCGAGACTTCGCACACTGTTCGCATGTTGGTTTTCAATGATTAGGTTTACGTTTCCCAAGTGATGGCTCCCACTCGTTCCCTATTTGAATTTTCAAGTCAAACAAAACACGTATTAGTCTTATCCATCGCAGCTCGCTGCCATTACCATTTAAATAGAAATCCTTTTGAACCTAAAAGCATTGAGTGCACTGAATTAATTTGCCTTAGAGCAAAAGGTTATACACTTACTAGTTGTAAAATAAATTGCCTTTATTCTAATATACCTACATGTATGTATTATAAGTGAATGAAGCTAATTTATTTTATTAGAATAATAAGTCTTAAGTATGAAAGTATTTGTTTTGTAAATCAGACGAAAGTAAGTAAAACCAACTTCACGTTATATTTACAAACCTCGTCTGGGTTTGTCCTAAAAACTGCACTATTACACACACTCACGCTGTTATAATTATCCGTCTGGGAAGTTTATTATCACTCGTCAGACGTCTGCCGATGTATGTATCCCTATTATCCCTATCCCTATTAATATTATAAATGCGAAAGTAACTCTGTTTGTCTGTCTGTCTGTCTGCCTGTCTGTCTGTTCCGTTTTCACGTAAAAACTACTGGACCGATATGGCTGAAACTCAGTATTTATATGTTTTCGATACCGAGAATGAACATAGGATACTTTTTATCCCGAAAAGTGGGATAGTTTACGGGATAAAAATATATTTGTCTTTCTGTTTGTTATGTTTTTACGGAAGAACTAATGGGCCGATTTGGCTGAAATTCGGTACGTATGTAAATTAAATACTGAGGGTGGACAAGGGATAATTTTCATGTTAGCCTTTTTGGTAATTTTGGCCTATTTGGTCATGTTGGCCTTTTGGTCATTTTGGCCTATTTGGTCATTTTGGCCTTTTTGGTCATTTTGGCCTATTGGTCATTTTGGCCTATTTGGTCGTTTTGCCTATTCGGTCATTTTGGCCTATTCGGTCATTTTGGCCTTTATGGTCATTTTGGCATTTTTGGTCCTTTTGGCCTATTTGGTCGTTTTTGCCTATTCCATCATTTTGGCCATGTCGGTCACTGTGATCTTTTGGTCATTTAGACCATTCTGGCCTTTTGGGTCAAGTTTTGCAATTTATTTTGTTGACAGATAGACGGGGGATGGTGTAATTTGCGATATAAAATGAAGTGAATCTTCCGTGGGCAAATACATAAAAATTTTATATAATATAACCTGTAGCACTTGCTCTATAAACAAGAGACACGCACCTAGAGGTTAACCCGCGGCGCAGCCGCGGGGTAAACTCTAGTATATATATATATATATATATATAATATATATATATATATATATATATATATAACAATTCTAAGGTATTAATTAGTTAAATATCGAAAGAAAACCTATTGTGGATGTTTTTTTGGTTCCGGATCTAATTCAGTTCTTTTTGTTTGACAATATAAAATATGCTTAAATAAAAGATGCATTCACTAAAATGCACCTAACCTAATCAAATCATAATTTGCAGTACGTATATGGCATAATATCTCTGTTTATGTCTGTGAGTAATAATGTTGCAGACGTCGTAACTAGATATATTTAATTGGTCATTAAGTGAAACGCCTTGCGGGTCGTCGTCTACTAAATGGCGTTAAATTAAACCGGCGCCGGCGCTTGTGGAGTGTATAATCACCTCAACCGCGGTTCACAGCCGCACTCACCCGCTGCTTAGCGGTCCCTCCCTGTAACACCATTTACTGCGGAACATTGAACAATTTATTTCATCAAACAACGATGCAGCAGTCTCTTATAATGTTATAACACAAGTTTCTATACTTAATATTGTAAAAAGAACTGTGACACATATAGTGAAAATATTGCATTTCTTTTGACATAAGCACTGATTATTTTCTCAAGGTATATGAAAGTAAGTAGTAAGTTTATGGGTCAAGATATTTACGACGTTGCTGAATGTTCCTGATTGTAATCATTTACCCGATTTTTAATGGATCTCAAGAGTGAAGTTGACAGAGGCTAATGTTCTTAAATCTAGACAAACCACGTGAATTTATTGCATTTAGATATCATAGCGACTGTAAAAATATATTATACCTATTATGTATTTATACTTATACAAATCATTATATAAGTTCTATAAAATGTTGAGTATTATGTACTAGTTGAACTGTAAATAAGGACATTGCTTCTTAACAAATATGCTTGTATATAGCAGTTAACAAAAGTATGCGTTCTTTGGATTAATGCATAGCTTTAAGTTTTTTTTACATCTTTACATTTTTAAGAAGGGTTTTTCAAGTAGATAATGACACCTCCAGTATTGTTCAAAAAACAAATAAAAAATAATATTAATGATTAATCTGTAGGACGTAATGCTAAAGAAATAATTTCAACAGCATTCTGTTCTCATCGGATAGCGATCAGGCCAGAATATTCTTAAAGAATCCTAAATTACATGTTTTAGCTCCCAACTTGTGATATCTCTGAGGCTCGCCGCGCCCACATTGCCATAATCGGACAACATCTACTTTTCATCCCCGTAAATGTTAAGGGCAGTCCACCCCTAAATATATTTTTTAATTTTTAGATATTTTTATTTCTATTTTTTATGATACAGCATGAAAAAATACATACAACCCTAAATTTTCAACCCTCTAAGATCAACCCCTATTTTTTAATAGCGATATTAGTATTTTTATAATTTTCTACTGGGATGATTTAGATGATTTTAATTTGAACCAGGTAAATGGCGCTGTAATCGGGTACCAGAATTTAGGTGTTCATTTCGTTGTTGTATGTGTTGAAGTTTGTCCCGGAATGGTTTAAATAAACGATTGGGCCCAGTAGGTGGCGACGCGATACTCCTCCTAAACGCTTGGCCTAATTTTGATGTTTTTTTTTAGTTTATTCTAGTGGATTTGAGAATAGTTTAGATTAACATTTGGTCCCGGTAGGTTGGTTTTATTTTTTAAAGGTAGGACAACGTCTGCCGGTACAGCTAGTGTTATAGATTAGCTTTAAGTTGAAAAATAATATTTACTGTTTTTTTTGATCAAGTGACCATTTAGTATAAAAATAAGCTATAACATTTAGTCCAAAATGGAGATACAAATATATTATTGGTATAGCTACAATGGAAGCAGGTATACATTTGGGATATTTTCTAATTACAATGTCATATTAGATGACGCCAAAGACAATCTTGAACTAACACAATTTATCTTATCCGTGCAGGAACGGAGAAAGAATACAAATTACTGCGGCCGGGCGGCCTGTCGTAAGAGGCGACAAAACAACCCACAGCCAGGTGGTATAGGGCATTTGCCCGACTGGATGGTTACCACCCCTGGTCTAAAGTATGTCGCCATAACAACCCTTAGTTGTGTTCCGGCATTAGTGACCAGGCTCCAGTCTCCTTCAAGAGAGCAGCAGCGCATTAGTAGTACCTTTGGTGTTACAAATGTCCATAGGCGATGGTAACCGCTATCCATCAAGTGGGCGCTCTGCCTGTCTGTTGAACTCCTGCAATGAAAAAATAAAATAATAAAAAAATCTAGATAAATGTAAAAGTGGCTTTGCTGTTTAACTCTAAGATATTTGTGTAGTTAAGTACAGAAAATTTAGCAACCAACCCCCACCTACTACTAAGTTGTGAGCAACCGTCAAAGAACAAAAATCACTTTTTCTATTTTATAATTCTAACAAAGCGATAGACGTAATATGTTTTTTGATCTGTATAGAAATGTCTCCTTCATTTGTATGGTAATTAATATCCTTCGACATTTAGCGATAAGGGTTTCCCGATGACAAAGAAGTGGCCGCTGGCAAAGGGGTCATTTGAGCTTTGTTATCTGAAAGAACAAGGGAGGGCCGATATCTTTGTTTAGTTTTGAAATATCATCCCTGATACTAACGAGAGCAACGCCTGTGAAAAAATTACAACATCTTTATCAGCAATTTATAAATAAATAATCTATAAGCTCAATTTTTTTCAACTATTTTGATAATCAAGTTAAGGGTTCTACACACTATTCATTTACACACATCTCAACAATCTATATTCTATACTAATATTATAAATATGCAAGTTTGAATGGATGTTTGTTGCTGAATCATAGCACGGATCAGAATGAAATTAGGCACAGCGTTAAATTATTGTCTGGCTGGAACATAAGCTCCTTTTTATCCCGGAAGACTTATAGTTCCCGTGGGATAACATTAACGCGAATGAAGCCGCGGGCAAAATATAGTTAATTAATATGGCAGTATTAACAACTTCCATGTTCAATAAGAATTGAATGACGGGTGTGAAACAGTTCATTGTTAGGAGTTTAATGTATACGATGCTATGATGTAAAATGTATTAAATTAGATCATCATAAAAAGGGTGAACAAATTTAACTTCAGTAAGAAATTATTTCATTTCAAATAAAAATAGGTACCTAAATTGGTTTGATTCGGCTTGCAACCCCAGTCTCCATCTGGAATATATAATATACTAGCTGCGCCCTATATCTTTATAAATTATAGCCTATGTGTTATTCTGACATGTAAGCTATATTTTTGGAAAGTTTTATCAAAATCCATTCAGTAGTATTTGCGTAAAAGAGTAACAAACATCCATCCGTACCTCTATACATCCATTCTTACAAACTTTCGCGTTTATAATATTTATATAGAGAAGAGATGTAGAGATACTGGTACCTCATTTCATGAACAGAGCATTAACAGGGAGTCATAAAGCTTTGGAAGTTATTCCAAACTTTGTTCACAGTTATTAGTAGGTACCGTACCGAGCGGTCACATAGTCCACAATCCGTATTCAATTTTGTAGGATTACAAATACTGTATTTACTTTTATTTCCGCTCGTTATTTTGGCATTCCGATAGCAGGACGTAACCTTTTTATAGAGCAGGAAATTGAATATTGATAAAATATAGTGCTCGAGTCATGAATGTGACATATTTCACTATAGAAATTCATTCGTGGCGTGCACGTTGGCCGTCTATTAATTTATAAAAATCATATTTTGTTGCTTGGAGCCGTAGCAAGTGAGCGTAGTCGTGCCATAACGTTATTTGTCAAACGCTCATAGGCTTATTCCGCGCTCCGCATTATGTACAACTCCAACTCCTATTTGCATTTCTCATTTTCACCCCTCATTTTATTCACCCTTGAGTATAATTTTCATTTCACAGTACCTTGATTTAGAAATCCGCGTGAATCGAACGTTTTAAATTAAATAAAAACTTAATCTTACTAATATTATAAATTCGAAAGTAACTGTCGGTCTGTTTGTTATGCTTTCATGGAAAACCCACGAAACCTGTTTTGCTGAAATATGGTACATTTTCAGAGTCGGTCTCAAATCCGAGAATGAACACAGGATACTTTATATCCCTGAAAATGGGACAGATTATTTATTTTAACAGCAAATAGCGCCTACCGAAAATGTCAAAGCAATGTAACCTCTGGTAATGCTTGCTCTTACAATTTTCACAACAAAAGCGTAATTAAAAATGTAGAAGTAATGCTGCTTATTACGTATTTTACAACTAAACGACTGAACGAACTTAATCAAACTTGGCAAGGATATAAATTGTATACCATAAGCTATCTCTAGTTTCAAAAACAATGATGAAGGGATTAAACCTGGTATATGCAACTCATAACTACTCAAGGTCCGGGGATAAAAATATTCATTTAGGCTTTTAGGAAGTAATCAAAATTATCTGTTTCATCGTTACAGAGGCGTATACCAATTGAATTGAGGAGAATTTAATTTCATTGATAAGAAATTTTATCCAAATGTGTATAAATACTTAATACTTTTTTATTTTTCTCGGCTACTTTCCAATGCCATGATGATGTAGATGCGTAAAATTGACCCAGTGTAAATTAGTAATTAGAAGTCTCGCGCAGAAGGTTTGCCGATGGTTGCCCCTCCCGCTTCTTACAACTGGGCACGGGGCTGTTCTAAGCACTATTAAGAACTTGACGACTGCGGATCGTACGCAGTTGTAGGAAACGGGAGGGCTTGTCATAAGCAAACCTTCTGCGCACGATTTGGACAGTAATAGCCGAAATATAAACACACTAGCGATTTCGGCAGACATTGGGGATAATGTAGCATTTTAATGTTGAAAGTGTTTTGTAAATCAGTCCATTAGTTTTTGAGTTTATTCCGTTACAAACATACAAAAATACAAATCTTTTCTCTTTATAACATAAGTATAGACATAAAAGAAAAATATTTTACTTGTAATAAAATTGTTATTCAAAATGTATTTGACGTTCCTCTAGAAAATAAATTACTCATAATATTGAGTACATACACGAAGCTTTTAATGCCTGTTTACGGTTTATAATGTAGTTGAGAAAAGATTGTTGACACAGCCCTGCTGAAATAAGTACAAGTTGTATAATCTCAACCCGATAAACAATATCGAACAGCGGCCATAGAAGAGAAGCAATAAAACGACTATTTATTTGAAAGCCAACAAGTTCGCAATAATGAAATTCCTCGCGTAATATTAACGCATTTTTCCAACAAAGAGTTGATGTATTATCAGAACAAAACGGCCATGGTCGCGGCGCCATTGTCTTGTATTGTTTTCGTTTAAACAGCTAATGGCACAATTGAAATAACAATTTTTCATAGGTAATAAAATTCAGTCAACAATCAAAGTTTATTTGCGATTCAGTGTTTGTTTTATAAAGACGAAATTGCGGATAGAAAATACAAAAGGCGTTTGTAAATATAAATCCATTTATTCAATGAAATCCCTACAAATTACATGGGCTGTAACTGGCATCGAAACAATCACAGTCGATGATCCGGCCCGTGTTATGCAAATCTGGGCTTTACGTCCAACAATAGACAGTAGCGCCATCTGACGACCCGGCAAAGGGTAACGTTGCAGGGTACTACTCGTTTTCGTGCGTATTATCGTAAATTGCTTTCATTGCCATTCCTCAATTATGAGTTGTGTTTGCCTGTTTCAAAATTGTTTATTTTCTTCACACTCTATTAATCTTCTTTTTAACTTCCCCCGCCGACTTTGTAATAATATTTTTTAAACGCTGCAAAATATTGGAATTAAGCCTACGCGTACTTTTAGATAACTTCCCTGTTTTGATTGTTAAAATTTCATGAATATCCGTAGAAACGATTCGAAGCCTATTCGAGACTATCTTTCGGACAGACTGAGACCAAAATTCTAAAAATGGACATTGGATTTGGAACATTTTTACACATCAAAAACAGACTTTAAAGTAAGATCTTATCATCTAACTATTAAAATATCGTGATAGAAATAATGTTAAGTAGGTTCTTTTCAAACAGTAATGAATGCGCTATTTGATTGATTTTACTTGTATAAAGTCTAAAAAGCTGAGATGTTTTGAAATTTCGAAAACGTATCTCAGTTGATTGTTGTCAGTCTGCTCTCCGATTGTAATCAAGCATCCTATCAATAGCAGTTTTCAGATCAATATGGGCATTTACTTTAAATTCACTAACAGTGTCTGTTCAATCATAACTAGTATGGCCATAAATACTGTTACATAAAAACTTTTATTTTTTTCAACTTTCTATTTATTTTGAATTTAGAACACGTATATTATTTTAAAAACTTCTTTCAGTTTTGCGCCATTTCACATATTTTTTCATGTTTATTATCAAATTACAATATGAAATGGGGTGTTAAAGCAAATAGGATTGCAATGATCGCCTTGCACAAAGTGGGTATGGAGCCGTCGGTCATGTTCCAGACACTTCAAAAGCTTGGTATCAGCCGTATATTCGTATATCGTACTATCAACAGATACAACAACACTTCGTCTGTCGAATACCAGAAAAGTTCGGGGCGGCCGCGTGCTGTTAGAACTACAAAGGCTGTTAATGCTGTTAAAGCCAGATAGGATATGTAATTTATATAGATAGACATTATATTATATACCATTACGTATAAATGTAGATAGCAAACTAGCGAAGGAACACTTTCTTCTTTCTATTCTATGTTCTAGTATTAATGAATGTTAAATCTATGTTTATATATTTATTATTTACATCGCCTATTTAAAAAACAAATTAATACTATAGCTTATGTAATAAAATAATATTCTATGCGTTTATGCCATAACCACTTATTATTGATATCATTAGTTTCTACACAATATATATCTATATGTACGTATTTGTTCCGTGAAATGTGATTTTCCATTCATGGGTGTCTGTAAAAATCGCTCATAGCGAGAGGACCACCAATTGTATGTACTCTTCTTGTTACATTGTTACCATGATTTTAGTACAAAGTTGTGTGCAACAAAGTATATAATAAATAAACAAATAGACAATACCAAACATTAAATAAGCACTTTCAAAGATAAATGATTAACACATCTTTTATCACCCGTAAAGGTCGCAATTCCAACAGTTCCATTTATATAATACTTCACCTAAAACAAAGACACTCAGGTAATAAATCTCTTACAACACAGCTGCTTGTACTAAAGAATGATCGCACTTACTCTAACTGTTTGCGTATTTGTTATCTCTCCAGTACCTTACCTCTATATGTACTAAACGATGTTAGTTACCAGATTTATCGGTTGGTTTGCAGATGTATCGGTACAGCGCTTGCATGCTGTTTCGTTACAGTAGTAAATGTGGTGTTCGGTAACGAATATCCCCATGCTATGATACTTTTCATTTGTATAATTTATATTAGCATGGAATAAAATTGAATAAAATATTATTAAAACCCCCAATTTATCATTAATTTGAGTTAAAAATATATATTTTTCGAATGATAAGATGACATTGCAAGTTTTACGTGTAGTGGAGATTTCATTAACGAAGACGTCATCATCCTTCCTGTGTGTGCGTGCCATCTACGTTAGCCAGTATCTTACGAGTATTTTTGTTTCTTGACGATTGTCATTCCTATCCTAATCCTGTAGCATAAGTATATTTATTTTTTTGCAATGCATATACTCACTCTAGATTATAAAATAAATAAATAATATTTTAAACATACAGGTGTGTCATTATACTTATATCGATTATAGCGTTCACTCCCATGCACATTATGTATGTTTATGTTACTTTTTTAATGAAAGTATAGCTTTCGTGTGGCCACTGTCTCACCTGATGTTGAGTGATGACGCAGTCTAGGATGGATTACACTTACCTAGAAGATACCTATTCACATTAAGACTTCAAAATTGTATTATATTTGTCAGGAAAAACAGACTCCGGCAAATTATTCCACTCTTCGGCAGTGCGCTCCAGAAAAGACATATTAACCACCATAAAGCATATTATGTACATGTTATTAAAATGTCCTACACCACATTATTATCTAATTATGTATACATATTATATGCATGTCGGATGATAGATATTGGTATCCAGCTTTTTTATTGCTTGAATACAGCAGTGGAGGCAGACATCCTACGTAATGGAAAGCAGTTACCACCGCCTATAGACATTTGCAACACAAAACTCTCCAGTGGCCGTGAATTTTTTTATCGCCTCTTATAACAGGCCATCTATGGCCGCCAAGATACATGATAGAGCAAAGCTGGAGTCATTAACATAATTTCAACTCTTTAGGCCCGCTCGATCGGTGTGACTCTCTCATCGAATATCCGTAAGAATTCCGAGTGCACAACACCGCGATAGTCAAAGAAAACAGTCAACATGACTTTGACTTTTGATCGACATGGCGTTTGGTTTTTTCCGTTTCGGTTCAGTTGGAAGGCACAACTCAGTTTGCATGTCAAACTCGTAAGCCATGTCTCATCACCAGTAACAATACGTTTCATGAATGTTGGGTCGGAATTGACTCGTTCTAGCATGTCCTCAGCAACTCTTATGCGATTGAGTTTTTGGAGAAAATTCAGTTCTTTTGGGACTAACCGAGCGGCGACATTTTCATACCCAAGTGGTTACTTAAAATGATACGGATCGACTCGTCAGACAGAGTAAGTTCAGCAGCTATTTATCTTAATCTTGAATGAGGATTTTCATTCGCTATTTCTCTCAGTTTTGCGATGTTAACTTCAGTTGTAGACGTTGATGGAGAGACCAAGGCGAGGCAAATCTTCCAGCATATCTCGACCGCTTTTGAACGCTTTATACCACCCATAAGCACATGTTTTTTATAAAGTCGATTCACCATAAACCTTCTGTAACACCTTCAGTGTCCCCGAATACGAAATTCCATTGTCGATGCAAAATTTAAGACAATCTCTTTGTTCATGTTTTTGTCCATTATGGAATTCGCAATACACACTAGATGATCTAACTAAAACAGCATTTTATTTAATCTGAACCGATGCTACTCAAACTCGGCGCCAAAAAGCAGAAAATTGTGCCAATCTAACAACAACAAAAATTGAATTTGGAACCATAAACAAATCATCCATCCTCGATACTTTTTTGATAGAATGTACAAAATTGCCTTTTTCTTGAGATCATGAATTTGTTACTCATCCGATTTTGCCGTGACAGGGAAGATATACAAGAGCCCTTAACACATACTTCCATCCTTGTTATGGATTTACCGGTTACATCTGTAGTAAAAGCCAACAATGGGGAGCGTGGTGTCGTGGCTTGTGCCGCGGGGCGCGACAGCAATGAGTGCTTGTCACTTCACCACAAATCACAAGTGTACCCGTAACATCTACCCACACAGTACGCCATGTCTCGAGAGGGGAGGACAGAAAGAATTTTTGTAAATACGTACGCAGACGTAAGTACAACTGCAAAACAAATTGTCGACAGCAGACAGACAACGCCGTAATTGTTTCCAGGATATTCGTAGTTATTTATACGCAAGACCGGCGAGTACTTTCAAAGTTATCCCGCTTTCCGGTATCTTCTATTTGCATTTAGAAATGTAGATGTCTTTTACAAGTTAATTAGTCAATCATAATTAGGTGTAGATTTATTGTGACAGATTTAATTGTTTTGCCAATGATAAAGTTTTTCTTCTATTCTTCTATTCGTGTATGTCACTTAACTCCTATACAGCTGGATCGATTTTGATAAATATATTGTGTGTTTTAAGTGGATTTGTGAATGATTTAAATTCACAATTGGACCCGGTAGGTGTCGCTGCTGTATATATATTTTTTTTAAAGCAGGCCAACGATTTCCGGGCCCGCTAATATTCTTATAATATACTTTTAATTATACTTATAAGTAATTTTTGAGATTAAGAACTAGTATATATACATACACAGACTCATTAAGTGAACATTCGCTTTTACTATAACGGCAACGAATCTCTAAAAATGTTATTATAGTTTTCTAACACTTTGATTTGTAGATTCAATAACAAAATTCTTATTTCAGTTTCGCCTTGCCAAAACAAATTTGCCTCCAACCGCTGCAAATGACGTCATAATTTTCTGTTATAAAATACAAAGTAACAAGAGTATAGAGAGCATTAGGGTAACATCAAAAGACGTTTACAGTAGCATTTTACCGCCTTTCAGTGAAAAGGTCGTTTGGGAGACTAACGAACTAGTGTAAACAGGGAAAAATCGTCGCCCAAGCTTAAGCAGCGTGTTTACGTAAACAGGTGTAAAATGGATCGTGATGCGGCCAAATTACCATAATGTTTGTTGTCGAAATATTCGCTCGCCGAAACGGAATATGTAATGAGTGGGTCGACTCAGCTCGCAGATTTTCCACGTTTATACGGCTTGATATTCGTTAAAGGTACACCAGTAATTTTATGCACTCATAAATTTAATTCATACTTTGTTTACCGAGTGAGTCTTACGTTTTTGTAAACTTCGACCGTGTTAGTCATAAAAAAATCACACATTGCAGCCGGAAAAAGCAGGGGATTATTGCGAAAGTGTCTTTTTGTGTAGCTTTTCCATAGTATTTTGGACACTCTAAAAGCTTATATAAATTCGAATACTAGCTGCCTCGTCCACCTTCACTTTTTTATGTGATGTTTTATGTGTGTTGATTTTTTTTATGTGGTGATGGTAAGCGGTTGATGCTGATGATAAGCGGTTTGCGGCACCACAGGTGTAACCAACGCGCTGCCGGCCTGGAAAAAAAATTTGAGATACCATTTTTCCGTGGGAAAACCTCAGCTAGGAGCTCATTCCAAATCCCTACGGTACGCATGTGAAACTTTCTTGAAAAACGTTGCGTACATGAGGGAAGTAGCCCGAGAAAATGTGGAAGTCCAGCCGATGGCGAGCGGTGCAGTGGGAGAACAAAGATGAAGGCACTATTCTGAACAGTTTCTCGAAGCACGTCCACATTATACAGTCGGTAAAATACACAAGACAAGCGGTAAATCTCTGCGAAAGCCAAGCGTATGTAAACCGTTTGTGAGTATGGGATCATCGACAACGCGAACGGCTCAACATTGAATGCAGTAGGCCGATGCTCCAGCGCACAAGTATGAGCAGTCCTACATATGCAGTCTCACCTAGGCATTAAAATGCACAAGAAATTGCCGCGGATTGAAGAACTGCTTGGACAGGCTTAGCACTCCCAGCTTCTTAGAGGCAAGTTTTGCCTTGCCTTCCAGATGGTGGCCCCCTTTCCCTAAAGTGACTTGGGTACTAAATGTCCTGTATATTATCACTTTCCCTTGGTTTGCCGTTTGAAATTTCTCCAGAGAAATTGAACCTTACAAGTTACACTATAATTTGATGCAATAATACAGTACGTCTTTTTTTTCAAAATTGGGCGATTCGACTCATGACAAGGGTAGTTAATTTTTAAAATTCTAGATACCACTTGAATTTTCGTCAAAAGCGGCCCCAAGACTTCTTTGAGGTATTTTCGCTATTTCGTGTAGTTTAGTTCTTAGCACGTGGTCCTGACATCCTAAGATCCTAGATCCTAAGCCTTGATAAATTCGCTCTCTATATTCGAATATTAGCCATCCCGTCCAGCTTCACGTGGTGTAAAATGTTTTTTAACGTAAGATGAAACCTAACTTCACATATGGCCATAACGAATTATTATGTCAATATTTGCCTGTGGTTCCCCCCTGCTTACATTTTAAATTTCAGATTAGCGAGATAAATCTTACTAACAAATTGTTTTGTTATCCGTTTAGGCTTGTTTACAAATTGCGACCCCAGCACAAAGAAGATGGTTGATATTGTTAAATATTGTTAAAATTATATTTTCATTAGATGACATTCTTACGATTTTTTGTAAGAACAAGAGGTAGGTAGACGGCCCACATGATGGAAAGTGGTTACGATCGCCTATAGCCATTATTAATACCAGAGGTGTTGCCATTGTGCTGTCGGTCTCGTAGGGAGGACTGGGGTTTGACCAATAATTCTGAAACAGCACTAAATGTGGTATACTCCACACCAGGAGTGATGGCTATCGAGGCGGACAAATACCTTAACACCGGGCCACGAGTTGCTTTGTCGCCTGTTAAAACAGGCAACCCATTCGCTAAAATTAGTATTCTTTCTCCGTTCCTATACGAATAAAATTGAGTTTAATTGATTCAGTAATAAGTATGAAAAAAAAATTGACATGAAAATTTTAGATTCAGAGATCGCATGTAGGTATAATTAATATAAAATACACGAAACTGTTTGAAAGTTAGAAAGTCTAAAACTAGCTAAATTTTAGCAAGTTTTTCGATTATCTAGCGGACACAATTTGAAGAGTGTGCTAAGTAACTACACAACTTAGGTCCCCTACCGCTTTCTGTTTTGTTTGCACCTTGGACATGATGGACATGCCATTGATTAGGGCTAAACGTTTTGTCTCTACCTTTCTTTTGCGAACTGCCATCGAATGGAGTGCCATCGTGCCAAAGTAATAATGTCTGCAAAGCTCACTTCCTTACAATTATTAAAAACAATTTCACGTATAGCTATAACAAATACAAAATATACACAAATTGACATAAACTCATAATATCGTTAAAATAGAGTTTCATTTTACATACATTTAAAAAGCTTTAGTAATTTTGTAATATATGTTCGTACTATATTCACCCATAACGCAGACAAAGTCGTAATGAAGACAAACTGGGCTGTATTCTTGCAGCGAGGCTCGCTGTGGCTGGCGCGGCTCCAGCCGCGGGCAGCAGCCGCGTCGGCACCGATCGCTGCACTAACATTTATTAACCGTTCTCCATTAATGTTGACTACTATAGTGATCATAAACAACGCCACATTATGCAGTACTTTGAACACTACAAGCCTAGGTGACGACGCTTTATATTCATACTATCTCTACTTATTATAAACTAGAGGTTCCGGCAGACGTTGTCCTACACTGAAAAAATAAAATCTAGGATCCAATCCCAGTGCCAGCTACCGGTTCCAATTGTGAGTCTAAATACTCAAACACAATAAAAAAAATTCATGTAGTCTTTCTCAAGTAATGCGCGTATATCATTTAAGATTCTGCTGTTGGTACAGATCGAAATTTCTTGTTTATTTATTTTGTTACATTTTGATGAGAAAATGATTTCAAGTTTACTCACTTAACCTACCGCAAAGATTTTAAATTGATATTAAGTATTTTGTATCAATACGAAGAAAACCAGAGATGAATTTTTTAAGGCAATTTGGCTATAGGGATCTGAGGTGTCAGTTCATTTTGGAAAAGCGGTCTATTGCCGAGAATAGTTTAGGAATCCTTGTCTCAAGACTGATTTACATTGATCCAGCAACTGGAATGGGGCAGCGGACTGATTTCAAAATAATTCAAACGGAAGTCAGTCAGTTCTTCCTTCCTTCATTCCAGTATGAAATCAGCACTGACCTCCTTCAAATTTGAAGTCAGTAGTTTGATCGATGTAAATCACCTTTAACACTATACAGGCATAAATTATATGACTATACATTCACACTCTATATTTATGTATATCCAATTAAAAAATAGATGATAGATCGTGTCATTATAACGACTGATATTTGTCTTTCCTCTTATTATGTTACATATAGAGTAAACACTGTTTGCTACAAGTAACAACTCCGTTAATTCCTCGGAATGTAATATAAAGTACTTTTCGAGGAATTAACGATATTGTACAGCATACTTTTGTATGATTAAAAAGAGCTGAGATAAATAAATATGACGAAAAAGAATTTTTAGCTAGACGTGTTACTTAATAAAAATAAAAACCGCCCATTGACACTTATCGGTTGTAAGGCCCGACAAAAAATCTGCTGCTCTAGTGGCAAAACATTTTATATATTTGCCAGGCGGTAGGGGATTTGCCCGACTGGATGGCTATCACCCCTGGTCTAAAGTATGTCGCCATAACAACCTGTTGTGTTCCGGTATTAATGACCAGGTTCCAGTGTCCCTTAATGTGGCACTTTCGATGTTCCAAATGTCCATAGGCGATGGTATCCGCTTTCCATCAAATGGGCCGTCTGCCTGTCTGCTGAACTCCTGCAATAAAATGAAATATAAAAATAAAAAAAATATATGAAGCTGTTCACACTTACACGACGCCGTCTGTTTGTCGGTACCAACGAGAAGTATGGGGTGTTTTGCCAGGATGTGCCATACGTTTTTAAAAAATCGTATATAATCTCGCTCATATATAAATAAGTGTGATGCTATTCACACTTCTCGGATATCGGCCCCAACAAAACTCTCCCCACTACCCTTTCTTCCACCCGTCGCAAGCTGCTCTCTGCCGCAAATCGTTCACACATATCGCGTCAAACTGCGTTCCACAGTGAATTTTTATTTAAAAAATTGAGTTCGAATAGTAAACTTATAACTTACACATTCGTATGAATACATTATCTCCATTAAAAACAAACAAGCTACTAAAAATAGACTTACCCAAATATAATATTATATAGTAGGTCTAAAAGATTAGTTTACAAATCAATCAATCGATATCGTAACTATTGTTATCGAACTTTAATTAAATAGCATCCCCCTCGAGTTGACGGAGAGAGTTCGTTAAGTTGCAAGCACACATGATAAGAGGGGGAGATGGGAGAACCTCAGCCGACAAAAGTTTCACAGATTATTGTTGATACTATGAGCCTTGCGAATAAACTGTTAGCGCCAGCCTCTCGGGTGAAATAAATTGCTTTCTCCAATCGATAAAAGAAAATGAAATCAACAAGTGCGAAACAACTCGTAATTACTTTTGTCGTAACAAGCTACAAGTTTCTTGGAAATTAGTTGGGCACGGTTCTTTCTACATTAATTTACGACAGACTTATTAGTTTTCTTTCATGTATTTCACTCGTTTCAGGCGTTATAGGTAAATTTTTATATTTACTTTAGGCTCTTTCCACGAAAGCCTCTTTGAAACGACTGAAATTCGGTACGATTATTTAAAAAAATATAAGCAAAACTTTTCAGCTAATAAGCAGGAAACCTTTGTATCCAATTTTATACTAAACTAACGGGATTACGAACGGGGGCAGATTCATAACGTAATATTTACTCTCAGAAAAGAAGCTGTAGAGGAAAATATGTTAAGGCATTGGTCAGTTTTCCTCTTACTACTGAGTACGAAAATACCTGCGTCACGTTAACTGCTGCCATAAATCTCCACGACTTCCGAGGAGATTTCTCCTTGGGACGCTTTCTCTTACAAACTTTTAGTGCGCGTGCTCCCGACAGCCGTCCAACATTTTCAAGTGCTTCTAAGGATTTTTGCCAAATTATAGCTATATTACGCTCTGATTTAGTCTTCTTATATCCATACCATCCATATGAATGCGAACGTTGCTCGGCTTCTTGGTACCATTTCACGACGGAAATGATACAGAAATGTGGTAAAAAAAATACGTTCTGATTTAATATGACTAAATTATATTTAAAAAATATGTTTGTCAGTAAGACATTGATCTAAATTTAATCAGTTTTAAGATGAATTGTTAATGAAAAAATAAAACTCACTTCATACTTAAAAGCAATAAGTAAATATTTAACTGACTTCTTTCTTCAACATCTTGAAGCCAGTTTCAAGTAAAACATTAAAAAAACGGGAAACTCGGCTTGAAAAAGATAATTTAAAAGTAATGCACTAAAAAGACCGAAAGAAAAATGAGAATATAAAACAAAATTAAAATAAACTGTAAAGTTAAAAGTAAACTCTATTTCGGTTTAACAGACTATATTATTTGCTAAAAGCCTAAGTTAAATTCCGCATTTAGTTTAGAAGCAAGCGGAACCAATTTATTTTCTTTCGGTTTATAATTTGCAAATGTATAATTTAATTTGAAATTGGTTAATAACTCATACAGGTCTGATTTGTCATAGTAGACAGATGACACTCGCTTTGCTCAATTGATCGAACAGCTGAACGTATGATTTTAAACTTTATAATTTCTCAACACAGTATAACGAAACTAGCAAAAAATCGGAGAAATTATAAACTCTAAAAATATTTTCCCCGCAGCCACATATCATACATACAAAAACTAAATGTATTCATTATGATATGACAAAAATGAATAAAAGAGCTACTTTGATCTATAACATATTACTACTAAAAAATAGCGCAACTCAAATTTAAAAACCGCGATAAAAATTCGTAACAAGCAATGTTTAAAAAACTAATACTAGTAATGGACATGTGAAAAATATATAAGACAAGTTTCTATCAATTGTTTATTTAAAAAAGAACTGTATTTTAGTTATAATATCAAATGAAAACAATGTAAAAGCCATCGTATTATAGCTAAACCTCACCATAAAGGATGAAAAATATATATCTACAATTGTGTAATTATTTAGCATTGAAGTATTGGGACAAGAAAAGATACTAAATGTATACTTTATCTGAGTATGACCCACGATCATGAGACATATTGGAAACCTCCTCCTTTTGTTAGTCGGTTAATACATTAATGAATTCCAACAACATAACCATAAAACCAATAAATCTACTATTAGTTGCAAATGTTCCCTACATTTGCAACTTATAGTAAATTTATTGAATTAACATTCTAATCTCTAATATTTATAGTAATTTCTTATACTTTTTAAATGAAATTTTATTTTTAATTAATATTGTAGTTTTAACTTCAAAGTAAAATGTAACATTGCGTTGTTGCTGCCTTTGTTGTTTGCGTTTTATTTTGCAAAAATAATATTTATGTTAACAATAACGTAATATATAAATAACGCCCAGTTCGACTCGAATAGCGGAAATCTTTTACTTCCTTATTTCATAATTGTATTTACAAAGTGGAAAACTCAGCCCTCCTTTTATACTCGTATTTCATTATGTATGGCCGAACGTCAATAAACAATAATCATCTGATGTCGACTGAGCTTTGGAACAATAAAGCGTTTGGGCGCTACGCGTTTCTTTGACGTCAAACACGAAAGAGCTTCATTTCAGACCGTAACAATCTTGACTAAGTGAAAAAATGTGTTTTATTATTTTAATATTATATTTACGCCAAGTCAGTACTTATATTTTTTTCTTGATTAACGGAGGCAAACATGCAGCTGACCCTCCTGGTGCAACGTCTTTACGTTGCCAACGTCCGGTATCATTGACCAGCAAGCAGCAATAGGTAGCGCGAGTAGGCTATGTTCAACAAATGTAAGCCCAAGATTTGTTGAATATGACCTATATTCACGCTGCCCATTTTTCTGCAGTTGCCATGGAAGTGGGCAGAATGAAATCAAGGTTAAAAATATCTATTACAATCTTACGATGACATAGTATGAAAATCATTGATTGTATCCAGGAAAATTGAAATGCTTCTTGGTACCGCCATGTAAACCTCCTTTCGACCTATTCAAAAATTCTTCCAACTTATTTAATTTTCTCTTCAAATCTGATGGCGCGTTGTCCTTTCGCTCGTATGTTAGTCATTGTCATGTCATCAATTAAAATAATTTAAGTATTATCGTCCCGCCCATTGTAAATATATACTGTGGAATGCGCTGCCTCTTACTGTCAGAGAGGCCAAAACATTTAAGAACGCACTCACAAAAACACTACTTTTCCTTAAATAATTATGCCTAATTCTTATATTATAGACTATTTGAGGTGTGTAAGAATAAGCCTAAATGGCGCTCTGTTGTTCGTGCCTACCCCGCAAGGGACCTGGCGTGAAGTTATGTATGTATGTATTTAATATACTTATATGTATGTATGTATTTAATTTTAAATTATGTAGTTTAAGTATGTTTATTTATGATATTTGATATTTAATGATCTGCACCACCTACATCGCCAGATTAGATTAAATTATTCCTTAAGTTAGGTTGCCCGGAAGAGATTGCTTTCAGCGATAAGGCCGCCTTTTGTTTCTACCATGACTATTGTAATTATTGTGTATTTTGAAATTGTATATTTGGTGAGCAATAAAGTGTTATCTATCTATATATCAAATAAATTAACATACAAGAAATATGAAATATAATTAATATCGCTCCACGTCGCACTGCTTAGTTACCAAATACTGTAAATATTTTTAATGAATTAATATAAAATATACCATAAACATATAATATAAATAAACACACAAAATATTATACCATAAACCACGTTTGCCACTGAAATAAAATATATATACAAGATAAATAAACTATCAAATGCATTTGTGAAGAGGAAGTGAAAGTGCAGCTGCATTTCATGCCCATTAACCAAGAAATTAAGCAAGCTTGCTTGCTCATTCTCAAATTCTCATCCAAATTATCCCACACTCCTTTTCCTGCAAAATTGACACAATTTGCTTATCACAAATCCAGAGCCAACGCAACATGCCTAGAATTTTTTTTTATTGTCCACACTAACTTTGACGACTTCTTTACATCTTTTTAGAAGTCCGATGACAAAAAAGACCAATATAGATATATTAATTGCAATTAAATTTCCCATAATACCAAGTTTCATATAACTCTGACGTGATGTTATTTTGTATTCAAACTTTTCACTGTTGTGACTAAAGAAGTTAAATTTAAACATCATTTTTATCCTGATAATCCCGTCAGCACATTTCCTTTTATATAATACAGGTTACTGGCTAAAGCCGACTAAGCTATTAACTCAATCGTGTAATGGTGTAACACTTAGGCAATTTTCTGGCCTAGTAGCAAATACTACTGTGAGAGAATGAGACAGGATACATTATATTTAATAATTTAAACACTATGCTCATACAGATAGAGTTGGAAACGTTTTCAAGTTTTGCGTTAATACGAGTACTACAAATTCGTGTTTTAAAGCTTAATAATAACGATACAATATATCAAATGTGATGTCATGAACTTTAGAATCCCTCCCACCCCTTGTCAGTCTTTGATTATCACATCTACTGCGTGTGAACTACAAACGCACACAATATTTTTATACATACATATTTTATATATTTATGCATACTATACGTTTACTTCAATTAGGCTCGGCTTTTACCAGCTTAAGATAATAATCAGGTAGCCTTTCAGGGACTAACAGTAAAACGGTGCAAAATTAGACCCTTTTCCACAGAGAAGTGCTCGTTGAATATTTAGACGTCAGATGGACATATACATTATTCACGTTCTTTGAATGTCTCCCGCTCGTTTCATATGATATTTTCATATTTTCGCTCATTTTCTCCGGCTGCTTACTTACATATAGGTAAAAACAAGCTTAATCCGATATTACACGGTTCATTCCTGTCTTTCAATTTGAACGAATCAACCAAACTGATCCATATAAACTTCTATCATTCAATGTCGTTGAACATCGTTGTGTCTTTCAGTTCTACATATTCAACCAAATTAATTCAATTTAGTTGATCCATCTAACATCAGTATTACCTATATAACATTGGAACTGCTTTATTACTAAACTGGCGTACCCACGTATCCACACGCTTGAAGTTCAGTCATCAATTTACCGCCACCTACTGGGTCCAATCGTTAATTTAAACTATTACGGGAGAAACTTGAACACATACAACACAAAAAACACCTAAATTCTGATACCCGATTGCAGCACCATCTACCCGATTCAAATTTGAATCTAAATCATCCCAGTGGAAAATTATTAAAATACTAATATCGCTGTTAAAAATAGTGGTTAGTGGTAGAAGGGTGAATTTGTGTTGTATGTATTGTTTAATGCCGAAACATAAAAAAAATCAAAATAAAAAGACCAAAAAAAATAGGGATGGGTACCCTTACCATTTAGGGGTATGAAATCAGATGTTGGCTGATTCTCAGACCTACCCGATATGCACACAAAATTTCATACAAATGGATTCAGCCATTTCGGAGGAGTTTGTGAATAAACTCCGCGACTCGAGAATTTTATATATAAGAGAAGATTCACAAAAGAAAAGTATTTTTTAATAAATCGTTTTTTATTTAAGACTTCATTCTGACATTATATATTCAGATCTCTTTACCTAAATTCTAAAAATTCCGGACTACTTAAACATTTTCCTGTATGGCGAAAAGATTTATGTTAGTTACGTATTGAAATTCCAAAGGTATCTTGTTTCTTCTTCTTCTTTTCTTAGTTTGTCTTATAAAAATTACATACGTGTCGAACAACACATTTTCCGTAACATTTCATTTAACTAGATTGTCGGGCGAAAAACTCAAAGGTAAAAAGTCTTCACTTTCTTTGCGGATCAGTTTTCATTGCGGATACATACAAAGGAAATGTTTTCGTTTAAATTTAGTGTTAGAACTACCCACTTGGCTATTCTAGACATATAACGGAACATTTAACGCTGTGCTAGCTAAACTTCGATAGCAGTCGGTATTCAGTGAAGAGAATTATTTCGAGACCATTACCTTTCACAGCTGTCACAAGGAACTTTTATGGGTTTGCATCACAAAACGTAGGCACCGCCATACTTAGCTGATATGCCGACGTGAACTTTTCAGTTTACTTTATAAGTATTTCTGAAACACGTGGTACTTTCTAGAAGATTGTCTAAGGCGTGAGTTATTAGTATTTATTCCAGAGGTTATTTTAACAAAAAAAGATTTTGTAATGTACTTGATAATGCATTGATAATGAGTAGTAATAAAATCGAATATATATAATTCAAATTGAAATATAATTATAATAATAATGTCAATTGAGTGCAGGAACGAAATTTAATACTCCTTCATCGTAAAAGAGAAATCCTCCAGCCGAGACTGGTGCCTGGCAGGCCTAGGTCCGATAAACATTATCATGCAATATCGGGAAGTTGTCTATAATTTGAATATTTTCGATTTAATATCTTTTTATGATATTGTAGTCAAATAATGAAAAGAAAGGAGGGTTTTTTTATCTCTACTTAAACATTTATTATATGCGAGCCATGACATATTTTGTTAAATTAATTTTATTTTAAACTGCCTACTTAATACACTATTTATTCTAACATAAATAATGTATTAGAGTCTAATAGGAAAATATAATACTATTTAACTACAACTTTTTATGATTAGCTATGGAGTGTTACAAAATATTTCGAGTCAGTAAAAAATAATTTTATTGACTCATGTTTTTAAAGAAAACTGTTCATTCAAGTTATATCAACTTGTCTATTAATACCATATTATTAACCTTCAGAGAAGTTACATTAAAACTTTTGCAATCAAGTATTTATTGATGGGTATTTATGACAAACTCCTATTTCAACCAACGTTTATTGGAAAGCTTTTGAGATAATAATGTTATGGTCTTCTACCAGTATTAAAATCATCAGATCGATCAAAAGGCCTTCCCACTTTTCTTAGAACAATTTCCTTATAACTCGTGTTCCTATATATTCCTAGGAAATTAATATATATTTCAACAACTTTAGTAAGATCGTTAATATGAACGATAATTGTTCGTCTACAGAAATTGTTTACATCAAAAACCTGTTAAACTGTTCATAGAATCAATCAAATATTAGATTATGATATTATTTATTTGTTATTTTTTATAATATCTTGAAATGTAATAATAATTTGTACTATAGTACTTTAACCCATCTTACATATTGCTCTGTGCTATTAAGAAATTTGGATATGTAATACATGTTTTTTATAAGAGAGCCTTTCAAAGATTTTAATGTGAAATTCAAATTTGCATTTGCGAAACTAGCTAATAAGTCCTGTCTTCGTTAGGATAGACATTTTCCAGTTAAGTAATAAGTATTCGATTAAGTATGTCTGTCCAAACTGTAATAAAAATTCATTCGCAACTTCTCAAGTAATGCAAATTTAACTCGAAGTGTTGTTAGTTAGTAGTTAGTGATTTCTAAATCTATGGTATTTTTCAATATACACAAGAATTCTAAAAGACGTAAATATTATATATACTCGAATAGGAAGGTACCTATGTATTTTATTAAATAAAGTAAATTACCAAGAATCACGAAAATGTAGTGGCGACATTGTAATAGGACGATATATAAACGTAGAAATTGCTTTTTTAAAGTTCGCAAAGTGTTAACCCCCCCTCTCCCCAAATCCATATAAAATAATATTGGATAAATACATATAATAAAATTGCAGAGGTCGAATTTCTGTACAATGAAAAAAAATGCTACATAAAAACCAAGTCAGGGAGATGTAAGAAGTGAAACAGAACTAATTTAGATTTTTTTACAATTTTTGTTTCTCTGTTTGTTTGTTTGTTTGTCTCTCTGTTTGTACCAGCTTATCTCCGAAACGACTGGATCATTTAAATGAGATTTTATGTGGTAGTAGCTTATATCCCAACAACACTATATAGGATACTTTTCATCCCAAAAAATTAAAGAATTACCGTGGGATAGTTAAAAATAATTTTCCACGCGGACGAAGTCGCGGGCAGAAGCTAGTAATATATAAATGTTTCTACCAATTTAACTTGAATTAACCAACAGTAACATATACTCGACCAGCGCTTCTGAAAAACTCGAATTGTGTTATACATATTTTTCACATAGATATAAAGTGGGAGAGCGCTTTACGCCAAAATGCACTCAGTCTACACGTCGTCCCAGTTTCGCCAGTCCGATGAAGAGCTTTTAATGCAAATCACAAATGACTTGTTTATTTTTGTCACATTGTTTTAAAACCGGAACATTAACCTATTTGAATGTATTCAGGTCCACGGGCTTGCAATACAATTTGTTTACTTCACGTTTTGTAATACAATTATTCAGATCAAATAAATTGGTTTCTAAAACCTAAGATTTTGCAGTTTCGGCTGAAGCTAAACTACGTAGCTCAAAATATTTTTAACATGCAATGGAATATAAATTAAAGGAACCTATTACGAAATAAACGTAATTACTTCTCAGTTGAATACAATCAAGAGCACACGATGAATATAATTTAAGAGGCAATCTTTATAACTGTCTAAGAAATATTTTTTTTAACAAACGATTATATTACTAAAAACATCATAAAATCTCAATTATACTGGTATTGTTGTACAAGGTTATCGGTTACCCGTGTTACTACAGTGAACGCTATAAACTCTGAAACTTGTTTATGGAGTCACTACAAAAGGGCCTATTCTGACCAAGTAGACGTCACAATTATAACTTATCAACACACGACTGCAGTAATTATTATAGATCACTGCAATAGTAACTCGTACTTTTTTTGTAACCTAAGTTCGTAATATATAAATTTAATACAATACAAGCGTTTATTAACTTAATTAATACATAATAAATTGCGTTAAATTTTGAAGTAAAACAACAACAACTGTCTCAACAAAATAGTTCCCTCACATCAAGTGATAATCGCAATAACCTCTCACCCTGAAACCATATACGCCTCAGAGAACCCAGGGCAGTTCGTCTCAAAATAATGAAGGAGGCCGGCAAGAATCTTCTTAAAAACATTGGTCGCCTCGTTTTTTTTTGCAGGAGTTCAGCAGACAGACGGCCTACTTGATAAAAGCGGTTACCATCGCCTATGGACATTTGCAATACCAAAGATACTACAAATGCGCTGCTGCTCTCATAAGGGAGACTGGAACCTGGTCACTAATGCCGAAACACAACTCGAGGTTGCTATGATGGCATAGTCTAGACCAGGGCAGCCATCCAATCGGGAAAATGCCCTACCACCTGGCTGTGGGTTGTTTAGTCGCCTCTTACGACTAGGCCCACCGGCCGCAGAAATTGTATTCTTTCTCCGTTCCTGCACAGATAACGTTAATGATGCATAGCAATTGTTGCAATGACTGTCGGGAGGGTGACCCTCCTACCACTGCACCGGGAACACGCCTGGCCTGATACAGTCATTGAAAAATTCGCGAAGCTGGCCGCGTAGGTGTTTAGCGGGTAGAAAGAGGGCTCGGGCCGGGACCCCATGTCCTGACGTTGTCTTTCCGGCGCCGCAGACGCTCCAGGGCCACATCTAGTTGAAAATGAGAGGAGGCCTCGACTCTGAAGTACCTGCATTTGGAGGACTCATTATCGCTCTATTTGCTTGAAGATGTCTGATTCTTGCCTACAAACTAACCTTTATACAGCTATATTTTAAAAATAAGGAGTATATCAAGTGCATTATTTTACTGGATATTACTTTCGAGGAGATCATAATTCAATTACGCAGCATGTATTTACATATTCATAAGGTTCATGTTAATTAGGAACGTATCTCGTCATCTCGCCCGTCTACTCCCAGCTACTGCGTAAAGCAAGTGCGACGGCCTAAATAAATTACTAAAATCGCTTTTGCTGTCAAGAGTAGAAGGGCAGAACAGTATTTATTCTGAAATCATTTTCCTTTTTTTACTAACTTGCGTGTCCTTTTAATAAAAGTTCCGATGCCTTTTTTTTAACTAAAATAAACTATTGCGTTTACCTTTGTTACATAAATGTATTCAATGCACCAATAATTATTATTAACTTATAAGATATGCCCGTGATTTCATCCACGCTAGACTTAAAGTTCTCTTGGGATTCCCGGAGCACAAAGTACCGTAGCATTTAAAGAAGGATATAAGCTATTTTTTTGTGAACATTATGTCGGAATAAGCTAATTTTTATGCACCCAAACGACTTCACACCGCTCCCAGAAAATTACTGCAGGTTTCCCGGGATAACAAATACCACATATTTTATCACGTAAAATTTGTAATCAATCAGTAATAAATTCGCATTGGAATTCATTTTTTACAAGCTGATAATTTTCCGACGAGAAAAAATCCCGCAGGTGTCCTGAGATAAAAAGTAGTCCAGATTTTGTGTCTAAGAATTTACTGTCAATCAGAGAAAACCGGATCAAAATCGGCCCAGTGGTTATTAGGTGAATCCGAACAAACAGACAAACCGACAAACAGACAATAAAAAGAGAACATTGCATCGCGTTCTCCGTTTTATATAGCCTATTCCAGTTGTTTTTTTAAAGCTTCAATGTATAGACACGGCATGTTTAGAATTTTATAATATTATAGATTATCTTTTATTGCAAAATAATCTAACTTTAAAGCATATTTTTTAAATCGGCAGACAAACATACATATTGTATACCCCTAAATTAAGCAAGTTACGCTTGTATTATGGGTATACAGGGGACCACTCTGGGGCCGATCCCAGGCACCAAGACCATAGTGAATAACAGAAAGTTCGTTTACGAAGTTGACTAGCCCAGGAATCGAACCCCGAGCCTCTGCATTCCAGTCCAGTTTCATGATTGAATTTATAGCATTATAAAATTAGTTGTTATCAAATTTATTTTATTCTGCATAGAGCACAGACAAATATTCAAAGAAAAGTATTAAGAATTACTTGTCTTTGAATGTTCTGTTCTGTTCTTTCTATTATTTCCTTTATTGTTGAGACAACTACCTCTACTGATTTAACTTTTAAATTATAACTATAATTTGCTATTCAATAATCTGCAAAGCTTTAACAAACTAATTAACATTAATCCTGAAACCAATCCAAACTAGTGAAGTGATTGACTCATTACCAATAGCGGGGAAAAACCGTTTGGGAACGGGCTAATCACGTCCCTAATCACATTAACGGCGTAGTTGGCGAGGCTAGGCGGGGCTGGGCGAACCCTCGCAGATAGGACGCGATTGATACCGAACGACAATTCATCCTTATCGCAACAGTTAACTACTCGAGTAAATTCATGAACATCCCTAAACACAAGTACATTTAACTCGAAATCCAACATCACAGTATAACAGGCTAGATCAAATGATATTTCGCTTTCGCTGAACTCACACAATCCTGGGAATGTAAGTACCGTTTACCCGGCTTTATCGCGCTAAACGTCTCTCCATCAACGAGAATCACCTGAAAAGCCTTCGAATTCGTGAACAATAGGTGGGGATCTAAGAAAATCCATTTTGACATTTACAAACGTTCATACTCGCGTTCCACAGAATGAGTCGCGTGTAATTAGTGACTCGCTCATTAGGTGCACCGGCAGGGTACACGGCCGTCCTCGCAGATGTAATCCCTCCGTGCCCGGCTCGGCCCCCAGGAACCAGGTGGATGAAACTCAATTAGCAACAATTATTCTGACGACGACGCGACGCCAACCCAAAAGTTTCCTCTACTATTTCGTAATTAATTCTGTTCCAAGCGACCCCGGGCCGAACTCACCCTAATATTTATTAAGCTCTAAATTATTTATAAAGCTCGCCGCGCGCCCGCACGTTAGTTTACAAAACGGCAATTGTATAAGAATTATACCAAATGAAGCGATAAGGGAAACTTTCCAATGGTTTTCACGCCCGCTACTACGTAGTGGTCCATAACGACCATATAAGGCCGATTGCTTTCTTAAACTTATCCCATTTGTAGTCCCAGCGTAAAGGAATTGGAACTTCTTTATTGTGCCAAAGTTGCGAATAAGAACGGCTATTTCCATTCCTATTGAGTTAGTGAACCCAGAACCGATAAATTATTGTGTGTAATACAGTAGTTATATAGAGATGTCCGAACAGCGCCAAAACAGACGAAACGTGCGAAACTTGTGAATGACAAATGGCACCGACCAACAGCCATTTCTTCGCATAACTTCGAAACTGTCATAAAGTGACAGCTATTTGTAACTTATGAAACATAGTAACAAGAAACGGGGTGGTTCTTTTGTTGTTAAAGTCAAGATTGAGTGACATATTATTTAATAATAACAGAACATTTGTGTATTGTTATTTGTGTTAATTGAGTCTCCCTAAAGTGTTAATTTCATCATTGTTAGTGGATGTAAGTAATGAGTCGGCATAATTACTGGGGCCCGTCTAAATTATAAATGGTTACGTCACGACACCGTACCCCAGCCATATTGCTTGGAACAACGCATGAATTGGTCCGCTCGGTGTAAAGTCCCATATTAACATAGTAAGGAACCCATTTCCATTATCATCCCCAATTTCGTGCTCGGGAGGCACTTAAGCACTTAATGGATCTCGGCTCCCCGTAATTTACCGGGACGTTGGATTGAATAAAATCGTAAATCTTAACACCAACCAAGCGAAGGCGTTATTACCAGAAATGATTCGCAATTACTCTTATTTTAATGCGTGGATCATCAGTCAGGTTCTCTTCATATTCAATTACTCAAGAACAAACAAAGGATACCACAATCCAAGCACTGAACGATCAAGCATTCTGATCCATAATCGTAAAATATATCTATAATTTACGAGTGTGCATGCTTTCAAATATTAAATTAATATTATTATACAACGCTACTTTACTTTTTGGAATGGGAGAACTAAAATATTGATAATATCGATTGTCCAGAAATAAATAAGCCAGACTAGTGGTGTGAGGTAGCGGATGACCTAACTTAGCAAAGTGCACCAGTCTACAAATAGTCCGAATCAATACAGCAGTCGGAGTCGGCAGTACATACTCAGGTGGCTTAAAATATATCTAGCCGAAGCTTAAAATGAATGTAGATAATTATTTAACCAAAATCGGCAAAGTCCGTCAGCCCATATGCAGTGATGAAATTTCCAAGAAGCGACGAAACATCTAACGTTTTTATCACGTTACTATTAAGAACCCTAAAAAATTATAAAAATCAAAAATACTCCATATATTATAATATAATATAAACCATCTGCCAAAGTGTTTTCCAAGTGCAACACAAAGACTTTGTTGAGAAATAGAACTTTTACATATCACACTAATTTTATTTCACAATGGAGGCCTTGCAAGAGGCAATGTCTCAACTTGGGACTGTTTTTAAAGAACGTATGGACAACTTTGAAGGAGAGCTTCAGAAAGGAGCAAGTTCTTCAACCACACTGTCTTCATTGTCAGCTGATTTTGCTTCTTTTAAAACATTAACCCTCAACAGTTTGAAGGTATTACAACAGCAGATCGATTTGCTGCAACAATCCACTGACCATATTGAAATGCACAGCAGAAGAAAAATTCTATTACTTCATGGAGTAGTTGAAAATAAAGAGGAGAATGTGGCTGCGGTAGTTTCGAAGCTTGTCCTCACTAAGCTGAAGTTAGATGGCTTCAATTTAGAGGGTATCCGCCGTTGTTATAGGTTGGGCAAGACATCATTATCATCTGGTAAACCCAGACCCATCCTCTTCAAGTTGTGTGATGTCAGTCTTCGAAACAAAATCTGGATGGCTAAAACCAAGCTCAAAGGTTCTGGAATCACATTGTCTGAATTCTTGACGAAGAATAGGCATAATATTTTCACAAAGGCCAGACAACGTTTTGGAATATCTAAGAGTTGGACGCAAAACGGTATAATCTATGTATTAGGCTCCGATAACACTCGTCACCGCATTAACCAGCTCGCTGACTTGGACAAAATAGATCTGCCAACCAAGGATGAGCATCAGACAATTAAAGAAGTCCCTGTGGCATCGAAACAACGTAGAGCTGCAACCACTATAAAAAAGTAGTTTTTATTCCTCCACTTGTTATTGTTTGTATTTTTAAACATTTTTCTTTTTACTTGGCACTACAAATCTAGAATTGTTCTTGCATCCAAAAAAAGGCAATATTAATAAGAAAGCTGTACAGTAGTTTCAATAGCTTTAGTTCTTTACTATTTTAATACTAATTCTATTTCAAATTGTAGGTAATTGTAATATTGAGTAATCTATTTCACACTTCACAGTTGTTGTATAGGTTATGTTATTGTTGATGACTTTTTTTTCCATTTATTTTGTTGCGTTCGGAAATTTGATCCAATTTGTAGTGCCGCGTTCCAGTGCGTTCTAACTAAATTGTTGATATTTACTCATTACTTGTAATCATTTTCATTGTGTTGTATATAAAATGACTTTAATTTATTTCTATATTATGTAATTGGCAGGTGCAGTATTAAGACTTATTTTATAATTTATATATTTCATAATCTTATCATATATCTTAGTATAATTATTTGTTTATTTATATATTTCTTATAAGTGAAGCATATTTATTTGTTTATTTATATAATAGAATGGCTAGGTTTTCAAGTGATAGTGATGTTGAGTCTGAGTATTTATCTTGTTCCTCTGACAGTAGTTACAACGACAATAACCCATCGTTACTGGAACTTCTTAAGGCGCGTTTTTCAAATGCATCCCCGAATTTCAATGCTGTTCACATAAATGCGCAGAGTATTCCGGCTCATTTTACAGATATGTTGGCGTCGTTTAATCAATGTAATATCCATGCTATACTAGTATCTGAGTCGTGGTTAAAGCCATGTCTCCCTTCAACGTTATATAACTTACCTGGATACCACCTTATCAGAAATGATCGTACAGGTAGTGGCGGTGGAGGTGTTGCTATTTATCTCCGGACACATCTTCCTTATACGATTGTGAGCATGTCACCGCAACCTCCTATTTCTGATACTGGTGAGCACTTATTTATTGAGGTGGAGCTTTGCTTGGTAAAGGTCTTAGTAGGTGTTTTTTATAGCCCTTCCCTTAAAGTCAATTATTTCTCGTCCTTTGAAAAACTTTTAGAAGACTTAATCCCAAATTATAATCATTCCATTATTATGGGTGATTTTAACACCTGTCTTCTAAAACAGAATCATCGTAGTATGTCCCTCGAATCTTTAGTTACGGCTTCTGGCCTGACCATACTTCCACTGAAAGCAACACATTGTTTCCCCAATTCTTCACCGTCTCTCTTAGACTTAATCATTGTTTCTACACCTTCTTATGTTATTTCTCATGGTCAGTGCCCGGCGGACGCTTTTTCTTATCATGACTTGATTTTTCTTTCTTATAACATTCGTCCACCAAAAGCCAAAACTAAAGTTATCATGCAGCGTAATTTTGGTGGTGTAAACTTGGACGCCCTAGTCAAGGACGCCCAAGAATTGGATTGGTCTGGGGTCTTCAAGGCAGCTACTGTAGATGAAAAGGTGTATGTATTTAATACAGTCTTATTGAGGCTGTATGATTTGCATGCACCTATGCGACGTGTCAGAATAAAGCATCTTCCTGCACCTTGGCTTACAGACGATATAAAGAAGCTCATACATAAAAAATCTGTGGCTAAAACCAAATACAAGCTTAAACCCAGTGATGAAAACAAACAAGCTTTCATAACAGTTCGTAATCGCTGCAATAGAGTGTGTAGGGATGCACAGCGCCGGTATATTCATGAATCAGTTGAGAAAGATAATCCTTCAAAAGTATGGAAATTTTTGAAATCACTTGGAGTTGGAAAATCAGTGCAAAATCCTTTTCCAAATAACTTCGACATTGATAGTCTTAATCAACATTTCACATCTACAAAGTATTTTGACAAAATGACAAAGTCAAACACATTGAAAAATCTTTCTTCTATTCCAACTCCTTTACATCCAAGTTTTATTCTTAGTCCTTTATCTGAATGTGACGTTAAAAGTGCTATAAAATCTATATCTTCAAATGCAGTCGGCAGTGATGGTATTAGTCGTGGCATGATCGTGCCCATTCTTGATGTCATAATTCCCATTATAACCCACATCCTTAATTCCTCCATCACTTCTTGTACCTTTCCAGTTGCTTGGAAAGAAGCACATGTTATTCCTCTCCCCAAAAAACCAAATCCTTCGTCTTTTTCTGAATTCCGTCCAATTTCCATTCTCCCTTATCTTTCAAAAGTTTTAGAACGCCTAGTCCACAAGCAATTTAGCACTTTCCTTTCTCGAAATTCATTAATGAATCCCTTCCAATCAGGGTTTCGTCCAGGCCACAGCACAGTCACAGCATTGGTCAAGATTACGGATGACATCCGGCATGGGATGGAGAATGGTCTGTTGACAATACTATCACTGTTAGACTTTAGCAGCGCCTTCAATAATGTTGATTACGACTTATTGCTTGGTATTCTTCGCACTCTTAACGTATCTCCATCAGTAATCGACTGGTTTCACAGTTACCTGCATGGGCGCCGGCAGAGAATTCGTATCGATGAGGCGTACTCATCCTGGTGTGGTTTAACTGCCGGTGTTCCTCAGGGCGGCGTTTTATCTCCTCTTTTATTCGCTGTTTTCATAAATTCTATCTCCGACCAATTGTCTTCTTCCTACCACCTATATGCTGACGATTTACAAATTTACGTACAAAGTGATACTGATTCACTAAATACTGCAATCAATAAAATCAACACTGACCTAAATCACATTTTAAGATGGAGCAAAAAGTTTGGACTTGCCGTAAACCCACAGAAAACTCAGTTGATAATCGTCGGTAGCCCTAGGATGAATGCCAAAGTTAACTGGTCCTCCTTAACACAGGTTGTTTTTGACGGGACACATATTCCTCTGAGCGATACTGTCAAAAATCTCGGCATAATCATCGATAGAGAGCTGTCTTGGCGGCCTCACATCACCGATTTAAGTCGCAGAGTCTTCTTATCTTCTAGATCCCTCAGAAGATTAAGAAACTTTCTGCCCACTGCTACCAAGATCTCAAGTGGCTTCCTATTCATTTTCGCCGGAATACTCACATTCTCACTCTCCTTTATAACATATTATATACTCCTAGTAGTCCCCAATACCTTAAGGAACGTTTTAAATTCCTTCGCCTATCCACTGCCCACAATTTGCGCCACGATACATATCGAAAACTTATGACGCCTGCACACACTTCATCCTATTATGATAATTCTTTTACGGTGCAGGCTGTCAAACTTTGGAATATGCTGCCTCTTACTATCAGAGAGGCCAAATCCTTACCTATATTTAGAAATTTACTTAGAAAACACTATTTGTCCATAAATAGCTATTTCTGATTTACGGAATATAATCATGCTAAGACATTTATTTATTATAATAACTTATGTGTTATTGTATATATATATATATATATATATATATATATATTGTATGTATATATATACATATATATATGACTATGTATATATGTATGTATTTGTATATTTATTTCTTAAATTAGTTTGAGTATTTGTGTATTGTGTATCTGTTGCCTTTTTCCTGCACCACCTATTTCGCCTGATTCAATCTCTGTTATTTAGGTTGCCTGGAAGAGATCGCTTTGAGCGATAAGGCCGCCTGTTGTATTGCCTAAAAGTATTGTAAACATGGACTGTTTTTGTAATTGTATATTTTGGTGTGCAATAAAGTGTTATCTATCTATCTATCTATCTATCTACCATCTAACGGATTTCGTTATTTTTTTTATATTCTAAAACCGTAGTATTAATATTTATCATTACTTTTCATAAGGACGGAAGCGAATATCACGCCATATGTTTTATTACTTTAAACAAAAAACCAGTAATACTAATCCTAATAACTTTTCTAGAGTTGTCTAAAATTATTCCACATCACGTGATTTTCAGAAACTGTCCCAGTGGAACACTACTCCGTAAATCTGGAAGCCTCTGGTTCGCTCCCTCTCGATTACATTGCAAAAAGAGCTACCATAAATGTCAGCTGCATGCTACTCGTGCCTTTAATAAAAACACCGCCACAAATAACCTAGTAAACCATTGTTTGTATTTATCTCCCTAACGTATCTTTGGTATACTCAGAGTTTCGAAACATAATGCTTATATTATGTTTGTTATGCGCACCGTAGGGAATAACATCAAAGCGAAACTGTGAAGCATAACACACTAATAGATATTATATATCCTGAAACTACAAGTGAACAACAATACATCTCCAATCAACTTGTATACCTGTCTTAGATAACAAACAGGTACCACGTCGAGCATGCAATTCCAAATACGTATCAGAAACCCCTCTGGGAAATACAAACTCTAATACTACCAGGCAATAAAACATTATTCTGCGTGTTCTCATGTAAATCCCATAACTACATTTGAGACACAAATCCCAAGTAGCTTGTAGTTCCAGGCCTCTAACTGTAGCTGTAAGACAAAAGGCCGCGCTCAAGGAACTTATTCTTTATCTAAACAGCTAATAATTTATAATACAAAAAATTTCATGTCATCTTATTGAATATTCAAAAATTGTAAGTGACATTCCTAAGGTGTTTGTCTCTTTGTTCCAACTTTATAGTATGGTCTATTTCACCGGACATTAAGTTTAATTTACCCTTTTATTTAATATATATCGTTATACGTTTTTCTTAAAAAAACAACAACAAAAGAGTGAGTATTTAATGCAAAATGCTCCGTAAACTACACATTTTAATAGCTATTTTAGTAACTCTAATATTTTTTCCTGGAACAGAAATAATTTTGCGTTCGCATCACCGTTCACATCACGTGCTAGCCGTGATTTTTGTGTACCAGATCTTCCTCTACTGACCAATTCACATAACTATATAGAAAAAAAAAATAGAAATGAAGCTCCAAAATTAGAAATTAAAGAAAAAAGGAAAGATTTACTGCGTCTGAGTGGCCGACCGTAAGAAGCAGCCTTACATCAGTAATACAGTCTTTAGCAGCTTCAGGCTCCCTTATATCTTTGACGCCCAAGGGCAATCGCCCAAGCACGATTTTCACTAACGCCGCTACTGATTTTCAATTCAATATTCAAAGAACAAAGTTTATTTACATTGGACTATAATTATGAGATATTTTTTCAAGCATGTCAGTCAATATTGTCAACTTCTGTGGAAGATATAAACTGTCCATCGAATTGTGACTTTTTGTGTCGTAGCTGCTAAACATCAGTCGAGTACCTAAATTTTATAATATTATCTCTGCTCTAGAATTGCCACTCTTTATAGATAGCGTACTTTTATCTAACTATCAGATCAACGAGCTATTGGATTCCAAATACAGGTGTAAACAAGCAATTTTGTACGGTATTATACACAAAACTCACACCGCGTTGCCCTCAAAACGTTAATATACTCATTGCTTAATTCAAAATTCAATACTGTAAAAAAATTTGTTTGATGTATAAACTAATAAATAAATATAAATAAAATTTGTATCATTGAGTTTGTAAAACATGTCTAATTTAAATACGAAAGTTTGTCTTATTCCGAATAATATGTATTAAGTATTGTAGTTCAATAATTCTGCGGCCGGACGGCCTGTCGTTATCCATGCAGGAAAAGAGAAAGTATACAATTTCCTGCTTCCGGGTGGCCTTTCGTAAGAAGCGACAAAACAACCTACAGCCAGGTGGTAGGGCATTTGCCCCACTGGATGGCTACCACCCTGGGCCAGTGAAATGTACTGCTATATTACTGCGTTATGGGTGTGTTATGTCCTATGGTTTCCATGAACTTCACGTTTTGGTGAAGGCAACACATTAGAATAAAAACTACGTAGAAACGAATATGTATTTATTTACTACAGTAGTTCCAATGAATATTTAAGAAGTTTCATTCTATTAAAAATAAGATGAAAGGCCTCGTGAATGTTGTGATTTTGATGTGGGATGCCTTTAACTGTATATATTTATTACTCAAAAGATATATAAACGAACGTAAATTCGAGTTTTGTTTTGATTTAATTTGATGTATGTATTATCTTCAGTTTACCCTCCTAACCATGGTTTCATACCCATATCACTTTCACATGCACGTTTCAATTTTTGATATGTAAACTTCACGTCAAAAACAAACACGAGTTTAGAGTGTTTGTTTCCACTCCACAATTTCAAACGGTGTTATTAAGATTTTCATAACTATCCTATAATTCGACAAAATAGAAGTCATACTAATTTAGTATTATCTATACGTAATAAAACTGTAGAAGTCGAATTTCTATACAGTGAAAAAAAAACTAAAAACCGAGTCAGGGAGATGTTAGAGGTGTAATAGAACTAATTTAGATATTTTTCAATTTTTTTATTTCTCTGCTTGTACGGGCTAAACTCCGAAGCAACTGGACCGATTTAAATGAAATTTTGTATGGTGGTAGCATATATCCCTGGTCAACATATAAAATACTTAGATCCCGAAAATTAAAGAGTTTCCGTGGGATAGTTAAAACAACTTTCCACGCAGACGAAGTTGCGGGCAGAAGCTAGTACAAAATAATATTTGAACGATATAAATGGTATTGTATTAATAGCATCAAAAAGGCTAGTTTTCGTAATGTTCCTGAACAAGTTTGTCAGTTCCTGACTGCGCAAACTTTTTATATTATCCAAATTATATGCAAAATTAAAACTGAGTTACGTTGATTCAGCTGGTGACTTCAAATTCGAAGGAAGCCAACGCTGAGTCAGTCCGGTATCGTGTAAACTGATTTGAAGCCAGTAAGGCGTTTCCAAGTCTGACTGACTTCAATACTCCCAATTGAATATTTCGATGACAGCCCGTTTTCCAAGGATTAAAGTAAATCAGCCTTTATGTATAATATCATATATTCAAAAATCGAGTTTGTTTCATAGCTATTTGTTTCTAGCAAAAACTGGCGTAAAGTTTAACGATTTAACAAAAGCTATTTAGAAAGGAGGAATTATTAAACGTCATTGATGCAATGCGATATTTCAGTAGGATTTCGTGCAAGTGAAAGATATTCCCTATACATCAGGTTGTCAGAATAATTGAAACACAGTAGCACTGGTCTCGTGCACAGCTGGCCATCGCCTTGTAATCGGATTATAGCAGTGCAGTCCCGTGTCGCCTTCGTTTACATCGCCCACGTGCCTTGCAAATAATGACTTGCTTTATCTGTACGTTTTGAATTGATCAAAAATTCAAACTCCGCATAAATCAAATGGTAATTTAATTACTCTTTTCATCTGTGACGGCCTTTGTGGTTGAGCGGGCTAAACTTTTGCCGCCCTACCTCACTGCAACGTAGAAGCTTCGGGTACGATTTTTGGCATAGTAAATTTCGGATAAGGAATTTTTCGTTATTTATTATGGTCTGGGTGTCTGTGATCAGTCCCAGAGTAATCCGTTGCATATTACCAGACAATATAAAGTAACACAAGGATAACTTGCTTAATTTGGGGATATACAATATGTGTATTTGTCTGCAGATTATTTATTAATTATATCTCTCTCTAAGATATAAACATAATGGCATACATTGTTCTTAGTTTACAAAAAAATGCAAATTTAATTGTAAGTATTAAATAATCCAATAGAATATATGCAACCCTATTTGCTAACATATTTATGATGCCACGCACCCTGCTGTCCATATTGACAACGTTCCACTAGATCAATGTGCATTGTTGTGAATTTATCTACTTTTTACAAGTAAGTAATAAGTAGGACTACTGAAAATCTCATATAGTTCGAACTAGAATAAATCATATTAACGCGTGTGTAATGACTAGGATAGTATTGACTATTTTATTAAATAAATATTTATTATAATCTTGATAGAAGTGTCTAAAATTTGCAATGCTGGGACGCTCGCAATTTTATACGTGAAGCATTGCAGTGTCCCTGTAGCTCCAAGATATACTAATCTGTGTATTGTGCTGAATACGTAAGAATTCACGTTTTTTCAGTTTATAGATATATAGGTAATATGGATTACGAAGGAATTGAAGGACATGTAGTACAAGCATTACAGCAAATTTATATAGGATTTAAAGCTGTTTGCGATAACCGCATACTTTTTCATATTATCAAACCTCATTCATCATCGTCGCAACTCATCATCGCATCTATAAATACACATGATATCTTCATAAATATAAGTTTATGGATTCAAATTAACTTAAATTTATTTAAGATTCAAATTATATAAACTAAAAACAACTTTTACTTGACATGATAAAATGATTAATATGATTAAAAACCATAAAACCTACTATATTAAAAAATAGTACCCATATTATGGTTGAATTAACTTTGAATATGCTCGAACAAAGAAGTATGAAAATTTCAACAAAACTTTTGAAAAACCAAATTTATTTTCATTATTCCTGTAATTACATTTTTTGCACCGCTGTTACGTTACGGCGTGGTTAAGTTTATGAAAACTTCAGTTTAATGCAAACTAGTTTCATTTGCGAATGTTTTGAAACAAGAACCATTTCCGCGTTCGCAGCAAAGGTCCGCGGTGTGGTTTCGACATGCGCCCAGGACAATTAGAATTTTCAATCAAATTTGCTTTGCTGCAGTTGTAGTCTATTGCTATTTTGCTATAATACAATCTATGTAGTCATAAACCTGGGAACGTTGAAAATATTTTCAAGTCAAATTCATTTAGGTGTTATTCTCTTATACTGGTGTAAACATTATCTGGATTTAATATATACACACGTATATAAAACGCCAGCATATCAGTGTATTATAATTATCTAATTTTTTTTATTTTCTGTGCGCGTGTTTGTTGCATCTGTTTTATATATCATATACTGTCATGATGTCATGTCATGTCATGTCTCATGTGTACATTACTGTCTTATTACATTTACTGTTACTTAGTTACTTATTACATTTACTATGATGATGGGTCTAATATAAATCATTGAGGCCGGGTGGGCACTGAAAATGAGCGCTGTGCTACAGAAAACTCCAATACAGCATAAACCTGAGTTGACGACCTCATTTATAGGAAATGCGGTGTACAACATATCGAATTTAATCATAACAATGTATGTATAAATATTTCTACATCATTGTATTGTCGCTTTCCTAACAAATAAATTCTTTCTTCCTAAATAAACAGGTGAATTTGTGGAATGTATTTTATATATTTAAACTTACATATTGACATAACAAGAGCAAAAATAATTTAATTTTACACTTGCAGTAACCCAATCCGTGGTTGTCCCGAGGCATTGATTTAGATTCAACCTTTATGAAACCCCTGACCCTTTTAGGGAAATCCGATATTATTACTAAGACACCAGTGACAATATTGTTATGGGCTTCTCAACGGGCTGGTAGACACTAATTAACCAAATTCCGATCATTACACGAAGCTTTCCTATTAACGTTAAGACATAACAATTTATATTAAACCCTCAAGGGACGAGATTTGCTTATACCAGATAAGGATTATAATCATTTCCAATAATACTAAATTAAATTTTATTTATTAATAACTATATTAGCTTACACAAATGTAGACATCTATTACGAAAATACAAATGAACTTAAGAAAACTTATAGTTCCTTGAAACTTTGCAGTTTTGCAACATTCTTTTGCTAGCTAAGAAATCCATAAAACAATATTTTGAATTTATTTGTGTAGATTGGAGACAAAAACCTCTAGTTTTGCAGAGAGCTTCTTTCGTGCAATTCTCAAAAGGATACACATATTAGGCCACAAATAAATACCACACACTATTAAAATTTTGAAAATGATATATTAATGTGATTTTTTTTTAAGTCATGTTTAATATTTGTAAAGTACGAATCAAACTGAATTACTAAACGTTTCTGTGGTGTCCCTGCTACACCTGGGATAATCTTGGGTACAACCTGGATCTTCAAGTTTCGTGTAAATAAGTATATTCAGGGTGATCGATCTCCATTTTACACCAGAATTATCATCTCTTGAAATCAGGCGACATAATGCTCTGATATATTCAAGCGTTTAATGCGTTATTAAACATGTGACAGGGTTAATGACGTTAAACCTTGACAAATATATAGAACTCATGTATATACACTAATGCAGTTAATCTTTAAAGGCGTTACTTTTTAAATATGTCGCGTTTACTAACACTAACATTAAACCAAGTGTAACAGGGGCATGACACTGCAGAAGCAGATTAAAACAAAAAAAAATTGAGTGTCATTACCATTAGAGGGCGTTGTAACGACTGCTCCATTAAACTTGTCGTAAGTTCTGTATCGCGGATGTATAACACGGATTCAGAATGGCCAAAATATTCAATTGGCGTATCCTAGGTTGGCTGCGAGCCAGCCGCCCCTGCATATTGATGTGCCAACTTTTACCGCCGACTCAGCTCATCGAGGCAAACTTCATCGGCCAACCTGCCAAACTTTAGCCTATGCACTGATCGCGTCAAGTTAATGAGGTGTCGCTTTAAATGAACAATGTTGATTTTTGCCGAGTTTTTATATCTTTTTAGGCATTCATTTATTTATCAAAAAAATGTTTTTTTTATGAAATAAATAAATAGTTGTAAATAATATAATAACTCGTATCTGGGTGCAGAATCGGATGCAGAAGACAGCTCTATTGAACACGGCCCTTTTAATGGAGAAGGTTTCTATTTCTGGTGTCTCAACTACCAGTAGCTTAAACCCTAGGCCCACTGCAGCCTGATATTATTCTGGTAGATGAAGATGGGGTGGCACTTCAAATCAAACTATACAGGTGGCGGGTAGCGCTAGAGGACGTAGATTTAAAATAAGCAGGACCAATACCGAGTACATGTTTTGCGATTTCGGCCAACATACTACCGTGTAACCCCAAATTTAGATACCTCGGTTCACTACTGCAGAGCAGCAGAGCAGTGACAAGAGAAGGATGTAAGGAAAAGAATAAATGTAGACTAGCTAAAGCGGGGACAGTTAACCGGTGTGACATGAGGGTGACTAATGCCACTGAAACTAAAAGGATAGATAGATATATAAATCTTTCATACGATCGGTCATGGTATACGGGTCGTAATGTTGAGCCATTAAAATGATAGACCAGGAACATTTCCACTCAACTAAGATAAGAATGTTGAGATAGATGTGTGGTGTTACAAGACTGGATAAGCTGAGAGACAAGTACATAAAGGGTTCTTTAAAAGTAGCTCCCGTGACAAAAAATGTGAGAGCAAGTAGACTATCGTGGTATGTGCATGTAATGAGGAGGAATGAAACTCGTATCAAAAATAATGTTAGACTATAAGATTAATGAGTACTGGATTGTGTGATGGATGATATGATGATATGTGAAATTATAGATAATGTCAGAATAGAAGTGTAGAAGGAAAAGAAAGATATATTGTGCCGACCCCAAATAATTGGGAGGGGTGAAAAAAAGAAGATTACTACTGGTTAAAATTTGAGAAAAAGCTAATACACATAATATATAAATATTTACCTAATTTCCTTACCATTATACTATTATGCATACTAACAGACAGAAACTCCGCTTTATCTTTCTACTATCATCATTATCTTGTCTGTGATTTAATTTATTTACATTAGCGTTATTATAATTTAGACAAAGGGGCCTAAACAACTGCCGATTTCGCAGATTTCGTGAATTCTTCAAAAGCGGTCGGGTTAAGCCCAAAAGAGATTTTGTAAGGAACTTGGAAGTATAATGTTCTGCTCTACACTTTTATTTGAAATCTAATAAACACATCAAGATACCAAACGTAATAATAACATAAATATTACGGCCGTACCTATACGACGGTAAGTCGGTCGTAAAGTTTTTTCAATACGACGTAGATTATTATTGCGGTATGAAAGCAAACTATCGGCTTTCATAAATCGAAGAAAGATCAACTTTGATTTGATGGATGAGCTTTGAGTGATGCGTTTGCGCTCGACCGAATCCAAATATACCGAGTGGTCGCTATATACACACTCGTATAATAACGGAATCATAAGGTAAAAGATACGGAGACTTTTCGGCCAAAGAAATGAGGGTTGAGATATATTTTAAAAAGTGTTATATTTTTCGGCTATAAATAGATCAGCCCTAAATTCTACCAGGAAGACAAGAAATCTTAGTTCACTAATGAAATAAATTATTCATTACACTAATCGATTTATGTGAACTAATGGTCGCCTATTATTTTATTATTAGCTGAAATTCGACCAATTAATATAAATTATAAGTTTGAACATTATTAAGGTTGTTGTCAAAGATAAGACTAGACTTTTATAATCACAGATTTCGCCAATACTACACTGTTAATTTCATTTTAAGAATAAACAAAAGAATACATATGCGTGTGTGTGTCAAATGCACCTTGTATTTGACACACACGCATATAGTAGAATATGTAATATTTCTTATGCATATTTTTTGTTAAATATTAGCATTCTGCACTCCTTCGCTATATAAACTATAAGTGTTCGAAATTTCATACTCGTTCATCAGCACAATTTTCGTAAAAAGCGGTACCAAGTTTTTTCTTCGCGTATTAATATAATGCTGAATTTCAACAATTGATAGTATGAAAAGCCAAATGATTATTCATCATCAACATAGTATAAATAAAGTGCTTTCTGTCCTATGTGCGCTAAATTTTAAATACCAACGAATTTATGTTTTTTCAATGATAGAGTGATTCAAGAAGTTATATGTATAATACTAAGCAACATTGCTAATTTAGATTTCTATTAGTGATGCCGTGCAAATCGAGGCGCTATGTTTTTATTGACCGTGCGAAGGGCGGTCGCTAGTTCAAAATAAATTAACCCATTACAATTATAAAAAAATATCAAAACAATAAATTTATAATCTGGACACAAGAATATATAAAAGCGTATCCATCTCCTTTATCTACAGGCTAAGTGGTGTGTAGACAAGACTGGAATGTGGATTCAATATGCAATATGTAGTAAGTGCTTACAAGTATGTGTAAGTATTTATTTACACACACTTGCTAGATTTTGCATATTGGACCCAAGCACTTAACAGGCGCTCAGAGTATTTGTATTTTATGCAAACTGTGGAATATCAAAGCCTAGCAACTGACACGTTTTTTAAGATTAATTTTTAATTTGTTATGGAGTAAGATATTGAATATGATGATCTAATTTGAATTGAAAATTAAGTAAATATTTTCTCTTTCCATTTTTAATTTAATGAAAATATGATCAAATATTACGTACAATATTGTCCCTTACGTGAAGTGAAAAGGAGAATAATTTAGTTTTAATAAAACCCATTACTACCTTTTAATCTTAATAAACAATTCATAATCCCCAGACAGAACATAAGCAGCTATCGGTTATGGATTTGACAAATACCAATAAGGAAATCTTAATTTTTAACAAAATGTACCTTTAGCTTATTTAAATTGTATTTTAGGATAAAGGGTATTTATTATTAATTTTCTTGTAATAATAATTACCGCGCCCTCCATCTATTATCTTTTACAAATTTATGTGAGAACAAGTCAGTTTGAATATCTGTTCGTTGGATTAGATTTAATAGAGTAAAATATGGGATAGTTTACATTTAAGGTATGCGAGCAAAGCCTGAAAAACCTTTATGTATGTCTAATTAAATTTATTTATATTATATTATAATTAAATTAATTATAACAAATATTAAAGCTTACATTTCAACCGCTTTGATGTAACTGTATTTACAGAATTATATAAACTAGTGGTCGCCCGTGCTCGAAATTTGACAAGAATAATTAATGTCAAAGACTTATTATACTTCTGTAGTCACAGATTTTGGCTTGTTAAATGTGTTATACGTGTGTCTGTCAAAGACATGGTAGTGTGTATATGTTTTTTCATTATGTATGTATAAATGTATTTTTATACATAATTTTAAAAATATTAGCATTCGTCGCTTCTTCTCTATATAAACTATAAGTGCGGAAAATTTCATACTGCTCCTTTCGCACAATTTTCGTAAAAAGCGGTACAAAGTTTTTGCTCCACGTATTAATGTAGATTCCTAAACAGAATTACTATTTCAAACTTCTCTTCTGTATGTTAGAAAATTCTATGCCGTTGATATGTAAAAAAATCGACACAAATCTTGTGTAAGTAGCAACAGATTATGCACTTAAAAATTATTACCCTGTACTGGACGCTCCTAAAACTGTTATATTACTCTTGTAAGAGGGGGTGGGGTGTAAACGTAAAGTTTCGCAGCTTCAACTCGTTTATACGGCCCGTACTATCACCCCCCTGAGGCTCAACCTCTTTTCTTCGCGTTACTAAGCCCCGCGAAACCCTTAACACGTCCTACAAAACCCTAGTAATCCGAGTATAATAAGTATAATGGACAAGCTACAAGGCACTGTTGTTAATTAAACTTAGCTCTAGTGCCATCAAATTGAGCAAGTAAATATTTTTACGACTCCGTAGTTAATTTGGCAAACGGTAAACACTTACATCGTGTTAGCGTGCACGCGTCCTAAACTCAAAAGGCGCGGGTTCGAATCTTGGACGAAACGCATTCACCACTTAGGCGCAGTTTACTGGGCAGATATGCATATTGTTAAAATTCTCCGCTAACAACGGTGAAGGACAAGATTGTGATAAAACCTGAACATCGGGCTAACCGATGTGTAAAATTTGACAAGCCTTGTTTGACAAGTCTCTATAGTGGGAGGCCCGACTCCAGCAGTGGGACGTTTAAGGGTAATTGTAATGTCCGTTCATTCATCAGAAATTGCTGGTCTATGTATATATATATAATAAGTAATTTGATTGGAAAATGGATTCTCTATTATGTTACACAATGTTGTAGTGAGTGTAAAAAAATTAAGGGTGGTAAAAAACAGCGGAAGATTGAAATAAATTTAGGCTCATGATATCTTTAGTCAAAAATATAATATATAATAACTTTTTCAGCTGACCACATAAAAAAGACTTTTAAAGTAAATTAGGTTGAATAAGATTCGATGACTTATATTTGAGACCTTTTGTTTCATTGATTATACTTTTAGAGTTTCATACCATCAATGACGAAAACTTAACAGCTCATGTAGATGATCGCTTAGGAATCTTTATTTACGCGCGGACTACCACTCATTTGACTAGTTTTATGCGACCACAAAATTACAAAGGAAAACCTTCAATCGGCCAAAAACTCAGCAATGTTCACTTATGACCAAATACTTGCTTAATTTTTTAATCGATTAGTATTAAACGCTTATTCTCCAACACAAATAATTTCAACCTTGGAATTGCTAATCGGATTACTACACAAAAAAGACTATATTGTCACGCCTAAATTGGTACTATCTTTAGTTTCATTAATACGTTAACCATGTTAGGAACATAAAGGAGATAATCGCTATAATTATGCCACTTAGTAACTCCGTTTAATGACTGCAGATAATTCCAGCACTTAATCTCTTTTTAACGATGTTACTAAACTGTTGCAATCCTTTAACTCAAGTTTAATATCCTTAATTAAAATTATTAACATTTTAAGATTATTCATCATTTGCCTTGTACACTACGAAATGCTAGTTTAGTAAAAGTTTCATAGTCTGTGTTGTACTGATTTAAACGTTAGCTCAGCTAGTTTATTAGAACAGAGAGATCTCAAATTGATATCCCAGAAGAGTAATTTTACAAACGAAATTTTCGATATTTATTCTAGTCTGAATAATTGAATTCGGCCCCAGATTTTTCCGTCATATATTACCTATAAAAGAAGAGTAACTTACTTTGCTTAGATATTTACAAAATACTAGCAATCCCGACAAACGTTGAGCTGTCCCGAAAAAGTAATTGCATAACTAAGATAAGATATAATACATAAATCCAGCACTAAGCCATCCACTTGCTGTTTAAAAATACATAGTAAAGCGTTCCTAACAAGCTTGTTAAATTTATTAAACACCTAGGGCTTATGCGCCGCTTTACCCGTGTAAACTATAAAGGATTTACTTTATCCTGCGAAAACTTTTTCTAGTTATATTCTATTTTATGGGATACAACCTATCCTATCCTATTTTACCCGTCACTGAAATCACATAATTTAAATATCAGAAATTTCATAGTAATAAGTTTATTCCCATGATCCATTCTCCTTTGTGCCAAGGACCGGGTAAAGTAGAAAAGAAACTGTAGGGAAACAGATTCCTGGCTTCGGAGCCGCTGCTCCGGGGTCAACTAATGAACTGATTGAATGAATTGTATTATATAATTTGTAAGTAAATGAACATACGAAGAACACTTCCGGCTTGATGAACGATAACCTGCGAAAAACAGTCGACAGAGATTAAGTGGAAATACTACTAGTTGATGTCAGGAGCATTAAGAACAGACGAGCGTGCATGACAAGAGCTATGAATGTAAAAGAAGCAAGTGAGGTGTGTAAGAATAAGCCTGAATGGCGCTCTATTGTTCGTGCCTACCCCGCAAGGGACCTGGCGTGAAGTTATGTATGTATGTACTACTAGTTAGGACGAAGTGCTTCGCTTCATCTTTTCTAGTGCGCATTGCTAAAGAATGGAATAATTTACCGGGGTCTGTTTTTCCAGATAAATACATTCTGGGATTCTAGTCATTAGTGAACAGGTATCTTCCAGGTAAGCGCGTTCTACTCAGACCGCGCTGCGTCATCAGTTCATCACTCAACATCAGATGACGCAGTGGTCAAACGAGAACTTGTACGAATATTTTGTCCTGTTGCAGGACGCTATAGACAAAGATAACCAAAAGAATACTAAAAATAGGTGTTTGACTAAGTATTCCTTGATCGTATCGAACCCAAATTAAGTACATTCTATGGCAGCCAACAATATTAAATAGGTGTATAAAAGTGTGAAAAAACATTGTGTATTTCTTTATTGGCTCATCAATAAATCCGGATATCAAGTGAGCTCTTCACAAGCCTTTTACGATTCATTGACTTATAATATCAAACTCAATGTGTGAGTGAATGACGATCTATTATCTATCTGGTGATGTTCTTTTGTTATGTTTGATGTAATATATTCTGTGTAAGTCGCACATTACGTTGATTGATTACCCCTAATAACAGACTATTTATTATCAATACCAAAAACTAACAGCATCGAGATAAAATAGCGTAACTTCGTGCATCGACTAAACGCTGATGATATTACTATAGAACTTCGTTCATCAATAAAGTATTCTAAGTTTTACTTAGAATAATTAATTTGCTATTTGCTACTGGTTAGACACATGTTACTATAAATTCTGAATAACACCTGTTACTAATGGATATTATTGAAGTGAAACTTCTTTAGAAACGTTGAAACTCGATGAAACGAAACATCGACACTAAAAAGATATAAACATATAAATCTATAGGACTAAGCCTACGAGAAAATAAGATACGAGTTGTACATTGTGCAGCACGGATTAGAGAATCAATAAGACCGATGATTAAACATAGGTACAATATGGATCGAAATAAAATATTGATAGAAATAATATTTTTAATAATGAAAAAATTTAAAGTGATACTTAAGAAGTTTATTTTGAATTATACTCATAATATGTTGACGGAAGTAGACTAAAGGAATTTTAATATTGATATAACAATAAAAGTTATAGAATGTAAGAAGATCATCTGCGAGTACATTGTCTGAAGTTTCACTTCTACTGTGTGCGAATTGCACACACACAAAAAATTAGTTTTAAAACACAATCTTCTCGTCTTACTTTAAGCAACGTATGAGCGTTTAAGCTACCAGTCGTAACAGTAACTGAGCGGATACGTGCTCCAATGTGTCACCGACATTGATCGTCAATTTGGGCGGGGTTCCTATATCATTTTTTTTATTGCATTATTTCAGCAAAGAGGCAGACGGTCCACCTGATGGAAAGCGGTTACTAACGCCTATGGACATTTGTAACACCAAAGATGCAACCAATGTGCTGAGACTCTCAAGTGAAACTGGATCCTGGCCATTAATGCCGGAATACAAGTCAAGGTTGTTATGGCTACATACGCTAGACCAGGAATGGGAGCCATCCAGACGGCAAATACCACTTGGCTGTGCGTTGTTTTATCCCCTCTTACCACAAGCCGCCCGGCCACAGGAATTTACATTCTTTCTCCGTTCCTGCATGGATCTTACCATTCATTCATTTGTCATACCATCGGTTGAATTTTGACATTGTATGGGCTTATGTCAAATTTCAACAAAATTAACGATCGGTATGATATAAGAACCGACCATTAGTCGGCCCGTTACGAGCGCCTCGTGCCGCTCGCTTCGAGCTGACGAGCCACATACACACAATGATTTTCACTTGCAGTAACTGCAACGGTTGCGGTTACGGCTCGCAGGAGAGTGCGCGTCTTAAAATATAATTGTAGAAATAATTGTAATTTCATTTTGACTCCTTTTGTTTTTAGAAAATTATGACGTCATACACACGAAACATGTATGAGGCTGCGTTTTGTAATATCCCTACTCCATTTGAGTCGCCAAGGGTTTAATGCGTAATGCGACATTGTTATTAATTGTTAATGTCGTTAAACATTATTTAATTGCGTTATTTTTCGCTATAAATAAAACGCACTATCACTCGCGTGTATCACTCGATTTGACTATTATCTACTATAATTGTACTGAAAACATAACATGAATGAAAATTAAAAGGTTTTTAATTTTCGAAGGCATTTTCAATTAAGCACCGTCGAATGAAAATTGTATTGTTGGCACCAACACGCACTGCCGACTGCTATAGGCAGGTCATAAATATCGCCGCAATATTCCCGCCCATTTCGACCCAACACTACTATATCCTGCCTATATTTGATCAAAACGTAAGATCGCACAAAATATATCATGAGGATTTCCATTTCATAATAATACTATGCAATATTCGATATCCCAGACGTGATAATATATGGGAACAGGTAAAACGGGAATAAACCTCATTTTTCCATTTCGGAAGTATAAAAATAAAAGAAATCTAGGTAACGCTTAACGGCAATTCTATATTATTCTGAGTTCGGCCCCAATTTTTGGTAAAAGTAAGTTAAAAATAATAAAGTAAATAGGTTATAATATGTTAAAAATTATATGCGAAGATATTTCAGACTACTTAATACAATAAAAGAAACCTAATATACTTATATTATAATTTACCTATAATATCTCAAGACTTTAAGTACAATACTGACACTTGGCCATCATATGTGAATTTGATATAATTTACCCTAATATGATATATCTACTTATAATACACTAAATAAAACTGTTAACGAAGAAATAAACGGTTTCAGTTGAAATGCTATTTGTACATTTTAATTTGCTCATTGATTTTAATTATTCATTTGCTTTAATTTGAACATATCTTAGATGCTGTTTAGATTTTGGTAAAATAAAGCCAATTTGCATACCAAACACATCAATATTAAGTTTTGACAAACAACGCCTTGTAATTTAAACTGATTTCATATCAACATAAGCACTGTGCAAATAGCTCGTTGTAGTAAATTTGCTTTCATTAATACAGCAGGAGTGCCTTAATGGCTTGCCCATACTATGAATATTCAGTGAAGCTCATATTGCTAGATGAAGCTTCAAAGGGTTTATCTGGGCGATAAATGCTTTAATTCCCAGAAGCAAATACTTATTAATAACGCTTGTCATGCCACAAAATACGTGTAGTATGTGATAGGTACTTTGTTTTCCTTAGATACAAACTAACAAATCGCTTCATCAAGGAAGTTTCCTCCTAGTTCATAATTTGCTGCGTCGTTTAAAGGGATATTATTTATACATCCATCCCTATCCCTATCTCACATATAAAAATTGGGCAAATGTATGACAGACGAATAATAGAGGATTTCGTAGCGATACACGTCCACTGTTTTGTCATTTCAACATAATATCTCAAAAATTACTTAACGTGATACAAAACAATAGTGGAATCACTTCTACGGACCCTTGACAATCGTGAACTCGTCGTGGATCGTCACGTACTTGCCCAACTTAATTATGGTTATAATGTGAATGTAAAGTATTTATAACTTTTGAACTATAGTGTAAAAAATTCCTATTACTTTGCAGGACAACATTTTGGATATATTTAATTTAATACTGTGTTTACATAGCAGTAACACTGTAATTCTTTTCGATTCTATTCAAAATTATTTTCCTTTATTATTGTCAAACCAGATATTAAATATTAGTTGATTAAAAGACCGTCTTCTTCACTGCTGCCATCCGCCACAACTTAAAAGTGGTAGAAATTTAAAAATCATTACAATAAACTCATTAAAGTTGTGATAGTATATTACGTAGTATGTACATCTTATTTGTTTAAAGTGCGAAAGAAAATATTCGTCTTCACAACAGAACCATTTCCCATATGTAATCTGAGAAGTACTAACGTTGTTTTCCGAATCCAATACGTAAAAGTAAAAATTCTCTTATGTGCTTAACTCCAGTGTTTATTTGTACAACACAATTACAATGGCTGAAGCTTGCTAAGGTCGAGGGCAGTTCATTGCTGATTTTCTTGAAATAAATATAATAGTTAAAACCAAATGACCGCAAATGAGTGTAAAAACAAGACAAAGTTAGATTTCAACAGAGAAAAGAACGACTAAAGCAACGAAGTGCCTACGTAAACAAGGGGTCTCATCGGTTTTATTTGAAAAGTTTGGATGATCGCGGTTTACTACCCTACTTTCAGGAACAAGGTCTTCATTAGATAAAATCAGACACCAAAAATTTACAGTCGCCCCGACATAAAAGTAAAATACCACAATTTCATCAACATTATGAGCTTTATACTCGTTTGTTTTAATTAAAAGTGACGTGTCTAGTAGTGATTTATCAACAGAATAATATTGTATAAATATATGGGAATCGTGATCTTGAAATGAATCGTCATATTTCGTGAACACAATCGGAGAAAGAAGTGAATTCGCATCGAGTAGGGGCGCAGAGTCGGTGCGCTGATGACAAGGCGCTTAGAAGCAAACGGCTCTCATAATCTACTCTATCAATAGCAGCAGATAAGATTGTTCCGTCATTATTGAGCGGTAATTAATCTTTGTCATTGTTGCCCCCGTTTGTAGATCTGTTCGGGGGCGATATAGAAACGCTCTTTGTAAGCCGCCATTATTTTGCTTTATGACCTCCGCGAGGAAATTGCGCAACGTCTTCATTCAACATCTAAGGATCAATCCGTTATTACCAGTCGTGTTCATTTTACCACAAAAAAACATTTTAGTGTAAAAAATTATCTAATATATAAAATTCTCGTGTCACAGTTTTCGTTGCCATACTCCTCCGAAACGGCTTGACCGATTTTGATGAAATTTTTTGTGCTTATCCGGTATCTATGAGAATCGGCCAACATCTATTTTTCATCCCCCTAAATGTTAGGGGTAGTCCACCCCTAAATTTTTTTTTTTTTTTTAGACAAAAATTTTATTTTCTATTTTTTTATGATACAACATACAAAAATACATACAATCCTCAATTTTCACCCTTCTACGAACAACCCCTATTTTTTACCGGGCAGGACGACGTCTGTCGGGACAGCTAGTGATTTATAATAATTTGTATCCAATCATTTACATTATACATTACTACTACTTCTCTTTACTGCATGGACAATTAAAACTAGGTAACAACTAATAATATACCTACTTAAATATAAGGAATATTAAAATATAATGTTACATTTAATTAATTAAAAATATAATATAATACTGCCACTATAATTATAGGCTACGGCGCGACACCCGTACAGATAGATTGGTGGAGATGATGATACGATGATGATGCGAGAGAATTGATAATAAATGATAGTTACTCGGATGGTTATAATAACGTGTATTAAATAAAAAAACTAATCAAAATGATACAGATGTAATGTTTGCATTACTATAAAATTATATTATTTGCTAAGACGATAGTGTGTGCTTGCGGTACGTGACACATGAGAGCCACCGAGCGTGTTCTGTACTTGATTCGAACTCTGTTGTCTTCGATTAACACGAACACTTAAATATGGGTTTTTCATGTTATACCTATACATAATGTAAGTGGTGTGCAGTAATCTACTGCAGGGAAGGAAACTTTTGGACTACTTTTAAGATTATAATTAGAATTCTGGGCATAGGTCATCGACGTCAATTATGGCAAGGTTCCCAAAAGGCTGGCTACTTTACCTCTCCGGATCGCCATACTGGTCCGTTGACCGAGGTTAGGAAATACCCAAGTAGTTAATCGGCTGGGCGTAATTATGTTCTAAGTTTCAGCCTTTCCTTCACAAACTAAAGCGCAGGGTCGATAAGGAAGAGGGGGTTTTTAGTGGGTATTGGGGTATTGTGCTTGCCCGCATGCAGCATCCTCTGAGTCTCCACACTAGCTGAAGTCGTCGATCAAGAGCCAAGAGCATACTATTGCTGCAGTGATACCTCCCCCGACCGACGCGTGTCGTTCCCTAGCAACGACCCAGTAGTGCGTAAATCGGTAGCATTTTCCCTCGCCTCAAAAAAAAATACCCAAGAGTTAATGAATCGTTTTGAAATAGAATAAATAAATAAATCTAAAGTAGATTATGTAACAGATCACTGCTAGCGGAAAGCGTATACATAAAAAACATTATAAAAGCTCTTCTGCTTATAAGAAATATTCTCATAGCTAGAAGGTAATAGAATCCATATATCTAGCTATCATACCTACATACATACCTTTGTACACTGAAAAAGACAATGCCGTCGGTCGATGCTATCCATCTCCCTTAATGCCGTTGCGACGCCCGCGTCACATCGTGTCGCGTCGTTTTAATGCATCTGCTACAGCATAGCTACATGGAAAGATTGTTTCATACATACTAAAAATTATCTCTTTATTCGATTAAACTAAAGTTTGATTTCTAATTCACATTCTAAATTTTAAAAAAATACTTAGCCCAAGAATGTTTACCCTCTCTTCCTACTGTTATAATCGGTTTAATAATATATACTTATTTATTTTGGTACGTATTTATTTAAATCTTAATAGTTGCATGTGTCTTCGGATATAGTTTTCCATAGTCGTTTAGAAAAAGCAATTTCAAATTCTGGTAGATCGAATGGGTCAGTGGTGTTAGTACAGTGTTTCTACTACGGGAAAAAACAGGTTTATTATTATCTATCATAATATAATAATATAAGTAATTTTGAATAAGTTTACTAACAAATGTCTGCTTTTAAAATAAAATACTATCAGTTCATAAACTTTCTACTGCCAGGCTTTCATATTTCCAAGGAAACTATATATATACTAACTATATATATATATATATATATATATATATATATATATATATATATATACTAGTAGTTCCTGAGATCTTATCTTATTTGGAAAATTCTTTCACTGTTGTATAGCCCATTTATCGAGAAAGGCTAAAGGCTATATCATCACCTTGAGATCAATAGGAGCGGAGTAGCAATGAAAAATGTTTAAAAATCGGAGGGGCTTTGAAAACAAATTCCACGCGTACGGCGTCGCGGGCACAGCTAGTATATAATATTAATGTGTATATAAATTTATATGTATAATTATATAGTACTATTAATATAGTACTATTACTATAGAAATATACATATAATATGTAACACTTTTAAAATATTGTGCAGCAAACCCTGCCCTAGCTTTTGTGCCATATTTCTCGCTCCGCCAACTGTATTTAATTCTAAGCTGGTTTTATGTATTATTATACAATAAAGCATATTACTATTCTATATTTTAGTTGTAACTTATTATTAATGCGCGATTTTGATATTTATAGTAATGGGAAAATAAAAGTCAAACGTATAACATCGAATTTTATTAAACAATTATTGCAAGTAACACTCATCCCAATAGTTCGCACACAAAAACAAGGAGTAAACTTGAGACTGCACCATCAAAAAAGGCGTTTTTCACATTCTATCACCAATCTCCATAACTGACGTATGAGGGGTAGCTACTGAAAACAATAGAGCAATTTCGTATCAGTTTGTATTACCAAATTGCCGTAATGAAACATAATAGTCATATGCCACGCGATATTATTATTGTAATGCCGCCAGTATTTTGAATTAAATTTCCATTAGAGGGAGGGAGGTTTAATAAGTTTAGAAGTTCTAATACTGATTGATAAGATAGAGAGTACCTAACTGTGGCAGCAATTCATACATTAATAAATAGATAAATATGCATAATTGTTTTCTGACGGTGAACTACTTTCAAGTTGCCATGTTCACTGAATGAATAACCCTTATATAGGAACTAGAGTTTACCCCGAGCGCCGCGGGTCAAACTCTAGTGTGTACTTCTTGTCTCCTGCTCTTTAGCAGGCGTTAATACAGGTTACATTGTATTACATTTTTATGTTAGTAGTATTTGCGCCCGGAAGAGTCTCTTCATTTTATATCGCAAACTATCCCGTCTCCCGGTTTGAAAGGTATATATGTCTCTTTTCGGTTTAAATCTACATTGAAACAAAATTACAGCAAAATCGATCCAGTAATCTCATTAGCTTTTCCGTGAAAGCTTAACAGACCGTGTTACTATCGCAGTTTTTTATACAGGATAATTTTATATATCTATAAACTTGAAAAATAATTGGTCTCCCATAGAAACATTCATCGTCATTTCAACCCTTTCTAGTTTATTTATTTATCCCCCATCTTTCTATCTGTAAACTACTTCAATGACAAAAATGATCAAACTCCTACTTTCTGTGATAACCTTTACATATCCGGAATGAAAAGTATCCCTTGTCCACCCTCGATATTAAAATTACATATATACCGAATTTCAGTCAAATCGGTCCAAAAGATTTTCTGTAAAAGCATAACAAACAGAGAGACAAATATGTTTTTATCACAAAAACTATCCCATTTTTGGGTTTAAAAGTGTGCTATGATCATCTTTAGCATCGAAAATATATATACTCGTATATTCACTGCGTTTCAGGCAAATCAGCCCAGTCCAGTTTTTCCGTGAAAGTGTAACGGATAGACAGACAGACAGAGTTACTTTCCCATTTATAATATTTAAATAGAGATAGGGAGTACCTAATAAGGACGCGAGCTCGCGTACACATGCACCTATGTGTGTGCCTCTGACTTAGTATAAAATATTTGACAAGTCTATGATTCTTTTATTGTTTAATACAGTTATTTTGTCAAATATAGATTGTTAAATAAAGTCCCATTCTATGGTTAAGACGAATTGTTCATTTTTAAATCTTATATCTATACAATACATAAAACACATAAAAAATACCTGTAGCCACCATATCCTCCATAACTGCCGTAGCCGCCGTAACCATGACTATAACCTCCGGAAAAGCCGCCATATCCACTGTATCCACCATAGCTGCTATGTCCACCATAACCGCCGTATCCACCATATCCACCATATCCGCCGTAGCCGCCGTAGCTTCTGCCTAATGCACCACCGGCTATAGCTCCGCCGACGAACCCGGCCTTGGCTCCGAGAACTCCTGCTCCAAGCACACCAGCACCCAATGCACCAATGCCAAGGGCTCCTAAACCGAGCGTTCCCGCACTTATCAAATCATGGATATAAACTAGTTTATTCGACAAATTTTTTACTTCACCTTAGCGTTACAGCATTGGTACGCATATTATCCCTCACTACAAAATCATTATTTGTACCATGAGAACTGCCCCGTGTTATGTAATGACGCAATGTATCAAATTTTACTATTCTTTTCCCACCCCTGGAATGTGTCTTGGGGTCTTACCTACCGTATTAGTTCTCACATTGGGAAACGTAGGCCTAGCTGCATAATTATATTCTCCCATTTCTCACATCTCCATCCATTCCACACACATTCCATACTTATTGTACGTTTTACCAAAACTTAGATCGCCATAGAAAAAGAAAATCAGAAAAGACTTTCTCAGTCGCCATATCTAAAAACAAAACCTTTATAAAGGTTTTGTTTTAGGTTAGGTAGTGATTTCACATAGCGAAAAGCACGATCCCTCAGTGCAATTAGGATATCAAAATATTTTTTCTAAAATAAACAATGTAATTGTATATAAAAATAAATTGCTTTACAGATTTGCATTTACAAGTGAAACGCCTCACCGCGTAACGTGCTCGGTTCTGACCAGATTTTTATGGCAGCATTTAATTCCCTTACTTACTGTGTTTCATTATTTATAGCCCTAAAAAATGGGTTTTTACGTATTTTCTAAAAGCCACCAACGATATCTATAAAACAAGTCTATTATTATGTACTAATTTGTACAGTGTATTTAAAAAGCTCAAAGTGGCTACAAGATTTTATTATAACATCTTTAACATAATATTAATATTTTGTTTCAACATCTACTGTTTATTCATATACATAATGATGGACATATCATTGGCATATATAATAGTAATTTATTGCACAGAACTTATTTATGGATCGTTTCCAAGATTATGCGCATTTACTTTATTTACATTTTTGTAGGAATTAGGAAATATTGTCAAACTTACTGCAGAAATTCTCATTTGTACTTTCAACTATCATATAGTTTGTCAACAAAAAGTCATTGTCAAGCAAACACAACAAAATTGTTAATTCACAAGCAGTGATTTCTGTGAGTGTAATTTAATTAAACAAATACACCTAATAAATCTTATTGAATTAATAAAGAGTCATCATACATAGCAACATCGACGAGTCGTTAGTGACGAAGGAAGCGAAAACAATAATAAAATTATATTCTTTAGGGATTTACGCACTCATTAAGGTACCGTATCACCGTCTCTTTCGTCACTCATGCCGCATATCAAGAGTGCCCAACTGGGAATCAAGTTTGCCTGGCACTTCCTGGTATTGTATTAATCTTTATTACTACATTATTTATCTAGGTAAAATCCTGATGAATGTTAAATCGTCCAGTAAAGGCATATCCAGTATATTTGCCTAAAGTCCTACTCGGGCCGAATATTTTTTATGCCTTTACGAACATGGCTATGGAAACCTGCATATAACACCGATACTTGGTTCAACATTGTTTTAACTGTAATATTCTATTGCCAAAAATATACGAAAAATGAATTTCAAATAAGCCCTATTAATATAATAACTAAAACTTAAACTTGAGAATTTCCTATTCCTTGATACTCAATCCATCAAGAGATATTATAATATCGAATATAAAACGAAAATTAGCGGACATTATTTGCCGGATTGTAAATGGAAATTTCTACTTTATATTCTATTCATGGAAACATTCGGTAACTTAGTACGTTAATGAGTAAAATAAATTAAATATTAAATATAGTACTCCGTAAAACTGGTCGGCTGATAATATTCCATATAGACCATAATATTTGCTTAAATTTATAAGTAGGTTAGTAACCGGATGATGTAAACACCATAATTATCCTAAGATATTCTATTCAAAGTCCATTTTAATATCAAATATTCTGATTTATAAATATTTAATCAAATCTGAAGTGCCTTATTACATCAAATACATAAAAGTCGCAGAGAGTATTTACAGAGAACTCGTTTGAGATGAGAATATTGAAATTATGGATCCGCCTGTATTTTTATAGATTTACCTAAAACTTGAAATTACCATCGGAAAATGTGTAACTCTTAAACAGGAATTACAGTTCGAAAATATATGAAAATACTTGAAGGAAGTAGACATATCTTACAAAAATTTCTCAATAATTTTAATGTGATTTTAAATATCACATCCTTTATAACCGCTCTTTAGTTTTATTCATTCAAATATCGAATATAAAATTATTATGAAGTTTATTATTTTAAAATCTGTTTTCAAATAACACCGTTTGAAAAAGAAAATTATCATCATATTCCGCTTTTTTGGTGTGGTTTTGAAAATAAATTGAATGTATTGTGTGACTAGCCAGTCTTTTGATGTTTAATATTCATTCACATTCTTTAAAAAACACTTTTTTCCCTATTTTATTCCAAACTAGCGTGTATCATACAATTTGTTAGGTAAATATTCATTATCAATTCATTCCGAGGTTATATGGCAGAAATCGCTTTTTAGCGTTGAAACAGCCGTTAGTTTTTTTTATTGCACGAGTATTGCAACACCAAAGGTGCTACAAATGCGCTGCTATTCTCGTAAGGGAGACTGGAACGTCGTCACTTATGCCGGCCGGAACACAATTCAAGGTTGTTATGGCGAGACCAGGGAGAATTTAGACCAGGGATGGTAGCCATCCAGTCGGGCAATTGCCCTACCACCTGGTTGTGGATTGTTTGGTCGCCTCTTACGATAGCCCGCCTGGCTGCAGGAAATTGTAGTCTTTTCGGTTCCTGCACGGATAATATAGTGCATAATTAGATATAGTTTTATAGTCTCTAAGTTTATCTTTGTATTGGTGTACAATAAATTATTATCTATCTCTTTAAATATAATAAAACCTCGAATTCAAATACGGGGTATTACCGCATTTGAGTCTAATTAATTTAAAAGCAGTTTTATTAGCCATAGTCCGGTATAATCCACCAAAAATAATATTTAAATTAATAAATATTCATATGCACAAAACGAAATAAAAATATAATATGACGTAGGAAAACTACATTAGAAACGTATGCTAGAAATATGTATACTCTGCTTCCCTTCAAATTATTGGTGAAAAGAAAGAAAGAAAATCCAGACTTGTTAGAAAAACACCCTTTTACCTAATAATAACTTCTCTTCTGTCTGTTCGAATCACCATTCGGAGATTCCACGATTGTTATATGTTTAACTTCAGGATGTGGTGCAGGCTCCAACACCGCAGAAGCGGTCCGTTATTAACAGCTAAGCACGCCGCACACGCATCAACACTCCAAGTACAAGTGTACACACCTTCATTTCCTCTGTAATAGTATTGCATGGTTCATAAGTTTGAAATGATTCAATAACGGGATCACACAGCACCCATCTGTCCTAACTTTCAGATAATCAAAGTAAAAATGGAAATTTAATCCGCTAGAAAATATAAACCCTAAATTTTCTTGATGGAATTTGTCGCGACACTTTTCGTAAGTTTTATAAACTTTACAATTATTTAAATCGTAATATCTTCCCTATATAACTTTAGACAGGATTTTTAAAAGGATGGCGTTGAATTTCTTGGAAGCCGGCAGCATTTGGTTAAACTCTGATTTTAAAAACATCCAGATAACTCTAACTATCCATCTAATAAGCTGTTACCTTGTGTGCTGTTCTCCAGTAATATAAAAAACCATAAAACTGATATACATTTTTTCACTTTTGGTCTATATATTTTTTTTATTAACTTTAAATCCATATTTATTTATTTGTATATTTTTCATCCTATATTAATTTACATTGATTTGTACTAAACTCCTAATTAAAAAAGGATATTATAATAAATAAATAAAAATACTTAAATATACCGGGAATCAAAAAAAAACCGACCTGATTAATCGATTACCGTGTGCCACAAGCCGTAAGCGTCACAATTTTGGTGTCAAACAAGTCCTGGTGACATCTTTTATAGGTCGTCGCGCCAACTCACACTACACTATTCTCGAACCGAAGATTATTATTTCATACAAATACGACCAGCGGATAAACGAAATAAAAAAAATTGTCGACGCTTTTGCCGTACCTTAATTTTCATTATATAAGGTGTGGCAGCTTCATTAATTTTCTATTTGTTAACAACTTCGTAGTCTTTATGGAATTTAATGCAACTGTGTAACACTGTGATATGTTGTCTTTTAATTTAATTCGAAAAATGTGTAAATAGATTTTTGGGCCATCTGGGAGAAGTAAATAGCTCTATCAGCAAGTTTTTAAGATGGTTCTATTCTAAGTATCCAATTATCCATTTGCTATGTACCGTAAGTATTAAGACTCTAATTTTCGTGAACGGTACCGCTCCCGGCAGATATTGTCCTGCCTTAAAAAATTTAGAACCCGATTATTTAAATTATACATAGTCTAGCTAATTCTCTACTTAGGAACAATGTAGCATCCTACTGGTGAAAGAGTTTTTGAAATCGGTCCAGTAGTTTTTCAGTTTATTCGCTACAAACATACAAAAATACAAATGTTTCATCTTAATATATTAGTAGATTTAAGCCAGGAATCGATTCTTTTATCCCTAATAACATGTAAACATAAAAGTGAGTTTCTTATAAATTTGTTTCTTCACAAAGATCCTGAGATAAATATAATTAATGAATCACAAACATGCACACCGTATCCGGATCCGAGTTACGGATAGTCGCATGACAAGCCCTAGTTAAGTATCATATTGATACATCTATGTTAAAAGCTGAGTTGGTCAAACTTGAAGAGACCTAAGTCTACCAGTGTACAAAAATCGGCCGACAAAAGACGTGATTCTCATTACAGGTTATATGAAATTAAGTAATGGTGTTATTCACACAAGTCAGAAAGTTATTAACAATAGGAGATTTTAAATGTATGTGAGTATCAAAATAAATTCGACTGTTAACAAAATTGTCAACAAGAATAAGTTCTTTTATATTGAAATTATATACATAGAAAGTGCTAGAAGTCCAATTATAACTTTGCAAATAAATAAAAAACTCAAAATTCTCATATAATCTAGAACTCCAACTGTGTTCAGATATGAAAATTATGAATGAATGTGATAGATAAACCCGGTACCTAAATAAATAATATTTATATATATTTATTTCCTTATTTATTAAAAAATAGCATTACCTATATAAGTATAACGTTTGCACTAAATATTTTACGTAAGACTATATACCTATATATAGTAAGTTGTAATTCAATGCTATGCTTAAACAAAAAGTTGAATAACCCTATAGATACTATTAAAGGTGTGCAGAAACATTAATTTCGTAATATAAGTATATATATATTGTTACAATTCGGGCCACCTGCATATCTGTAAACAAAGCACATTTATTACCCGTCGGTGTTTGAGCTAATAACATTGAAACGCTTTTATGACCGTCTTCTTTTGTTTACTTTGTGTTTAAAATTTGTGATTGGAAAAACAGCCCATTGTGTATCTTTGGCCAGGTGTGATTCTTAGAAATTAGAATACGCGGCCGAGAGACATATTGTACTTGTGCAGTATAAAGTAGGGGCATTACAATGGAGAGATCGTCAGTCAAGCGATAACCGCTAGCGAATCAAGATGTGTGTACTACATATGTAACTAAAACTTCTTCAAAGCGGTGGTAGACTCATGACCTTCAATAAGTATTCTGTAAGATACCATTTTAAAATAAATGCATTCATTTTTATCAGTTGAATCGTCTGTGCTTCCAAGCTCGGTAAAGACTCGATGAAGTAAAAAGTTGTACCATATATTATTTTACGGATACTCCCCAACCAATAATTAACACATATTATTCATTCGCACATCCATAGGACACGAATGGTCCACCAATTTTGCCACGGTTTCTAAAAGTATTTAAAAAACAAACATAGACTTTGTTCCAACAAAAGTTGAAATTCATTGAGTCTATTCTTTAGCTATTAAAATGTATTTATTCAGTGTGGAATTATTCAGAAACCCGACCACAAAGGAAACGTCATGTTTAACTAGTATAGAAGGCACTATGCCACTGTGCGACCGAAAATTTATGAATTAAGAATATCTGTTCACTTATTTTCTAACTAGAAACATCACCATCAAAGGGTTATTACATACTTAAATATATCAAGCAATATATTCCACCCTAAAGCCTATAATCATCTAAGACAATAGAAATAACCGTATAGTATGAAGATTGCCTAGAGGCAATGTTACCAACCATAGATGGTTGGTAACATTTGTGTAGATACCATTTATCTGTCGTTCCAATATGATGATACTTAAACGTATGTATATATTCATTATTCATCTATTAACATTTATATACTTTGTGTAGATTTGTATCCGTATGGTATGTAGATATATTAAGTATTAAACTATTTTATATATTTAAAATCTGTATTTATAATAACATGTGTGTATTACTAAACTGTCGACGTACTGTTGTTTACCACTATTACCATTATCATCTCATTTCATTTCTGGGACTGTCTGGAAGAGGTCCCTTTTAGCTAGTACCACTTGCTAACAGCGCTGAAGGAAAACATCGTGATGAAACCAGCATATCGAGATAACCGATGATTCAAACCTGCCGAACCGCCTTGTACAAGCGCGGCGGGTATACTGTCCGTTCCCCTATAGTGGGAGGCCCGAGCCCAGCAGTGGGACGTTTATGGGCTGTATATTTATAATATACTAGCTTCTGCCCGCGACTTGTGGAGCGCTTTTTTAACTATCCACGGGAACTCTTTAATTTTTCGGGATCCTATGTTTTGACCAGGGATATAAGCTATCACCATACAAAATTTCATGTAAATCGGTCCAGTCGTTTCGGAGATTAGCCGGTACAAACAAACAGAGAAACAAAAAAATTGAAAAAAAACTAAATTAGTATTTAAACTATTTCACTTCTTACATCCCCCTGACTCGGTTTTTAGCATTCTTTTTCATTGTACAGATATTTGACCTCTGAAATTTTATTATATGTATAGATTGCGGATTTGTATACGCGTAACTAGTCTGGTTTGAATTTTTTACTAAAGCAATAACCCGTGAACCACAATAGCTCATTTATTGTAGGAGATTAACATAAATACTCGTATGCCGTCGCCTTATGACCAAAAAAACGTCAACGACCTTTGAAGACACTCAGGATCATCAACAACAACCTTATACGTCGAGTAGTTTTCGAGAAAATCACCTATAATCTTACACCAAACGAATTAAGCCTTTGATGTAAAAGGACAGTCTGACATGACAGTTTAACAATGGATCTGTTTTTGTCAAAGTGACTACGTGATCCTAAAAAGGACGCTATAAACAGCGATGTCACTTTTTCATAACATCAATCAAATTCATTCCACACTAAAGGGTCATCTGTGCTTGATATACTCGCCGGAGAGCACCGGCTCTAAATGCATGACTAAACAATAATATAACGATTTTTCATGTTATCCCGTAAATAAAAGGCCAGTGGAATATTTACGAACCAGAGCAAAATTTAGTTCTTTCATTTCAAACAGAATATGAAAACTTGGGTAACAGAACAACGGGTTGAGAGTACAATAAAGGTTGAATTAAAGGTTTGAAAATATTTAGTAAGTCAGAAGTCAGAACTTTATTATTTACTCAAGTACCTATACAATTCGCATTATATCGTTGACTAAATTCAATACTGGTAGGTACAATTCAAATTTTAGGTTATAATTTGAGAAACGCACCTTTATGTTTTAAGAGTCTAGTGCTTATCGCCATTATGTGTTTTGTGAGAAATTTGAACTATATAGTTAAATGTGGCCTTTTGAGTTGTCACAAAAAGTCCTTTGAATGGCACTAGCTGATTACCTACAGTTTAGCTGTGCTACAAATAGGCTTAAGAAAATGAAGAAGCTATATTGTTAACTAAGATCTGACTTAAAGGCCTAGCTGCTAAGCCATAAACCTAATAAATAAACATCACTCGATGTTGCCACGTCCATAGCCTTACCTACAAATTAAAGTTCAGTCCAAATGCAGTATATTATTCTAAATGTAAGTAAATTATCTGACCTGTGATAATATATACCAAACCAATATTGTTGCCTAAATATAATGATATCAACATTAACTAAGATAAGCAGAATATTTTTGTGTACAGATCTCATTCAAATCGAAAGAAAAAGTCGAACCCGGGTCCTCTACGTTCCATTGAACTATAGTAGAATTATTTTGTCCGTGCAGTTTGGGTCATAAATCAAAGCTCGGCCTCAGCCCGGCTAAGGCGGTGAGCATGTTGCGCGGGCGCAACGCCACTTACGATAAAAAGTCATTCTTATCAAAGAAAGATTATCACTCTTATAAAAATCATTATTATCTTTTTTGCTGTTAATTTTAAACTTAGATATAAGTATTTATATTTATTTTTAATATAACTTGTTACATGCTAAACTTTTGTACTTACAGTTTTTTAATACATAGATACCTAATTAAATAATTTATTTTAAATCATCATTATTCTTATTTTAATAAATACGTTGTTTTATCTATTTTTTTCTTTAATTTATATCACTAACCCACAAAATGACATAACTAAATACACTATCGGTAATGCTTATCGACAACAATAATGCGCATCACTATGCCCGCCCATAAAGCCCGTGAGTGGAAGAGAGAACGAAATACTCGCTTCACCGCTCCGATTATTTATGACCCAAACTGCACGGACAAAATAATTCAACTATAGGCGGATCCTAGACTTAAAAACTTATTATCATCTGCGCCCATAATACTATTATCTAATAAAAAAAGTTTTTACTCGAGGCTGCGACAATCTCAAGAATGTACTTGGATTAAAAATATTATAACTTAAATTAGGATGACTAACTTTTGTGTTTTCTTTGCAAGAAGATAAGTTTGGTTAAAAGTTATAATACTTGCGCCTGTTTCGTTTTTGCTTGCAAGGATTTTACTATAAATGTATTGCTTTAAATATTAGCATACTTATGCTCGTAAGTTAAACAACTCATTGTCGTCGATAACCACGGATCATTTTGTGGTGAACACTAAAAGTTTCCTAAACAGTGGTTATTTTATTTTAACAGTCGGTCAAATGTTTATGCACGCCACCATAAATTATGGATTTCGAATTCGTAATTTGTTGTTGCCTTAAATTTAACCATCTTTCAAATTTAAGACAGCTGTAGTTTTACAAACTAACGTTACAGCGATAGCTAAAGAACTGCTATTCATAAACCTCCACAGATGACAATATTAATAATCTTCTCAATATTAATAAAAATTCTTGTTCAATTAATTTCTTTAAGTTTCGCCTGTGAAATCTCGAAATCATGTTATATGTCATATTAATTAAGTATACCAAATTTGGTCAAAATTGGTGCATTTCCAAAGCCTTGTAAAGACACTAATATATATAATATAAAACAGTAAATAACACTATTAGTATGAATTTTTCTACGATCTAGACAATGATGTTCAGGTTTAGAAAAATAAAGAAATTTATCTAAATTCATGTAACAAAAAAAATAGTAGGTAATTACAATTACAAAACTTATAAGAATTGATGATAAAGGTAATAAAACAACTGTTCTTTTTCAACACTTTATTTCAGACAGGATATCAGCTTGTTTACGCCTAAATAGTGATTACATAATTATGTAGTACCCACATGCAAAATGTTCACATAGTAAAAATAGGCATAAAATTGTTGATGACGGTACATTCTTTCAAAAAGTGACTTTTATGTATTGGACTAGATAGTCATGTTCAGATCTGTGCTGTTTTCAGTGTGTGGGTGTACTTTTCAATACTTATTTACCTCAAACATATTTTACATATTCAACTACTGTATAATTTTTATAATAGTTATTGCACTATGGAATCAAGATATTTTATACTACAAGGCTTTCAATTTTGTTCCAAATGCGTCTAAGAAATATGCTGACAATTATTTCATAGACTTAATTCCACATCGAATTAATTCCAATTAAATACTTTTGTCGTGATCACACCTGCAATAATGTTAGAGATATTGACTGTGGCCGAGTACATCTTATTTGAATCGTTAAAAATAACGTCATTATCGAATAACCACATTATTTTAGGTATATACATGCGTAATCTGTCAATAGTTGATGTCATTAACAATTAAAAACAATATCGTCACAAATAATACATTACGCCCATCGCCACATCTTCGTGAAACGGCATATATCTGTAACATTATGCCAGGTAAAGCCCGAACATTATCATTCACTATTCTAGATGGCACGTTAGAATAGGCTTGTGTATCCTTGACACTACAATTCTTTACATTTTGTGTTCAGCATTTTGATTCGTAAATAGTACAGAAATTATATTTATACATAAAGTAATAAAACCAGTTAAACTTCATTAACCAACACAGAAGAACACTCAATAACGAACTTATAGTCTAAAATAATCTACTTATATAATATTCCTGCAGTACTGTTCTGTTTTCCAGAAACTCCCAATTCTTCTATATTTACTTAACCGGACCAGCTGTAAAATACATAATACATGAATAAATTAGCAATTTTATTCATAATAATTATATTTGGAACAAGGTACATTTTTGAAAATATGATATATATAGACTTCAATGCCCAATTTTGTCAAACACTTAAGGCCTTACTATAATTGATTCTTAAATTTAAAATACTGCTCAGCAACTACTGAAAATCTTACCCATAACTCCCCTTTAGTCGAATATTTTGGGTACAACCTACGTTAAGCCTTCCAATTTCGTTTATTTGTGCTCCTCTTAGGTAAAAAACAGGTAATACACGATAATAAGTGAAAAAAAAAACATTGATTAGGGTCTGATTCTGATTCTTTTAAAAGATGCCTAATCGTGTCTTAACGAGATTAATATAAGTAAGGCCGTTAATATCTATTCCAAGACTCTTTACACAAGACATACAAGTTACGTTTCTTTGATTTTGACAATATATTAAAGAACTGCAACATTTCACGTGTTTTGCTCGAGTAAATTTCAAATCGATATCTTGCAAAAACTTCAGTACGGATATCAAAATTTATGCGAATAAGATTCATTATCAAATCCGTGAAGTACTAACAAATATTCCTATTTGTCAAAACAGTCTCTTTTACATATAATTTTATACTATAGTATTAACAATCACGTGAAATGATTTTCTTATGACATAATATATGGACATATTAGCATACAAAACATGAATCATATTATAACAATTTAATGAAGATCAATGAATTTTTATTTCCTAATCAAAATCCGCATTCTCCGAAAGCAAATTATTTGGTTTTACCAAAACGTTTTTAAGACAGTCTTATTATTCAAGCATCACATCTCAATATTGAATATGATAATATTAAACCGGTTTTTGTTAAATAAACAAATCGTTATCAGCAAAATTGGAATAATTTTGAAGAAACTCCTTTGTTTAATCTATGATACTACGTATATTCCTTTCAATAATGGCTGTATAAAGATTTCATCTAACGCGAAATGAGACGTGTTCATTTATATATTTCAATTGGCATAGAGATGAGACACAATACAATAAAAAACTATTTCATACGTGAGTTTTTTTATTACTTTTGTGTTTTCGTTTTTTAATTTTGTTGTGAACAGTTCAAAATTATGTTATTTGTATTTCTATTACATACATACATGATTTAGAAAATACAGAATTATATTCTATATTTAAAATACTAATTTGTCCTTAAAAATGCTTCATAATCTAAGAAACACCATGAAATAACAATAAGCACTAAACAAGTCACATATGAAACCTTTGCTAACATTTTTTTTATTCCAACAAAGTAATAATATCTAAATAAGAGAGGTTAGTCATTTAAAAGAGCTGTACGACGTTTTCTTAGAAGAATGGAACTCTATCTCTTTTGGGAAATGTCAAAATTTATAGAGTCAAGCCTCGCCGGGGTTAAGCAGTAATTAAATGGCGTGGACATGCTACTAACTATTAATTTTAATTTAAAATCTATTAAACTGCTTTTTTCTTAACGACTTCAATTTTATCTCAGTTTCATATAAAGCAACTCTCGAGTACTCCAAATATCGTTCTTAATTATTTTTCCAGATTCATTACTATTTCAATTTGTTACTATAGAGAATAAATCAAATTACGAGTATTTAAAAAAAAACCTGTTTTCTTTGTTCATGTGTTCATATTGTAACGTAACTAGTTACTTCTAAGAAGGAACACATAAACAACACATGGCGTGAATTAGAAAAAACAATCTGGAACTTCAAATCGTTCTTAATTATATGACCACAACGATATATATATATAAATGTTCACGAGGAACGGAAGAAATTAATATAAAAAAATCGTAAAAAAACAATATAATAATAAGCAAACGTAAAATCAAATTTCTTCATTTTTAAAGTAGGTACTTAGACATCCTATGAAATTTAATGTGTTGTTTTAGGCGTCGGTCGCAATCAAGGATGATGACTCTACATTTTACACAATCAATGTACTCATAAGATCAATATTTGACATCGGTCTTCAAAACAGTGTGCGAATGATTGCAACACAAATGTTAACATTACACATGAAGTACAACGCGTAGATGAAGATGATGAAAATATGCGTTGATTCTTGCAAACCTCATAAGCAAATATAAGAACCAAAGGCATATTAATCTGAAACCACCACCATAAAACTGAAATTAAATAAGTGATTACCCAACGTGCACGAACTATAATAGGGGGCAGCAGAAATCGACACGAGAGTCAGTGCGGTCAAAAAGAGAAACTTTTTAAATTGTTGTAGTATTGTCCCGAATTATTTACATTACATTTAAATCGTTTTTATGGTTATTAAAATAATATAATATAGGTTCCGGATTAATAATGATTATCATCGTGGCCAGAATATATAAAAGGCTAAAAACTCTTCGAGTCTGGTCATATCTTACAAGTAGAAGGAAAAGTCAGGATTCAGGAAAATACAGTAATATCTGCCAAAATTGTAGCTCAAATGAAGACACCTAATGTTTGTGAAGTCAAAATATTTGTAAAATATTTTCTGAACTCGTTTCTAAGATAAATATTTAATAGTCTATATTACTGAAACAAAATTATGTTTACTTTCGGATATGTTTATATTGAATAGTACTAGTACATACAAAAGGAAGCTTTTTTTACAAATAACATTATTAGTCATTTCTAAATGTTTTTGAAACTCCTATTTACATATGTTTTTACTGCATTTATCTACTTTTGTCGTCGTATTTCGTACTATACGTACGAAAATGAAATAATCTTACACCATTTGATTTATTTTTCTTTGACACTTCAAACTTCTTAAACAGTGTTTAAGAGCATCCAGAAATGCAACAATACATATTTACTTAGTTAAGTGGTTTTTTTTTATTACGTGATGTATCAACGTACTAGTCTTGTTCGCGAAAGATTCAGATTTCCGCCACCAGTTAGCAGTGCTTTCGTCATGCACGTTCCTTATCAGAGTGTAAGGGAGTAGCTAGCTTTCAGCTACACACTACAAACAATTTCACGTGTGACATTTGCTTGTAATTACAATTACAGTAATTATAATTCTCATAATTATAATTTATTCACTAAACACGCACGTCACATAATTTCACAACGTGCTTAAGTTTCGATTCATAATTTAGCAACCGGTGATCTATCTGCTTCTTTGTAAGTTTTATGCAGACTATATTCTACTGTGCATAAACTATAGAAAAGAGATACCGATGTTAAAAAAAGTTGGTTCGAAAATTAGATACTACTTTACTGTAATCATGCGACTTTTAATGCTAAAACAATGAATTAAAAATAACTCACCTCTCCACTTCAACGTAATGCGGAGGAGGACTGTAATATATACATTTTCTATAAGTTTTAAGGGTCGTATATTTTATTAATTATATTGAAAAATTCTAAGAGAAACTAAAACAATATTACTATTATTATGATAATTAAAATGTAAAAAATAGAAAGTTGATTTTAATAAATTAATTTTATAAAATGGTTTTTTATCCTTGCCAGACAATAAGAATTGTTTCTTAGTATATAACATCCTTATGATAGTTTATAGAATAAATTTATCATTATATTGTTTTCAAGTTCCAAATAAACTTACCCGTAAATCTCAACGTGTTTCGTTGGGGGACTGTAATAAACCAATGATCAATGAAAATGCAGTAAAATTAGTAAAAAATCCTTTGTGTAGTTCAATTCTACATAATGCGTAGATTTCAAAGACTTAATTGAAAATTCTTAAACTGTTGAAGAAATACAAATACTAGTTTTAGTTCAACGGCAATGGATATATTAATTGAATATAGTAAAATATGAATTTTATACTTAAATAATGAATATAGCTGAAAATATATAGAATAAACTAAACACACCCACTGATCGTGTGGCTGGTATACTGTCCGTTCTTCTATAAATACGAGGCCCCACCCCAGCAGTAGGGCATTTATAATCCACCACCAACCAGAGTAACACTTGACTTAAGGCTTGTAGCAACGCTAACGTCTTTGAAGATTTATCAGTACCGATAGCAGGGATTCCATAGACGCGGTTGTTTTTCAGATGCATTATTATTATTGTAAACAAAAAAGTAGTATTTTAAAATTAATAAAACAAAATTATTTATCTCTCTATTATAAAGATGTAGATATATTTTATATCCTGTTTTTATTGGATTGGTTGAAGTATAATATGGCTTTGTGTATTTGGAGGTGATTGGGTGAATTTTCCAACTTAAACTAACTATGGAAAAAGTATGAAAAAATCACGTTACGTCTCATATCGTGAAGATTTATGATAGTTTGTTTGGTTGATCAGAAATTACCAAGAAAAAGTTGTTTCGTTTGTACCCCACTTTCAATATTTTGCGGCAATAGACGCCTTAATACTTTAACACTAAAATCTACATGTAATATTCGTAGATGAATACTTCTCAAATAATTAAGTGAACCACAAAAAGGTAAAATCTAACCAATAATGTAACTAATTGTCTCAAAATTCATTAGTTACTCAGTGAATGAATTATTAAAATATTCAAAATTCAAACAATGCATTCCTTACTTGCGCAATAACTCGATCCGATAACCATACAGCTATTCTGATTCGATTGCATTTATTAATGCAGCCCGACTACGTAATATGAGAATTATTGAATCGAATGTGTACGCTTTGTGATTCCCAATGGACTCCATATGCGTTTAGGGCGAAAATGCTTACAGATTTACTGGCTATACGATTTGAATACCATTTGCGAATATGTATTTGACGTAAGTATATGACCGAAGTGAATTTTTATCGTTAGTATTTGGCAGCAGTAAAGCTAAAGTTTAAAATTTTCAAAGCTTTAATTTCCTGATATATCAGGAATTATAATTATAAATTGTTATGAATTTCACATTATTGGTTTATCAATCGTTATTGTAAAATAGAATACTATTTATGAAATTCTCAGAATTGACAATGAACTGATTAGGATGTAAGCCTTGTGAAATATATGTTATTTGATACTAAATGAAAAGCATCGAATGAATTAATAATTTTTGTAAAGTAATACGTTATCAATGTTTATGTGATGTTAAATAAAATGTTGGATAGTTACCAATATGATGACGATTTCAAGGTAATAGTGTAATATGCTATTATAAATCAATTCTCACCCCGATTTGCTCTTGAGTGCGACTGCGCCTGCTACTCCAGCAGCTCCTAATGCACCGATTTTCGCCGCTTTTAAACCTAGAGCTCCTGTAAAGGTACAAAGACATACATTATTCTAACCAATATACAGGGAAAATAGTAATTAATAAAAGTTAATTTATTTGATTTTTATCTATGCATGACAGCCAAGTCATGCCAAATTGATATATGACCTCATGGGTCATATATCAATTAGTTATTGACAACAACGCTTAAATGATTCTTAAAGCCAAAAACAAAAATGTATTTCTGTGTCGAATCTTATCTAGTAATCAGTCTATACGGATAAATAAAATTGAAGTGGCTTTTTTTAATGTCAAAATAACAGCTTTTGTACTAAATGCATATGAAAGTATGTATATACGGAACTTATATCAAAAATCGATTTTTAAATTTTATATATAAGAAGAAGTTGATAAAAGTGTATATGTATACTTTGTATCCCAGAAAATGGGATAGTTTCTACGGATAAGTATTCAGTTTTTGCGAAGTCATCATGGGGCTGACTATCTATAATATGATGATAGATTTAGAATAATATTAAATGTTGCATGCCGTGCATGCGAAATTTCCCACGACACTACATTAAAGCTAAGTTCAGTGCTAAAACAATGATTAAAATATAGTTAACAAATTATGAATCTTCGATAAACTCTCACGCAATATTCACCTTAAGAATTCTTATTCTACTCCCTGCGTAGCCTATTTGCGTGCTTACAAAAGGTATATGTAAAAGTGTCATCGTTAATACTGCGCTCTGAATATCAATTGAAGCGCTTGTTCTGGATTGCATTCTAGACTATGTATTTGTTTCTTAAAATGAATATTTTTTCGTAGGTATCAATATGGAATATTCATCATAATATACATACTCGTATGTCTTTGTTTTTTTATTTAATAAATAAACATTATACGAGTACGTACGAGTAAATCATACTCGTATAATGACATAGGAGTATGTATATCATAGATATAAAAAATGCACTAAACTATATTTATGGCTTCGTTCATTTTTTATATCTAGCTGGTGTTAAGTAAGTATTCATGAGTCCTCAAAATTTAATATAATCCTTAATCAAGTAGTTATTGATTGGTTTTAAGCAATAATAGTTGTTTTAAGATGATTTATCGAATTACTACAGCTACTCCAACCACCACCGACGACCACGCACCAGTCAAAGACAGATTTGGCAAGGGAAGATGGTTATTCGTCTGTCATCTAGTATCTGTTTGCTTGAAGTTATTTTACTACTTATTTCAATATTCATGAATACTTGACACTGGTTAGATATGGAAATCGTTAGTGCCGTCAACAGATGTAAAGTAGAATTCATATAATTTCATGTCTCTTTGAGTAATAAATTTCATATTTCCAACGTTAAAATAGAATAACGCGATAGTTTTATGTGACCTACTAAAAAACCAGAAGCTAACATCATCACTTCGTGTGAAATCACGTTGGATGCTAAGTGGCAATGACCCGATTTACTATACCTATATTAAAAGTAAAACATTTGACATAACAAAACGTACCACCATGTTTGAAATGGCAAGTTTTTGTATAGCAATAGGTACAGGCCACAGCCCGCCTGATAGAAAGCGGATACCCTCGCCTATGGACTTCTAAAACATATGTTCTATCGGCTTCGGAGAAATCTTATGACACTTTTTGACACTTTGAAAAATCTCTATCTCTATCTGTGGAAAGCTTTAGTTGGAAGCTCATTCTAAATCCCCACGGTGCATACAAGAGCGAAGTGGCTCAAGGAAGTGGGGATGAACGCCAAGCAGAGAGAGAGCGATGCAATGTCTATGTATGTTACTTAAATGGCCCTAGCGGAAGATCAGCGCTGGTTAAGTTAACCAGCAACATGCTGAGCTAGGACCAATTTAGAGCTACACTTTCTGGTTGCGCCGAGGAACACCTCCTTGTAAATTCTTCCTCCCCACCCTCGCCATCAAGAAACGAATAATACTTTAAATGAAGAATGCGCATAACAAGACACATTCGACAGAACTGTCACTGCTGTCACCGCTATAAACTACGTAACATATATAAAATATTGGAACACAAATAAATAAATAAACTGTTGAACTACATTTAACTAGCAAAGTCATATCCTAGTGAGTGTGAACCCCCGGGGGACGAGTGCAGTGTGGCGGCGGACTGGTGGCGAGGTGAGTTTCTCTTGCTTCTTCTTCCCGTCCCTTTGCCTTCTCCCGGCCATCACATCGCGCCCGCACTTTCTTTGTTTTTTCTATTGCATTGTTTTCATTGTACATTTATTTATTTATGCTTGTATATTGTATTTTCATTTGTGTTGTAGTTCTAAATAAATGTTTTTTTTTTCTTTTTTTCAGTGGTAGATCGTAGACGTAGGCACCAAATTTGCGTTAATTGTAGTATACCAGGATAGAAAAGGAAAGCCGCATGTAAGAACAGAAGTAGAAGAATGGAGAGGTGATGTAAATGGAAAGCAATTTAGATTATGAATGTGGTTGCTCATAGATCACTCTTTCATTCTCGTTAAATACTGCTCTTCTTAAAGTTATAGACTTATAGCGTGATGTAATAAAAGCTATATCGTTCACAAATAAACAAGTTATGGCCATAGAAATTATAAATATTTACCTAAGAGTAACTTCTTTTTAAGAAGTAGTAGGCCTCGCTTTTCTCTTGGACTGTGGTCGTGCTCTGGAACTCCGTATAAGGCTTCCTGGAATTCATCCACTGACGGGTTGTGTTCATAATGTGCTTCGGCAACGACGACAGCCACAAGGCAAGCGAGTAATACCACTGTTGTTGACTGCATTGCTGAGTTTCTAAAATATAATATTATAATGCTTTATTCGGGTCGGCCTACATTAAGAATGCTTTACGAAGCTTTATTCAAAAAATATGTATATATAAACTAAAGATGAAATATGGAACCTCGTAAAAATAGAGTATGAAATATTAAAATAATTCGTGGACATATATTCTATTGACGTAATTCATAATTGAGCCCAACTTAAATGGAATAAAGAAAAATTTTGCACAAACAAAATAGTTGTGCGTGAAATGAAAATGTCTAAGAGACGAATTGAGAATCTTCTCCATTTTAAAGGAGATTAATAAACAACTAAATTAAATCACAAATCAGTCACTTTTCTGAAAATATATTGACATTTCTCACATTCTAAAAGTGCGGTTGAAATTGCCTGATCATAGGGATGAAAACTGTACGTTTCGTCCCTGGGAAACGATTTTCCCTGCTTTCAAATTTTTTTAAAACCATGTGACTTAAATCGCGGCTTAAGTTGTAATATAAAATATCAACAATTTTGTAACATCATTTTATACTTATAAATTAATTTTCAATCAGTTATTATTTAATTTACATTAAGTTGAGCTAAATATTTACTATTATCAGTGACAAAAACATACTGGCTGGTAGAATGCCACAGATAAGAAATTTGCTTGATGTTTCATATGTGACGTATTAAATAATTTAGATATGGATTAACGCCTGATGTCATTAGAAAATTATTTGTTTGTTTAACTAATCAGTTTTCATTTAATTTTCTCATATTCGACATGAAAATTAAAGTATTAACCGCGGGCGAAAGGCCTATTTAGGCACTTGAACTATTAGCGCCCTCGCTATGCTCTTGCGCCAAACCATCTCTTATGCCTAAATGGATTACTTTCACCTCTTGTGTAACAATCTACCATTTCAATTTTCTCTCAGTATTTTCCTGAGTAAACAATAGATAAGCAGGCTGGTACGTGACGATGAAAACATAAACTGAACTAACTTATTCCTGCGACTCCGGTTTTTTTTTCAATAAAGTTGATCGATTCCCTATGCGTTATACTCCTGAGACAAACTCTGCTTTTGTTATGGTTATGTAGTATTAGAAAATAACATTGGAGCCAATTTCACACACCCAGACTAAATAACACAAAGTTCGTTTAAGGAATTTGCCCTATTGGGGATCAAACCCTGTATAAGTCCATTGTATTAAGCTAAAATCAAAATCAACGCTTAAACCATAGTAGCTATTAAAAATATAATATGTATACATTCAATATGCTATTCTTTTTAGTTTTGATTTATTGATTTCATAATGCTAAATTTCAATAATACACACATTATAGAAATTTTCAAATATCAACATAATATAGCAAAAACAATTTTCATTTCTCATGTATTTTTAAAAGCAATTCTCTATAAAATTGTAGTAAAAGAAATGCTGCAATTTTCCTAAGAAGCGTTCCGACGGAAATTGAGACATTTCTATTTGGTTTTCGTTGAACATTTCCTCGCCATCTTTGCGGCAATCCGGTTGCGGCATGCGGCTGGCGCGGGGCGAACATTCGCTCCACTACCGACGGAGTGCACTAAAGTATACAGGTAAACATGAATTGAATGGGGAGGTAAAAACCAATTGAAATAAAACGCGAAAACAAAATTTCACATCACAACGAGAGGATAACGTGCAATTCGATTGAAATAAACATCCGGTTCTTAAAATCTGTACAGAAAGAAAACTTTGAGCGCTGAACTTAGAAACTGTATTTTAAAATATATTTGTTAAAATTTTATTAAACTTTTTTGTTCTATATTGTCCAGCAATAACTGTTCCACTGTAATGATGATATTAGTCGGTTCTACGAAGTTGAATCAATTTGTAAGGCAGAGAACTTAATGGCACAACGATGTTCAATGTTCATCCAAATTGAACCACAAAAATTTATTGTCTAGTATCGGATTAATGTAAAATAAATATGATTTGATTTGAACAACTAAGCTTTTTGACCGATATTAGACGGTTCATTTCTGTCTTTCAATTTGGATGAAACAACCAAAACGATCTATATGAATATAAACTTAAATCATTCAATCTCATTGACTACCGTTGTATCTTTTCAGTTCCGTCCCATCCAGATCAACCGAATTGAATCAATTAGGTTGAGCCGCCTAATGTTTGCATAAGCATGGAAAAAGAATACTATTTTCTTCCGTAGTATAATACTGAAAGACGACTTTTCCGTTGTAATGGGCTACTGTTTATGTGGGTATCGGTGGAATCGATTCTACTGTACTTATGGTACGGCCCTGCTTCCTGGGGCTTAGTACCAAAGTTGGCGTACTGGAATGTCAGTGTTTAACTGCGTTATCATCTCTTAGGCGGTCTAGATTTATGCTCTCGAAGGGACGCAGGTAGATTTATTAAGTAGTTTGTCGGCCTCTTCCCAAGAGGAGATACCGATCGCCATTTGGTACAAGAATCCCCACTTACGTTTATTATATATTTATTAGGCGTTTTTAGACTCTTAACAAAAAAAGGCAGAAAGGCGATATCTCCTACACACTACACCATCAGAACATAATAAAAAATATTCCAAACCACAGCATTAAAATGAAAAGCTGCAACTTAGTTGTTGGTATATAAAAATTTGTTTATTATTATATTTATTTATTATTATCATCAAAAATAGTAAATACTTATAATTGGTAATTCAACAAACACTTATTCACTGACTTAATGTAATTCACTGTTCCTTTCCAAATCCACACGCATCTTCAAACCATTTATTTAAACAGAGACACGTATGATATTCGGAAATCGATTGCAAATATCTATTCGTCATAGAAAAATCGCATTAATAGAAAATGATATTGCAAGTACCTGGTATAAGTACGTGCACACAACACAACACTGCTGCAATCACTAACTCACAGATGACAAAGAGTTGGTAGTCAATTCTTTTATAGACTGCAACACTTGGTAGCCTTTGGTAGGGCGGCTGAAGGTATGCACATCGCAGTGTGTAGGGTTCAAGGATAATCAATGCAAGCAGTGTCTAAATTATAATTAAAAACTGTTTATGATCCTAACTATTAATTACGAACACATAATTTTCTTATCTCCTTTATAAAGGTAATAATTTATTGTAGGTAATTTTCAAAGTATTTACCTTTACTTATAGGTCATGAATATTAATTAAAATGATAATAATTACTTGATAAGGTCATTTGTTGTTGACAAATTAGATTACGTACTTACATATATATGACAACATTAGTATTAGAAGTGTTTGTTTAAGAACTTACAAAATCTTCAAATGACGATGACAGCATGACTTGCAAGTAAATAATATAGTTTATAGTTAGTTAAATATTTTATAGGTATTACGTTAAAATCAAGATCCGCATACAGTTTTATTACTCACAATTCTTTTACTTAGCAATAAGTAGATAAACAATTAGAAGATTTAAATTAAAAAGTTGTATGAATCATTTATTAGAATGCAATTTATAATTGTAGAAAAACATAATATGTACATACCATGTGCTTTTATACCTTTTGTTTTTTTTTAATTTCATTTTTTCAACAACAAGGCGCATATTCTAAAAACAACTTCATGAGTAAACCCCACACGTTAACATTTAATGACCGCACAAGCTTTTGAACGCCTCCTGCATTCGAAAATATGATTTAATTTGGACTGATTTATCCTTTTATGTGCAGGTTTGCTGTTGAATATGTTCTAGAATATACACTGGTATTGTAGTTGTGACAGAACCATTGATCATTATCTATGTTAACTTTGATTGTGCCACCTAATTTAGGTACTAAAAAATAATAACAGTACCCAAAGTTCCCACTGCTAGCCTCGCGACTCCCCGTTTGTAAGGACACGGACATCCCTTATAACCACCACACTTGTCCAAAATTAATTGGCGAGTTTCACACATAAATTATCTCGATGTGCAAGATTCATCAGTTTTCCTTTCCCGTTAACACGTGGTTATTGTAACATATAAAGGTCTAAACATTGCTTAACCCAGCTAGAATTTAGACCCACTTTGATTGAAACGCAGTTGTGGCAGACAGTACAATAAAATTCAACATAAGTGATTTCAATGATCAACCATTGTGATACAGTTTTTATCTTGATATCTTTCAATTGAATAAATGTTAGTCAAGAGAACCATTTAACATCTATGAATATATATGTAGTGCTATATAAATATACTAGTTGCGCCGAGGAACACCTTATAAATTCTTCCTTTAAAATGAAAAATGCGCAAAAAGCGACAAACATTAAACTTCGTATCCGTGCTGTATCCTTGTAAATCCTAGGGAGTGTGTGAATCCCCAAGGGACGATTGCAGTGAGGCGTTGGTCTGGCGTGGAGGTATAGTTACTCTTCTCTTGCTTCTTCTTCCACGTCCCTTTGCCTTCTCCCGGCCATCACATCGCGATCATATGTGTTATAGCGTGAATTCGCTAATAAAGCAACAGGCAATAATGTAATAATAAACTTTTACAAACCTAGGCAGAGCTAAAAGCCTGTCTTCACCCAGTTATACCCCATATCATAAAGGTTGTATTTTAGTTATCTGGTGAGATTCTACAAATGTGTGACACGGAAAGTGAAAAAATAAAGTTTCCTTCAAGAGTAAGAAAAGACATTATCATTTATTTAATGGTGTCATTATCTTTTATTACTATATTCATCTGCGTTTTATTATTGATTCCGGACGAATAGACATGTAAACGTGAATTATCTTTATTGCTATCTACCCTTATAAATAATCTGCTTTAGGACCTCCATCTTACCGATATTACTGGTTGATATTACCGCTTCTTTTATGATAGCCTGGTTTTGATTTGCTTTCTTCTAAACCCAAGCGTTGATATATAGAATAATTTAAACATAAAATGCCTGAGAATAATCATACTGCAACTTCAAAATATGAATTTTACAGGAGACCCGATTAAGTAAATGAAAGTTTTATAAGAAATTTTGAATCCAGGGTATTATGAAATTTTTAAGTTTTACAGTTTCATTACAGAAATATGTTAAATGCACAGATATTGTAATGAGTACAAACCAAAAATAGCCTTCCCAAACACCAAAAGCAAACATCGTTATTATATAAAAATTCCTAGGAATATTTATGTGAAAGCGGGTAACATAATAGATTAATACGTAAGCATGACTTCTACGCATGTTTGCAATGAATGCATAATTGGATTGCGTGCATCCAAACCTAAAACTACTATACTATAAATTAATAAAAGCAGGATACAAACAACAGGACAAAAAGGTTATCTAAGACACTGGTCTGCGTATTCTCTGCTAAAAAACTACCCTTACCACCTCTAAGAGTATTGCGATCCTCGGTGGACATCGCTAATGATGTGCAATTCAGGGGCCATCTTGCAAGGCAATACTTGCCGCCAAGTAGCTGGCAGTGCTCAACCGGTCCAAGCAGCATTTCACACCACGGCAACGCCCCGTACTTTATAAATTCAGGTGAAGCCGCAGATGGAGTACTGTTCACATCTTTGGCTGGAGCATCTGCCTACCAGCTTAATTCTCTAGACTGTATTCAACGTCGAACCGTTCGCGTTGTTCATGATCCCATACTCACAGACGGCCTGGATACGCTCGGCCTTAAGAGAGACTTCGCATCTCTCTCCAAGAAACTGTTTAGAATAATGCCTTGGTCTTCTTTCTACCACCGCACCGTTCACCATCGGCCTGGCATTCATCCCCACTTCCTCAATCCGGTTCGCTCATGTATGCAATGTTTCTCAAGAAAGTTTCTTTTGCGTACCATGGGGATTTGGAATAAGCTCCCAGCTGTTTAATTCCCACAGTACGGTCATATGGAGTTTTAAAAAAAAGGTGTCATAAATTTCTACGGGGCCGGCAGCGCGTTGGTGACTTCTCTGGTGTTACAAACGTCCATAGACGGCGGTAACCGCTTTCCATCAGGTGGGCCGGCAACCTGTTTGCTGTACTCCAGCTATAAAAAAGGGTCTTGTTAACAAATGTCTATAAAAAAATATAAGAAACTAAAATAATGTGAATATGGATAGTACTCGCATTTCACGTGAAAACTCAAATAGATATCTGTATATTTTTATATGTATATGTAGATATTTCATTTATAAAAAAATATATGCAAAAACTTCTGGTAAGACAGTGCAAAGTAGTTATGAACACATATCAAGTTATAATACAGAAGCTAGAATAATAATTGTAAAGTAAAGTGTATGCGAAGATTATTGAAAGGAGAATGAGAGTGGTATCCGATGGATTACTGTGGGATGCACAAGGGGGCTTCAGAAATGGAAGGGGATGTATGGATCAAATTTTCTCGCTCCGCAATATCGTGGAGAAGCAGCTGGTTTTGAGCCGGAAGGTTTTCTGCGGTTTTGTGGATCTAGAGAAAGCATTTGACAGGGTTGTGCGGAAGGACCTCTGGGACATATTGCCCGGATATGGGATTGATGGCCAATTGCTGCGTGCTGTCCAGTCCACTTACGAGGACTGTATGGCATGCGTGCGGGTGGATGGCAGCCTGTCGCCCTGGTTTGACGTCAATATTGGCGTCCGGCAGGGCTGCGTGCTGTCGGCTTTGCTGTTCATCCTATATCTGGACAATTGTCTCCAGAGATTAAGATTGATGGATGTTGGGGTGAGGATGGGTGATCTAGTTGTTAGCACTTTGCTGTATGCGGATGATGCCGTGCTTTTAGCCGAATCGCCATCAGAACTGCAAACACTAGTCACAATGATGAAAGATGACTGTCAGGCGAGAGGCTTACATTTGAATACAAAGAAAACAAAGGTTATGGTGTTTGAAAGAGAAGAAACCAGAACGAATGCAAGTTTAATGGTCGATGATGTTATGCTGGAACAAGTGAATGAGTTTGTATATCTTGGATGTGCCTTTAGAAGGGATGGAAGGTACACCGCTGACATAGAAAGAAGAGTAAATTTGGGGAATAGTGTGAATGGAGCGTTAGGTAAACTTCTAGGCGCTAAAAACCTCAGCCAGAAGGCCCAGCTTACCATACACAACGCGGTTCTGGTACCTACGCTCACGTATGGAAGCGAGAGTTGGGTATGGAATAGAGAGCATGAAAGTAGAGTAAACGCGGTCGAGATGCGAGCACTGCGCAAAATCTGCGGAGTGACGCTCGCGGACCGCGTTCGTAATACCGAAGTAAGAAAGAGAGTTGGTCTGAAAGAGAGTGTCGGGGTGAAGGTAATGAAAAGAATGCTCCGGTGGTTCGGGCATGTGGAAAGAATGTATGATGAAAGAATGACTAAACAGATATACAATGCAAAAGTGGATGGATGCAGAAGTCGCAGAAGGCCACGACACACCTTCCATGATCAAATTGATCATGTGTTAGCAGAAGGTGATGTTAGGAGCCTTAAGAACAGACGAGCGTGCATGACAAGAACTATGACTGTCAAAGAAGCAAGTGAGGTGTGTAAGAATGGGCCTGTGTGGCGCTCTGTTGTTCGTGCCTACCCCGCAAGGGACCTGGCGTGAAGTTATGTATGTATGTATGTATGTAGAATAATAATAATATAATAATTGGCAGACAAAAACATGTATAACCCAAATTAACCTTGTGTTATGGATAATATACCACGAACTACTCTAGGGCCGATTCCAATCACCCAGACCATAGAAAAGAGAGAAATCGTTTCCGAATTACCATACAAGAATCGAACTCGGAATCTCTGCGTTGCAGTAAGGTAAGCCAGCAAAGCTTAGCTCACTCACCCTAAAAGTCCTCAAAAGGAAGAAGAATGGTTCACATTTGTTGCTCCTATGAAAATTCTTATCCGTTCAACGGTTGATTTGAAGCACGGATCGCCTTCAATCTGTGCCTGTAAGATATCGCTTTTAAAAATAAAATCGCCTATTTGTTTTATTTATCCTGTCATTTCTCTTAATTTTTTAACCTTTTATTTTGAGCAAATTAATTGTAATAGTATATAGCATAATTATTGTTAAATATTTATTAGTTTAGTATTGAGAGTGTTTGAATAAGGTAACAATGATAATCTACAAATACATTTATATTCATAGGCTTGAACAAAGATGAACATGCTCTACGTGTCAGGTGTCTAGAAGGCTGCCCTCATAGAGTCGTCATATCTACCAATTGTTTGAGACAACAATCAATCTCTGTCCATATTCGTAAATGAAAAACTATATTATTATATACGTTTGTCTTAACGCAAATAAAAGTAAACACAGACGCAACTACCGCTATTAAACTAGACTGCACAACAACAATATGTTCCTAATATTATGAAATGGATAATATTAAATAGTTTAATATGTAAGTTGAACTAGAAAGACTCATGTCCTGTTAACCTTCGCCGGTTGATATCAGTGATTGCCTTCACGAGTAACTCTACCGCAGCGACTCGAAAATCAATTCAATTATTGTAGGCTAAGTAGTATTTGCTCACTAAAGTAGAGGTTTAGAGTTCAATTCCAGATGAAATAAATGTCGTTCATGACCTTTTTTGTAGTTTAGGTGTTTAGTTAAACATTAGAGCTGATTGCTGTAATTTATCCAAAATACAAGCGCAAATTGCTTAGATTGGAAATATTTGCTAAACAATTCACGAACAGACAAATATTGTATAACATCATAGATAAACAGCTTACTGAACAATACCAAAACTGTAACTCTGTTCAACTGTGACACTATCCGTAATCAGAAGAACTATAAGTTCATATTTCGCAAAGCGAAACAACATTGCTAGATAGCAATGCACGCAGTCTTCTCGGCAGGTTTCCCTCTGGCATTGATCTTGTACGTACATAAAGTTAAAAACGAATGTATGTAATTAATATATAACATATTTTAAGATGATACCTAAGTGCCTGTACTACAAGATTATACTATATACGAGTATATACTAAATTCAAAATGAATAATTACAATATTATCTTTCCAAAATACTAGGCGACACCTTATTGCTTAACACGATCTTTTCTAGGTCCTTGATTTCAGATTCCTGAACATAACACATTTTGTATCATCAATCATATCATTATCTCTGTTATTTAGGTTGCCTGGAAGAGATCGCTTTGAGCGATAAGGACGCCTGTTGTATTGCCTAGAAAATATTGTAAACATGGTCTGTTTTTGTAATTGTATATTTTGGTGTGCAATAAAATGTTATCTATCTATCTATCCGATATTTGTCTATTAAAAAATCTGTAGAAATCATAAAGTTCTTAGTGGTAACCTAATAATAACTAAATACAAGGAGGTCTGGCTATCCCTTTTTTAACAATATATAATACAGGTCAAAAATATATAGGTCGAAAATTTCAACTGTTTAGTGAAAGACTTTTTTTGAGCTAACACAAGACCTCCCTTGCTTGGCGTCAGTGAGGACCTAAAATTTGGCTTAGACTTCTATAACATGGGTCTGACTTTCGCCTACTAACACTGCCCAAATAATCAAATCGTGCAAAAGCATATTTAGAATAATACTTATTAATTAAGAATGTCTGAGCAAAAAATGTTTGTGAAGGCAATCCATGATTGAGTCAACAAGAGAAAAGTAAATAAAAGGGGCCTTTACCAGGGGAAGGCCTTTAAAACTACTAATAAATTGAATTAACAGAAGGTTTTTCGCATAATAACTAATTGTAAATAATAATAGAATACGACAAATAGGTGTTAAGTGCACACATTATAATAAGGACCAAATATATTCTTCCTTATACAAGACAAACCGTAGTCATTACGTAGCCACTACTTCTTTGTACGTATTTACCAATAAAAACACGGAACAAATTAAAAACTCCGAAGTCCTTGTCAGTCGACGTACAATGAAGGATTCAGTAAATATAACGAACTTTAACTTTTCTTTAGTTTGGCTTTGTAAGCCAAAAAATGATTTATCGAAAATATATATTATAATTTATAAAAAAAATTAAGTTCACGTTTTCAGAATTTTCTACTATAATACGGCCGGCGTAACTTGGCGAATGTGAACATAGGCTCTGCGAACTTTAGCGCATGTAAACTCGTGAAGAAAATACAGTGACCAATTAGTACAAAGCAATGAAAAAAATACAGGGATGTCGGGCCACCAATTGTATTCACTGACGAGTCGTATGCCCATTCATCACACGAGTGTACATGCTCTAAAGTTCGCAGAGCCTATGTTCACATTCGCCAAGTTACGCCGGCCGTATTATACACAGGAATAATCATTATAAGGAATGGTATTACCATTTTGCCAAATTGGTTACGTAGCCCTAAAAAGAATTGTTTCCTATACGGAATTTGAATTACAAGTACTTTGTTTCCGGTCTAAGTATATTTATGTGCCCAATTCTAGAACAACTACGATATATAGCTCTTACCCTAACAGTGAAAGAGAGTTGAAGGCACCGCCACGCTGTTCTTCTCGACGTAATAGAATCGGGGGTGATAGGGGGCTCGGGGCAACGTGGTACCAGGGGCACCCTACCAGGACGGGTTGCATTGTGTTCTCACGGTAAAATACCTACGTTAAACCCCGTAACGCCTCACTAAGATGTGAAGGGAAGATGGAAGATTAGAGAATAGTCTTGTATCTGTAGATCCAGCACCTGGGGCCACACACATCCCGCGCTTTAAAGCCCCTCGAATACCGAAGCGAGGCGAGGCGGAGGCGTAATTGCATTCACCGGTCCTTTAAAAAAACGGACGAAGTTGTAGATAGCCAATTAGCTTTGTTTCGTGCGTCGTCGTCTCTCCTTTGGCTTCTTCGGATTATTATAAGTATTTGCATCCGAGTCAAAAGACTTAAGTTATCCCTGATTGTATGTGTGAATCTGTCGTCACACACATCGAACTGAGCATTACTTCGACGAGAACTTCACTGACGTACTTCACGAGTAGTGCTGTGAGTGCCTTAGGACACCTATGATTCGGTCGCTAACTAGATTTCGCAACGCAGACGTTGACGCATCTCAACCGAACATGATAAATAAGCCACAAAGTCTTCGTTTAGTTTCGTCATCTTTTATGAATGTAACATTTAAATAGACTCTTATAGTTTTCCTCATAACATAACTCTCGTCACAACATGTGTAGATTGACAAGGTTAAGAGTTGTGCAACGTAGTCGAGATTGGTATAGCACTCAAATGACAGTTTTCATCATTAGACTACGCAAAACTTAACGGTATCTTTAGGTTTACAGTACATGGATATGAATACCTGATTTTGTATAAAAAACCGTCTATTACGCAGCTGTTTATAAATAATCTTAGATGTAAAAATATCCAATTTCAGAAAAATAAGAAAAACTCTTACTATACTGGAATTCGTCCAAATTAAAATTACTTTGGTATACACAGCGTCATGAAACTGTGCGACAATTAAGTTTTATTCATTATCACTCGAAGTACAGATTTGCATAACAATGTTAGGTTCTAGAATATGTCTCAGAATATAAAAGATACCTCTGCAAATTAATTTACTAGATTTCAATGCTTTCTTTTTTTTATTCTAAACCTAACAGCTCTCTTCGACAGGATTACTAAAATAGTGGGTAAGTACCTTTTTATACAATAACAATGACTGAACACGTGAGGTTTCGAACTCTATGTGGAAGAATGAGATGAGCATAATTACTTTTTAAACTTAAAAAAAAAACTATGAAAAATCGATATACACTTTTAAATTGCAGCCTTTTGGGTCGCTATTCATGGACTTCGTTGAATGAATGCATGAATATATATGCACTATTGTGTTTTAAAAGATACATTTAACAGAAATAAAAATTTACAATACAGTAGGTATTCTTATCGCTATTAGTGACTTCTTCCCGCAAACCGTTATTTAGCGTTAATTACAAATTTAAATTAAGTTGAACTAATACTGATAATAGGATTCCTATATCTAACGAGGCTGGATAGTCTATGAATATTTTCCCTTCTTTATGTCGAAGAATAAATACTACGGCTTTGGTTGTTTACACTGAAAAAATAATACCTAAGGAAAGCATACGAAAATTACCCAACATTTACGCCTCATTTGCTTGCGTGTAACATATTCGAGGCAGACGCTTCCTCATCGACAGATCATTCGTGCGATCCGCGATGCGTGTGCGCTCATGTAATTTGCAATTACGTTAAATTGCGTGGTCGAAATGACATAAGGGTATTACTGTAAAGTGCCCAGAACTCGAAACGTACACGGACTACCAATGAAATTACGACAGCGCACATTACAAACTTTTCGTTTCCCAAAAATTTCTAAGACAAAACTACCTGACTCGGATATGATTTCTACTAAAACAACATTGTTTTCAAATGTTGAGATATATCTAGAAGTTCCACTATATTTGTGTAAAATAAGATGAAGGTGCATAAAAATTAGTTGTTTCTGACACAATTTTACCAGAATTATAGTCTACGCTATTTTTCGAATACATTATGTCCTGGGAATCCGGATGTTTCCCGAGTATCGGATAATTTTTTCATACACACGGTACAGTTGAGATTACCTTCGAACACTTATACCATCTAATAGCCACACATATTGATATTTTTGTGAATAAAAAGTTAAAAATAAATATATATAATAACCTAACCCCGTTGGATTCTATTCTAAAACCCTTCAAGAATTTCTCCAAGAAAGTAAAAAAATCTTAAATTTATAGTTTAACAATTATCACACTTGCAATGTTCATGTTCAAGCAAAAAAAAATTTATTAATTAACTATTGAATAACTAAATGAAAAATTGTTATAAAAAAAATTTTCAAGCAGATTATTGTTCATTCATCCATTCAGTTAGTGCCTGAATTTTTTCAATTTTTTATTTTCATATTAAGTATGTTTAAATAATATTTATTCATTAAATGACCGATGTGGGTGTGGCTTGCGTAAGCCAGAGTACCCGTTTTCGGACGTATTTTCATCCCTCTGGGAAAATTATAAATATTGATTTTACAGTTTCGGGATACAAGATTTTTTTTAGGAAATTTCCTCCTCTTTTCGAATCTTTTTCCAAATTTGAAAAATCCTTATTACTTTTTGAGATATTTGCAAAAAACTAAACCCCCTTTTTTAAGTTAATTGTTAATAACTTTTACATTTTTTGCAAGCGGTACTAAATTTTTTTCAAAAATCATCTAGATGCCATTCCGAATCGAATGACACCTCATTTATAATTTTCGGAGACTACTGAAAAAAGTTGGTCCAAAAGCACTTGTTTACCAGTCTAATATAGAGATATTCGTAGAAGAACCAAAGAAACCGACATAGCTCATAAAATAAGCAAGTAGAAGTGGTAATGGGCTGATTATATTTGTCGCAGGACTAGCGGCTTATAGAGCAGATGATTCCTAAAGTGGAGACCGCATCTCGATAATGTTGTGTTGGACGCCCTCCAGCCCGATGGCCTGACAACTTGCATAAGGAGCTGGATGAGGAAGATAGAAGACCAGAAGGTGTAGTGCGGACTTCCGCAAGCATATGTCCAGTAGTGGACTGCGATTGCCTCACGGCGACGACCTTTAAGGGAGAAGTTAAAGAAAATAAAAAGTGACAATCTAAATGATCACTTGGTCAGAGGGAGGTATAAATAAAATGACAGTTATTAAGACGCTGTTCTGATTAATTGACTTTATGAATTTCCATCTGCGTAGAGCTGAAGTTATTATGTGATAAAAAAAGCAATCGATAACTGACTAAATAGCAGCAAACAAATGATCTCGTACTAAAAATATGTTACGTTTGCAAGTCACGGTTTTAAATTAACTTACAAACGTGTTTGGCACACAATCGTAAATCATTAATGTTGCCGTAAGAAGTTTTCATTAATCTTTTTAAACAAATCAATATTCTGGCCTGCATGTCTTCTTTATATTCCATTGTGTTTTCACTAACAACCAAGGACACCATAAACTTTAAATTGCAAAACTATTACTCGACAAACGGTTTTGAAATTGAATATCGATAAATAAATTAATAATATTTTAACTAACGACATAAATAGTTGACATACACAGATTAACATATAATATAGGTATTTGTTACTAGAATGTAAGTCGCGGCTGCGCCACCGGTCAACCTCTCCTACGTGCTTCTTGTTTACAGAACAGAATAATACAGGTTACATTGTACAAAAAATTTATGTTGGTCCTATTTGCACCCGGAAAATTAATTTCATTTTATACCGCAAACGATCCCATTTCTCGGAATGGAAAGTACAAAAAATACAAATAGGAAAAAGGGACAAAAATTACAAAAATGACAAGGATGACTAATAAATGGTAAATCACAAAAAAGCCTATCCTACTTTTTGGAAACTTAACGTGGCAATGTTTTGATCACTTTTGAATAAAGTCAGCACGTAGCAAGATAATAGTTCCTAATTCGTGAAAATTGTGTTGTTGTCGGCTCCCTGTTTTTTTTAATGTAAGGTGAAAATTCTAAAAATTTAACAATACTGTAAAAGTTCAAAAATACAGTGGTTTGTAAAATGTATATTTTTTGTTTAGGGTATTTCTGTAACAAAATAACGAAAACACGGAACATCTGTCAGGTCTATTAAACCCTTTGTTGTATTTCAACCACTCAAACAGTTACCTAATTTGTTATAAGCTTCTTGATGAGAAAAATAAAATAAACGAACTTACGTGTGTAAATTTTATAAATAAAACATAATTTAAACAAGTTTACACAGTGGCCTCTTGGTCTAGGGGTATGATTCCTGCTTTGGGTGCAGGAGGTCCCGGGTTCAAATCCCGGAGGGGCCCTGTTTTGAAGTTTATTTTATAACATTATTACTTATAAACCCAGTTCTCATAGTTTAATTGTGAATAGTTAAGTTATATTTCAATAATTTCTCTTACTATTTCAATGTCATTTAGATGTTAATGAAGTATATTTTTATCCAACTTACAGGGAAGAGTTATTTAATATTCTGAAATACTCACGTTAAAAGTTCAATAATATAATTCAATACAATATTTTTTTTTTTACTCTAATTTCTAGATCACGCTACTACAAATAAATTATAAACAACTTATTACACAATGACAAATATAACGTCATCTTTGTATTACTGGTGATATAAAGTTAGATATGAGTTTTTTAAGCATGTTCTTTATTCAACTTTTACTTATAGATGTCACTAGCAATATGGATAACGCCATCTTAACTTTTTTTTAATTTTACATACTCTTACAAATCTAGAACTTAATAGGAACTGTGTCAATAGATGTCGTTAGAATATGAAAACAGCTGTAGCGATATTGTTATTTTGCTTCTCAACTGTAGCAAACTTCATGTTATTTCGTAAATTTAAAAGCCATGCAGGTCATTCTAATGTTGCCAGATATAAAATATTCCAGAGTTCCAAGGGATATGAAACTCTAGTTATAAACTATCAAGGTCTTTAAAAAAAATCATTCATGTGAAAATGTAAGAAAACTTTTTAGGCACGTTAGACACTTTTGGGATGAGAAAAAACACTAAACTCGTGTCACCGTCACGCTTAGAAACAAAGTTTGCACTTCTAACATATTATCACATGAACGACATTTTTGCTACGTTATTAGCATACACAACAACTTACAGTTGTAATAAAACAATATATATATATATATATATATACGAAATATATATTTTAATTTAGATTGTAGCTTAAAGTCATGTATCTTCGATAGTTGGAAGTCATTATCTGTCCTTTTGCACCATCTTACTAGCTTGACATATTTTCTATCCCGCTACCTCCTTAGTAAAAATTAAGTTTCCTTAAAAGGGAATAATGACAACTCAGCCAAATTTATTCCCGACCTTGACCCACGAGCGGTAGCTGAAGGTCCAACCCAGTGAGGAGACGAGAGCACAGTGATTACCATGCGGCCACAACTAAAATTAATAGTCGTGTCTTCGAGTGATGTCCATGCTACAATGGCGAAATACCATTATTAGCAACACTTATACTTCCTAATTTTAGTGCATTTTCTATGATAATATCGCTATGTAATTCTACATACGTTCAATAACAACTTAAGGTGACTGTTATTTTATTATGATTTTTAAAAATAAAAACATCTCATTGTATTTTTTTCAAAATTACCTGGCAACTTTGAACCAGCCAGTGTGAATTCGTGTTCGATTTTATTAGTTGTGCGTCAATCTGCTTGATATGTTTCAATTTATTTTTCTGTCAAATTGCAATATCTAATAAAGTATTAATTGGTTTCCTTATTCGGATGTATGAATGTGAGATATCCAATTAATTTACGAGTTATTTTACAACAGTGCTATCGAAAGTCTAGTGCATTTAGCAGTTCAGCTGATTCCCTTCACAAAGGATAACGGAGAACTCGTGGACCCGTGCACAATCAAGAATAAGAGAAAACATCCTTGTAAAGTAAGAATAAACCCTTCTTTAAAGTTAAATCCAGTAATTATAGCTTATTTTCAATATTACGCTATTGATTTTCCCTTATTCAATAGAATATTCCAGGTGTAATTGAAAATTCTGGCTGTAAGAAATGAAAATATAAACGTTCACGTTCGCTGTAATTTAATCAGTGGGTATATTTTCCCGTGAATATAATTGATTATTATGACTACTTCAGCTGTCTGATTATAAACTTTGAAATATAAGTACAATTACATCATATTAGGATGCTATTTACGACGACTTAATATTCACCCTGAAACATCGAATTATTATTTCCATATATTGTATAATACCCTATGACCCTGTGTATAAAAGTGTAATGTAGCTTCGTGATAGCCAGTTGTGTAAATATCATACTGTGAAAAATAAGTGATCATAAAATTTTATAAATTCTTGTCCTGCATAGTATTTGAATAAACTATAAACACATGAAACTTTAGTTAAGTGAGGAACAAATGTCTAGCCATATCATCTCTGCTAGAACTAATAGACAAGATAGCCCCAACATATTATATATTATAATAACTCAAAGTGGAAATGTAAAAGTAGAAAAGCAGAGCCCAGGTTCAGAAGCAGATATAATCATTGGGGATAGTATTCATAGTTTCCGCTTCACTTACTTTTACTTGAGGATGGTGAGGACTAGAGAATAGCTCTCATCTTCCACTGACTTTGTTAATATTTGGTAAAAATGACTCATAGCTGTATTCCTTACAAGGTATGAATACTTGCTTTTGTAAGACTGCAGAATTTACCATTGAGGTTAAAAGCCCATGTACATGTACATCACCAAATGGCAAATTTTGTATAGATAATTGTAAGTATCTGTTTGATGCTACACAGACCCATAGTAAAACAAAGTGCAAATCAAGTGATAAATGTAGTAATGTCCAAAGTCTTGAAAGATTCTCTTCAAAGCTAAGATCAACAATGCATCACCAAAGATTTGAGTAATTCAGCTATAGATTAAGATTGATATCATAATCTACTGTCTGTAAATCACACTAAATAATTAGTAGAAAATGTCAAGTTATGAAAATGTTTTTAATTTGGTCAATTACTTGCAATCAAATTATCAAAAGTATTATACCTACAAAAAAAACAAAACTAACTTCAACAGTAACCAAAAAGCAAAATTAAATATTTTCTACATCTTGAAGTTGATGCCAATTACAACATAAAAAAATATTTATTTATTTATTTATTTTATAGGTACACCAACAGCATAGTACACATTAATAAGATTATGACATAATCCCTATTATCCCTATTAATATTATAAATGCGAAAGTAACTCTGTCTGTCTGTCTGTTCCGTTTTCACGTAAAAACTACTGGACCGATTTGGCTGAAACTCAGTATGTATATATTTTCGATACCGAGGATGAACATAGGATACTTTTTATCCCGAAAAATGGGATAGTTTCCGGGATAAAATGATATTTGTTTGTTATGCTTTTACGGAAAAACTACTGGACCGATTTGGCTGAAATTCGGTACGTATGTAAATTAAATACTGAGGATGGACAAGGGATAATTTTCACTTTGGCCTTTTTGGTAATTTTGGCCAAATAGGTCAGTTTGGCCTTTTTGGTCATTTTGGCCTATTTGGTAATTTTTCCTTTTTGGTTATTTTGCCTATTTGTCATTTTGGCCTATTTGGTCATTTTGGCCTTTTTGGTCATTTGGCCTATTTGGTCATTTTGGCCTATTTGATCATTTTGACCTTTTTGGTCATTTTGGCCTATTTGGTCATTTTGGCCTATTTGATCATTTTGACCTTTTTGGTCATTTTGGCTTATTTGGTCATTTTGGCCTATTTGGTCATTTTGGCCTATTTGGTAATTTTGGCCTTTTTGGTCATTTTGGCCTAATTGGTCATTTTGCATATTGTCATTTTGGCCTATTCGGTCATTTTGGCCTTTTTGGTCATTTTGGCCTTTTTGGTCATTTTGGCCTTTTTGGTCATTTTGGCAATGCCGGTCAGTTTGGCCTCTTTGGCCTATTTGGTCATTTTGGCCTTTTTGATCATTTTGACCTTTTTGGTCATTTTGGCCTATTTGGTCATTTTGGCCTATTTGGTCATTTTGGCCTAATTGGTCATTTTGGCCTAATTGGTCATTTTGCATATTGTCATTTTGGCCTATTCGGTCATTTTGGCCTTTTTGGTCATTTTGGCCTTTTTGGTCATTTTGGCCTGTTTGGTCACTGTTGCCTTTTCGGTCATTTTGGCAATGCCGGTCAGTTTGGCCTCTTTGGCCTATTTGGTCATTTTGGCCTTTTTGGTCATTTTGGCCTATTTGGTCATTTTGGCCTTTTTGGTCATTTTGGCCTATTTGGTCACTGTTGCCTTTTCGGTCATTTTGGCAATGTCGGTCAGTTTGGCCTCTTTGGTCATTTTGATTATTTTGGCCATTTTGGTCGTTTTTGCTTACTCCGTCATTTTGGCCATGTCGGTCACTGTGGTCTTTTGGTCATTTAGACCATTTTGGCCTTTTTGGTCAAGTTTTGTAATTTATTTTGTTGACAGATAGACGGGGGATGGTATAATTAGCGATATAGAATGAAGTGAATCTTCCGTGGGAAAATACATAAAAAATGTAATATAATATAACCTTTAGCAGCCGCGGGGTAAACTCTAGTAATAAATATAACAATTAAATAAATGCATACATGCCAATAACAGGCGTACACAGCTTTGTCTACAGTTTGTCACTATTAAATTAGAATTTCAGAATTTATATAAATTTAAATTGATGTAGATAAATGAGGTGAATAACTTAATTTACATGAAAATATGTGATTAATTTCCAAATATAATATTAAATATAAAAATATTTTGCAAATTTCTGGTTGTTTTTTTATGTTTTACTCATGTAGGTATGTTTGAGTCAGTACTGATTTAATTACAAGTCAATTTTGTATTGTTAATTGTTTTAGATAGCTTTATAAACAATTTTTATATAATTGTATATTCGAAATTATTTATTTATTTTGTTGTGTCTGAAATAAATAAATTATTATTATTATAACATTTTGTATGGGCCTATAAGATTCAAAGCTTGCTCTCAATTTCCCTGGGATCTACTCATCCTATCCCGGCTTAGTGACAATGGGATCAGCTCAGAATTATACTTCTCTGAATAAAAAAAGATTTTGTGCATAAGAAACATATAATAAAAACATACAGTCAAATTGAAAATCTCCTTTTTAAAGTGGGTTAAAAACTTGTAGGTTATGCACTGGCACTTATGTTTATATGAATTGTACATTTCTCTGCTAGAGCTCTTTTATAGACTTATAATACAGGAGTTGTGCTATAAGTAAATATTTTTTTGTTCATTAAGCATCTCTGAGGTCAGGCTAGCTTTAGTTTTTGTAATCTCTTGTATACCTCTTGATCCCATTACGACTAAAAACTTAATGGAGCCTTTATGATTTGCATATACATAATTCAAGATTTGTTGACATTAATATGTCTTATTTTAATAGTCAAGGTAGACTACAACCTTCCGCTTACATTGCACCTTTACCCAACAAATTGTCATTCGTCATTAATTACGTATTTCTCTTTGTCTCCATTGTGTTTAACAATAAACAACTTGCATATTGTATGCGCGAGAGCTTGTCGGCATTACAATATTTTTTGCTGACATTTTAAATACACGCCGAGCTTGAACTTCAATGCTTTAGACATTCACCTCTACAATAGTTTCTGGTACTCAAGTGGGTACGACAATAGGACCTAGTTATGCAAAATGGAACCAATCCACATACTGACAGTTTTGAGAAAAAGCCGTTTTTATTAAAATTTTGCAAAAAAAAAAAATATATTGTATATTCTAATGTACAATATTCTAAATTTTTTTTTCCAAAATATAGACACATTTTTTTGTAAGCAAAATTTAAAAAAATGGCTTTTTCTCAAAACTGACAGTATGTGGGTTGGTTCCGTTTTGCATAACTAGGTCCAATACAGTGTTGATCGGCAATGCGTGCGGGCTGTCGATACCGTTCATACATTTTAATACCTATATTCAGAGCAGAGGTAGCAAAGAAACGCTCGTTCACATTTGTTGCAGATAGAAGCGTTGTAGGTCAGTATGCGCTTCCGTGTCAACGTCGAAGGCGGCTCAGAAATGCGCTGCTCTTGCCAACTAGCGTGTATCATTCAGATTTGTTATTTCTTTCAATATATTATTAAACCTGCCCTTACTCCCCAACTTCACTTTCATATTATTTATCATTAATACCATTTGGTTTTGAGCTTTTAGTTCATGGACTATTGATTTTTATCGACATAACCATTGACCTTTGTAAATTGTAAACCTCGTTCAGTTGTTTAATATTAAGTACTTAATATTTAAGTACGTAATTAATTATTCTTTGATTATTTAGTATAAGACTCGCAAAATGTGTACTTGACCTAAATATATACTTCTATAGGCTTCTGTTATTATCACAAGTTTACAGTGTAAATAATGATGTCTGCTATTGTTGACAGTAAATGAGGTTGGTTTAAATAGAAACCTGACAATTTTAATTTTAATTACTAACACATTAGTAGTGAATTCTCTGTTTTCCAACTTATTGCTTCTCAACATCCTGATGCGGCAAGATATATGAAATTGATATAGCGAAGATGACGAACGTCCACTGGTATTATTATTTCAATGTGAAACCCTAAAAACACATAATTGAAAATGCCTCGCCTGCCTATAATATATAATTATCTCAAAAACCAATTGATAGATAGAACTACGAAAATCAGAAAAAGAGTTTAATTAAATAACCAATGTTAATTAAAGTAATTCTAGCTAGACACTGCCACCTTGACTTCTATATACCTTTCCACGAAAAAGTCATATTCAAAAGGCAAACTTTTGAAAGGGTGTTGTTATAACTTGGCACTTAATGACTTTGAAAGATAATATCTTACAACCTGTTTATTGTCTATAATAGAAAGGCAGTATCAAACATCCGTCATTATAATCTGTAAAATACCTATATATTATATCGCATACGTTGTACACTGATTTTTCATCTCCCGGGTACACATTATGACGGCCAACTATCTTTTTTGCGATTTCACTAAGCCTTTGTACAATAACACACAAAATCTAGATTCAGTAGTGGAAAAATGGCTGTGATTTACATTGACAGACGGATAAAAATGATGATTTTATAAGTATTCTGCTTTTGCCAAACTGGCTACGGAACTCTAAAAATAATATACGCTTCATTAACTAGTCAACATGTATCCTACTTGTAATAAGTTTTAAAATCGGCTGTTGCCGCTGGGCTCCGAGCATAGCCGGATCAGAACCACTGACGCAACTTAGTTGCGCAAGCGCCATTCGCTCCGCAATCGGCACAGTATTTCTGCCAAAGTTACATTTCTAGTTTCCATAAAGGGACTACTCAATATTGCGGCAAAAATATTGTTTTGATACTAATTCAATCTTTAGAACTGGTATCTTAGTTACGAAAGACATTCCTGGGTTATTTAACTTTTTGACAAAATAAAACCAATCGCATCACTTTTGTTCGATTGACAGTTGATGTTTCTTAATTGGACTGTGTGATATTTGTTATCTCGGAAATTTATCGATTTTATCTCCTAACCTAAAACACTAAATATTTACGCATCGGAAATCTTTGTTTGTACATGATCCAAGCGAGATCTCCGATTTCTTATTTCAGCACTTCGATGTAAATCTTGATATTAGCTAGTATGAACACAGGTGTGTGCTAAGAATAATTGAAATCAATCCTATTCAAGTCATAAATATATATGTCATTTAAACCCTAGAATATGTGAAATTACCTATACCATTCATTTTATATGTTGTATTGTAAGTAGAATAGTATAGTATAATAGAATATTATAAGATGCGTTTATTATATTATGTACAAAGAAAGCAAAGATACAGGTCATCAACTCGTCGCGTTGACCACTTGAAACTTAATTTGAAAATTGACCAAGAATCACTTCGACGTGTGTTAATGGTAAGGTCGAAAATTTTATTCAAAGCTATGTATACCGTTCGTCTGTTGATACCCTTTTAGGTATGAGGTCCACTAATTGAATGCATTCACCGTACATGAAAGTTGGAATAACAAGGTCGCATGATGCCTATTCGTCGTGAAGTGCATTATAACAATGTTCTACAGATAAATATCATTGAAACGTATCTGTTGAGAACTTCTATTGTTGTTATACCATTTGCTTATATAAATATAGCATACGGATGTAGATATTGTTCCATATTCTTGTTCTTAACATAAGTGAATAGTGTCATCTTGATAAGATATAAATCAATATTTTCATTATTGCTGTGTTGTTTAGAAGATAGCACACTCTTTTGAACTTTTATTTATAGAGAAGTTTCATTTTGAGTGTACACCGGCAATAACTTACTTACATTCTGTAAATTTATGTCATGAAAAAATGCTGCTACTACTATTACAGTAATGATTAAATTGGACTATCCGTTAGAAATTTTGCAAGCTTTATTGTTAGTAATATATTACGTACTTAATAATTAACATTTGTAGATGAGTTTTTAACGTGTGTCAACATAGTAACGTAATGGTGATTTGGCTATAAACGAGTCCAAAATAAATATTTGTAAACCTAGTATATATTGTATAATGTATATTGTATAGGCTTCATGATATATATGACTTGCATTTATCGATTATACAGTAGATAGTATGATGACATTCTAAATTCCGTGCCACTAAAGTGACGAACATAATCGAATACGATAAAGTTCCTCCAAAATCGAATTCGATTACGGTTACAGCGACAGTGGCGCGTGTTTCTGCATCTGGCTTATATAGCCCATTTTGGACAAGACAGCACGAATACGATCACACTTCGAACAGTTCAAAGCACCACCCAAATAATGTAAGACATGACCGGGTAGAAATTTCCCAAATTGAAAGTGTCAGATATCATTCAAAATTCTTAAACTAAACGCACACACATTCTGTTAAATAGCTCTCTACTATGACATGACAAAATAGGCTCATTTGACGTATTTTACTTTAAAAGAGGTAGCTTTCGGTCTAGATTTTAATAACACTCTCAAATCAATTCAAATCTTACAATTTCTCTAACTATTTTATCTTGTGCCAGCAATTCCAATATTAAATCGTCAATAATATCAGGCTATAAATGTCCCACTGGTTGGCTCAGGGTCTTTTGCTTAGGGAAGTGCCGATATACTGCCACTTTTTTTTGGTGAATTATCAAGTTTTACTCATTAGCGAATGTAGGTTTCCTCACTAACCCACTATATATGTATTTTCCGTCAGTATATAACACATCCGTGGTAATCATAAAAATAATTATGAAGTTAGGTTCAAAAACTCCCTAAACGGGCAATCCCTCGGGCAAGGTTTTTGGCCATATGAAATTTGAATAAGACACGGGTTCATTAACTACTGAGCCACCAGGACAAAAAGTAGATAAGCCTACAAGTGTTTAGGTGTAAGAAAAGGAGCTGTAGGTAAAAAGTATATTGCAATATTAGCATTAGAGGCATATTGTCTTGTAGGTATACATAATTTATCTTATATCTCCTGATGTTCTCCGTTGTCTGCAATAACCTAAGTACTATATATACGTTTACAGTAGTACAACCTAGATATAAAAAGCTATTCATAGCTCATTATTTTAAAATCGCCCAACGGTTGACTTATTTGGTCAGCATATTAAAACCACTTTTAACGTTACCAGTCGTCCTTCATACACACTGGTATCTTTGTCTTTGGATTTATTGAAACATAATATAATAAATAACAAGCAGTTCGCGCAATCAGTCGATTGCGATTTAGAGTCCTAAAGAATCGAAATATTTTTAACGGGCTACGGAGCGAGCTATGTTTGGTGTTTGGATATAACTATGAAATGAGGATATCCGTAAGAGAACCAAGTTAACCGGCACAGCTAGCCAAATTAGCAAGTTGAAGTGGCAGTGGGCCGCTTACGTCTACCGCAGGACCGATGGCCGATGGAGCAGACGAGTCCTGGAGTGGCAACCGCGTCTCTGTAAACGTAGTGTCGCACGCCCTACGGCCGGATGGATGGACGACCTGCGCAAGGTCGCCGGTAGGCGCTACATGAAGTTAGAAGACGGATAAGTGGCGCCGACTTGGGGAGGCCTAATTCCAGCAGAGTGACTGCGATTGGCTGACGACTTCAAGAAGTCAAGATATTATTTTAGTTGTTGATAATTAATAGGAGTAGTCATACCCAGTGCCAAACGAAATGTTGTATTAATATAGAGTACTGTATCAACCGTAAGGAAAAATCAACATCATTAATACGAAGAAGTAAATACACAACACCTATTCTATCAAGGACAGAACGATCACACAATGACACGGTCATAATATCAGAACTTATTTGGCTCGCCTTTCTATTGTCCGCACCCGATATACGTGGCGTATTGTTCAGGCGTCAGCGTCAGGAAAATCGATAAATTTAATCTTATGACATAGGTTCATCACATAAAAGTTCCACAAGATCGCCTGCATTAAACGAATCTAAGAACTGTTAACACAGAAGAAGGCACTGATGTTGTAAATTTTGGTTGCTCAAAAACATCGTCATTAAAATACACACATCAACAGTCAACACCGTCTAGGGATAGGTATTTATCTATAATATGATAACATTCTAAACATGCCGTGTCTTTCTTTACATTGAAGCTATTTAAAAAACTGAAATAGGCTATATAAACGATGCATTTTTTTTTAGATTTCTTGTTTGTTGTACAGATTTGAATAGAAAAGTACATAATTGTTATAAAGTTACTGTGAATTTTTTTCGTCAATTCGTAGAAACTAGGTAGCAACTGCGACCTTGTAAGGTCGTTGCCTCTCCTTTACTGTGAGGTAGGGTTTATGTATGAAACTATCAACGGAAAACCTCAAGACGGCATTGGCGTTTAAATAATTAACTTTAATTATCACTATCGTTTTAACGTTAGAATAAAATTTGAATATTAGGATATTTTTGCCCAACTATTTCATGATTGGATGAACGATTAACGAAAACTCTTTATTGTTCACCATAAAGTTAAACTTCTACAATTAATCTGATACATTCGTATTAGAACAATGGGCGGCCTTATTGCTTATAGCGATCTCTTCCACGAATAGGTAATGGAATTACTTGAGCTTGTTTCCAGGGGTCAGGAAGTGTACCAGATTTTCATTTGCATTTTGTACATGTACAATAGGGCAACGTTTATGAATAGGTACCGTTCAAATATAATATTGTCGACCCAAAAACAAGTTACAAACGCGAAGGTTAAAAACTATTCATGATAATTGTAAAATTAAATTATTAATAAGAGCCACTCCCTGTGGGCCATTATTGTAGGAGGCACTTTTTGAGAGTGTCTGGGTAGGTATAATAAGCATTTTGGTTAATTTATTATAACGGGTGTGGCAAGACCATCAGCGTTGACTGACCTTGCTATCTGTTGCCTTATTGTTTTCCGTATACCTGTTTTCTATTTAAGGTGAACTGAACGATTGTATCCCTCAAAGTTTATTTACTCTTTTAATACTTAGTGTATATTATTTCCGGGAATTGTGCCACCGGTTAAATTTCCAGTTCAATGTATGTAATAATGTTCGTATATGCGCAGGTATATCAATGTGGAAATGACTATGTTTTGATGTTTGTATGTTTCTTATTCCCTGCCTCAGGAATGAAATTGTAGATGTATTTACATCCGGTTACGGGATATATAAGCATAGGATGTGGCAATTCGTTTATTTTGGAAAATGTAGTTTCCGCAAGAGGCGAATTCAAAATTTACGCGTAAGATTGATTAGTCAAATTGGTTTAATTTTATAATAAAGGGCAAATATTATTGTCAAAGTTCAAAAATCTAGACCAATTTCCTTTCCTAAATAGGCAGTTATTGCCTAGTATTCGTCGAAACAAATAGCTGCGCAATGCGACGATATGGCGAGGTCATTCTCGTAAACTGGAATTGATAAAGAATTGTGTGTGTTTAATTGACCTCTTTTAGATAGTTGATTATTTTATTGTAATTCATTATTACTACAGCTATCCGCTACCGAAGTTAACGACCTGTTCATTTCATAGGACTTTTTATGCCATGATTTAATTAACTCATTTTAATTTAGACCCTTCTAATAGATAGATACATAAAGATAGTATGATATATGATGATAAAGATGTTTATAATGTGATTACAGTTATTTTCCGTATAAACATTGTATTAAAACATCGAGCGACAAAAATGTACTTTGTCTGCTAGAACTACTCGGCTCCGAGCCTATATTCAACATTTTATCTTACATCTTGCATGTAAGGATGTTTTTTGAAGAGTCGTTCATTTTCATTGTTCACTATAGAAAGTGCAGCACGAACTGGGATCATGGGTAGAATACTAATCGCGCTGATTCTACGAAAGGACGACTCGTACCGTAGACGTGTTTTTTTCTACTAAATAAGGTCTGTGGCTAGTTGTTTGACTGTAGACTACATACATTATGTATAATTCGTTTTCCTTAAACTACTAGCATGATTTAAGGAAATATTAATATGTAATAATACCTTTTGTAGAAAATAGATATATATTATTGTTGCTTTAATATGTAATAAAAGGATAGATATACCTTCATGCAAATGAACTTAATTTTAGCAACAATTAAAGGGGTGAAGTTTTGCCGTGCAGTTTATTCACCAATTTCACAAAAAAAAGGTTCTCAAATCATCGTGCCTTTTTTTCAGAGACATACCAATTTTACTTAGACAGGGATTATATAATATTTATATTTTAAAGAAAGATTTATGGCATTGTGTGGAAAATCTCTATTACAGTGAAATGTGACTTTCGAGCTGCTAAGAACACTATTGCTTGACGTCAACCAAAGCTTTTTTTTCTTTGTAGCTGAGGTCGGCGTTTGTATAATGTATATATTTGACTATCGTTGCATTTTGATTAAATAATTGAGTAATTTAGACTGAGCTAAAGTCGACAATAAAATACATTTTAATGTCTCTTCCCACGGGAACCTTAAGCGTTCCCGAGAGAATCTGCGTAGAATGACCATGGAAGAAAATTCAATAAAATAAAAAGAAAGACAGTCGCCCGGTAGAATAATGAAACTGAAAAGCTACTAACTCCTACTTTACCAAACTTGACTAATACATTTCTTTAGACAAATTCAGTCAAAAATTAGAAAAAATCTTGTTGAAACTTACACTTTTTCACCACTTGAATCCAAAATACATATTTTAAACTATAAAATTCAAAAAGAGTGATCTGTGACAGACAATGTCGTGTAGAATTTAGCAGCGTTTCGTTTCTTGGGAGATTGTCAAGCAATTTGGTTAAAAGGCACAGAACTGAAAGGACACGGTCGTATCCAATGACTAAATGTTTCAGGTTTCTGTTTACATGGATCACTTTGGTTGAATTATCCACATTGAAGGACAACATGAACTGCCTTATTATTCTTCTTTCATGTCCAACACCCAGCATATGACATATTACTATGCTGGAGCTTCATCTGCGTTCGTGTTAGATTGTAGCCGAACGCTTCTTATTAAAGCATTAAAAATAGCACCGTTAACGCATAGCCACATTAGATACGAGTATACACAAGTTATTTGTCAATATTTAACGACATCAACAATTTCGCATCTAAAATTGCGCATTACAGCCATCGTCACATCTGTGTGAAATGGCCTATCCATTTAACTTCATCTCAGATGAAACCGCACTTTTATAATCGTTCGCTATGACATGACTGTCATTAAATGACAATAGCTGTTATTTTCAGTCAAAAAAAGGCTCGTTGTGTAACTTTTACTTTCCCCCGAATGGAATCTACAAATGGCAGGCCTCGCGTTTTCTAATCGATTTCGTGGTTGTTAGCTTAATGTTTAATTTACGTTTATTTTATTGGATTATTAACAATATGGAAGATGTTGAATATATTGTATTATAAATATTATCCCATAACATTTCATTGCTGGGCGCGAGTGATTTATTTTAAACGATTAAATTTTCGCCAAAAGAACGGCATACCCGCTACGCTTGTTCAAGATAGATTGGCGAGTTTCACACATTGCGTGACTACTTTCGATGTGCAAGTTTTTTTATATTATATAAAGACCAATTTCACTACTATAATATATAAACCACTTAATCACGTCAGTGATCTTATGATGTCATTAATGACCGATTCCTAACTAACCATTCACTTGCTTTACTACTGGTTTAATACATTTTTTTAATGCAGGAGTTCAGCAGACAGGCAGACGGCCCATTTGATGGAAAACGGTTACCATCGCCTATGGATATTTGCAACACCAATGGTGCTACAAATGCGCTGCTGCTCTCTTAAGGTAGACTGGAACCTGGCCACTAACGCCGGAACACAACTCAAGGTTGTTATGGCGGCATCCTCTAGACCAAGTGTGGTAGCCATCCAGTCGGGCAAATACCCTACCACCTGTCTGTGGGTTGTTTTGTCGCCTCTTACAACAGGCCAACCGGCCGCAGGAAATTGTATTCTTTCTCCGTTCCTGCACGGATTACATTACACGGACATTAAAAGTATTATCAAATTTCTACCATAAATCGGCAAATGAATTAGTAGTAGTTAGTTATACGTAAACCAACTATTGAATTCCTAAAAATTTCCTACACTGATATCTAATTCAAGCCATAGTTGAAATTATTTTTTCAAGTACGCTGAAATAAGTATTCTATAAGAAATCATAATAATCACATAGCGTATTGCGCAATGGGGAGATGAATCAGTGCGGCAAGGTATAGGAGCATGCGCGACGATGACCCACGATCCGGTCGATCACCTCCGCCGCAACATGTCTAAGGTCCTTTCCACTTGCACCAGCCAGCTTAAGCTACTTCCATAACTAACTCCAATTTTAACGAAACTTACACAGCAACCTTGAGTTGTATTTCGGCATTAGCGACCAGGTTCTAGTCTCCCTTAAGAGTGCAGCGGTGCATTTGTAGCACTTTTGGTGTTGCAATGCCCATAGGCGATGGTAACCGCTTTCTGCGGGGGGTCGTCTGCCTGTCTGCTGAACTCCTGCAATAAAAAAAATCGTACATATTTGCCAAAAATATCGAAGTTTTTTTTAATTAACACTGCAACGTGATCTTTACATTGGCGGTAGTTAAGGTATATTAGTGTAGCATTGCTCACAGTGCTTACTTTTAAAGTTCACGGTCAATCATGTCCGGAACACATGCCTGTATTATAAAATGAATTTAATGCCGTCTCTTTTGGCTGAAGTAAATTAAGTCGTTTAGATCTGAATTTCATAGAATTTGATATACATCATGTTCGGTACAATCAATACAACGCGAGAAAAGTCGTGCGACGTGCCAAAGTATTTGATAAAAAGACATATTTAATTGAAATATGTTAAAATCATTGCAATGATAAGATAATTTCATGCTTTTAAGTCGTAATTAATTTAATTTATGCTAGCTAACTTTTTTGTATTCGTGTACCATATACATACATAACTTCACGCCAGGTCCCTTGCGGGGTAGGCACGAACAACAGAGCGCCATTCAGGCTTATTCTTACACACCTCACTTGCTTCTTTGACATTCATAGCTCGTGTCATGCAACTTCGTCTGTTCTTAAGGCTCCTGACATCACCTTCTGCTAATACACGATCAATTTGATCATGGAAGGTGTGTCGTGGCCTTCCGCGACTTCTGCATCCATCCACTTTTGCATTGTATATCTGTTTAGTAATTCTTTCATCATACATTCGTTCCACATGCCCGAACCACCGGAGCATTCCTTTTCTTACCTTCACCCCAACCCTCTCTTTCAGACCAACTCTCTTTCTTACTTCGGTATTACGAACGCGGTCCGCAAGCGTCACTCCGCAGATTTTGCGCAGTGCTCGCATCTCGACCGCGTTTACTCTACATGCTTTCTGTTCCATACTCAACTCTCGCTTCCATATGTGAGCCTAGGTACCAGCACCGCGTTGTGTATGGGAAGCTGGGTCTTCTGGCTGAGGTTCTTAGCGCCTAGAAGTTTACCTAAAGCTCCATTCACACTATTCCCCAAATTCACTCTTCTTTCTATACCATATAAATGACCATGTGACCGTGTACCATATAAATGTATATAAACAGTTTACTAAACCATTAACCCAAATTACATCCATACTGAGTAATGTATAGATGTGAATGAACCTATTATCATGAAATTCGCCGTTTTGTACTTTCGATAACGTTGTTAAACATAAGACATTCTATTCATTATGGATAGTTGCATAGTTTACCCGATCGAAGCCGTATGAAATTGTCGACCTAAAACTTAAACACAAGTGACATTGAATGCATGCCACATCGACCATTTAATTTCTCTATTATTATTTATTGATCGCTTGAATTGTTTAAGGTAATCTTGTTTCATAGAATCAATAGGCTATAACCGTAATAAAATTTATCAATAAATAATCACACGTTAATTTACGCATTGATACGACCAGGGTATGCTCAGACCGAGGCTATAATGCTATGTTAAAAATTACTTTATACGACTATACCCTAATAGCGGTTTACAATCATCCGAGCTTAACACGACATTAAGCGGTTCATTTCTATCTTTGAATTTCAATAAATCAACCAAAGTGATTCCTCTAGAGAACATCAACACATTGGTGTTACAAATGTCCATAGGCGATCGTAACCGCTTTCCATAAGCTGGGCCCGTTTGCCTGTCTGCTATACTAATACAATAAAAAAACATATAAACGTAAACTTGAATCATTCAACGTCTTTGAATACCGTGGGTTGTATCCTTTCAGTTGACCTGTGCATTTCAACCAAAATGTTATTCAAGTTGGTTGATTCGTCTAGTATTAGTAATACCAGTTTTTTATCTTTCCATCCGCTTTCCATCAAGTGGGCCGTCTGCCTGTCTGCTGAACTCATGCAAAACAAAAAACACATATCGATCTATAATTTACAAGTAGATTTTAAGGTTAATGATATTAGGACAGTTGATGATATTTATTTTTCTATAAAGTCATCCGACTAGAGTCGTAAAAGTTGACCGCGTCTCAATTTCACTCGGATCTGCCGGTGCGGTGCAGGCGCCGTTATCTAAGTGTTTTCGGATTGTCAATGACCATGTTACGACCGCACTCGGTCTCAGCGTACTCTGAACGTGTCAACGCAGTATTGTAATTTACTAGCAAGTAGTAAAAACTTATACTTAAAGAAGTTGCCGTTGTTTTTTATGAAATATGTATGCATGAAATATAATGCTAATATGGTTCATTTTTAATTCTATACACTTAAATTAGGTCCCTAAGGTTAAAAAAATCTGATAAAGTTATTATATCGTCACGGTTTATGTTTACATGAAATCGTTTTTGTTTAAACTATGATATCTTTGAGGCACGTTACGGGTGTTGTGTGAGATGAAAATATTATAATATCTCAGTTTAAAATAGTTATAGTTTTTTATATGTTCTATTTAAAAAGTTTCAGCGTTGTTAAAGCGTCATAGTCGATTTTGTAATGACTGATAAATATCTCTTAATATAAATGTTTTTTTTAACTCGATTTGATTTAAATCATCAGTAAGATGAAGTATGAAACTGCCAATTCGCCTTCGATAAACGTAGCAACGGACCCCAGAGAAGCCAATACCAGTCCAGTAGTTTAAGACGTTTAAATTAATTAAATGTTATATATTAAAAAAGCAAAATAATTGAAGTACCAATAAATTAACAATTTATATACTGTTTTCCTTAGAAAATTGTTTTGTTTGTTTTTATACTATTTTATTTTAAATTGTTTTTATTTTGGTATACATTATAACATAAACAATTTTTATATATCTAATATATATAATATTTAATATATTTAAATATAAGTTTATATAATATCAATACTTGAGGTATAGCTAGTTAGTGAAATCATTAAGTAAACAATGTTTTAAATAAGTTGATCTAATATATAACATTAAATTATGTGTTTAGATAAATACCTAAATAATCAGCACATAATTTAACTAAGATTTTATTCAAAAAATTGTCTCGTAAGAAAACATAAAGTACTACATACATACATATGATTTTAAGAATTGTATAAAACACAAACGAGTATTAGCTTCGAGATTATTGCATGCATATTATATTTATTTATATACTGGTTGTCGAAGTCGAAAACATAAATTCGTAGAGATTTTTTATTAGTACTTTTTTTAAAGACAATTAGTATGAAGATTAAGTGAGACGGTGAGCTTTGCTTACTGTTTAGTCTATATGAGATTTATATAATATTAGATTGTTACACGATAGGTGAAAGTAACATATTTAGGTACGAGATGGTTAGGCGCACGAGCGTAGCGAGGGCGCTTGTAATTCGATTGTCTAAATAGGCTTCTAACGTCACTGATAGTAAATATTCAGCTCAAATTTATGTAAATTAAATAATAATTTAGTGAAAAATAAGTGTAAAATTATGTTACAAAATTGATGATATTCATCTAATATATAAAATTCTCGTGTCACAGTTTTCGTTGCCATACTCCTCCGAAACGGCTTGACCGATTTTGATGAAATTTTTTGTGCTTATCCGGTATCTATGAGAATCGGCCAACATCTATTTTTCATCCCCCTAAATGTTAGGGGTAGTCCACCCCTAATTTTTTTTTTTTAGACAAAATTTTTAATTTCTATTTTTTTATGATACAACATACAAAAATACATACAACCCTAGATTTTCAACCCTCTACGATCAATCCCTATTTTTTACCGGGCAGGACGACGTCTGCCGGGACAGCTAGTCTAATATATAAAATTCTCGTGTCACAGTTTTCGTTGCCATACTCCTTCGAAACGGCTTGACCGATTTTGATGAAATTTTTTGTGCTTATCCGGTATCTATGAGAATCGGCCAACATCTATTTTTCATCCCCCTAAATGTTAGGGGTAGTCCACCTCTAAAATTTTTTTTAATTTTTTTAGACAAAATTTTTAATTTCTATTTTTTTATGATACAACATACAAAAATACATACAACCCTAGATTTTCAACCCTCTACGATCAACACCTATTTTTTACCGGGCAGGACGACGTCTGCCGGGACAGCTAGTTTATTATAATTTATTTATGCCGCGCTTTAACAGTAGCTTTTGGGACACGAGTCGCATCTATTACTGTGGTTCGCATAGTTTTCTAAAAAGTTTGACAGCAGGAAGAATCATTTCCCAGGGACGAAAAGTGCTTGTTTTCATCCCTGTGATCAGGCATTTCCAAGCGTATTTTCAGACTATGAGAAATGAAAACGAATTTTCAAATATATAATTATAGTTGTTGTTGCCACTGCTGTCACATGACTTACTCATCTCGTCATCAACGGCTAACAATTTTTTTTTATATTTCAGATTTGGGATGCCAATCACATAGTCAACAAGCAAACGTTGTTGTAAAGGTAACATTCTATACATTCGTTTGTACCACCGCTCTTTTATGTAGATACTTCCAATCTTTTTTTTCTTGAATTGTTTAAAGTATGAATGTGATAGACAACTGCTGCAAAATTTTGATACGAATTGTCTTATGATAAAAGTCGTGTTTCGCTGCTACTGTTATTAATAAAACGTTCTTTATATCTCTTTTATTCCAAAAAGCTTCCTTTCTTATCCAAGGTGGTTTAACGTTTGGAAAGATGTGCAAAGAACACGTCATGACAAAAGCAATACTGTTTTTTATCACTACACCTTTACGTCAATAGATAAGTGGCTATTATTGTGTGGCTTCGTGCCTTTTATATCCGCATAGACCGTTTTTATTATGACAATAATACCATTAATAAACAATTTTAATACTACTGTATAGGCTCGCTCAGTGGCAGAAATCGAGCGACTACGTATTGATTTGTGACCAGATTTTTATGACCTTAGAACTTACGTGATAAGCGTTGTAGTCAAAGATATGGTGTACTACTTCTCCAGATTAGCTACATACAGTTGTACAATATCTGGTTTTGTGATTTTTTTTTAATGCGTAGTCATTAACTGTTGCTAATAGCGGCCATAAAGTTTGATTTCAATTTTACTGAGGGAAATAGAACACCTTTCATAATTATATACTTTCACACTAAGTAATATAAAACCAAATAATTATAAGTTCAATTACAATATACCATAAAACTAGCCGACCCTGCAAACGTATCCCGGCACAGTAGTAACATTATTTTTTAAATGGGGCCAATTTATCAATCCTTGGATTATATTAATATATGACTATTGCCGGATTCCTATATTTTACCAAGTATTGATTGATAGATAAAAGAATAATTTATGGTAAAATATAGAAAAGAAATAATATGTCAATTACGTATGTCGTTATAAAGTACTCGATGATCTTGATCCAGAAAAAATAATGCACATATCTGTACAGCAAATGAAGTGAGTCATCATACAACGTGAATGCTTGTCTGGACCAAACCGGTCTTCCGATCCATCGTTCATTGCCATTGCACCGTACCCGCCTCTGTCATCGAAGCTCTATTATAGCGTAATGCTAATGCCTTATTATTTCTTTCAAGTATAGTGTGCATTGAGATATTATTAGTTAGTATTACTTCACTATCATATTTTTAAATGGTTACATCATGATAATGGCGGAATAGATCAACAAAAACGCAAATGCAAAAAGCAAACTTATAAAAATTGTAATTAAAGGAAGCATGTAATTAGAATGTTTACAAGATGGCCTGATGGCCCTCTTCCCTTTCCCCTATTCCAATACTATACCCATCCGATATCTCATCCCTGTATTCCATCCTAAAAGCTGGCGCAACGCGTTGGCTACGCACCTTGTATTGCAAATGGCTATAGGCGGCGGTAACCACCTTCCATGAGCTGGGCAGTCTGCCTGTTTGTCACTTGCGCATTAATAAAAACTTAAATACATACAAAATATCTGAGATGTAATAGTTGTTACACTAAGATAATTTCTTAATTGAACATTACAAAACAGTATTCAGGTTACTGTATTGTATTATTGCGGCAATAAAATTGGTGTTTTGTAGGTGCATACACCTATGCTGCGATCTCATACATAATGTTTTTTTTTTTTTTTTTGGTGGGTAGATTAGGAAAAAGGAACATCTTTGAAAAGAACTTGTGCAATTATTTAACTTTTTTAATTAATTAAACAAGAATTAGTGAGTGATTATTATATGATTACTTACAGTTTGTAGCAACAATATCTGTCAGGTGTTATCTCCTACCAATTCACAACACAACATATTTATTTCACTTTTGTTTCTTGTAAGTACATTTTTCTACACTATGGATGCTATACAGGAAGCTATGAATCAGCTTTCTACAACATTTTCTGAACGCATGGACGCCATGGAGGGTGAACTACACAAAGGTGCACCATCAAACACTTCTACTTCTGCTCTGAGTACTGACTTCTACAATTTTAAGACTTTTATATTGAAGTCTCTTCGGGCTCTACAGGAGCAGATAGATCTTGTGCAGCAGTCGATTGACCAGGTGGAGATGCGGTCTAGAAGAAAAATTCTTTTGTTACACGGAGTCCCCGAGAATAAGCAAGAAGATACCACAACTGTTGTTACTAACATCATTTGTGAAAAACTGAAGTTAGAAGGCTTCAAAGAAACCGACATTCGCCGGTCGCACAGAATGGGTAAGGCACCAGCTCCAGCCGAGCGTCCTCGACCTATTCTATTCAAGCTCTGTGATGCAGTGGATCGTAGCAAAATCTGGTTTGCTAAAACTAAGCTCAAGGGCACCGGGATTACCATGTCGGAGTTTCTGACTAAACGACGACATCAACTCTTTATCCAGGCTAGACAGCGCTTGGGAGTCAGAAATTGCTGGACGCGGGAGGGCACTATCTATGTGTTAGCCCGCGACGGTACACGACAACGCATCGAAAAGTTAATCGACCTGGAAAGCTTCCCCGCGTCGTCTAATTTAGATCATGGAGTAGCACAGGTTGTGACCAAAGAACCTGTAGTTGTTCCCAAAACTCGTCGTCCAACAGCAGGAGTTAAGAAATAGCGATTCTCAAACGAGCCTTTTGCTTGTTTTATTTCGCTCCACTTTATACATTTCCGTTTATTAATTGTTCTGTACTCCATTTCTCGTTGTGTAATTTATAAACTATGAAAAAATCTTATTATTTTTATAACTCTCGTTCTTTTATACTTTACGCACATTGATTTTATGTTAATTTAATTATGTTGGTTTGTTTACCTTTTTTTATCTACTCTTTTTTTTTTCTTTTCTCGTAATACTGTCATAATTGTCAATGTCATTCATATAATTTAATTTTTTCCTTGTGTCTTTTGTTGCGTTTTGTTTTTGCTATAATTGTGTTGTTATACACTTTGTGTCAGCTATCTCATCCGCACACCTGGCAGATACATTCTGATTGTATTTTATTTTTATTTTTTTTGAAACATTATTTGTGTATTATTATATATTTGATTATTTATATATTTGAAATTGTAATTTATTTATATAAAGTATTTATTTTATTCTATGGATAATTATGAAAGTTATAGTGATTCTGACTCAGATTTTCATTCCTGTTTGTCTTCATCTGACAGTTCACATGGCAGCAACCATGATTTACCTTCACTGCAAGAAGAAATTGAAAATCAATTTTCAGGCCTTTCCCGTAATTTCAATGTGGCACACATAAATGCTCAGAGTATTCCAGCTCATTTCCCCGATATGCTGGCGTCGTTTAGTCATGATTATTTGCACGCTGTATTAGTGTCGGAATCCTGGCTTAAACCTTGCCTGTCCTCTACTTCGTATACTTTGCCAGGATATCGACTACTCAGAAATGACCGTATCGGTACTGGTGGTGGAGGCGTTGCTATATACTTGCGCTCCCATCTTGCATACAAAATTTTAAGTGCATCCTCACAACCCCCAACACCGGATAACGGCGAGTATTTGTTTATAGAAGTAGAACTTGCGCATACCAAGATCTTACTAGGAGTATTTTACGCGTCGTCTATTCGCATTAATTACTTCTCCTCCTTTGAAACTTTACTAGAAAAATTTTCTCCTTCATATACGCATAGTATCATAATGGGTGATTTCAATACCTGTCTCCTTAAACAAGACCATCGTTCTTCTACTTTAGAAACTTTAACAAGATCTCTTAACATACATATTCTTCCTCTGAGTGCTACTCATCGTTTCCCTAATTCATCCCCTTCTCTTCTCGACCTAATAATGGTTTCATCGCTCCCTCACGTTTCTCATTATGGTCAATGTTCGGCGGATGCTTTTTCCTATCATGACATGATTTTTCTCTCATATAACTTACATCCGCCGAAAGCCAAACCTAAAATCATCCTGCAGCGCAATTTTGGTGGCATGAGCCTAGATGCCCTACTAAAGGACGCTCAGGAAATAGACTGGTCTGGGGTGGTCAGTGCAACTACTATTGATGAGAAGGTTCATGTGTTTCATGCGGCTTTGATGAAGCTGTATGATATTCATGCACCTTTGCGCCGTATCAAGGTCAAACATTTGCCTGCACCGTGGCTTACCGATGATATTAAATCGCAGATGCACAAGAAATCTAAAGCAAAAACTAGATATAAAATGAAGCCAACCGAAGCAAACAAAGCCGCTTATGTTAGCATTCGTAATCGCTGTAATAGAGTGTGTAGGGACGCTCAACGCCGTTATATTCACGAATCAGTTCAAAATGATAATCCAGCTAAAGTATGGAAGTTTCTACGCTCTTTGGGGATTGGCAAACAAACGGAAAACTCGGTCAGTCAAACATTCAATATCGATGATTTAAATCAACATTTCTCAACTTCTTCTGACTTTGATGTAGTAATAAAGTCTGAAACTTTGAAAAGAATCTCGTCCAAGCCAACACCCAAGCATTCTCCTTTTCTTTTTAGTCGATTTACTGACAGTGATGTTAAGAAAGCTGTGCAATCCATCACATCTAATGCTGTCGGCAGTGATAGCATTAGTCGCAACATGATCCTACCCATACTGGATGTCATTAATCCTACCCTTACCCATATCCTTAATACATCCATAACCTCTTGTGTATTCCCAGCCACCTGGAAGGAAGCCCAGGTTACTCCTATTCCAAAAAAACCAAATCCCGCTTCCTTTTCTCAATTTCGTCCTATTTCCATACTACCTTTCCTTTCCAAAGTCCTCGAACGCTTAGTTCATCAGCAGCTAAGTGTTTTCCTGAACCGTAATTCCCTCTTGAATCCCTATCAGTCTGGTTTTCGTCCTGGCCACAGCACCACCACAGCCCTCATTAAAATTACAGATGACATCCGGCATGGCATGGACAATGGTTTGCTAACTGTGCTATCGCTGCTCGATTTCAGTAGTGCTTTTAATAATGTTGACTTTGAAGTGTTACTCGGCATCCTACGCTCTATTAACATATCTCCTGAAGTTATCGACTGGTTTCATAGTTACCTGTATGGACGCCGGCAGCGCATTCGAGTTGATGACGACTATTCGTCGTGGTGTGATCTCTCTGCCGGTGTTCCACAGGGCGGCGTACTATCTCCTTTATTATTCGCTGTTTTTATAAACTCAATTTCCAATGAACTTACTTCATCCTATCACCTCTATGCAGACGATCTACAAATTTACACGCAGGCACCGGTTGCTACACTAAATCAAGCAGTCGCAGCAATAAACTCTGACTTTGACCGCATATTACAATGGAGTAAATCGAATGGACTTCTTGTGAATCCTGAGAAAACTCAAGTAATTATCATCGGTAGCTCACGGATGCTGTGTAAAATTGACTGGACCTGTATGCCAACTTTTCTTTTTGATGGAAAGATTATCCCTATCAGTGATAAGGTCAAAAACCTTGGAGTTTTATTTGATAGTGAGTTGTCCTGGAGACCCCATATAACGGAGTTAAGTAGGCGGTTGTTTCTCTCCTCCAGGTCACTCTGGCGGCTGAAAAACTTCCTTCCCATCGCCACCAAAACTAAGCTTGCAGAGTCGCTACTTTTACCTATACTTGATTATGCCGACGCCAGCTATCTAGATTTAACTCAAGAACAACTTAATAAACTTGAGCGCCTCCAAAATTTTTCCATAAGGTTCATATTTGGGTTACGCAAGTATGACCACGTTTCTGAATTTCGAAAAAAACTCAAGTGGTTGCCAATTCGTTTTCGCCGGAATACTCACATTCTTTCATTGCTTTATAGTATTTTATTCATCCCTAGTACTCCACAGTATCTTAAAGAACGCTTCGAATTTATTTCTTGCTCTCACAATCTACGCCCTTCCAGTCAACATAGACTTATTACTCCTATCCATAATACAACATTCTTCAATAATTCTTTCACGGTTAAGGCTGTCCAACTTTGGAATTCATTGCCTGTTGCTGTCAGACAAGCAAAATCCCTAACAACATTTAAGAACTTGGTCAGAAAATTCTATCTGCAATATAATGATATGTAATTTTTTATAATTAATAGATATTATATTGCATATATTTATATGTTTATTATGTTTAAATAGTTGCATATTATCACAATATCTTGTATATGTATATAACTTATGTGTATATTTGTATATATAGTATAGTTATATATTTATTATTAAAATGTATGTAATCGTACAATAATTATGTATACCACCGTCGCCACTCCCAATCACAATATTCTTGCCACGGGTTGTCTGGAAGAGATCGCTTTTTAGCGATAAGACCGCCCTTTGTACACAATTAAATTATTACTAGTAGTCCGTAAGTTTTCTGTAATGGTGTACAATAAAGTGTTATCTATCTATCTATCTATCTATCTATCTAATGTTTCACATAACGATGAATGGCCTTTACCTAATTCTCATTATTCATAGCTACTAGTCTGAGCCACGTGAACTAGCCGCATACGATTTTGTATACCTAACATTTAAATAATAAATCGCCATAGTTCATGACAGTTATAGTGTTATAGCAACACAAAAAAGTGCTCCGCAGATGTGACGAATGTTCACTGTTTATCTTATTTGGCTAAATAACTCTCAATAATTTTAATAATCTCCTATTCTCGAAAACGACTCGATTTGTAAAAATCCACAACCCAATTTTTGTTGGAGGTATATTTGAAGTTTCACCATTTTTTAGTATTCTCTACCGTACTGCTTTTGAACTACAAAAGTTATTTGGGGGACGCACTACAAATTAAAATTAATATTTTTCCAAATAAATTTGCCTCTGAATATACCTCACGAAAAATACTCACCGGGATAAAAGTATCCTGTTCATGCCCGTTATCAAAAATACAATATCGGTGTGTCACGATAATATCTGATAAATCTAATATATAAAATTCTCGTGTCACAGTTTTCGTTGCCATACTCCTCCGAAACGGCTTGACCGATTTTGATGAAATTTTTTGTGCTTATCCGGTATCTATGAGAATCGGCCAACAACTATTTTTCATCCCCCTAAATGTTAGGGGTAGTCCACCCCTAAATTTTTTTAAAATTTTTTTTAGACAAAATTTTTCATTTCTATTTTTTTATGATACAACATACAAAAATACATACAACCCTAGATTTTCAACCCTCTACGATCAACCCCTATTTTTTACCGGGCAGGACGACGTCTGCCGGAACAGCTAGTAATATATAAAATTGCCTAGGCTCTAACAAAGGAACGAATAAATCATTCAAACAAAATTACTTTTAGATGTATATCATCGGTATGGATGTTATGAAAAATTGAATTCGTTAATATCGTAATACTTTTATTTCATATCCTGTGACATTTATGTCTGCGTAATTTAATACTAGCAATGTCAATCATATTGGCCTCGAAGCCTTTCCCTCTGTGACGTGGCATGACATCGGAGGCCAGCACGCACTGCAGACGGACCTACACACCAACTTGGCCATATTATTATGAACATAATCTCATCTGCACGTAATGTTGCGCACTTAAAGCGTGCCCTGGCACATAAATTGTCTCTAGAGGAATATACGCTATTCCTCAATCTCACTTACTACGCCTCTACCTTGATGTTATGCTACTAAGATATTGTGTAAAAGCGTCCAAGTAGTCACGTCGGACCACGTATGTTGAAAAAATTTATAGTGGTAATGAGCCTCCACCATTTATGAGAAATAAATGGTGGCTACGGCTATAGCTACGGAAATTATAATTATAATTCAACGCAGAATGAAGGGTTCCCTAGAGATAACCAACGTTTACTGTTTTTGTCATTTCGCTGCCAAAAGCACATTTAATCACAAATACTCCATTTCTCAAAAAAATCTGTGGATTTTGTTTAAAATAGTTTTCATTGAAAGTATTTTTATGATCTATCACCTTTTTTTCTGTATTGATTTTAAATGTTAGAGGAAGGCAGATATTTTACGACTTTGAAAGCAAACACCTTGCCATTAATCGAAGTAAATAAAAAGATTTGAAGAACATGTTGTACCTCGCCGAATCACCTACGTGTTCTTATGTTCCTGTTACTAATGTATTCAGTTTCTATTAGTATCAGATTTCAAGTAAATTTGTAATATCTGCAAAAATAGCTTGACGTCTTTCATCTATAATAAATAAGAATATAAAATTCGGTTATTACATAGGGTGTAAAATGTGAAAATATCTATAGTGTTGTATACGTTCGTGATATTAGTACACTTGTGCAGTATAAAGTTTAAACACTATTATTCGATTTTCACACAAATAATAAATACGTTTCTGATTCCTTACTCAATCATACTGTTCAAATTTTAAATTTACTTTAAAATTGAAATATTTAAATAAAACAAATTTTACCATATGCTACGATAGATATAACACTCTAATTATTGCACTCATAAGAATCAAAACTGTAACATATTCTTTTATAAATCAAATTACCCATAGCAATCAAATTGCCATATTATTGACCGCAACTTCTAAGTATGACACAAAACTAAACTAAATTCACCTTGAACGCACTCTCTGGTTCACATAAAAACAATTCACATGAAGGTCCTTGTAGCTTCAAATAATGTTTTCTGAAATTGGAGATTGGCCAAACAGAAATTAGTTACACGAGGTTACATGTATAATATCAGCGAACTGTCCGGGAACCAACATGATTCCACTCTTAAGTGTTTTTTCTTCATGCCTGCTATAGCTAGACTCAGCATAATTATTTGTGAATCTCTAAAGACAGATCGTCGTAACAAATCATCATTTCCTTTTAATTGGGATCATCGTTAATAATAAGGTATCAAAATAATATGAATTTTCTTTTCCACACCGTTCCATTATGTTACATCTGCATATTATCGTTCACACATACCGACTCTATTCTACAATTTCATTTACATTTGAATAGAAAATACTATATCACGTTTAGAAATGCTTTATCTAACAATTAGTTTTCTGTAATATAGCTTTCTCATTAAACTATCCATCAACCACGGAATAACCAAAAGACTTCTTAGTTCTTTATAAAGCATATAAATAAATCAAACATTTTATTGATTCACTATTTATCAAGGTGAATAGCTTGACCGTGACCAAAAGTACAAGACAGATTTAAAAGAAACCTTATATTGAAATGTGTACTTAATAAATGGAACATCAATTGTGTAATAATTGTACTGAGTGTGTTTGAATATTAATTAGCATTCAAATCTCTCAAAAACTGATTACAGTTAGTAATCTTTTTTATTTATTTATATAGGCCATTGGGTTGTTTACTACGTTTTGTTACCACGTTCTCGTAGAAGATACATTCCACGCTCCATCAGTAAGGTACTTTTGTTCTTTGGATTCCTGTGTCTCCAAATCTTCCCACATTTATCACAACACCTTATTTGTCTTTATTCATTTGTTACGACGTCTATTTATAATACTATCAGGATGATCTTTAGCCGGTTTTTCCATGTATTACCTCATAGAGCCGTATTGATACTAAATAAAATTGGAATAATGTGAACAGATCTAAGTCTAAAAGTAAAACGTTAATTTTTTATCGTCATCATTATTATTTTGTTGAATAAATACGTAGTTCAAAATATGGACAGGTGAAATACTTTATTACACAACAATGTTCATAGTTCATGTTCATAGAAATAATTTTAATTACTATTTAAATAATAATCACTATGTTATTTAATATTTCATTTTTATGATTCCGACGTTTCCGCCACTTTTCAGTAGGCTTGATCACGGAAGACAAAAGTTTTAAGTGTCAATGAAAAAATTAAAGTGTGAATGAATGAAGTTAAAACTTAGTTTTATTATGTGTAGTAGAAACTTAAACGAAACTTAAGAAAATAGTTTCTAACACCGTGTAAAATTTAGGCGGCTTATGTGATGATGAAACTATCTCAGTTGATTTGACTCTTAACTTATTAACTGTAACTATCCTCCTATCTATTTATTTTGTAGCTCAGTAACTCATCGTTATATATGAAAACCCGTATACATTCGTTTATATATACAGAACAATACCTTGCTCTACAGTTTTCTGTCCATTTAAATTTACAGGATCGAATCCGTTTTTAGATAAAAATTGGTGTACGTTTCTCTACGAAATGTATTCACGCGATCCGGAGCCACTTGTACACGGTGTACGGTAGCCTTTTTTATAAAGGGAAACCCGAAGGAAAATCGCAGCTGGTGTGTGGGATTCGCCAGGTCGGGGTGGCACTAGCACCTCTAGCCAGAACTAGAGATTCTATTGCCACACCAAAGTTATGAATATCCACTAAAACCACTCCTCGGTATTCCGTCTTTCTCCCTTAGTGCCAGGGCCACGGGTATAGCAGCTTAGCCCCTCCGCTGGCCCTGACAAGACGGTGGCCCAATGGCCTAATCCACTGCTGGGGCACAGTGGAGTGGTCTGTAACGCGCCCCAGAGGAGAGCTGAACGCGCACAGAATACGTCGCGCCTGCGTCTCAACGGCATAATGGCGGATGAGAATTCTTTGCCCAGGGACCCTCCCCCCCCCCCCACCCCACCGCGCCGCCAACTTAAGGCGGCCGAAGGTACAAGCTGAACCTATGGCGCCAACCCGTCCTCCTTTAGCGAGAGTGGAGCAGAAACTTAGCAAGCTAACGTACCCGCTCGCTAAAGGCGGAGACGGCGTCCCATCCGCGGGGTCTTCCGACCATGGTGCGATCCACGACTGGAAGCGAGAGTTCTGGTCCGGTAATTATACGGTAGCCTATGACTACTCTACTATTAGATATGTGGTTCATAATGATCTTATCAAACATGTTTTAGTAGATAGCCCATATATCAGTAAATTGTTAATTCTGTAAAAAGTTTTTGAGTTTTCAGTAGATGTCGCATTGGCGTGTCAGAATTTTCCCAATGAAATCGCTCCATGCCATCAAGCGTACCGTTGTGCTATAAAAAGATTGTTGACCTGTTTCATTCGTGCGATCTCCCTGGGCTTTGATGACCAAAGTCAGAAAAAATTACGAAACAATCTCACTTTTTTGTCATTACGTGATGACAAATACAAACGTAAAGCTGTTATTGCATTGACCTTTCAATAAAATAAACTTATTCATATTACTTTATTTTACCACTACTTAGTAACATTAATCATAATATCATTTACATAACGCATAATTAATATCCAGTAATACGTAAGTATTATTTAAATAAGACGTTGCATTTATGATGATCAGAAATATTTCATACTTTAAATAAACACGTCCAGCCACATCAGAGCCACAGTAAGTGTTGTAGCCCCTGCATACGACCTGCGGCAGTTGAGCGAAGTGAAATTTTGGCATCCGTCCTATTCTGCAAAATTGTTACGTAACAATGCAGGTACCCCACGATAAAACAGGATGTTTAGTCGATTTTTATCGTAGTCATGTCTTTTATCTCGTAATAAGAAACATCTGCTATACTGTCATCGTGTTTAATAGCTAGTATAAAGGAGCGACTGGATAATATTTTCCATGTGTACAAATAATGTTGACTCATATTGGTAATTCCGATAATGATACTAGATTAAAAGTAATTTCTATTTGTAATATAATACAGATATACATAAATAATAGATATACTTCATTGTACACCAATACAAACGTGAACTTACAGACTAAAATAATATTATAGTAATAATGAAACGCATACTTATTGACACAAAATTTTTGCATACATTTTCGTCTGAAACATTAGACTACTAGTATCTAAAGTAGGGCAGGGCAAGCTTGCAAAAGGACAATAAGGGTGTTTTAACGCAATGGTGTTAATTCTTTCCAGTGACTTGAATACATTAAAATCTATGAAACAAAATATAAAGTTAGTATTAAAAACAATTACAAAGTAGTTGAATTAGTGATACACATATATGACGTGTAATAGACATTAGCTATGGATTTTATCTGCTGGTCTTATAGTTGCTCATATTAAATCTACCGCCACTTGTAACTACGTGTAAAGTAGTACAATTACGGATTCTTGCGGGTGGACAGTTATTGATCGTTACACAAACCGTGAGAGATTGGAGTTCATTCAAGTTCCGTTTAGACTGGTTCCTGACATGTCGGTACGGCATCGTTGCACACGACTTCTGTTTGTATGGGAGCGATAATACATACATCTCTGGCCAAAGGATCCAATAGAAATGTTATAATCTCAACCATATCGTAGAACCTCACATAGTTTTGGTCGTCTTTATAATATCCAATAGAAAAATGAATAAGACCCAATATTGAAACAAACTGGCCGACGATCTCACTTCGAAATATAAGTGGTATAAATTAACATAACGAAAATAATAATTAATTGGGCGAGTATGCAAATTTTGACCGTTGCTGAGCCAAATACATATCACATTGGTCACCTGTAAAGTAGTAGGTTTTTTTGGAAGGTATGTTGGCTGCGATTTCAAGCTTCTTTATTTACCCGAATAGCCGCGATATTCGTATATAAACTGCATAGCTTATGTTCATAAATCCTGTTATTGTGGTAATCCATTACTCGTATTTTGCTTTCATTTAAAAAAATAAATCAGTTTGTTTAAAGGAAAACAATATTTTGACTAGGAAAAGGGTTGCTGATTTATATCACTTCAATTTTAACATGAATTGTATAAAGCAGCCAATTGCATGTCGCATAACTCACATTTAATTTAAGTAAAGTTAATTAAAGTAAAATTAATGAATGTCCATTTCGTGGTTTTCACTAAGAAATATCAAAAAACTTAAACCGACATTGTTTAAATTAATTTTCGTTGCATATTTGTGACCTCACTACAACCTAAAATTTACCTTCTTTAAAAGTAAGTGGAAAAACAATTTCTTCAGAATGGAAGCTGATTAGCTATTGAATTAAATAAAAGACGTCACTAAGGAACATTGTTATAATTTTTCAAGTTCTCAGTAACAATAGAATTAGTATGTACACATAAAAAAAATTAACCATCAGGTACATGTTAGCCGCCAACCCACATCTTTATTTCTTTAAGATTTCACTACAGCACTGTATAGTTGCGTATAGATTATCCTACTATGTAAACTGCGTCTTCATAGACCTAGTAGTTTGGGTCTATGTGGACACCATTTCCGTCTGTCCATCTTTGTATGACTGTGATGTAGAATAACAAACGAACGAACGAATATGAAGATTTCATAAGGATTCCGTTTTTCCCACAATGGCTAAAGAATCCTAAAAACATGGCTTGAGAAATTATAGTTATTTGATTCTTCTTTTAAGAAAGTCAGGTCACATGTCTTATGACTGACTTTTAAATGAAAAAGTTTACCCTATAGTTTCGCACTTGAAGCAAATGTGTGATAAATACAACGCTTTTATCTAAGTGTTATAATTATAACCAATCCGGAGCGTACAATACAAAAGTATAGTATATTTGAACAACGCTGGGGGTCAATCTCAGGGAACTAACGGTAGCCAATAATAACACTAGCTTGAGTCATATTGTTTTAGTAAATTGTAGATACCTACTTATTTTAAATGAAATAAATAAAAATATTTTCGCACTTTCTGGTTTTGCCAGTAGTATATGATATCATCGATGTGATTATATACACAGTCATTATTATAATCTATACCAATAATATTATTAAAACGTTTTTGTGATTGCAAATTAAATGCCAAAAATTAAGTGAAAGCTGCTATTTATACGATGTTCAATTATAACATTATAACCATATTGAGAATTTTGTCTGCCTGTTTGAAGGTTTCCCTCGATAAGCACCGAAACATCCCAATATCAATGAAAATGTTATAGATTAAAATTGGAATATTCTAATTGAATTTTATAGAACCCTATAAGAAATCTTGTAAGATTCAGAAGACAAATACTTATTAATGACTATTACTGTCATTTACGGATATCCTGACCAACATGCCGCATAAAACCTGGCTGTAGTAGGAAGTACTAAGGAACTGACAGTTTAGTCTAATTAGACCTATTTTTTCTTAAATCAACCCTTAAAATTCTGTACCTGTTGTTTTGTATTTTAGAACAAAATAAAAGGTGTTATTTTTCCAAACCCGAGCACACGAAGTTAGGCACAGCTAGTAATAATACCTGTTCAGCTGTTTTTATATATAAACAGAGAAAGCTAACCGCCGAAATGGAGGCGTCAACCTGACCTTGTCGTGTCAACTTATGTAGCATTAATATATACCTTTGTATACATTTGAATGCCAAAAGTTCGCTTAATCGTTCATTATTGCTGCATGGGTTTAGCTGTTTGATATAAGTATTTAGCGGGTGCTAGACATGCGAACAAACTATACGTATTCCTTATTTGAAGAATTGTTTACGCGTACTTACGATGACAGGCGAAAACGGTCGTCGGGTCGTAAGTATGCTTAATTACGCGCACGTGTATCCCCCCCATTAAAATCTTTGAATTAAATGCATGTTATCTTGACAAATACAATCTTGAAGTCTTCCAAGTCACGAGTGAATAGGTATCTTCTAGGTAAGCGTGCTCTATCCTAGACTGTGTCATCACTCAACATCAGGTGAGACAGTGGTCAAAAGCAAACCTATGCTTCCATTTTAAAAAAATCACATATTTTAAGCTTTATGATATAAATCAGAATTTTGACATAAATTAACTTGCAATCAATTTAAATTGGTTGCAAAGATATATGCAACTTGTTAATTTAATTGGCAAACTGCACTATAAAACGTAGTTGCACAGCACTACCACTCCACTCAATTACTCATACTCACGTAAGATGTGGGTGTGTTATGGCATGACAAAGCTAATTATAACTACACACTGACCGGCTGCTTAGTGCTATCGTACATTGTTGACGTGTCAAATATTCGAAACCTAGCATTTTGGCGTACTGGATGTATTTCTACGTGTCTAAGTCCCTTTGTGTTCGTCATTATCTTTCTTAAATCTAATTTAAGGTTTACGCATTACCAATTTTGAATTGAAAGTTTGTTATGGACCAACTGCAAATATTTTGTTTACCAATAATCTCATTTACACGAAGTATTTCGTATTTTTACTTAATGTTACTTTTGAATTTTATGACACAAAAACCGTATTAAGGTACGAAGTACGGTACATACGAAGTAACAACTAATCTATGTATTGCAACATAAAACCTAATTCCATTATCTCTGGTCATTCGGGGATCCCAATAGAAATATCAGTGCTTTATTAGAAATATTATAACCCAAATATTCAGCAATAATTCCCGGATTTAAAATTCTGACAATCTTAGTCTACATTGTTGTCATTCATTAACAAAGTTTGTCATTCATCTATGTTTTGGAACCGCCATTATGGTGTAGTCAAATGAATATCACTCGTAGTTGTCAGAATGTCGACACTAGTTTTCTTGCGTTACCATGCACGTATTCACACAACAATCCTTCTAGCCGTAGAGTCTAAAATCTAGACTATTCTAGACTTTACATAACGTTTGGTAATAAACTTTACACCCAGTTTACCCTCTGCATTACACTGATTGTTTAAAAAGGGCTTCATAATATTTCTTCGAGTTCCCAATGACCACTTTTTATCTAATAGGCCTTCTGGCTGTTAACTTGCTTCAGTAGATATAAATAGTAGATTGTTACACAAGAGGTGAAAGTGACCTATTTAGGCATGAGATGGTTTGGCACACGCGTTTAGCGAGGTTGCTAATAGTTTGAGTACCTAAATATGCCTTTCACACGAAGTTAACACCGTGCTTTTTATTTCAAATATAAGGAAAGTAAATAAAAACTGAATAGTTTAACAAACAACCACTACTGTATTCAAAATAGGCGTTAAATCTATATCTAAATCTCATGAACTCATTGAATACTTCACATATGAAACGTCAAGTAAACTTTTTCTACTAGCCAGTATTTTTTGTTGTTGTTAATAATGATAAATATTTAGCTCAAATTTATGTAAATTCAACAATAATATAGTTAGTTAAAAGTAATTTATAAGTGTAAAATGATGTAACAATATTGTTTATATTATTTTTATTACAAGGTATGCCGCGATTTAACAGTGGGTGTAAATAAAATTAACATGAGTTGCATGTATAATCTATCTGTAATCTGTTTGGAATAGTTAAAAAAAGTGACATCAGGGAAAATTGTTTCCCAGAGATGAAGTACTGTTTTCATCCCTGTGACCAGGCAAGTCCAAGAGTTGTTTGAGAATATGAAAAATGATATTATTGTTGTTACAGGTGGAGAAGTTTCGTGGATATTGGCATGGGCGAGCGGTGAGACCCGAAGTGTTGCAACAAAATGACGGAGGTGGAAAGACAACAGAATACGGGCGGCACCAATGCCGCCCCGCAGCACAGAAAAGGACACAGGTTTGTTTACAATCTAAGTGCTGATATATATGCGTTGCGGCGGTGGCGAAAAGTTTATTGTATGCCACACGATGGACTCCGGCGCAACGCCGCACGCACGTCGGATCTCAACCTTCGAAACGAAGCGGGGAGCGGTGTATCTTAGACAACTATATTACAGGAAATAACGAAAAGTCCTTTCGCGAAATTTACCCTACCAGTAATTGAACCCCAGAACTCTGCGTTCAAGTGTACTAAGCGAGCCAACGCTTAGACCACTGAACCACAGAGGCTGTCCGGAATGGCGAAGTCCGCATCGTGAAACGTTTATCAAAGTTACTAATGGCCGGTTCTTATAAGATGTAGGAACGGGTTGTAAACCATTGTCAGACAGTGGAACAGTTATTCCTCGACGTGCTTTATAAAACAAAACAAATCGTATTTGCTTGCAAATGGTATCACAGATAGCCTTGAAGCAACGACAAACTTGTTTATTTCTATAGATAGTTTTGAATTAACAATATGAACACTGTAAACCATACAGACAAGCTAGTAATAGGCACAGTCTACAGTGTAACACCGTTTTATTTCATTTGTTTTACTGTTAGAACGGCCATCATAAAAACTGATGTGTATAGCGAATTATGTTTGTAGAGAGGTACAAGCGCATCGATTGCCAACCAAAATACATTGTATACGGACAAGCTGAAAAAATAACGCCTGTTTTTTTTTAACATATTATACAATGTATAAATACGCATCTCTACGCGTGTTATAATTTCCGAGTTTTTATCAAGAGCACCGTGTTCTTAAATATATTTATGATCATTGTTTTTCAATTCGCTATAAGAGTAGGCAAAAGGACTATGACTATAACTCCTAGTCAGATAATTTATTTCACTAAATTGTTGGTTTCTGATTGATACCAAATAGTGGGAGTCCTTGGGGCACTTTGAAACGTCGCATTTCACTGAACAGTTAAAGTTATCTATACATTCTGAAAAGAAAAATGCCACAGCAAAGGCTTTAAAGTTCCCGTTGAAAACACATCTTAATGACGTATATTATTTGCAAGATTGCATGTTATGTGAGCAATGCTTCTATGTTCTTGTTTTATAGTACATAATATAATGTTATAACATCCGGCAATACATTTTAAACTTAACATAATTCATTGTGAATTATTATTATGACCCATTTCTTGCCTGTGATTGCATATTCCAATTGACCCCATTGATGTATCAAGACAGATGTTCAATGAACTTTATGTTTTACTTTTACATATAAATTATTTAGTACATATATAAGAACAATATATTGACTGCCATCGAGTGTAGTGTATTTCGCTACAATTGCTTATTTTGTGCTAAACTTTAGATTTCAGTTAATCAACTGTAATTTATGTCATCATTCTAGCGTTAAATTCCAGGCGTTCGGAGCGTTCGCTTTGCTACATTTCCTTCTCCACTTCGCGCGGTCTTCAACATTCCTTATTAGTGGATGATTGTCAAGCATTGTTACCCCTCAGGAATTCGAACCAGTATTTCTTGGGCTTATCCCTATAGCATTTTTGATTTGTTGATTTATTGGGAAAGTCTAAAGATACATGTATTAATCATTTGCTACGGAGTTCATTTTTATTTTGTACACTAGCTGTGCCCGTCACTTCAACCCCTTGGATTTTTTTCTCGGAATCCTTAAAAAAGTAGCCAAGTGACTCTTTATAACATCAGCTATCTGCCAGTGAAAATCCTGTCAAATTCAGTAGCCGTTTCCGGGATTAGCCAGAACATCCTGACAGACAAAAATTTTATAAATATATTTTTTTATATAAATACCGTATTATTCATATGCATTTAATAAAAAGCTGTTATTTTGATATAACAAACAGACACTTTACATCTATATATCTGAATATCCTAGCATGTGCAAGCGAAACTACGTCCGTGTTCGTGTCCGTGTGTTGTTGAAAGAAGGAAAAATATTTCTAGTCGCAAATAAATGCACACACATAAAATATACGGATTTTTAGATTTAGTTGCTATGACCACAACGACCTACTTGTTAGTATCCGTATAGTAGTTATCCGTGCAGGAACGGAGAAAGAATACAAATTCCTGCGGCCGGGCGGCCTGTCGTAAGAGGCGACAAAACAACCCACAGCCAGGTGGTAGGGCATTTGCCCGACTGGATGGCTACCACCCCTGGTCTAAAGTATGTCGCCATAACAACCCTTAGTCGTGTTCCGGCATTAGTGACCAGGCTCCAATCTCCTTCAAGAGAGCAGCAGCGCATTAGTAGTACCTTTGGTGTTACAAATGTCCATAGGCGATGGTAACCGCTATCCATCAAGTGGGCCGTCTGCCTGTCTGCTGACCTCCTGCAATAAAAAAAAATAGTAAATTGAAACAGCAGCATCAAAAAACGACGTCATTTATTGGGATAAATAGTATCCTAAATGCTGACCTGGGATATAAATCAGCTCTGTGAAAAGTTTCATTTAAATCCGTTCAGTGGTTTTCACGTGATGCTCTAACAGACTAACAGAAGAAAATTCAAAAAAATGCATTTTCGAATCCTGCTGGTCCGAACTCGCCCTTCTGATTTTTTTTATTGTAAAAACAAACGCATTGTCCAAAATCGACACCCTCCAGCTGATTTATTACATTATAGATAGATTGATTTTATAACTTTTGCTATTGCGATTAGCGAATGCAAGTACTAACGGTAATCAGTTATCAACGTTACACATTTATTTACAATGAATGTTGTAACGTCAGTCGTGTGTTATTAAATTATTCTTGTTTGTATTGTTTGTGTATATTTTGATTGAATACAATAAATGTCAGAATTTATCACATGTGAGTCATAGATTTTTAACAGAAAATTATTATCATGATTTTTATTCGAGCCTGCGTTGTAGATAAGATATGTCGTGATATCACTGATAACAGTAGGTTTGCAACACCAGCTGGCCCATATTCCGGCTTTTGTTATATATAATGATATCATTTGCAGTTAACACGGCTTTAGGATTACACACCGACGTCCTAAGACTTTGCTTGTTTGCGTTATTTTACGCATATGACGTAAAGTTCTTTAATTTATCAGCATGAATAACAACAAGTCTTTAAGAATACTTTATTATGTTTGTGAATTTGATAGGGCGTTTCAGTGATTCATGAGAAATATTAAAGATTTTGAAAACATTATTTAAAAACTGTGAGTGAGTATTCATTATGGGAGAAAAATCGTTGGAACACCAATGTCTGTTGGTGGAGAGGTACACAACACATTCATTCGATATTTTTGTTACGTATATAATATTATATATTGAAACACTGTACTTGAACTAATTTTACAATTGTACTTGAACTATTTTTAACACTAGGCAGAATAATACAATGTGAATTTAGCGTGAGGAAACAGAAGCAATAATAAGAATTTTTCTACGTTGTAATTGAAACAATATAACAGTTCTCACAGTATCGTTGTTATTGTTGAACTTGATACTTTTACAAAGTTATTCATAAACTATAATTAGTGGGTTCGATAAACTTTAGTAAAGTAGGTGGCTTTGTGCGAGTCGAACTTGAAAGGTTCGGCTTAAAAGAAAATGCGGAAATAAGGGATAATCAACTTAGATCATAGATATAGTTTTTTTTTGTTTATATTTTTTTTTAGCATGGATGATTATCGAATTGCAACAATCGCCGGCCACTGTTACAATATAGCTTACTTACTATATTTTTAATTTTATATTTTTCCTAAATTCCATAAATCACAACGACATAATATATTCATTTATAACGGTTTTAAAAAAAAGCATACCAATATGTAAAATTGACCTACTTATAACATGTGGAATAAATAATAAATTCTACTTATGCAGTTTTCTCATACATTTTCATTACGTACGTGTAAGGTCATTCTATTTTTCATGAAAATTAAAGACAGTTTGGGATTAATTCCGGTTTATCAATGTAAAACTTTGGATATATAGGAGCTAACATCATCCAGGGTCTTCTTCCTCGGTTTGTGATGAGGAGGTTGGGGCCTCGAGGTATACCTCTTTACCCCGGCTGCAACTCAGTGGGCAACTACCCACCGGTAACTGGGTTTGGAGCTGCTGGAGTTTTCACCGCATGGCGATGACTTCACAGCAGCTCTCGTTGGCCAATCTGCGGCGTTCGGTGGCCTTCGCGGGCTTTCCGCTGGCTACTTCCGCGGCTTAGTTGGCCATTCATTGGCGTTCGGTGGCCATCTCAGGCTTTAGGTGGCCATGGCTTATATTTTGGATCTCCGAGTAGTTGAGCACAGCGCGTACCAAGCCGGGGCCGCATATGTGAGCCTTGAGCGGAGATAAGTCTTATAGACCCCAGAGCTAACAATCGATTTTTGTACTTTTTACAATATTTAAAACGCGAACTTTTGAATTTTTTGTTTGCCTTTGTTTTGCTTAAAAAGATATTTTTACAAATTTCATATCTCTAGCCTCAGTAGTTCCTAGTTGTTTTAACATACAGGAATAGTGATCGCTCTCTCTTTCTCTTAGAGACCGGACTAAGACCGTTATGGGTTTATTTTTACCTTTAAATAAATAATAATGTACCTACTTTTCAAACGTTATACCGTCGTGTATTTTTATCTGATAATATTAATTAGGCATATTTTTAAATAAGTCAAATAAATTTCCCGTTAGCAATGCTAATCAATATTGTTTTTGTAGAATAAATTATTTTACTAGCGTATATTTTTAATTGCTGTAAAGTGGTTTCAAATTAGTATAATTCGCGACATAGTTCATAGTTAGCGAACATGGCTGCGCATTAGACGCTTTTTCACACGAAATCAGGTATTTATTGCGCATTCTTCTTCAAATGGTCTCGAAAGGCCTATAACACTTATGTAGTTTGGAAGCTATTTTATGTCGCAAATTAAACTGGTGTTTCTTTCTCCGTAAAGGAGGCAAGAATCCATGTACGCTATGACTGGATTGTATGCCGAGTCGGGTTGTGCGGAAGGTGCTGGCGACGACGCCGCGGGTCCCAGCACGCCGCCGTTGCCTTCGCACCCGCCAAGGGAGTCCATCAAATGCCACAGTCGGAACCCATCTGCGGGAATATGCGACAGGTAATATCCATATATGTCACAAATCTTCTATTTCCAACCTTAGGTCTGTTTGAAACAGAATTGAGTGGGATCATCAATCCATAACTAACTTTGTTTGTTATTTCTTTTAAGCAATAGGAAAGAACCGATCGTCATGAGCAGATCTCACGACGATCGGTTCTTACTCAGTATATAATTACTTTTTTCTTCTTCATCCAGTCGCTGTCCACTACTCGCCCTACGTCCAGGGAGATCTATGCTTCCCCAAGTTTGCGCTAAATATCCCGGTCTGCCGTCTATAATTTCGATGACGGTTAAAAAATCATTCAATAATTTTCAATGTTCATCACATAGAATAATTTTTCAAATCTAGTTTCCGAATATAGAAACACAATGAAAAAACATAAAGTCTGTCGTGTTGCAAATATCTATAGACAATGGTTATCATATTGCATAAAGTTGGCCTCCTGAAATTTTTCCGTAAAACAATTAAATATCTACATATAAAATGTTATATTGCATGGTCAAGTAACCGAGCATTAAAAAAACAAAATGAATACCATAAATACTGCCAAGCTGATTTTTAGCGTTTAACCATAAAAGGTACCAATTTACTTTGTAACTTTCGCTATTCACAGGGACCGCGAACGAGACAAGGAGAGGGAAAAGCCTCGACAAATATTCCAGAAATATTAGACATTCCTCATGACACACGAGATTGCGGTATCTTGTCGTGGAGACCGCTATTCATTCAGAGATTTTCTAGTATTAAAGTAAGATATCCATTTATTTTTCGGCTCTGATAATTTATGGTTTATTGTTTCTGCCACTAATCGAAATGTTCTTTTCAGGTGTTCGTTTTCTTTCTGTCATTTTTGGTGACGCTACAACAAGCTTTAAGCTCTGGTTACATAAATTCAGTGATAACAACAATCGAAAAACGGTTCGAGATTCCATCGAGTCTCTCGGGGTTAATAGCGAGTAGCTACGAAATCGGAAATGTCATTACCGTGATCTTCGTTTCGTATCTCGGCAGCAGGAGACACATTCCAGTTTGGATAGCAGTTGGTAAATTACTTTTTAATTCATGTAATCATATGACTGTGTATGTGACTAGATCGTAGCATGAAAACAATTTTGAATTTTTTTTAGGTGCTGTCATTATGGGTATCGGGTCATTAGTGTTTGTCGTGCCGCATTTCATTGCGGAAGTGAATGGGGAAACTTTGATGAACAATAAATCGGAGGATAACATCTGTCGACTGCCGGGAGCTCTTGATCAGGAGATGAGTTTGGGACACCTTTCGCAAGCTCTGCCACCGAGCAATTTGAGACCCGACAACTGCATCAAAGTACGTTAACACTACACCCTAAAACAGTTGCATTGCTTACATACAACATACACCTCAAGTTCCTTTTTTATAATATCTATCTCATGCGCTTGGGTTCAAATTATAATATTGACTGTATCATATGGACGAAATTCTTTTTTAGTTTTGATGAATTACCATGTAAAAGATCACATTGCATTTTATAAGTATAGTTCTGGAATAAGTCGTAGAAGTATCTAAAGAACTCGCGTTTCATTCCAACGAAGTGGGTTAGAATTCTGACAAGGGAACATGCACTACTTATCAATTTCTGAGCTAATAATTATATTATTACATGTTGACAATAAAGGAAACTGATTATGATACCTAGTCCTACATATAGAATACCGATGTATAAAACCTAGGACAAACTTGTCGGGCATGATGTCGTTTTCCCTAAAGTGGCATAAGCAGGATAAGGATGATGACCATGACATTCATGGTCTGATATTTTTTAGATTACGGATCCAAATTACTTAGGATTATTAAATAAAAAAACTACTTACACATTCTCTCAACGTGGCTTCGCTTGAGTAAATTTCGGACCCAAATTCCAGGGAAACTAGCCATATGTTCAGGTTAAACTCACTTTCACTCATAGTCTTCATATGGACGGAATATCATTAAAATCTGCCCATTTAAAAGAATTTGTTCAATTTCATATTTATTTATTACGATGGATATTTTTTCCCGGACAGAGTACGCCGAGCACTTTTATGCCTGTGATGGTATTCGTGGTTGCTCAGCTGCTGCTCGGGTGCGGCGGCTCGCCCCTCCTCACCCTGGGGACGACTTACGTGGACGACCATGTGCGCCCGGAGTCATCCAGCATGTATATCGGTGAGACATATTATGAAACAGAATTAGGTGAAAGTCTAATTTACCGTTTAAGGTCAGGCCATTTGGGCCGGACCAATCGCAACCTAATTACAAATTAAAGTAGGTATGTGGTTTCGTACAATAAATTACTTATATAATAGTTGGTTTTATGAGAATAATTTAATTGTAAATATTAAGGTTTCATAACTTAGCTGCTAAAACCTCTGCTTCTTATTCCAAATTGTTCGATTCTTAGCTCTCGAGCATGCTTAGGCAGCTTTTATGACTTATTACACGTATATATTACAATTCCCATGTGTTTGGCAATGAAGGCAAATATTATGAAAAACAACGAAATAACCGAGGATGAAAACTGTATTGGACAAGCGTAGTTGATAAACGGTTACTCTAAACGCTAGGAGGCTCGAAGCCAACAGTGGTTATATAACACCAGCATATTTGTATGTTATAGAGAACAAGCGAACTTACATACATTAGGCAACCCAATGGAACGTATCCATACTACGTGGCCCACTTTTTTACTTTTTTTTTCAACAGTCCCAATTTAGTTTTAACGTAGTAATTCATAAATAGGGCATTATTTTTTTCCGACATAAGTAAAAAAAAATAGTTCATATTTGTCTTTATTAATACCGCTTACCGTGTGACGCCAAGGGTTCGTACATACCTGTAATAACACTCCCTGCGCCTCTGCTGCCATGCGTGGTATTTTGAAAACCACCCTCGGAATAAACCATGTATTATTGGTACCTTCCCTAATACATGGCTCATTCTGAGTTCTCCCATATATTATTATGGCAGATTTTTCTTAAGTTTTATATGCTACATCTCTTTTTTTCTCGTCGGCTAATTACGAAACTGTTACTGTGGCGACAAAACGCACAATCTTATCGAGTTAAGGTTTACAAATAGCGAGAGTGGAGACAAAGGACTTCGTAAATTAGGTTGTTGAACTTATACGCGTATCACAGTTGGCATGACATCGCAGCATGTGAGGTTATGCACGTAATATATGACATTCCGTGTCCAAAATGAACAAAAGAATAGCTGCTGTCAGTGTTATGTTATTTTATTCAAAGAACAGTAAATAAAGGTTTTTAGGTTACCAAATACTTAAAGGTAAAAAGGTATATGTACCTACTTATGGACTCACTTCGGTCTCCAAAGCGCTAACATTAGATAATAATATAATAAAAATTGGCGCAATTATTTATGGTTAGTATTTGAATATCCATTTATGTATAGTGTCAATATTTTAACCCATGTTTATTTTATAATCATCAATACGTAGTTTACTTAAATTTATTTACAACAATCTCTTGACATTTTGAAAATTGAATAGACTTCCTATTCACATTTTTTTTATTTGAGAAGAATAAATAATAATTATCGGTTATTAGATAACTGTATTTTACCAAGATAGAGGAAGCTGGCACTTATTTGCAAAAAATAATATACCTACCGAGGTAAAAGAATTATATTTCAAGTAACAATTATTTAAAACATACAACTTAATTTTTCGATAGAATGTGACATTGACACTGAACTGTGACTTGTAAAATACTTCGCCAGCTAGCTTAACTACACGCCTATCAAAATATACATAGCGTCATTCAGTAGTCAAGTGTCATTTCGAATAGGTTTCCTGTAACATGCATTCCAGCATTTTAAAATACGAATAATTACTGGCGAAAATACGTCATGCACGCAAAGAAAAATATACATAAAGAAATCTGAGTCATTGAGGAAGTCTTCCGTCCACAGGGATTGATTGCGGTGCCAAAGCAAAAGGTTTTAAGAAGACGCTTGTGCGTTAAGATTTCTTAACCTCGACCTGAGCTCAAGGGCCACTTGTGTGGAAGTCAGAAATAACTGATGCTTCAATATATAAGAGTCAAGTATAAGACGGAATTGCGTCATTCCTTCAATTATTTTTCTTAAGAACCTTTCCTCTTACAAAACTCATTTTAAAAATTCCGAAACTGAGATCGATATATTTTGAAGAGTTTGAGGTTTTAACTTTTAGACTAAGAAGTAACAAATTTATGATAATTTCAATTTTGATTTGAACTTAAAGAAAAATTTTGAATGTCATACGTATTTAAAAATCAAATCTACTCTATGTACACTATTTAGCAACTTATTATTGCTGTTTTAAGGAAAAGAAGCGACAGGATACTCCCAACCAGGAAACTTTTTCATAGAACTTATTCAGACGTAATGAACCAAATATAATCAACTAGTTTTTTTATTGCATGAGCTTAGCAGACCGGCCGACGGCCCACCTGATGGAAAGCGGCTATCATTGCCTATGGACATTGGAACACCAAAGGTGCAACCTATGTGATGCCGCTCTCCAAGGGAGAGTGGAACTTGGCCACTAATGCCGGAACACAAGTTTGTTATGGCAGCGCACTCTAAACCAGGGGTGGAAGCCATCCAGACGGGCAAATACCCTACCACCTGGCTTTGAGTTGTTTGGTCGCTTCACACGACAGGCCGCCGGTCGGCAGGAAATTGTACTCTTTTCCGTTCCTGCACGTAGTAAATCATGTGGAAATAAATTACTTTATTTACACAAGATAACTTGTAAGTTATCCATAGCCCTATATTGTTTATTGAGAGATATTTTAAGTTGTTTTGAGTGCTTTATTGTAGATAGGAAAAATTATCATACTCTAAAATGACTCGCCTAATGTTCGCTATTCGCACACGTAAAAACAAGACTGACCTACTTTCGGTCTGCAATGCTGACGAGTGATTTAACCATTGTTGTAGTTTCATTTAAGAAATGTAAGTATAATAGTCAGTCGCCTAAAAAGCCATGAGAACGTGCTAGTGAAAGCTAGGTTTGGGTTACATAAAAGTGCTGAACTTTCAATTATATTTAGCTAGGTTTGTTCCTCATTTTAACCGCGATATCAAGCTTCCTCAATTGATCTTGAAGCTTTCCTCCATAAATAGACTAACTACCGCAGTAACCAATATAACTTCAAAAGGAACTGATAGCTTCCTCAAACACTACTGGTCATTTATTTATTTTAAGTATTGAAATATGGTACAAATTATTACTAAGTCCCAGTCCAAGATCCAGTTTTAGATCATATTAAAACCTATCGGTTTCTAAAATATATAGCATAGTAATTCAGTATGTCTATAGGATTTATAGTGAGAGTAATTCTCGAGCTAAACAGAAATATTTATTATTTTTCATTCATTTTTATCGATTCATTTTTATTACAAGGCTAATGAAGGTAAAGATGCGGCAATCTTACGCGGGCAATTTTTTGAGCGATTGCTTCTTAATCGATCTGGAGCAATTAAGTGGAGCTCTTGCAATAAAATGCGGCAGTCCGGTAGTGGACAGTTTTTGAGAAACAGGTTTATTTTGAGCTTTATGGTTTATTTTAGCCAAAATATTAATATTTCAGGAAAAAAACAACATTAACATATGTAATTTAGCAATTTTATAAATATTTTGACATTTCGTCACAAAAACGCGTCAAGCTGTCCATGGCGTCTCGCATATCGTCACAGTGTGCAAAACAAACATCTGTTTCTTTGAAGTGTTATCTGAGAAGTCATTGATAACATCTTGTGTTTTGCACACTATGACGTCACGCGCTCTGGTCGGCATTCATTGTCACGTGGCTAATGGCTGCAATATAACAATTTTATTTCTCAAAAATATCAATTAGTATTTAATATTTTAGTTAAAACAATTTATTTTTGTCATATTTAGATCGTAGTCTACGATATATATTAAAATCAGCATATATTTTTCATACTTTCAACTACCGAATTGTTTCGGGAATATTGCTTCAAACTGCTGCATATACTAATTCCACAATTCTCAACGTCGCCATATGAATTGCCGAATATTCAATCGGTTTGGATTTATTTTTTTGTCAATTTTCTTTTATTTCGTTTGTATATATAACTACGTCTCATTTTCGGGAGAGGAACAGGTCCAGGGGTGGGGCTAATTTTTTAAGTTACTCCTTATTCCACGGTATTGTGTGACCGTATCTCAGCAACTGCTTGATACTAATTGCCATCGTCGGAAGTTGCTTGATGTAGTCGTGACGTCATAATTGACGATAACTAACCGGGATTGAGCAATTTTAGTTTCTCGTGTAACGAGCACTTTAGATTCTCCGGATAGAAACAACATAGGTAGTTGTAATAATCATACAAACAATTAAACTTGACAGCTAAATATGTATGTATTTTGTCTATAAATCTATGTTGCCAAGTCGTTAAAACAATTTTTTACTGTTTAATTCCAGAGGATATATTATGTACTATATATATATATTGGTAAAATGTCCATTAACAATTTCTTAAATATTGTTTCAGGTTGCATGTACAGCATGGCAGCTTTCGGACCAGTCTTAGGCTTCTTGCTCGGCGCCTATCTGCTGTCTTTCCACATGGACTCTTTCTCCGGAACCATTATTTCTATTGGTATACCCTGATTTTAACTTTGTATTTTCGTACTTTATCCTCCTTTTTATATATTAACTCATACTTATTCCTTTTTACATACAGGTCCTGGCGACCATCGATGGGTAGGAATGTGGTGGGGTGGCTTTCTGCTCTGCGGGTTTCTTCTGATCTTGGTGGCGATACCGTTCTTTTCTTTCCCGAAAGTGTTAGTACGAGAGAAAGAGAAGATACGACTGGTGGAAAAAGCGGCTGCTGCCAACGGCGCCTCTTCATCCAAAATACCACCAAAACCACAGACGAATATCAACGATTCTGGTTACGGGAAAGACATCAAAGGTAATATTGCATTTGTTTTTTTTATCTTCACATTCTCTATGCATTTTTTGTTTCATATTTTCGTACTATTTTAAGTACATAAATAGAACAAGATATGAAGACTTTCTTTTAAGACTGCTGCAATGTGAAATATTCTTTTCCATGTGGTTGGGTACATGTTTTGGGGAACAATAACATTTTATTACTAAGAAACTGTATAGACTATGTAGGTACATACTGAATATTTTCTGTGGGTGTACCCGAAATTTTATCCGAGCAGGAACGGAGAAAATAAGAGGCGACAAAACAACCCACAGTCAGGTGGTAGGGTCTTTGCCCGACTGGATGGCTACCACTCCTGGTCTAGAATATGCCGCCATGACAAGCTTGAGTTGTGTTCTGGCATTAGTGACCAGGTTCCAGTCTCCCTTAAGAGAACAGCAGCGCATTTGTAGCACCTTTGGTGTTGCAAACGTCCATAGGCGATGGTAACCGCTTTCCATCAGGTGGGCCGTCTACCTGTCTACTGAACTTCTGCAATAAGAAAAAGATAACTCGTGTACTTTATACCTTATATAGACTAATAACTTAACTCCTTTTAAATTTAAAAAAGTATGTGTTCCTTGTAAGCTGCTAGGTGCAAAATAGAATATACACCACTTTTCTCTTGTCAGACGCTTGTCAAAGGTACTTTTTAAGCTACTCCCACCCACGCTGTATAACACCACTCCCTAATCGTGTTAACAGACTAATATTATTATTAATATTTATCTATGGTTTGTTATTAACGGTTGCTCCCCGTATCTTACTATTCATTCACTTGCCTTACCATCGGTTGAATTTTGACATTACTTATATGGAGCTTACAAGATATAGGAACGGGCTATAAATTCATAAACATAATCAATTATAAAAAAATTCTTGTTTATAAAATTTCATTAAATACATCTGAAATGCGTAACAACATATTTTATATGTTATTGTTTTTTGTTTGCAGATATCCCCGTGTCGATGTGGCGGCTACTGAAGAATCCTGTGTACGTGGTGACGTGCCTCGGCGCCTGCATGGAGCTCATGATTGTCTCCGGTTTCGTCGTATTCCTGCCCAAATATCTGGAAACGCAGTTTAGCCTGGGCAAGAGCCAAGCTAGTGTATTCACCGGTTAGTATCATACAATTTTTCAATCTCTCGGATCTCTTTTCTGCAAGTAGTGATTGCATAAACATTTGTATGTGTAACTGTCAATAAATCGCCTCTTTGTTTCAATAATGTGTTATCTTCAAAATGATTTTATAGAAGTTTTTTAACCTTCAAAAAATAATTCATTGAAACGAATAACTTATTTTCTGTCAGTCTACAATTTATTTAAAACATACCGCGTTATTTGTTGAAGTAAAAATAAAATTGAAGTTGAATGTATGTGGGGAAAATAAATTAAAACTAACAAAAATAACTTTGGCAGCAACAGTTCCGAAAGTATTGGAATGAATATCATGACAGCCTATAGAGTCGCTTACGCTGGTACGGCTACGTTTTACGGAAACCGGCTAGTTACGTGGGGAACAAATGTCTAGCCATGCCGCCTCCGCCAGGTACCGGTCGAAGGGGTAGGCCCAAGAAATGCTGGCTTCACGTTGTGAGGGATTACATGCGTACCAATGGTCTCAATACAAGGGATGCCGAAGATCGCGCGAAGTGGAGAAGAAAAAGTAGGAAAGCGGACCCTGGGCGTCGAAGTGATCGCTCCGAACGCAACCGGGATTTAACGCTCGGATGATGATCATGACAGCCTATATCGGCTCTCTGTTGGGCTCGGGTCTCGATTATCTCCGATGTGCCGGTGTGATCTCGATGTTTTTTTCTCAGTCAGCGTATGGTATTTGTAACAATATACACATCAGTTCACAAAACTTCCTTGATAAGTGTTTGCTTCTCGGGTGTGATTAGAACCCACGTCTCTTGAACCGCGATTTTGAGACTCCTGAATTGTAGTGAAATGGATGGATACACTTACAGACCTAAAGGTTTAATTCATTAAACAATTTAAGATTAAAAAAATAGAGTTTTCATTGTATTTGTACAATGGACAGCAGAAGTTGCCTTGTTGGCTTGGTGTCGTTACTTATCTTTTTTGTATTTGGTTTGGTTGATAATAAAACAAGACAATGAGCAATTATGTTAGTAACCGGAATGTCTAGCGCAACTTCGGACTAGTCTGCATGATCCATCGTTGCTCATCGACACGTTTTTGTCATAATAACTTAAACTAGGATCCGAATTTTTTTTAATCGGGCTGATTTAAACGGCTTGCAAAAAAATCCCGTATAATTTCTGGGATATAGTACCGCAGATTTTAATATATTTTCTTGCGGGAATTTGCTATCGATCAGCAAAAAACCGTGTCGAAATTAAACCAGTAGTTTTTACACGAGTCCCGAACAAACAAACACAAAAAATCTAAAAAACAATAGATTACACTTTACAATTTTATAATATTATGGTTATGTCTCGAAGCAGGGTCATACTTCTTTCTCATTAATATATCGGGAAGCAAACATTAAGAGCACAGAGAACCGTGAAGCGATGTCAAGATAAGTGATTGCATCTGTGTAATTCGTATTGTTTAGGTGCGATCGCGATCCCCGGCGCGTGCATCGGCATCTTCATGGGCGGCTGCCTGCTGAAGCGGCTGGAGCTGCGGCCGAAGGGCGCCGTGCAGTTCGTGCTCATCTCCAACACCGTCTGCCTCTCCTGCTACGCGCTGCTCTTCTTTCTCGGCTGCGACAACATCAAGATGGCCGGCACCACGATACCGTACACGAACAATAGGTATGGCCCTTTACCACCTTATTGTTATATCCGAACCAATCATCGTTTTGTATTGCGAAGCTGGTAAATAGGAGGACAGCCCATCTAATCTAGTGGAAAGCAGCTTTTAAGGTGGGATGGGATAGAGGGATAGCACACGAAAAATAGGATAAGGGAAGCGGAAAGTGCGCAATCGCCACTCTGCACATCGTACGAAACACGAATTCTGTGAGAGCGTATCGGTATCACACCGGTCGAGCTGGTCCTAAGACTTGGAAGGTAATAATTCCCAGTAAGTCTCTAGCACCTCAATTCATTTCAGTATATTAAGGTTTAAATTAGGAATGTTACGTATATGGAATTTGAGGTGTGAACTTTTTATTTGCATTCGCAGTAACCTGGAGCCGTTCAAAGTGAACCTTACGGCGGCGTGCAACTTCAACTGCCTCTGCACGGAGACGGACATGGAGCCGGTTTGCGGCAACAACGGCCTCACCTACTTCTCGCCCTGCCACGCCGGATGCGCGGAATTCTCGCGCTCCAACTACACCAAATGTGCATGTGAGTTTTCAACTATTGTATAATTTATTGCAGTTTGGACACCAATTCTAATCGATATCCAAACTTCATTTAACATTCATTTTTTTATGAATTTATGGCTTGGCAACTCAGCCTTTAAGCTTGTTAACATTCATCTGTTTTGTGTTCCATTCACTTTTAATGTTAATAAATATTCATATTTTTTCTAGTCAATATATTCCTTATGCTCTGACCTCCATCTGGTCTGGCATAATATATAGTTATATTTATTGATTGTGGCTAAATGCGCCTTATTGATATTGTCAAAAATAACGAATATCTACATTATTGTATATACATACGTTTTAACGGTTTTAAGCCCGGTAATTTAAACCTTTATTACTAGTCGCGAAAAGTTAAGAAAATATCATACTTTTCAATTTTAACATCATTAACAATATCGAATCCGTAGCTGCATATGTATATGTGAAACGGTCAATAACTATAATGTTAGCCAGATGGAGCATGTCACGTAAGCGATTGTTTTGAGGTGCGCCTGTGTTGTGTGGTCAGGCGTGCACGAGAACGCGCGCGACATGGGCGTGGGCGTGAGCGCGGTGGTGAGCGGCGCGAAGGCGTCGGCGCTGACGGCGTCCGAGCTGCGCGAGTACAGCGAGGTGACTGTGGTGCCGGTGGCGACGGCGGGCGCGTGCAACCCCCCCTGCACCACCATCTTCCCCTTCCTCGTGCTGCTCTTCTTCATGACGTTCGTCGTCGCCGTCACGCAGATGCCGCTGCTCATGATCGTGCTCAGGTATCGTAACATCGGCACGACACTAATTAACACTCAAAGGACTGTTGTCATTGTATTTTTGTCCATATTTAAGTAGCACCATTTTAAAGCGGAGTACTCCAGATATAACAGTTTCATTTGTCGGTAAGTCGTAAACGTACTCTTGGTTATTTGTTGATTTGCTGTTCCTAAGATCATACTCAAAGGTTTTTTTTATTGCACGAATTCATTAGACAGGCAGACGGCCTACCTAATAGAAAGCTGGTACTATCGCTTATAGAAGTTATAGACATTTGCAACACTAAAAGTGCCACAAATGCGCTGCTGCTCGCAGGGGGTCTGAAACATGGCCACTAATTCCGGAACATACTGAAGTTGTTATGGCGGCATACTCTAGACCAGGGTGGTAGCCATCCAGACGGGTAAATACCCTATCACCTTAACACAAGCGTAATTTTAATTTGGCCTATAATTCGAAAAATATATCAGAATATTTTTGTTCATATTGTTACGTTAATTAAGATGAGTCATGGGACATCACTGTTCATACGCCCCTATAAATAAGGAACGAAATTATAATGTATTCAAAATCAAATCATCGCAAATTGCGGACTTTGAAGGCCTTGATTTAAATTATATTTGTTTCGTTTATAAAGTTATAATTTGGAAACTATAATGTATATTTGATTGAAGAATTGGCTAGTCGAACGTTTTAACACAATTTACAATTATATAAATAAAATTAAAAAAATTAAGATTATGTGTAGTTACATAATCTTAAATTTTAATACTTAATTGAATTTTCAAATTTTCAGATCGGTCAGTGAAGAAGAACGTTCGTTCGCGTTAGGGATGCAATTCGTGATATTCAGACTATTTGGCTACATCCCGGCGCCCATTGTCTTTGGCAACCTCATTGACTCCACCTGCATTTTGTGGAAGCAATCTTGCAGTGGCGAGAAGGGCGGCCGCTGTTTGCTCTATGACATCGAGCAGTTCCGATATAGGTCAGTATTAAAACCCTTTTTGTCTGTAATGCTTGCCTAAATATGAATGACGCATAGAAAATAGAGTACCATAAGATACAAATTAATCTTATGTTAGTCATAACTATTATGAGCTCCCAATTACAATTACTCAACATGATGAAAGTATTGTTACATATTATTATTAATTTTAAATAGCTTGGAACACATTATCTACATAATAAAAATGCCTGTACTTACATATATTTAACCCTTCTACAAATTTGTATAACAAGTATTTTAACAAATTTTATTGAAAGTATTCGATTATACACAGTCCAATACTTTAAAAGGTAGTTTTAATTATATGTGCCAATTATTATAATTAATTTGTTGTTGGAAAAACAATTACAGGTTATTGCGAGTAGTGTGTTGATTAAGTATCATGCAAATATACAGTCCAAGAAATTAATTATTAATGAATTTATAATTTAAACACTACTTTGCTTATGAAATACTGATCCAAATGGGTCAATACTATGGTGTAATTTTATTTGAATAATTGCTTGCTTTCGTGCAATGAAACAGGAACAGGCATTTTGTCTACAGTAAGTGTAGTGTATGACTAATAGTCATGATAAAAGAGGGTAGTTCTGTATTTTGTAATATAGCGTCAGTTCGGATTAAAACCTTACAAGTGAAAATGTTGTTTCTCTTCTCCTAAACTCTGAACATTACAGTAAGTATATAGATAATGAAATTTGACAACTGTGATATGATTCAGGTACGTCGGTCTGTGTGGGGGGATAAAGATCGTCGCGCTGGGCATCTTCCTAGCGGACTGGTGGCTGGTGCGGCGCCGCAGGCACCTCGAGACCGCGGCGCCCCTCGACCCGCACAAGGACATCGCCGGCTCCATTATCAGCCTGGACAAACGTAAACTATACACTTTCTATTCTTACGAAATATTAAGAATTTGTTATCACAGCTTTTTATGTAGCATCACTCACTTTAACTTCTGTGTTCCTTCACAACCATTTCGGTCTCTGGTGTCCTATATTATATAATACTATCCTATATTGGTATCAATTCATCCTCAAACTCCCATGAAGCAAAACCATCCAATTGAAGTTTGATGTTTATTTGTATTAACAGTTTTTGAAGAGTTACCATCGGCCGACAACGCCAGCGGGTTCCGTTCAGGTGTGACCTCGGGTCTCAGTTCGGCCACCACCACGCCCATGGAACCTGGAGTGGTGGTAGTGACAGGAGCGGACAACAGAGCCAAGCTGCAGCGCACCGACTCGCAGTACTCGCAAGACTCGCAGAGCAGGGGCCTGAGCGTCGGCAAGAACTCGCGCGTGCTGGTCGCCTCGCGGCACCTGCGCAACGACTCCAAGACGATCCAGCTGGAGCCGCGCGCGCGCCAGCACTCGCTCGAGGAGGGCGAGCGCGCCCGCGTGCAGCGCAGCGACTCGCGCGACTCGAGGCGGGACGCCTTCCCGCGGTCCACGTCCAGGGACTTCAGGGCGCACTCGCGGTCGGACTCGCGCGAGCTGAGCCTCGAGCAGCTCAAGCACCTGGCGCTCAAGAGCATGGAGAGCCTCGACCTGACTGTGCCGCCGCTGACGCGCTGCGCCGACGAGGAGAGCAAGCGGCTAATCGAGGGCGGCGGCGTGCTGCGGCACCGGCGCACCGGCTCCAAGGACCTCAAGCTGGAGGGCCGCCACAAGCGCACCTCCTCGCACCACATCACAATGGAGCCGCACGAGCTCAGCCTGCAGCTGCACAAGGGCCGCAGCGTGGACCACCTGGCGGCGCCGCCGCCGCGCCTCTGAGGGCCGCCGCCGCCGCCCACCCACGAATCTCAGCCGGTGCGAGGCGTTCGAGTGAGACGTTAGTGGTTAATAGTGAAATTGAATAAGTTCTAAGTTCCCGTGGATGATTCTTTTTGGTCAAGTAAAGAACCAAAATAGCTAAATGAATGAGTGATTTGTAACCATATCTTAATCGTAGTTTCAATGCTTTTCTAAATTATCGAGAAGCTGTCGCTTTCACAACTAACTTTACTAGTGGAGCCTTCACAATTCTAGCGTAAATTTTATTTCTAATTGAGGGTAGAGTCAATTGGAATACGATTTCCAGTTTTTAACACGTAGAAAACTAGCTTCACTATTACTTAGTTTAATTGATCAGTAACTAGTTATCACAATCTTATAGTAAATTTTAATTTTTCTCCAATATTATATTGTAAGTAATTTCTAAATTCTATATGAACATACATATGTAAAACATGAATAGATCTATATTTTTGTATTCTAGCAATTCATAAACACCACAAAACAATTATATTTGTCTTGTACTTAAGTCTTCAATTTAACAACAAATTGCAATTATTCAATCGCAATTGCCTTGTATAGAAAATATTAAAGGAAAAGTAGGATAGTATACAAGGAGTTATTTCATATTTTTTTTACCTAATTTGGTTAAATGTGTATTGACATATTGACACCAAACTCTGGAACAAAGTACTTTTATAATCCACAACTAATTTTATGGTTTTACCAGATTATTTGCACAAGACTGTGCTATAGCTGTAATACATGATTTTCCATATATAATGGAAAATCATCTATTGTACCACCATATATTGTTAAAAGCAACTTTGGCATGCCCCTGTTTACTTAGGCCTGATTTATGTACATTTGATTTCATTTAATCCTGATTTGCATTAGTCATAATGATTAAGTAGATTTTGTCCACATAATGATACTCTAAAACCTGATTTACATTTGCATTAGTTAGTAGTTAGTTAATTTGCGAATAAATATTAATCATCATTTGGACAAACATCTATTTAATTTACAACTTATCACTTCAATGGAAAATTTCTGTCGAAACAATAACAGGGACATGCTCGGCCTCGCCAGTTTCGCAAGTTACTGACTAATACAAATCAGGCTTTAACCATAGAATAAAGATATAGAAAAGACAATTGCTTTGCAAAAATTATGACTTTGACAATGTGCCTGAATTCGTAATTTACAGAGAGAGCACTACTATTATTTAATCTTTTGCACTTCGTTATAGAAAGACACCTCTAGACTTTCAATTCACATTTAAGTGAAAGGTGTTTTGCTATATTCTATTCTAATAGAAAAATATTTTTTTAATGTGTGTATTCAAAAAAATTGTGACCATCTCATCCAAAAATCAATCCTCGGTAAACAATTTAAAATCTGAATAAGCTTATTAATTAAATTCAAGTCTTGGTTGATTTGAAATTAAAAAAAATGTCTAAATAATGTAATGTTGGTTTAAAGTCTAATTGTGGTTTGCTATATCAAAACACTAGAAAACAAAGACTTGTGACCTGTGGACATATAGGGACTATGGGGTATTTTTCTTTTGTATATTTGTTGGGTGATTGTTATTCCTGGTATTCTCCTTTAATGCACTTAGTCAAAATTATATTTCATTCAGAGGCTTGGCTGATTTCACCAGTACAAGAAATTGCATACATAATTATATTTCTTTAGCCTGCACCAAACTTTACGGCCACTCTTATCTAGAAGTAGATAGTTTTATATCCAATTCAGTTGTGTACAGCCCACTGCAATTAATCTAGGGCTATATTAAACACTATGTTTGAATAATATGTCATCACATTTCTTTTGATGTTGTCTTTTCAATGACACACACACTTTAAATTGTAGCATAAACAATTATTATTGTATTAAAATCATGTATAGTATGAGTAAAAGTTAACTATGGTATTGAAGTTCATGTACATCATTGGGCTGAACACAGTTATAAAGCTTATAAACAGTGTTGAGAAGAGAGTTGTGCTCTCGCTTGCACGCTATCTGAAATGCTAACTTTGATACCATCCCTTTTGCAAAACATACCATTAGATTATTAACATATGACTGGACATGCGCAAACTGTAATTTAATTGAAAGCACATTTAAGTGTTATGTGTACTGTAAGGATATCAGTGTTAACATTAAAAATCCAAAAATTTACATGACTGGTTGGTAACATAGGATATTTTAACCGACTCTTAAACAAGGAGAAGGCTTTTTGCTTTTTGACATTTTAATACTTGAAATATGTTTTTAAACCAGATTAGTCATATTTTCAGTTGTCGCCATCACCCAGCAGACAAAAATCTGCTCTAAGTATAACACTGATTGCATGATAAACAAATAAAAAACATCAAACAGCAAGAGAAAGTTCAGGACACTGGACAATGCTATCTAGCTCTGTAGAATTTTGGGGCTTTCATAGATGTACTTTTTTCTAGGCAATTGTCATTTCAATCAATTTTTTTCTATGATAAAAATCATGTATTTGATATGATCTCAAAATGTTGAATGACTTTTGTGACTACAATGTGTGTTAAATGGTTAATTACATTTTTACTTACCTACAGCAAATTTGTAAATATATATTTTACTAGTTTAATTTTTTTATTTTTTTTTTTTTTTTCAATTACCTGTCGTTTCAATGGTTTTATATTAAATTGTTAGAATGTTTACAAGATGAGACTGTCAATTTTGTGTTACTGCCTATATTCTGTTGTGAATTTAATTTTTACATGTTTATTGTAATACTTTTGCATTATGTATGTGATGATAAAAGCCATTATTAAACTTTATTTTTCAAATACCAGTTGCCTACTTGAGTTACGTTAAATTACAAAATATTTTTTGTGATGAACTAAAATTAGTCAATTCGTAGGCTGCTGTTTTGGATTAAGAATTCAATTATTACTGTAAAAATGTTATTTTAGTATTAAAATGATGAAAAATATTTCAAAGCAATATATATATATTTCTGTCACATATGATTGAAAAACAAGTGATTTGTCAGTGTAATATTTGTCACATAATTGTTAAGAGAGGTTAATAGTTTGATATGAAAGAGTGTTTTATCTAAAAATGCCTTATTACTACAATAGGTCTAAGACGATAATGATACTGACTTAGATGTATTTATCTCAAAAAGTTGTTACATCAATCGAACAGACAAGAATGATAGTAACAACTTCTAAACTAATTTGTTGCATTTAGTGATTAATAAAATTGCATACTTATTTTATTCAATATTTTTATTTCTAATACCATAAAAATTACCACAATCCTGAAATTTCCATATTCACTGTACTTGTTTTACTTTCACTTCTTCAATATAGTCACCTGAGAATAATTACACTTGATGACAATATAAAAAGTTGTCAATAAAACAGACCAACTACAACTTGTAAAAGTACATATATAATATATTATGGGTAGTTTAATTTACTCGGTCACTATGAATAATGACTGGGGACTCACAAGGACCACGTTCAAACCCAGCATCATTAGAGAATTTTTCACCACAACCACAATGACTGCAGTCACCAAGTGGAATTGCTAATGGAGCATTTTGGGGTATTGAAAGCTACCAATGGAATGCCTGGACACGGCCTGTATTAAGTGGGCAATATAAATAAATTTATAATAATTTTTCCCCATCTGTATGAATAATGACAACCTTATCTTGGGTGATATAATAAAATACAGATGTACTGTCGTTTTTTGTTTATTAACTGAGGTAAGGATATAGTTATATGATACTTTTATTGAATATTTGAGATATTATAAAGTGAATTTTGGGTGGTCATATAAATAAAAATAACCATGAAGGCAAAGGCTGGAGTGGAGCTCCAGCCTTAGCCTTCTACTTTTTTTGAGAAAATCAGATTAGTTCATAATACATAAAAGTGCCATGTAACTATACTCCACCCTTAAATTATTTTTTTTATGTAAATTTGATTAGTTTAAGGATTCTCATGGAAAAGTTATGAATTTATCACATTATCTGGCTAGAAGTAGGAAGTATTTATACTGCCTGGTCCTAGTGATAAATTTAGGTTTTCTCAAACCATGATTTTTTAAATGGATCATAATATCAAATGGCCGGTCAAAGAAATATCAAATTGGCCAACACTCTTAGTTATTATTCATAATGATCAATTAATCAAGATGCCTGCAATATATACATAAATCAGGTTTGAAACATTTTTGTTCATGTACAGTGACTTAAACTAGTTGCTCTGGGTACCTTGTGCCTGCCACACTTACAACAATCTCTTAAAGTAAAGTACACAGCTACAAACAACAATTTCTCCAGATTCTACTGTACACTAGTCTATACCAAACTATAGCCTGTATTTTTTGCAGAAGCCTGTGTGATAGCTAATTTTTTTTAGCTAATTTTATGTGAAAAATATATAATCTACAACCAGCTGTTCTTAAGCTATAAATATATACATATATATATAAATTATAAATATATATATATATATTTATAACTTTCAGTCTATGGTATTTATAGCTTAAGGACAACTGGGTGTAGATAATATATTTTTTAATATTGGATAAACTCAATGTATATAGCTGTGTAATTATGTACATTGATTTAATACAATTCCAATATAGTAGATATTTATATACAGGGAGACAATGAAACTAATAAATAAAGTTATACTATTGTATTTAACACTTAAATTTACATATAACTACACTACTCACAAGATCTGTACAACATACTTTAATATTTACTCTAACTCACCACATTCAGAGATAACTACGTTCTTAGATGGCTTGCCAGTTTTAGAGCCAAGGCTCTCCATTTTTCGGACAACTTCCATGCCTTCAACAACAGATCCAAACACAACATGCTTCTTATCCAACCAAGGAGTGGGAGCTGTGGTAATGAAAAACTGTGAACCATTGGTGTTGGGACCAGCATTAGCCATTGACAAAATTCCAGGGCTCGTGTGCTTCAGCTTAAAGTTTTCGTCAGGGAATGTGCGCCCGTAGACAGACTTTCCTCCAGTACCATTGTGGTTAGTAAAATCACCTCCTTGACACATGAAATTTGGAATGATTCTATGAAACGAGGAACCTTTGTAACCAAAACCTTTTTCGCCAGTACATAAAGCACGGAAATTTTCAGAAGTCTTAGGCACTAAATCAGAATTCAGTTTCATAACAATCCTGCCCAAGGGTGCTCCATCTGCAGTTACATCAAAGAAAACCTTTTTATCTGGTTGCGTAGAAGCAAATCGCAACGTCGCTGCTGAATAGAGGGTTCCATTGACTAACGTTCGGCGTAACACCGTAGATATCACCATAATGATACCAATAACCTTATTAAAGTAAGAATTTAAGATTAAAAATAGCAATCAGCACTTGAATTGGAGGTTACAAATTTGTAGGTTATTAGGGATATGATCTGTCATCTGTTTGATCTGTTATCGATTAATTACAGAATCGATATAGCAGGCAGCACTGACTCGATAATTTATCTTGAAAAATCGACATTCAATTAATCATAAGATGAACTCAAACGAGAGCTAACCTTACTTACCTTACTAAAAAAATTAGTAGGATGATACTCATTGAAAAATAATTTATGTGCGATCTGAATTCGGGAAGCGGAAGAGATGAGTTTTTAGCGTATTTTAAAAAACGGTTTATCTTAAGTTCTGGAAAAACTGCAAGTCTTATGGAAAGAATTAAATGGTTGTTTAAGCCAATCATTTCGATTGGTTCATTTCCTTGATTATATGATCGGAATGAAGTCAGTCGCGCCGACATCTTCCAATCTGTGCCCTGCTAATTGGCCAACGACGTTGTGTCGTCACATAATGTGAATGGAGGGACAAATCCGCACCACCGCCCCAATAAGTCAAAAATCGTCTACCTGACCGCGCGCGTATAACGACCCACGCCGTAGTCATATGAACTACCTCTTTAAAATATTTAACCGCCATTGTGTGATTTCATTTGTCACAAAAAATACTTTATAAAACCACTGTGTGTGCAACAAATTAAACCTCAACGACCGCTGCCAGACGTCTCCAGGCTTGCCGATTTGGGAGAAGTGCAGTTTCGGGAGGTCAAGGTTCGTGGCTTGATTTTCCTTCCCATATCATCAATCGGATGCAACGATTGATTTGATTGTCCTGCCATCCACTGCTCTTGAGCTATATTATCGAAGGCCGCACCAATCCAGGAGGTAGGGCAATAAAAATTACAACCGCCGCCACTTGGTGTGCTATAGGGGAGGTGGGGAAGGACCTGAAATTTTACCCTGGCACCACCAATGGTAAAGTCTTGAAAGTTGTACAGCTTTTGTATTTACCCTTTCGTCACATAACTTCAAAATTCATGTGAAAAATTCAAATAACCAAGTTTTTGGTTTTCTAATTTATCTTTTACAAAAAAAAACACGAAATTTGGTGAGAACTTACCTTTTTAGGTCCTAAACACGCTTTAATATTTTTGAACTGATGACTTTCATGGGAGGGTAAACCGCTTCGTTACGTAACGCGTTATGGCGCCAGTCTGTCTGGCTTCCCTTTCTCTCACGTTAGATTAATTTAAGTTATCACTGGGCGTTCCGAGACGCACAACATCTTTTTTATTTTTATTTTTCACCTGATTTTGACTTAATATCGAAAAAGCACCCTAATTTTCAATCGCAAATTCTCACGACAAAATATCACCTTCTTTAAAAAAGTCGGTGGGCTTTTGTTCTTTGAATCCTCTACTTTCTGTTGGTGTAAAAAAATACACTTTACTAGGATAAATGTTCTCAGAAAATGAAAAGAATCGAAAAAAAATCGAATCAGAATTTTTAAACGTTTCTAACCATTTTATCACTTTAGTAGTTTTTGTCATTTTGTAGTTTACAAATGAATAGACGGGAGATAGATAAATAAAACAAGAACAGGTTGAAATAGAGGATGAAGTTCTGTATGGGTGGCCAATAATTACTCAAGTTACAGATATAAAATTTATTATCTATTAAAAAATGCTATAATAAATCGAGTGGTGTCTTGTCAGAAGCGTGCACGTCGCGATCCCCGCTGGCCCAGAGGGCCACAATTCTGACCGAATTGACACATGACTGTAGTGCATGATAGGGCGTCCCCCGCAGGCGACGCTCACCGATGCGCCCCCGTCGGTGTGGACTCTTGCGCATGCGGCGAAGGGGGCCGCCACCCTTCACGCAGCGCCAAACCTGGCGGGTCGAGAGGAGCAGAGTGCCGTATAGGCACGTGGAATGTGAGAGGTGGAATGAAAGATAAGATGGACGAAATGATTGATATAATGAATGAGAGAAGCCTGGATGCCTTATGTCTGACAGAGACAAAGCGGAAGGGGTGTGACGTCGATGACCTCCCCGATGGCATGCTTGCTCTGTGGTCCGGCGTGGACCTGGACAAGCGTGCAAGTGGGGGGGTGGGCGTCGTACTCTCATCCCGCTTTGTGTCTGGAGTGAAAGACTATTGTCTGGTGAACCCGAGACTTCTTTGGGTCCGTCTAAAACTGGGGATCACGCGAGTTTTTCTGGTCGCAGCTTATGCTCCCGTAAGCTCAGCGGATCCCCAAGAACTCGAGAAGTTTTGGGAGTCTGTGAGAGAAATTCTGGATCTGGCTGAAGGGAACGAAAGACTAATTATGTGTGGTGATCTTAATGGCTGGGTGGGGACCAAACGAGACGGCTTTGAGGCTGTCCTTGGACCCTATGGCGACAAGAGAGTGAACGATGCTGGTAAGCCAATCATAGACGTATGCATGGAAAGAAACTTGCTTGTGTCGAACACCTTATTCCATCATAAGGATATCCACACGTATACATGGAGAATGAATGAACAGAAAAGTATGATTGATCTGATTTTAATAGATAGTCGCCTCCGAAACACAATAATGGATACAAGAGCCTACAGAGGCCCCACTCTTGGAACGGACCACTACCTGGTGATAAGCCGGTTTGTGGGTCTTTTCAAGAAGTGGAGGCACTGGCGAGAGCGTACCAATTTCGGGGAGCTTGAAAGAATAAGATGTGAAAAATTGGAAGATGTTAGTGTAAGGAGTATGTATGCGCGCCTAGTCGAAGAAAGGCTTGCAAAAGCGGACTTCTCCGACTTAGATGTGGATAATGACTGGGATAATATGAAAGAAAGTATAGTGGAAAGCGCAAAAGAAGCATGTGGATGCGTAAAGAGGCATATAACAACGAAAGGAGACGAATGGTGGGACGCGGATGTTAAATCTAGCGTAGAGAGAAAGAGAAAAGCCTGGCTGGATTATATTGCATCTTTGCATCAGAATGACAGCATGAAAGAGATGAAGAAAGAAATGTATCGCCTCTGCAAGAATGAAACCAAAGCTTTAGTGAAAGAGAAGCGTGAAAGAATAAAATTGAAAGAAGAAGAGAAGCTGACGGAGAACTTCGAGGCAAATACCAAACTCTTTTGGAGAGAGGTTAAGAAGTCTCGGGGATTTTCGTCAGCTTCCAGAATGGAAAGAATTAAATCTAAAGCAGGGGACATTCTTGCTAACCCACAAGAGGTTTTAGCGCGATGGAGTGAATATTTTAGAGAAATGTATGATACTATCCCGGATGCTGGCACCACGACTGAGTCTGTGACTGACTTCGAGGAGTCAGCATCCGAGATCACTTTGGAAGAGATCGAATGGTCGATAAGAAGTCTGAAAAATGGAAAGGCAGCAGGAATCGATAGTGTGTCTGCTGAGATGATCAAATATGGTGGCACCTGCGTCCGGGACGCTTTCCTGTCCTTATGCAACTTGTGCTGGAGGACGGGAAAGGTTCCCAACGACTGGAGGCGCGCTGTCATCGTGCCCTTGCATAAAGGCAAGGGGTCACGTATGGAGTGTGCCAGCTACAGGGCCATCAGTTTGATCAGCACAGCATCTAAAGTGTATGCGAAAATTGTTGAAAGGAGAATGAGAGTGGTATCCGATGGATTACTGTGGGATGCACAAGGAGGCTTCAGAAATGGAAGGGGATGTATGGATCAAGTTTTCTCGCTCCGCAATATCGTGGAGAAGCAGCTGGCTACGGGCCGGAAGGTTTTCTGCGGTTTTGTGGATCTAGAGAAAGCATTTGACAGGGTTGTGCGGAAGGACCTCTGGGACATATTGCCCGGATATGGGATTGATGGCCATTTGCTGCGTGCTGTACAGTCCACTTACGAGGACTGTATGGCATGCGTGCGGGTGGACGGCAGCCTGTCGCCCTGGTTTGACGTCAATATTGGCGTCCGGCAGGGCTGCGTGCTGTCGGCTTTGCTGTTTGTCCTATATCTGGACAATTGTCTCCAGAGATTAAGATTGATGGATGTTGGGGTGCGGATGGGTGATCTAGTTGTTAGCAGCTTGCTTTATGCGGATGATGCCGTGCTTTTAGCCGAATCGCCATCAGAACTGCAAACACTAGTCACAATGATGAAAGATGACTGTCAGGCGAGAGGCTTACGTTTGAATGCGAAGAAAACAAAGGTGATGGTGTTTGAAAGAGAAACAACCAGAACGAATGCAAGGATAATGGTCGATGATGTTATGCTGGAACAAGTGAATGAGTTTGTATATCTTGGATGTGCTTTTAGCAGAGATGGAAGGTACACCGCTGATATAGAAAGAAGAGTGAATTTGGGGAATAGTGTGAATGGAGCGTTAGGTAAACTTCTAGGCGCTAAGAACCTCAGCCAGAAGGCCCAGCTTGCCATACACAACGCGGTGCTGGTACCTACGCTCACGTATGGAAGCGAGAGTTGGGTATGGAATAGAGAGCACGAAAGTAGAGTAAACGCGGTCGAGATGCGAGCACTGCGCAAAATCTGCGGAGTGACGCTCGCGGACCGCGTTCGTAATACCGAAGTAAGAAAGAGAGTTGGTCTGAAAGAGAGTGTCGGGGTGAAGGTAAGGAAAGGAATGCTCCGGTGGTTCGGGCATGTGGAAAGAATGTATGATGAAAGAATGACTAAACAGATATACAATGCAAAAGTGGATGGATGCAGAAGTCGCGGAAGGCCACGACACACCTTCCATGATCAAATTGATCGTGTACTAGCAGAAGGTGATGTCAGGAGCCTTAAAAACAGACGAGCGTGCATGACAAGAACTATGAATGTCAAAGAAGCAAGTGAGGTGTGTAAGAATAAGCCTAAATGGCGCTCTGTTGTTCGTGCCTACCCCGCAAGGGACCTGGCGTGAAGTTATGTATGTATGTATGTATGTATAAATCGATCTGTCTGTTAAGCTTTCACGAAAGAACTGCTACAGGTACTGAATCATTCCAAAATGGCATAGTTTACCGGAAGATGGGATAGTTTGCGATGTAAAACGAAGTGAATATTCCAGGGGGCAAATAGCATTAACATAAAAATGTAATACCGTGTAACCTGTAGAAACGCTTGCTGTTTAAACAAGAGGTATTAGAGTTTGACCCACAGTGCAGCCGCGGGATAAACTCTAGTATTCATAATAACATTTGATATTATGCAAATTATAACATAGTATGATAGTAATATACTATGAGTAAACCTTCTTATACTAATTATTAATTTTATATAAATAAAAATCTTAAACGCAGCTATTATTTTTGCCCAATTACTATAGCTAAGCTATAGAAATTGGGCAAAAATAATAGCTGCGTTAGTTAAAATTAAGTAGATGACGCCTAGTACCTAACCTATTGCTCTGAAGTCTAATTTTTATTGAAATGAAAATTAGATCACGTCGATTAGAAAAGTAATACTACGGCAGTAACGAACCAGTTTAAAATTCCAGAATTCTTTCAAACATAACGTCGATGTAAAATATAGCTCGAAATGAAATCGATGTTTTTTGTTTGTTTAAAATCATTCGCACGATCAATGTTTCTTTTCATATGAAAACATATTATTGATTCAAACATTGGTTTGCAAAACATGGATGTATAGTGCATCCCTAATTATTTTTAATTATTTTTTAATACATTTACGGCTTGGCAACTAGGCTTTTAAGCCAGCATCCCAAATTTGCAATCACAGATCACATAGGCTACGTTCCACCTGAGACTCACAACGACCACGTTCACGACCGCGAATTTTCCCGTTACACTTGCTTTTCGGCTTTATAATTTATATATATACTCTGCGCGTAAATCGAAGTGGAACGATTGTTTGACCCAGCTATTGACATGGGTCGTTGTGTGATCGAAAATGATGACATAATTAGTGACGCTTTCGCCGTGACAACAACGACCGTCGACGGCGGTTCGCCTTGTGGAATGGCTTACGCAGCATTTTGGGCGTTGTGAGCTACTGATGGAACCACAGAGTACTTTATGATGGAACTTGGAACGCGCTGACCGCTGACAGATTACGTTTCACAGAGTACTTTTTATGTACGTTTGTAACTAAATTAAAATAATAGTTATCTTCATTTATATATTCCTAAATACAATGCATTGTATTCGTTTATTCACATCTCATCTACTGAAAACTCACAATAAAATAGTACCCCTTCAAAAAGTGATTAAGTATAACAATAATTTGAAATTGAATCAATATCGTTCTTATGTATCTCAACAAGATGACGAGATGGGTAATTTACTTACAAATAATACATTACATTATCTACCTGAATTTTAATCAACTTTTGATAGGGCACATTTATTTATTATGAACAGATCCGAACTTTCTTATGTAGGTTAGAAGGCTAAGATTAATAGTCTTCGTAGTCAATTTTTTTTATAACCATCCAAAATTCACTTTATATATCAAATAATAAACAAATAAATGTGCTCTATAACTATATCACACCCAAATATTTTGTATTACTCTTACACATTAGATGCTGTTTTAATTCTAAGAGTACTTGCTTGTTTTTCAGAAAATATCATAGATTCTCTATGTAAAGGTGATGAGGAGCTTGAGAAAAAATTAAGAATATTAATGTTAGAAGTAGAAGTGATGCGTCAGGATGGCAGATGTGCTCCAAATTCAATGAATATCAGACACTGGCAACATTTACTGGACTTAACCAGCAGACACCAACGGTCTAAATATCTAACATACTTATTTAAAACAGAGAAATCTAAGGAAAATGAAAAGGTTAAATGTATACAATGTTTTGCCAATAAAAAGCATTGTGGGAAGTGTCTACATTTTTACAATATATCAAACTATTTTAATTTTCAGGCTAAAAAAGAAGCTAGAAGAAAAGAAATGGAAAGTTCTAAACCAGTAATAAATAAAGACTTTCCTGATGATCTTTTATATGGGTTGACACATCAGAGTTTACTTGTTAGAATTAGAGATCAGTCAATTAATAATTTTGATAACTATAGGTAAATTCTTATAGATAAATTTATCTTAATTGAGTAAGAAACAGTGTTCAAATGTGTTGTCACTATTTTGAAATGCCTCATCTACATATGCTTTCTTTTATGGAAAGAAGTAGAAAAATGGAGGAGGAAATGGGCCATCTGTATGTATGTAAACACAATATTATACATTAAACATGGTATATTTACCTTTTCTTGCTTGCTGCAAATACAAATTTGTCAAAAACTAGTCTATGGTTCTTTTTATTGGCCTCTGTAGTTGTTCACTAATGGTATCTTTAGTTGTGTGGGCTAAGCCTTTGCTGGCTTAGCTCACTGGAACAAAGGCACTGTGTTTGATTCCCAGCACAGTAAAATTCATAATCAAACTTTGTTATTTTCTTAAATTTACTATGTTCTGGGAGTCTGAGATTAGCCCCAGAGAGGTCCTTTATATATTATCCATAAAGCAAATGTAACTTGCTGAGCTTGGGGATGTGGAATGTGTTAATTTGCCAATTATTATTTTTGTTGTTGAAACAAATTTTAGTTGAAAGCATATCTGAAGCTATATGATCACATTTTTTCAGAATTTGACTTCATAGTTCAAAAGCTTGAAAGAGAAGATCATTTTTATGGATTTATAAAAACCTATTGACTTAAAAAAATCTCTAAAGAAAATAGTATTTTTTATCAAGATATAACCGATGATATGCCACATGACTATGAATGTAATGTAAACTACTATTAAAAATAGTGTCTACACTTAATTACATAACCATGTGGTGGCCACCCGGTAGTATAATGTTTATTTAAATCACTTGCATTATACCACAGTGTATAATGCATGTATGATAAGTACCTTGTCAATTTTCATCCAGACCACAAACAAATCCATGGGACAGAAAGACATGATGGTTTCAAAAAGGTTCCTATTAACCAAAATGCATATAGAACCAAAAAAAAATATAATATTCTTTTCATGAATTTCTTATTGTGTTTGTTTTTTTTTAAGAGCCCTGCAAGCCATGATGTATGGGCAGTCTGTAGTAATAGACTGCTCTTATGAAGAACACATGGTGTGGAGAGAAACAATTAATGCAGCTAAGCAAATGACTTTAGTTTTTGGTGATAACCGAATGCATAAGGATCCATTCAATATACATATGTGCAATGTTAACTTAGACGGACAATTTATGGAACAGTTAATAAGGAATATTCCTTCAATAGACGAGCCATGGTTTCCTATGAACATACACACTAAAAGTTATTTAGATGTCTTTCCTAAGGATAAATTAGTTTACCTTACACCTCATTGCAGACAAGAGTTAACAAAGTTCGATCATGATGCTGTGTATATTATTGGCTGTATGGTTGATAAGGTAAGAGTAAGATTGCCATTTAAAATAATTAATTTCTAAAAAGAAAAATATTAAAAAGTCAAGGTCATTTAATCTCTATAGTAATATCTGGTAATCTATTCACAAGGAACAAACTATATTCTAATTGTTTAATTTGTACCCTATTTCTGAAGATTTTAATGTTAACATTTTTATAATTTGGTCATAAATATAAAAATTACTATAAAGTAAGAAAAAATATCTTGATTTTTCTGAAAAATTTGGTTTATACTTTATGGCAATTCAGATACAAGAATCAATAACATGTTTTACTGTTCACTTTGTAGGTAAATCAGGGTTTTATTTGAAACTAGTCGACTCCAAAATATTTTGTGGTCATACTTTATATAGCAATAAGTATCTCTATAGAAGTTCATGAAACTTGAAATAATAATGATAACTTATATCTAAAAATATTGATAGATAGATCGACATAATATATACTAAGTAAGAAATCCACACAACTGTACTTAATGCATTGTTTTAGGTTAATAATGAACCACTCTCTCTAGCCAAGGCTAAAAAGGACGGCATCAAAATGGCGAAGTTACCACTTGACAGATACTTGGAATGGGCACCAGGATCAAAGAAAAACTTGAACATAAATCACATGGTGCCAATATTATTAGATCTGAAATTAACTGGTGACTGGGAGTATTCTTTACGACATATTCCTAGAAGGAAACTAATGGAGACCAAAATATTAGCAATGCAGAATAAAATTAAAAAGAATCCTTTCTTGAAACAAACAATTATGAAACAATTTAAATCTTTATCACTTAAAGAGAAGAAAATTAATTCAAGAAGGTCTCTTTATGATGATTCGGACAGTATTTAATAAAATGCATTTTATTTTCAAACATGTCTTTATTTTATCTATAATCCTATCCACAAGGAGTTATATGAAAAAGTTTACTCATTGACCGAGCCAAGCAAAAGAATAGTATCATGCATTTTTCACCTGCAAATCTTGAATATTGCCTCAACGCTAATGTAATCTCCATCCCACTTTATAGCTAGAAAATGGCTACGCATCTGCAGTAGAAAATTCTCCAAAGAAAACAGAAGTACTCAAATTTAGCGTGGACCAGTGTTATAATGACTAATGTTTATTTATCACAATTTATCTAGGTCAGGCTAAATTAAAATTTGAATAAAGGTACTCTGGCATTATCTGCGCAAAACTATATGACCACTTTAAACAGCAGATAGATACACAATTATATATATATAAACCGCAATAACGCATCTGTCCAAGAGGCCATATAGCACATACATACTGATGCTATTTTATTTAATACTAGGATATCCCCGCGACTTCATCTACGCTTGACTTGCAAATTCCTGCGGGATTCCGGGGACACAAAATACCGCAGCATTTAAAAAATAAATGTTAGCTATCGTTTTAGTGAAAACTGTGTCGTCAAATAATCTTATTTTTATGCACCCGAACGCCCCTGAAATGAAAAATATCACATTTGCTAACGATCACAAAAAAAACCAAATTGGATTTCGCTTTTTTTAACCCGGCCATTTAAAATCATTCCCAGAATAAAAAATAGCGCAGATTTTAAGTCTGAGAATTTGCTGTCGAACAGCGAAAACGCATTAAAATCGACCCAGTAGTTTTTACGTGAATCTTGAACAAACAGACAAGAAATCTAAATAAAAATGCATCGTGTTCTCCGTCATTTATGTAGTCGTTTATTCCAGTTGTTTTTTTTTAAGTGACTTCAATGTACAGACAGGGCGTGTTGAGAATTCTTTTAATAAAATATATTCATCTACTGGCTCGGTGGTGTAGTACATATTCTACTAACCTAGTTTTGTACACTAGTTCAATTATTTACAAATGTTGATTAGTTAGTGACAACAATAATTTTTAGTTACTCAATTATAGCTGTACAAACATTTATCAATGGAAGTAAACAGATAATACGATATGCAACTATTGCACAAGAATTAATTTCGCATACATTCGCGAATAACCGCACCTTTTATTACCGTATCCACGACAGATGGCGTGCGACGGAAAGCGTAACGCGATTTATTAGTAGTTTTATATTATTCTAAAAGAACAATTGAAGATATAAAATACACAAGTATTTTATAAGAAATATATTAACGATAACTCTACGTAGCTTCGGCCTTTGGCCACAAATATACGCCTCGTATTGTGCAATCTTTTATAATCTAATTTAAGAAATGCATTAAGTAAATATATAATTCAATATTTTTGTTTATACTTTTCAATGTCACATATATCTAATTACTTATATGTACTCAGTATTATTTTGGAAATATCATTTCCAAGATAATTTAAATTCTAAATAACCTAAAATTATTATAATTTCATTGTGAAAATTATATGGGAGTTCTACATGCTCACAAGAAACGAGACTGTAGAACTCGTTCTCGTGATGTTTGCTCACATTCTCGCTAGAATGTTGAACACTACAAAATGCATACAGTAAAAAGAGTGATCGGTTTGAATATTTATACTTTGTTATTGAATATGAAAGTCAACTTGTTGTAAATTAATAATAGTATATAAATGTGTAAAACGTTCATTTAGATTCTTCGTCATCCACGGTTTTCGATATAATTAGAGTTTTATGAAACTTGTCATGTTCATTATAAATATTTATTAAATATTTTTGATGCTATAAATACCAGAGACGAACACAGGATAATTTTTATCTCAACAGTACAACTCTTATGGGACTCGGTAAGCAAAAAATTACCTAAACGACGACTAACCACCAAGACTGTTAGATAGGAATTTGAAAATTTTTGACCTACTGCCATCTTTATTGTTTCTCCACATAAACATATTGCCTCGCCCTATAGAAAAGTCTAGTGTATAAATATCTTTTAATTATATTTGAAACCAACAGAACTATATATTTGTTTTTAGTGTTGATAGTTACCCGTCGTTATTCAACATAGCTTTCCTACTTTGTCGTCCCCATTCGGCACGATTTTCGGCATGCTTAGTTGTCAGACCATCCCTCCGTCTTAATGTTAGTGTTTTATCTTTCAATATTTATGGCTTGGCAACTAGGCCTTTAAGCCAGTAATGTTAGTTTAAACCGGATATAATACTAGGGCAGTGGCATCGAGCGCATGTCCACGTCCCCGGTGTTGGCGGTCTCCGATCGCTGCTTGATGGTGGCCAGGATCTCTTGCAGGTTGGACGGTAGCGCGATGTCCGCCAGCGGCACCTTGTCCACCACCGACGGCGGGGTCATCGGCCGCGAGGGCGAATACGCCTCGTCCTGAAACGATGACACCAGTGAACACTTTTGGAGCCAAATCGTCATAATTATACAGATACCTTACAACTTCCTTAGGGTTCTTTACTAACATCGGAAAAGTGTCCGTATCGGAACGGTAATCTCCTGAACGATTAATTTACTATCGGACCGAACATGAAACGCTACAAGGAATATGTATGGAATTTAAATTTATTCGAGATTTTAAATACTTTTAAAAAATTAATTTTAATTCCATCAGTATTTCTATTTTTTACTATGATAAAGAGATGTAAACAATGATTTTAGAATATAATTTAAAAATATGCATATTTTATCGAAAACACATTCTTGAATGTGTTCATTTCACACTTTGTCGGATTGCAATTGATTTGTTCGAATGCTTTCCCAACATCTAACCCTACTGATGGCCCTTTAGTTGCTTATTCAATGCGATGACACAAGATCCAATTAAATACTTGTCCGGTAATTAATTAAATGGTATATTTTCTTATAGGAAAAGCCGATATTAGACCATTTACTACTGTTTTTCGATTTTGATAAATCAACAACCAAAGTGATTTGCCTGTAGACGGTTGAGGGACAACGAGCATAACATAGAGGGATCAAATAGGAGGATGGGAAATGGGTTTGGAACAGAAAGAAGAGGAAGTGGACTATCAAACTCACTCATGGCACGACACACGATTACGATGATATTCTGTGAGAGAGTGGTATCCCACCGAGCGAACCGACTTTAAGAGTTATAATCAAAATACTGATTACATCATGGCTCTACCACGTGAAATTTAAATCATTCAACGTCATTGAATACCATTGGGTCCTTTCAGTTTTGTGCCTTACAACCAAATTGATTGAATTTGGTAAATCCATCTAATGCCAATATTTCGCGAATCGTATAATTTTGTAGACTTAACAACTAGAGGCTTGGTTTATAAATAAGCGAGCACACCTCCCCGACTGAGGAGTCGGCCTGCGCCATTTTGAGTATCTGCTGCTTCTGCTCCTCGATCTGCCTGTTGAGCTCCTCCATCTTGGTCTGCAGGGTCTTGGAGGCGAGTCCGGGGGGCAGCGCGGCGCCGCTGCCGCTGCTGTCCGTCGAGCCGGGGCTGTACGCCTCGTCCTCGTCCGCAGCCGCTACAATAATAGTCAAATCTAGACATATAGTCAAAGTCGATATAGTTTTAATTACGGTTTAATTGAACAATAAAGGGCCATCCACAAATTACGGCTCACGAATTTCATGTTTTGATCCCTCCCCCGTCCTTGTCACAGCTGGTCACATTCCTCCCCTTGTGTGACATCACATAGTTTTCAATTTTACATCAAGAAATTATTAAGTTAATGATTATTGTTTCATAATTTAAACACTATGCTCATGCAGATAGTTGGAAATATTTTAAAGATTATCGATATAGTTCAAAATTCTTGTATTAAAGCTATACATTTTGTATATATTAGATTTTGAAATGTGGCGTCAGGAAATTTAAGACCACGCACGCCCTTGTCACAGAATGTCCACATCGTCTACCCTCTCCACCTTAACGTGGACGTAATTTATAGATGGCCCCATAAAAGGGAATGTAGCATACATTATAGCGGGTTTTAAAACTACATCCCTCTTAACACGCTATTTGACTCAGTTTACTCACATCTGCTTATGACGTGACCAGACTTTCGTATGGTACCAAATGTATGTGACTGTGACGTTTTGTAAGTTTATATAAAGTATCATAGTGGATTTGACTGCACGTTCTCCTACTGTTAAAAAATTAATCGTATAGTTTATATGTAACCAATAATACGGCAAATGAATGTATAGTAAGATATAAAAGCCGGCATAAAGCGTATGATAAATAAAACATTTACCCAAGGAAGCTGCAATTTTGTCTTTGACAGAGGTAGAGAGCGCTGGCGACGTGTACGATGGGAACGGCAGAGCCCTTCGCCGGGGGGAAGTGGGCGGAGTGTAGGACGCTTTAAGCGGAGCCCCCGGATATAAAGGCTTGATGCTGTCGCGGCCGATCTACCATAAAAAATAATTCCATAACGTAACAATCGACCTGTATTAATTTATACAATTATGTTGTTGAAGCTTGACCAAATATTCAAATCTGGCTATGTACGCAGCTTTATTTTATGTACAGTTCTATGTCTACGTCAATGTAACGACGACCCTGGATTATCTGCAGCAAACAAATGATAAGTTGTGTTGTATCAAAGAGTACATTATGTATCCATCTCTGCTACTATCCATAAAGTTTGGAATATGTTAATAGTTTTAAGAATATAACATAGGACCACAATACCATATAACTACATGCATAACTTAGAGATTAAAGTTAAATTATAATTCATTACAAACATTTTCATCACTTAAGAATTAGGTATTAATAGTAATATTCAGAGCTTAATCTTTGCGGAGATATTAGAATTAGAGTCATAAATAAGAGTGAAGGAATATTTTCAACAATTTCTTGTTAATATCTTACTTTGAACGTAATAAATAATTAAATAATCGGCAGATAAACACACATTGTACATGCAAGCTAAGCAGTTACACTTGGTTTATGGGTAATATACCAATGACCACCCCGGGGCTTATGAAATTTACCAATTCAGGAACCGAAACCGGGGCCTTTTTACGCAAATCTTAGTTAAAATATCTTCAATAAGAAAGGTGGCTATAATAATCTCATACTGTATACTATGTATTAGGTAATTATAATGATATTGGCTTTGGAATCATCGTTATTATGAAAAAGGTATAATTCAAAACAAAGTCCAATGAAATTATATTAGGAAGAAAAAAGTTATTTCATTCAAATGATCAATAAGTATCAATTATTATTAAAATTATTAAGGTGACAGATAAGTAATTTTTAAATATGTATATGACGATTACTGAAAGTGGATGCCCCAGATGAATGGATTGTTAAAAGTGGAGATGCATCTCTGTCCATCCCTATCTGAAATATTTATAATCACGCCAAACTTATGACATTTCCAGAATAGTTATAAAAAACAATGCTTTTTTGTATATAAAGTAGAAAGCGTTTAATATTGCTGTTGCTATTTAAGAGCTGCTATGGTAATCGTAGTATATAAGGTTTATAGATAGGTAATTTGTTTTTATAGTTCTGTCTTAAATTATCCTATTGTAATAACCATTAGTACGATTCATCTTACCACTATTTCGATAAGAAGCATTGAGTATCTATATAATCTCGAATTTTTTAAGAAATATAGAAAGAATTCCTATTTAAAGTTCATATGGTTGTGTGAAAATAAATAACGAAACAATGGTAATAATTTATTTTTTATACAAATTTTCCTTCCTCTCGCTATGAACTGACCTTTGCTGGGACTTTATCTTTGGGAATGTGGGGGGCAAGTCTTTTCTTTCTTTGTCGTATGACGATTGCGAGTAAGAGGTGCATCTTGACGTCGCCGAGGCCCGGGCCGTCCAGTGGGAGAAGCACCGCGGGCAGACTGGTGTTCGCCGGTAAGGGCAGAATGTAAAAATCTTTCACCGTCGTTGTGTTCGACACCTTAACCACACCTAATCTAAAATCACAACATTATTATTACTTTTCTCATTAATGGCGCTTTTATTGCGAAGCCGGCAAACAGGCACATGGACCATCTAATGGAAAATGGTTACCGTCGTATAGCAACATCGGAGACGAAATCAACGCATTTGCCAGCCATTAGGATTGGAGGGGGGGTAATGGGTAATAAAGGGATCAAACAGGAGGAATTGGATAGAGGTGATAGATGAGATCCAAAAGGATAATAATTATAATCAATAAATGCCAAAGGACTGGAATTGGTAAACTTACTCGGTAAACTCTAGATTTCATTGCTTGATAAACTCTAGATATGCTGTAAAGTGAAAACATTGTATGGATACGTTTATAATACGAGATTCTGTGAAGACCTTTAATTTAACCCTGTTGACCTCCTCATGCCTAACTGGGTGATGGACATTATACCCCGATTGGTGAGTTCAAACTTCAGGCATGTTTCTTCACCATCTTTATATTATATATAAAATTCTAGTTTGTGTGTATGCCTCTGGACTCCTAAACGGTTGGACCGATTTTAATAACATTTTGTGTGTGTTAAGCGGGTCCAGAATGGTTTAGGTTTACAATTAAACCCGGTAGGTGGCGCTGCATTAGGGTTCTTAATTTTATTATTTAGGCAGGACAACGTCTGCTAGACCCTATACTCCATGAGTAAATGAAACAAACTGGAAATACAAAAACTACGTCTTGGCGCAGATTAGAATTTAATTAAAATCAAATAGTTTCGACGGCGCTGATTCACAAAAACTTTACAGAAGACTTATTTACTAGGGAGGTGCGAATAATTCGACTTACGAATTATTCGTTCCGAATCGATTTTTTTAATTTATTTACATTCGATCAATTCGAACGATATTCACACTCCCATATTATTCACTATTAGGCATATGGAACCCGATTTTATTGGAGCACACTTATGGAACTGGATTAAGATTGTAAATAATTCGCAGTGGAGCATAGTTGAGATAGAAATGCTTAAGTCGATTATATAACAATCGGACAACTTATATGTAAAATCATCAGCTGATCTTAACTAAAAATAATTTCTTCATAGAATATAGCTTACATATAGCCCAAAATTCCGACCATTCATAGAAACTTTAACTTGAAAACAACCAGAAAAAGGAAAAAAGGAAATAAAAACTCATAGGTAGCAGGTTCAGATATGTCTAAAAGATTTATTTTAAGTAAACAATGGTAACCGCAAAATACAAACCTATTCCGACTACTAAGATAACTGTACAATGCAATATATTGCATTTTCTCCTCGTCGTTCGCCGCTTGAAGCCTCAGAATGACGATGTCTTTGTTACTTGCTTTTTTCATTTTGCCAATATAATCCCAGACTGTGTCTGGATTTATTCTTCCAACGATATCTAGTTCTGTTGATAAATCTTCTTCTAAATCTACAGATATCCCAGAGACCTGGAAATTAGGAATGCAAATCTTTTCATGTTAATAAAATTCATTACATACAGAAAAATTAAAGTTTAAAAATAAATAAACTATAATTTACCTCATGGGCAGCTACATAAAACCTGGCCACATCGACCATATTAATGCAGCCATTCCAAACAGTCGCTGCAGAGTTTCAACAGTACTGGTTGGTTCTTGATCACTCTCCGCTTCTGAAATCCATTATATCCTTTCATTAGCATGTATATGCACAAAACACTACTACCATTGTTTCCTCTTCTTTGGACTCTTGCCCTCTGTTTTTATTTTAATTTAGAAGGTCTTTCATAATATCAACTTAAATTTTTATAATACTATCGCCTACGGGCATTTACAATAGCAGTTCAAAGAAACTATTTCTGTAGCCTATGCCAACAAATTAAATATGGTCATGACTAAACAGATTTCAAATATTTTAGGGATCAATCAGAAATTGTATAATATCTATAGCTTAATGTATTGCAAAGTTCATTTTAAGATTTAGATTGCAAATGTACTCTAAATAGAGCACAGTTTCAATCTATTAAATTTATTTGACTTTAATTGCATTCATATAAATTAAACACTATAGTTTTAGTATTTATATAATTTAAAATGTAAACACATATATTTAAATATTTGTACGACCATAGATCAGATACGGTAATACTAGTTGCACTGTTTTGCCAACTATTGTCGACATACCATTACCTATATATCTGTAAAGATTCGTTCATTCATTATAAATATTATTATTTGCAAATATTACTGCCATCTAGCGGGGATCATGACCAATACGCAGCGCGAAAGCTAGCTGAACTACATAATATTCAAACACTGACAGCTTTGTTTCATTTGGTTTGGTACTGTTGTAGTATGACGCTTTTATAATTTACCTTTGGATATCTTGTTGGTTATTGGCAGTTAGTTTATAAATGTATCATTAATTACAACAAAAAAAACCACATACCAGATGATTTATCCTGTTTTGGTAAATATGTGGTACTGGGCATTATGATCTCTGAATCGATGAGAATGCCTTTGAATGATCATATTCGGGCACTGCGTCCCCAATGTCATGTTTGAAGCTCTCCTCATAGACGTCTTCCCTGGACTTCCTCAGATCCTCCTCCGAAAAGGCGGACGTGATCATTGGCTCGTGGGGATCATATTCGGGATGTACTTCCTTCAACATTGCCGATTTCGGTCTTTCTAATGAGTCTGAATCAGTTGAACTGAAATGAAATGATACTTTTCTTTAATTTCAAAACATAAAAACATGAAAGTTATTTTACATATTTGTGTGCGTTTTTGGTCCTTCTGTACCAGATATTCTTGGCTAATTTCCAATGTGTGTATAACATAGACCAACATAAGATACTTTTATTATGGAAACTGTATTCAAGTCCATGAAAATTGGTCTACACTTTGTAGGCAAGCTTGTTCCATCGTTCACCACACCATCACCTAACCCCAAGTTAGTAGAGCTATTCAAACGTAACTGTTATTACTAAACGCATATGTGCAATTTATGCTAACAAACTTTAGGCTCAGTGACTAAGACAGCTGCATGTCATATTGATGTCATGGTCTTGGACTCTTGCAAAGGAACATGAGTTGCTTAAATAGCTTTTATGACCTAATAAGTATATTTGTAAAAATGTTATTAATGTATCAAGCCAACCAATCATGGAGAAGCATTGTGTAAGTCCTGAAATGGAGAGGCGCTGGACTTTTTAGCAGTTCATACTACATTAACTAATTTGTATGTTAGATTATTGCATTATTCTTAATAAGTCTTACTAATCAGATAATATTTTTGGGTAGATGTGATTAAAATTAAAATAAGAGTGTTGATGGAGAAGCACGCTCAGTATAAATGCGGTATAATAACAAAGTATCCTCTTTTATTCTCTGATAAAACTTTGGTGGCCTGTATTCAGCTATTGTATAACAATTTATCAAACTACTAGCTTCTGCCCGCGACTTCGTCCGCGTGGTGCGGTTTTTTAACTATCCCACGGGTGCTCTTTAATTTTTCGGGATCAAAAGTATCCTATATGTTGACCAGGGATATAAACTATTACCATACAAAGTTTCATGTAAATCGGTCCAGTCGTTTCGGAGATTAGCCGGTACAAACAGACAGACAAACAGAGAAACAAGATTTGAAAAAAAAACGAACTTAGTTCTATTTCACTTCTTACACCCCCCAGACTTGGTTTTTAGCATTTTTTATATGTATAGATTAGCAAACTATTACAGACATGTGTTTCGAAGTGACACTTTTACACTGGTTCTACATGAATAAAGTCTATGAATGTAGGATTTAACAAATAAAAATATAACAAATAAGAGAAAAAAAATCAATACATACTCATTTTTCTTGCTATATATATTTTCTTGAGATCTGGACCTATGCTTAACTTTTTCATCTATACTACTTGAGTGTTTCGAGCGCGATCTGCGTTTGCGCTTCGCCACTTCCTCCCTCGACTGAGATCGCGATCGTTTTCGAGTCCGTCCACTGGATTGAGACCTCTCTTTTGATCGCGATCTCGAGTATTCACGGGTTTTTTTAGATTTGTCCCTAGATCGCCTTCTCGAGCTTGAACTTTCAACAGAATCAGATTTCTCGTTGGACTCTGCCTTTGCCTTGTCTTTAGGCTCTGCTATTGAATCAGTTTTCTTTTTATCGGATGTCCGAGTCGACCGTCTCTGCTCTTCCTTGGAGTCCTTGACCCGCGAATCAGACTTCCGTCTCGATGATCTTGACTTTCGACTCTCCATATCACGTTTACTTTTTTTGGACTGACTAGAACCACCATCTTCCTTTCCCCTTTTTCTGTTACTGCTGTGCTTCTTACCCGTGGATTCAGATTTACCTGTGCTCCTACAAGTAAGAAGATATCAACATGATTTTTTTTCAATAATAAAACATCAAATTGCTTTCCTAAGTCTAATCTAGTCTAATTATGCACTGTTATATACAATGTGATGTATGTATTGTACTAGAAAGACACAAACAAGAGCTACAGATCTCGAAGATGGATTACTGCAGTAGATGTGTGAAGTCTCTGTCGGGTCTGCACCAGGAATTTTTGTATCCACAGTAGCTTTAATGTTTGTGATTTATGACACAAACTTGAGATCTTGTCTATTGTCTATTAAGTAGGAAAATAGAACCCAGGCTATGAAGCTGACGCTCTGAACCCAACCAAGATATAATCTTAGGATGATGAGAATGATGTATATAGTAATGCAATATTTCGATTAAATAAATGATCATGACAAATATTAAATAATGTCTTATTTAATCAATGCACAAATATTGAATAACACCCCACAACAACAACAAAAGATTTGTGATGTTTTGCTTAAGACCAGTAAATAAATTTGCCCTCTAGTACAGAATTAACTACAAACTTACGTATCAGGCAACACTTCCTTAGTGACTTCTTCACCTACAGTAGAATCATTCAGAGCAATCACAACATCCTCGACTGGTACATTTGGGTCCAACTCAGTTGAAACTGATGCTTTGTTTTCCATAACCTAAATAAAAATTCAAAATTAGTATTTCTAGCTATCATTACTTAATAATTAATATTCAAATAATATTTATAAGTCAGTAGCTACACCTCATATTCTATGAGACCACTATTATCAATAATAATAGTAACAAAACAGACAAGTCAAAAACAAAATGTGATAATTACGTCACACATAATGTTTTTATAAAAGTCATTGTAATATAAGAAAATGTATTTGGTATTTGATTTAACAAGTGCTAATAACTGCTCATCATTTTACGTAATCATGACGTAATGTGTGAAATAGATTCTACTCAAATTTTAGTACCATTGACATCTACATTATCCATAAGACAAATCTTGTAGAGAATTTTAAATATCAATGAATGTGATCTAAAAAAATACATTTGTCATATTTGTAAATTCTTTTTAAGAAATTATATTTTATACCAACCTCTTCTCCTTTATGTGTTTTCAGTACATATGTTTTGCTTGCAGCTAGGAGATCGAGTTCAGATTTCTTAATCAATTCTAACTGGTGCTTGGCCTCTTGATCTCTCCATTCTGCTAATTCTTGACTGGCCAATTCCTCTGGCGACAAACGAACCTAAAGTAAATCAGTGTTTCTGTAGATTATTATGAATTTCAAGTAAAGTGTGGACGAAGTCGCGTGCATATTCTAATAATCTTATAACAGCGTCGACATCATTATTATCTCAATAACTAAAATAAGAAATTACAAATTACTGTAGTAACAAAAGTAGAGAAAGTGCAATCCCATAAAGTGATTTAAAAAATATAATATAGCCTTTACATCTAAGGAGTTGGCAGAACTTAATAATATACTGAACATTTAAATAACTTCCAGAATTGTAATAATAGCAAATAAATTTATAACATATAATTACTAAATGTAATTTTTATTGATAAGGATTAACTTACAAGTTGATGTGGCGTGATAGAGCGGTCACAGATCTTCTGCCACAGCGAGAGGTTCTTGCGATCCTTGATGTTGAACATGAGTGACCTGTACTTGGCCTTATACTTCATGCCCACATCCCGGAACAAGTCATGCAATTCAGTCTCTGTTTCCACTGCAAACTGTTGTATTTCTTGCTCGGTGAATTTATTATTGCCATTATCTTCCGCCATTCGAATACTCATTTGTTCCTGCAAAGCTTTTCGGACATTGTCTCGAATAGGCTCCGTCGAATCCATTTTCTTATTGTGACTATCTTTCCTACGCGACGTTGTTGGGGAAACTGATGGCGGCTGCAATATCATAAGTATAATCACGTTATGCCCAACTTCAGTTTGTAATCAATTTACAAACATGTGCAAGGTCAATGCCACATTGTTACATCAATTTATTGTCCTTAACATTATAACAGTTTTCAACATTAAAATTATTGTAGTATGTAACCAAAATTACATATATATGTATAATAATTTCAATAATATGATTACATTTTGGAATCTATAATTCACTCAATTTTTGACCCATGACTGACCCAGACAATCGGTAAGAATTTTATTAAGGTAGACCCAGTGTGAATAAGAATTTATAGCCCATATGAGAAAATGCATACTTTTAGCGTTATATTCAGTTTGCTTTCAGATGATCCGCTTGCCTGTTTTTTTTTGTCCATTTCAGATTACAACCCCTATACAACATTGAACAATATTGAAAGTAGCTAAGAGTTTATAATCTTCATGATAAACATTTAACAAACAATAATGCTTATTAAATACAAAAACGTTTGAAAAATATAATTAAATAACCTACCCATGAAAACTCTAGTATATATGACTGATATTATAGCATTAGTAGACACTAGTTAACTTAACGCCGTCTGTACAAGAACTGCCGTCTACTTGTAGCATAACATACACGTGGATTCGCGTAATTTTCCGCACGCTTTATTCAAACAAATAAACGCGCGTCAAAATACACCGGCCTTGCTTTTGGACATGACTTGAGTGCTAAGTCACCAGATTACTCATGCATGTATGACAAGCAACCAAAAATACTGTATATAAAGTCACTGCGAAATAAATCTTTCCTAGCAGAAAATAGACATTAATTATAAAAAAAGCAATTCTCAGTGTTTTTATGTGGTTTCACACATTGAGTTATCAAAAGAATATGTACTTATTTGTCGTGGATAAAAATGTATAAGTTTTATAACACGCATAATTTAATGTTTGATAAAAAATACATAAAAATCTACTTACTTTATCGACGGAGAGGGACCGGTTTGCTGCATTACTTTTAACTTGTTTCCGAGGCTCACTGACGTTTTTCGCTGTGGAAGTGCTAGGCCTAGGCGTATCTATTAGTTGCACTGTATTGGATTTCGGTATTGGAGTTTTTGGAGTGACACTTCTTTGGGCAGCTGGAGATTTATTAAGTATGTGAGGTCTAGCGGGACCTGCCGCTTTAGGAGAAGCTGGTAATTTAGTCTCTTCTCTAGGTGACATCAACAATTTATTAATCTTCTCTTTGACTTCAGGCTGTTGAGATTTTACAAGCAAGTTTTGTTCGGCTGCCTTCCTAGGTATTCTCTCGAAATTAAGGGTAGTTTGAATTTTATTGGGCTCATGTGATATTTTCTTCTTTGTTGCATTAGGTTTGATTGTACTGAGTGTACCGGGCGCACTACTTCGAATGTGGGGTTCTTCTGCAGCCAAGATCTGAGATTCTCTGCAGTGGGGGCATTTGGACCAGCCAGTAATCTGCCTGATTTTCTCTCATATACAATTACCTAGGAATCAATTAAGTTTATATATTGATATAGTTTCGTTTCTAGGATAGGATAATATCTATTAAAATTACACATAATATTTAATTTTTTAATTTGAAATCTCATAAATGAATATAAAATCACATCCCAATAAATTTGAATTTTATACTGTATTATAAATATCTTTAAAAATACAAGACAGTATATGGTAAAAATGTATTATATTAAATAAATTGGCAGAAAGACACACGCATCACATATTTCGAAACCAAGGTAAATATTATAATATTAATATTTAAAACAAAACGGACAATTCTGAGACAGACCAAGACTGATTACAGATCAGAATAAATAACGTTCATTTACGAATTAACCCTGATAAGTATCGAGCTAAGAACCTCTGCATTCCAAGGACATAAGTGAGCCATGACTTCGGCCTCTACACCACGGAAACAGTCAAAAACTGACTTATTGGTGTTCTGTCTTCATATCTAAGGAAATGAATCAATTTTCATTGAATTTAATACAATTTAGTATCAGTATTAGGAATGAATCTGAAAAATACAATATTTTTCAGAGTCAAGCCTCAGAGCTTGAAATTTACACAAACTATAAAATACTCACCTCTCACTAAGTACTTACCCTTGCGTCAGATTTTTGTTTATCTTGAGTTTTCCCTGTTTCACTCTCGACTTTTGTGCCACCCTGAGTTCCTAATGAATCCTGAGCGTGTTTCAATATGCATGCGTCACTACAATAAATACTGCTAGCTCTTGCTGATTTCTTACATACAATACAATTTGTTTTTGAGGATGATTCCTTAGGTGATAGTAGAGGTGGGCTCTCATTTGTCGATATGTCATGATCAATTTTCTTCTGAATTAGTGTTTGCTAAAAATATATATTACCTTTAAAATTAAATTACAACCATTTCAACAATTCACTTATTTTTCTATATTCAATTTAGAAGCAATTAAAATTTTTTAATTTGATCATTCAACAGTGTAAACTAAACAATTAAGACACTTCAATTAAGAAATTTTAATATGATACAAGCTCTTTGATTTTAAGAGCTTAACTGCATCATGATTTTAAAGAGACAAATAAGACAAGACCAGTTATGCCGTGTATTCAACTATGACTGAAAACTAATAGTGAGTTTGAAAATCAAGATTAAGTTTAAACATGTTTTTGTAATATTCTCTATATACTTTATAGAGACTCAAAATATACTTTTTTATTCTGGAAATGCAAGAACTCGCATTCAATGCTGGGCGCGTTCCTCTTGCACCTCACAACGCCCAAAATGCTCTTTTAGCTGTTTCACACAGCGACCCTGGTCTTTATGATCGCCGCGAAAATTCACTAATGACGCCATGAATTTCGTTCCCCGGTTCCAGTTAAGTTAATTATTGTAACGCCCGCAATTAAGTGGAATGAGAAAAATCATGGTCGTGAGCGGGATCGTTGTAAGGCTCATGTGGAAGATAGCCTTAGTATTCTGAATGGAAATTTACCAAAAGAATAGCTAGGGAAAAGGAATACATATTAAGCATAATAATATAACATAATTACCTATTATGGTAAATAAATGAATTAAGTAGTGGGAAGGCCGAGTGGGGAGGGGAGAGGCATACTTACCTCTATGGTCTGGAGATCTTAAAATACTAAATTTTTGGTCTGGAAATAACCTTACATACTATTTGTGTGTATAAAACAAATAAACAACTGTTGTAAACAATATTTGTGAAGTTTAAAAGTGAATTTCGACCAACTTCCTATCGAGCAACCAATATTATTTCCACTTTACTTCGAAGCGCCTCGGCGGTGTCTATATTTGGGTGATTTGGTTTTGGCTGTAACTGCAAAGACCTCAAAGATATAAGCGAAAAACTACGAAAACTATGTTTGTTTCTCAACCACTTTCTATAAATCTTAAGGATTTCGCCGTGAGATGTATCAAGCCCTTCGGAATTTATTAATACATCAAAAACTCTGGAGATTTTTGCATATAACAAAAAGGACAGTCAAAGAAAACCAGTCTCTTACTACTTTCGCCTAACAGAGATATATCGAAATTGCCTCAACAAAACTGCCAGAATGGACTTAAAGAATATTATATTCATTTCATTAGTATTATAATTAGATTTTTAAGTTAAAAGTTAAGTTAAAATGTTCCTATTATATAGTAATATGTATTAAGCTAGGATAGAACTGCCCATGGAAATGCGATGGAGCACAAATTATGTAAGAATCCGAACGGCGGCGACGTAGTTCGCAACTCGTCACGTCTCGTTTCTCATGGGCGCGAAACGCGGGCTATGGAGAGCCGCTTTGCTACGATGAATGTTAGGGGAGGAATGGATAGTAAATTAGACGAGGTATGTCAGGTGATGAATGAAAGAAAATTAGATTTATTATGTGTGAGCGAGACGAAGCGGAAAGGATGTGAGACTACTAAATGCGGTTCATATACAGCTTATTGGTCAGGAGTGCAAGCTACAGACCGAGGAAGTCAAGGCGTAGGCCTTATCCTCTCAGAAAGAATGGAAGAATGTGTGAAAGAGTATGAATGTGTCAGCCCAAGACTTGCATGGGTAAGATTGAAAATTGGTTTGACTCGACTTTTCGTGGTAGGGGTATATGCACCAACAGACACGAGTTCGAATAACTGCTCACGAAAAAATTGTGAAGAAGAGAAAGACAAGTTTTGGGTCTGTCTGCGAGATGTTCTGCTTACGTGTAAACAAAACGAAAGAATAATTGTGTTAGGTGATTTTAATGGCTGGGTAGGATTGAAACGCGATGGATATGAAAGAGTGTTAGGTACATATGGAGATGAAAGAATAAATATGAATGGGAAAAATTTGCTTGAGATATGTTTAGAATGTAACTTGTGCGTGACTAATACAATGTTTTGTCACAAGAATATACATATGTATACATGGGAAAATGCGAAAGGGAAAAGTATGATCGATTTTGTAATAGTGGATGAAAGATTAAGAAAAAATGTTCTAGACACTAGATCATTTCGAGGCGCAGGAATCGATTCAGATCACTTTTTAGTAGTATGTCGTATAAAGAATCTTTACAAATTATGGAGGCACCAAAATTTGAGTAAATCTGAATCTAGTACACTACAAAGAATAAAAGTTGAAAAGTTGCGAGAGGAAGAGGTGAAAATAGAATACAATGCTAAACTAGAAGAAAATTTTATTGGAATCAATGATATATGCAAGTTAGAAGAATTATGGATGGCTTTTAAAAGTAAAGTTGTGAGTGTAGCTACTGAAGTATGTGGTACGGCTAAAAGAAAAACGAGCAAATGCGTGAAGAATGTTTGGTGGGATAAGGAAGTACAGAGCGTAGTGGATGATAAAAAGAAAGCATGGAAAGATTGGTTAGCTCTAAGAGCTGATCTAAGATTGAACAATGCAAGAAAAGAAGATGTAGATGAAGCTAGAAATCTATATAAGAAAATGAATGTAATAGTGAAAGAAATGGTCAAAAGGAAAAAGAATGAACAGAAAGATGAGTTTGATGAAAGAATTTCCGAAGATTTCCAGAGTAATATTAAATACTTTTGGAAGTCCATAAAAAGAGCCAGAGGAAAGACTCTAAATTCAGAACTCAATGTAATTAGAGATAAGAATGGATGCATTGTAAAAGAAGAAGAATGTATACTAAGCCGATGGAAAGAATATTTTGAGGGATTATTTGAAAAAGGGATATCAAGTGTAAACAGTATGACTAATGTGAGGGAAGAAAGAGAGGATAATAGTGATAGTATAGACATGAATGAAATAGTGAAAGCTTTAAATAGTATGAAATTAGGAAAGGCTGCGGGGTGTGATAACATTACCGTAGAAATGTTGAGAGCTGGACAAGGTCTGGTCGCAAGCCAATTATACCGCCTTTTCAACATGTGCTGGATGAGTGGCTCTGTACCAAAAGATTGGTGTAAAGCCGTAATTGTTCCACTCTATAAAGGGAAGGGGTCACAACAGAACTGCAAAAATTATAGGGGAATTAGCCTTCTCAGCGTTGTCGGAAAGTTGTATGCTAAAGTATTGATTGAACGGGTTTTCGAAATGACAGATGAGAAAGTATGGGATGTACAAGCGGGTTTTCGCAAGGGAATGGGATGTACAGACCAAGTCTTCACCTTACGGTGCATAACTGAGAAGTTTTTGGCCAAGGGCCAAAATGTCTATTGTGCATTCATAGATCTGGAGAAAGCCTACGACAGAGTAATAAGAACAGAACTGTGGTCAGCGTTATCTAAATATGGGGTAACAGACAACCTAATACAATCACTAAAGTCTCTCTATGACGATTCCAGTGCTTGTGTTAGGATCAACGGGGCCTACTCCGAATCGTTTAACATCGAAAAAGGTGTTAGACAGGGTTGCGTAGCGTCGCCGTGGCTATTCAACCTTTTTATGAACAGTTGCTTGGATGGTTTGAAAGAAAGTGAAAGTGGTTTAAGAATGAATGGGTTACTCATCAAATGTCTACTCTACGCCGATGATCAGGTTATACTTGCATCGTCGGAAAAAGAGTTACAGGAGATGGTAACGATTATGGACGAATCTTTTAAGACTAAGGGTATGAAAATTAATGTAGAGAAGACGAAAGTTATGGTGTTTGAAAGAGATGAAAGTATGACAATGTGTAACGTACAGATAGGAAATGAAAGACTAAAGCAAGTTAAAGAATTTGTTTACCTAGGGTGCATGTTTACCAGAGACGGAAAGCATGAAAGTGATATTGAAAGGAGAGTAATGGCAGGAAATAAGGTGAATGGAGCGCTGAACTCTTTTATAAACAGCCAGAAAGTGTCTGTAAAGGCACGTCTGGCTGTCCATCAAGGGGTATTAGTACCAACGCTAATGTACGGCAGTGAGAGTTGGGTGTGGCAGAAGAAGCATGAAAGTAGGATAAATGCAGTTGAAATGAGAGCTTTGAGAAGTATATGTAAGGTTAATTTAAGTGATATGATAAGAAACAGTGTGATAAGGGAGCGTTGTGAATTGAAAGAAGATGTAGTGACAAGAGTTGAAAAGGGAATGTTAAGGTGGTTTGGCCATGTAGAGAGAATGAATGATAGCAGAATCACAAAACAAGTATATGATAGCAATGTGACTGGAAGAGTCAGTGCCGGTAGACCAAGACGTACTCACCATGATCAAATTGAAGATATTTTGAAGAAAGGTCAAATAAAAAGTAGTTTAAATAAGCGTGTATGTATGAAAAGATTAATGAAAGTTGATGAAGCGAAAAGTGTTTGTCAAGATCGTAACAAGTGGAGATCCATTGTCTCTGCCTACCCCAATGGGAAACAGGCGTGACAATATGTATGTAAAACAAATAGTAAATGGTTACAGACAGGTTCGAGGACTCGCCGGCTGCTACTGCTGCACATTCACTTCCCTCGCTCGGCTTGTGCGTTTTGGTCTAAGGTCACTATTACCTTTAACCATCCATCATAATATTATTCGTTATATATTTCGTACACCCATTATATATTTTTGAAACTGTGGTATTCGTCAAGAGTAACCCAAACTTATTTCCGAAGCTCTCTGATGTAGTTGTTCGGAACAGACGAGATCAGCATAGAGTCTGTATTTGCTCTTCAAAAACGACCATGATGCACAAAAGTATCTTTTATATGGCTCCTAACATATTCAATAAACTCCTAGAAATGCTACGAGTGCAGCCTTTAAATTTCTTTAAAAAGTCACTTAAGAAAATTTTAATGGAAATAGTTTATTATAAGATAAATGATTTTGAAAATGATAAGGACATGACTAATGATATTTTTTTTGTATAATTGTAAAATTTCATATATATTATTTAATGTAAATGTATTATTATAATTAGTATGACATGTATTTGGACATTGCATGCCTAATAAGGCAAAATGTATTGAAACAAGGCATATTCTAACATCTTGTGTACATACATTTTGTCCATAAATGATTCATTCATTCATTCATTCGTGAGAAATAGGATTACCAAAAATTAATATTTCAAGAACTCCAGACCATAGGAGTTGCAGAAAGGGTAAGTATACCTTCCTCCCTACCCGCTCCACCCAGCCAGCACTTAAAATTTGTGTATCAAACATCTGGGCAGCAGCCCCTATTATACCTAAATGATAAGAGTTTTGTCAATATTTATTCTCAAGACCCTTCATTTAGGTATAAAAATAAGGAGTAAAATAAAATCGAACCTTAGGAGTGGAACTATTTTTAAGCTGTGTTTTAGTCTTCTTGATACAATTAGGACAACGCCACTCAATGCCCTGCTCCTCCATTTGCTGGCCCATGGCTTTGGTGATGTTCACGCATTTACCATGGAACCAATCCTCACAGCTATCACAGCATATCATGAACCGGTTGTTGTGGGGCTGTTTACATATACACCACAGTCTGTAATAGAGAATATTAGTTGTAAATCTAGCAGAATTTAACTTAGTAATTTTCGTTTTTTAGTGAATAATATAAACTATAAACTAATAACTTTGCCAAAATAAAATTATAGTATTAATCAAGGCCAGTTAGTTATTGGGATGTGAAAAAAACACAACTTATTCAATGAAGTATAAAAATAAATTACTCATATAATAGTTTAAAAACAAATATATATAATATTGATTGAAAGATAAATTGAAAGTAAGACTTAACAGTACCTATTGGGATCATCCTCTGAATTCCAACTTTCTTGTGACTCAGCAGAATTTTTCTCAGTAAGTGTTGATTGTATCAAATTCTCTTGCTTTTTGTTTACTAGCTTTTTATTTAAATATTGTTTAGAGACAGTTTGTACTTGCGGTTCTGGGATGACTGGCTCAGGATTTGTAGGCGCCGATAGCATTGCCCCCAATGCTTCAGTACTGGTTGTTATTTCATTTTGAGTCTTACGTTTAGAGGATCTAGTTGCTGGTGCTTCTATTGGAGGCAGAGTTATAACCCTACCATCTCTTCTCACTATTTCAATGGGATCCTTACGCACAGGTGTTTTGTGCACTGCCTTTGATAGTGTTTGCATATACAAATTAGAACCATGTCCTTGTTGAAATGGTGACTGAGGCACTGCTTTTGCTGGCCCTGTATCCACTTTTCCCAACACTTGTTTATCAATAACTTCTTGGAGATTTTCTGAACTTTCCACTAACTGTGCTACATGCATTAACAAGTCCTCTGTTAACCCTTCTTCCTCAGGTTGTAGGCCACCTAGAAGATCCAATGTAGGCGACAATGGACCTGCCAACCCTGGACTGTTTATAACACTTGCAGTGGGAATTTGTGTTTGTGTTTTAACTGGTGTGATACTCGTTGGCTCTTGAAATATCTGAGCTAGGCTTACCTCATCCAGCTGAGGCATATTCTCAAATGACTTTGATGATTTATCTGTGACAGATACATTTTTGTCTTTTGGTTTACTGTATGTTTTTGTTGGTGGCAACTTGGTTTTGTTATTTGCCTCTGTCTTGGAAGTGTCAACTTGAGGAATTGCTTCAGTATCATCTGGAGCCTTAGGAGTTATTGGTGATTTTTTATCATTGATGGGTTCTTTATCTGCCTTCGCAGGTACTTTATTATCTGTAGATACTCTCCTAATAACATCAGGAGTTGAGAAAAGTGAAGTCATATCTGATAGTAGTGCAGTAACATGAGCAGGTGTCTTTTTCTCTTTCTTTACAGGTTTAGGTGTTACTTTTACAACTTGCTTAATGAGATTATTTGTTGTATTTAATGCCACACCCGCTGGTATTTTACTACTAGGAAGAATACTTTCCAAATCTAATTCAGCATCTTTGTTTTCTATAACAGCCACTTGTTGAACTTTTTCTTTAACATCTGCCTTCAAAACTTTTTGGACTTTCAGTCTGGCTGAAGGCTTAATATCTTGCTTAGGAAGTTTTGTTTTTAGAATTCTTGGTTTAATAACTTTAGGTTTACGCACTTTAACAGGGATATTCCTATCACGAGTCTCTTTATAGTCAGAGTCAGAATCTCTATCAGGTATACTGTCACCAGAAGAGCTTAATGATGATGATGAATCAATACTGTCATCTCTTTGTACATTATCTGTCTTTGCAACTTTCTTTGTATCTTTTAGTTCTTTTGCTTTATTAACAGCAAGCATTGTTTTATTTCCAACAGGCAATGGTTTATTCAAAACATCATTGCCCTTCAATATTATTGGAGATTCCGGTGGAGCATTAATAAGTATCTTTTTGCCCTTGGGAATTATTTGTTGCTCTATTATTGTAATTTTCTTTGCATTTGGAACAGGTTTTGGTGGTGGTGTATGGGTTATTTCTAACACGGGTTCTTCAAATTTTGCAAGACTTTCACTCCTTTGAGGCATTGATGTAGGATTTGATGACATTAGTGGGGTGTAACAGTGGTCATTATGAAAACCCACTAAACTATTTTCTCTTGTTTCTATCCTTAAGGATTGCAACATTTCAGCTCCACTGTCTGGAAAAATATTATACATAGAATATCATTAATATTATGAATTTTAAAAATACAGCCCATAAATGGGTCAAACACAAAAATGGAAGATAGTGTTCAAGTTACATAAATTGCATATGTCCATTATTTGTTCATGTATTTTTTTTTATTATATAAGATTATATTGTAGGTATGTTAGATATGTCAGCTTTTGTATTTTAACAAATAAATGATTTTTATTGGTTTCACTTAAACCAAAATGTCTCCTCTGTAGACTTTTTGGATACTAAATACCTCAGTTTGGTAGACATTGAAAAATAATCTTATAACAAAAAGTAACTTTTTAATTATAGAAACATGTGAAAGTAAACAACTTTTCATATAGCAATCCATGTTTGCGAATCAAAACATATGAATATATTATTCCAATTTTTGTGTTTGACCCAAATGATATATTTCAAAGATAAGCAGATTATTGTATTAGCATATAAGAAGTAATGTATTAGTAGAATTACATTGATCATTTTACCATATTTTATGATACTGTTAGGTTCGTCATAATAACTGTCTACAGAAAGAGTGACATGGGGAATATTCTCATCTTCATTTTCAGAGTCTGTTGCATCATCTGGTTTGCCTTCATGACCAACTCGCACCACACTGATAGCGCTCTGGGTGCCATCTGTACCTATAAGTGTAATAATTTCAAACAAAACAACTTAAGTGCAAACAAGATTTGTGAAGATAACATAGGAAATATTTTTGATGAGAGTAGAATAAAGTTTTCAACACAAATTTGGTCCTTAAATTTTGGCGCCAAAATATTGCTTATGTTTATAATACAAGAAATGGTTATTTATAACATCATGTTTTATTTCTAAGCACATAATGAATTGATCTTAAATATATTAATTGATAGATTAAGATTACAAAGCCACTTTATAAAGGGCGGCAGGTCACGTACAATACTTAGGTAATACAATCTTTAAGACATTATAGCTGTTAAAGTTGTTGGGTACAAACTTCACAAATGCCCCGTTTTCGTTGTGTAAAGGATTGATCTCCAACATATCTTACCCATCAATGTATCCAATAAATTCTGATCCACAGAAAGAGTACCATCCTTGTTTACAATAACAACAACAGAACTGTCCGTCTTCGCGGTAGGTCCGTTTAGGTCCGTATAGTTAGTTATCACTGTATTAGACATTTTGCATTGCAATTCATATAATCATCTAAATGCAAGTTTGCTATTAATAGCCACCCGAAACACACACGAAGCGTCTATTTGTGACGCATTCTAGTCCAACGCGCTCGTCGCCATTTTGAACTCCACTATCAATATCCTTATCGCGGGCTTACGCCATTATATCAAAGATACGCAAAAGTTTGTCATTTTAGATGATACACAAAATTTAAAACACTTCCTAAATATCAAACCGTTCATTTGCACTGAAAATGCACATACTTTAACGCATATTTAGCGAAAAATTACAATTTTCTTAAAGCTTAACATGCTTTTTTAAAGCAGTCAAAATTCAGTTCTCTGACAGTGACAGTAATTGACAGCAGACTGTTGTTATTATTGTTTAAAACTCTCAACAATAGCAGGCTAGAAAACCGAAAACATACAACCGTATTCATACAACATTTAATAATATGATAATAAACATATCTGTTTCCCATAGGGGTAGGCAGAGACTATAGATCTCCACTTGCGACGATCTTGGACAAACAACTTTAGCTTTACCTACTTTAATTAACCTCTTCAAACATGCATATTTTTGGATAGTGATAAATTGAGTAGTTTTATGCTTTTACTAATGTATTTTTATAGAATATAGAAAATCTAGTTTAATTCAGTGAATGTACATTTTCGCGTTGTCACATGAACTCAGTTGTTTTTAGGTTTAAGCCTATGTGTAGCACAGCTGAACTGTAGGTAATCAGCTAGTGTCATTCAACGGAGTTCTTGTGACAACTCAAAAGCCACAGTTGACTATACAGTTCACATTTCTCACAAAACACAATTACCACTCAAAAACTATCAACATCTGGAGCTATTAAAACTATTGTTCATTTAGAGTAATTTTACACATTTTCATAAAATAAAACTGCACAGCACAACGTCTCCTTTCAGTTCCCGCCAAAACTCACAGATATTTGGATTTTGCCGTGTAAAATAGGCATACGTACAGAGAGTACATACAGATCTGTAGGGATAAAAACGATAATGCAATGTAGTCTGGCCAACGAAAGTTGACCCTGGAAAGTGGCGGCAAATTTAAATAATATATGTATGGCAACATCAAAATTATTAGGATTAACCTATTTTGATACTTGGTAGTTACTTAATTATTTATGTTGTGTATTTTATGTGTGACAATAAATACATCATACTCGTTTCTAACGATAATATTATAAATACTAAAGTTTGTGAGATATTTTTGTTACTCATTCAAGTACTGAACGAATTTTTATGAAATTTGGAATACTTGTTATTACTAACCCTTATATCTCGAATCTAGAATGACCTACAATAGAATATAGACTATCTACTTTTAATTTCGGTAGATAGCAGGAAAACAGTAGTCATTACATTTTTTGAAAAATAAACTGCAATATTCGGTAAAAACTTAGTTTTATCCGCTATAATCTAAATCAGATTTCGTCACGGCCCCCTAGTCTCGACCCGAAAGCCACATACGTACCCACTACCAATGGACACATATTTGCAACATTTCAGGGCCTCGTGGTGTGCAGCAGCAGCCCCGGCTGTCAAGGCTGTGTCCGGAAGATGGGACTCCGCCAAAGTATCAACACAGGCAAATCCACTCACAACCAAACGAATACCGCCATATTATTTGTCAAAATTGACATTGACATTCGTATTAGAGTTGCCATGTAAAAAGTTTACAAATAATTCCAGTTCAACTTTCGATAGCCAGACTATATTTAATATCGATATTTATGAACGATATGTCGATGTTATAATGTTCGTATGACCGATATATAACATATAGCACATTTTAGAATGATTTGATACAGGGTAATTTAATAATTTAACCTATAAAGCGTCTAACAAAAGCGTATGGATTATGTTCCTTAGCTTACCACTATGAAGAATTTAAAAACAAAGAATTCTTTTTAGGTTATAAAGCATTTTGAAAACTGTAATTACTTTCCTTTGTATTCATAGCGACATACATTAGCCAACTTAAATATATATACCGTGAATTTAGAAACGTAAAAAAGATGCAAATCTGTGTATTTTAAGTATTAGAATAAACTGTTGTTTGCCATGTTGTGCTACTGCGTGTTGCTGTCAATGTCACTCTGTTAGTCTTGTGGAAATTGTGGACATTGGTTTACGTTCATGTTGCTTGGGATATATAACATTATTAGTGGAAATTTAAGGCAAAATGAGTTATTCAAAGTTTGATTTAACTTTCAAAATAGGGCAATATTTAGACCGACACCTTGTGTTTCCCTTGCTGGAATTTTTAGCTGCCAAAGAGGTAGGTTATAAAATGAATAATTCTGTAATTCATACTGTTCTGTTCTGTGCAATGTATACAAAAACTTAATGAAATCACTCTAAATTATTACCCTCAAGTACAATAAAATATGCTAAAACAAAACTATGTTTTACATGTCTATAGAAACGTCCACATTTACTAAACAAATATAATTATAAATTTGTATACCATTTAAATTATTTTACTTTTACTAATTTGGATGTGTCTCTTTTTATCACCCATCACATTGGCTATAGCAGCCACAAAATCTTTTTTATGTTTATGTGACCCTGATAAACATATTGGGCACAAAATACAATTTTATATTAGGAGAGAACTACACTTGACTCAGAATGCCATGAGATTAAGGGTAATTTGATTTTAGGGGTGTACATACACCTTTTATATAGCCACTAGACCTGTTATTTGGGAAGGTGACCTTTCGGTTATGCCATTATGGCCAGTCTGTAAAGTTGTTATGTATGTACATTAACATAAAAAATAATATTTCAATAACTACATGTCTCCTGGACGTGGGGGTTGCAGAAGGAAGAAGTACTCATTCCCCATCCCACTTCCGACCCCCCCCTACTATTTAAAATTCAGTGACCACTAAGCTAAACTTTAAGGATATGTTAATTTTAAATAAGGGAGTAGGCTGGAAAGGTATATTATTTAAATCACTTTCAGACAATGAGTCATGAAAGCACTAAAATAGTTCGCAGAATTGTAAAAGAATCTAATTTATTTAAATAAAATAATTTAGCTAAATCTTTTCCTTTTCAGACATATGACCAATCAGAGCTACTGCAAGCGAAGTTGGAAATCTTGAGCAAGACTAATATGATTGATTATGTTATTGATATAAGAGGTTTATTGTATCCTGATGAAGACACACCAGAGGTAACATTTAAATAACAATATAAAAAACTACATTAAAGAAGAATAAAGAGAATAAATACAAAAAAGAAGATGACTAATGAACTACAGATGCATAGATAAATTAATTTATAAAGTATAAAAAATCCTGAATCTATATCTATACCCATTAATTATTTTAACCTGGGAAAATTGGAAGTTGGATTTCTTTGATTTTAATTGTATTCTGTTATTAATTTAGCCCATTTTGGCATCATTTTCATATTTATTCTCTGTTACTAAATTGATAAATCATTTACCTTTTTCATTCTCATAATAATTAGTCCAGCAATCACCTTTTCAATTTGCTTTATTCCTGCCAAATGTACTCTGGCATTGTCTTTTATACACATTAAAATAGTACTAGTTTATTGTCTTATTCATAATAAGTTATAATAAGTTTGTAGTATTCCTTAAGCCATGTAAAGAGGCCTTCAAACTTACTCTAACTCAATATTAATAAAACCATGTTTTTGTATTAGGTTACAATAAAGAATTGTCTATCTCTCTATATTAAAATATTCTATATTCATTTAGGAAATCAAATCTCGTAGAGGTGTGGTTTTATCACAACTACAAGAACTTCAGGATGCTGTTGAACCTGTATTGAGGTTGATGCAGAGAGATGATGTCATGAAGACTGTTGAAACAATGAGAGATCCTAAAACTCTTATCAATTATTTAACAACAACTAAAGAGTTTGAGGTGAGCCAAGTTGTACTGTCACAGTTAACCTTTAACTTTATCCTAGATGAAGCTGGACCATTAGGTACCGTAAAATGGGGGGAATAGGTTCTAGGGGGTGAATTGGGACAAACCTCAAGTTTTATTTGCGACCTTGTATACACATTTATGTTATGTGTAGGATTTAAATTTGAAGCTTGCAATATTTTTTCTATAATCTTTCAACACTCAGTCATCCTCATAAACTATCAACTATAACGTATAACTAATTAAAAAAATGTACTTCAAAACAATGGATCATTTATGATAATATATTAGGAGACTAGCCCTTTAAAAAATGGTAGGTATATGTCAAGTACCTATGTATCTAACCTAAAAAGACACTACCTACCAGGTAAGTATTATAGGTTGTATACCTGCCTATAGTATGAAAGTGTCAGCCCTAGTGAAAAACTCTATTAACTCCTTATGCGACCCGATTCACCCTAACACTTGGGTGAATAGGGACAAGTGAGCTTTGTATATTTTTATGATTATTCTTTAATAAACTATATCTTAATGCATTAGAAATGAAAATTTAAACTACCGGAACCATTATGATTTCCGTTTTATTACTATAACTACAAAAAAAACGATAAAAATAAATGACGAACTTAAAAAGTGTCCCGATTCCCCCCATATATGGTATATAAATGGGTGTAATAGTATAGTCCCATGCAGATTCTTGAGCGATCACTTTTTTCTATGAAAAAAACATTTAGATCCTCTTTTGAAGTATGGGGTATTTTCCCTTTTGAATAAAGAGACAAAAACATAATATTGTTAATAACTCTCATAACATTGCCTACAATCAATGTCCAAAGTGAAATCTATCGTTTCACAGACTACCCAAGATTTGTGCTGGGAACTATATTCATACTCATTCAAAGTTTGAAACAACCAAACCACTAATGTAATAAAATACGAATGGCAAACTGTAACCTTTTTATTATGCAAAATACCTTTTATACTTGCAGTTCAAAATTGAGATGATAGACAGCATGTACCAGCTGGCCAAGTACCGGTATGAGTGTGGTAATTATGTGGAGTCTGCATCATATCTCTACTTTTGTCAATTGGTCATGTCACCATCGGATAAGGTATGATATTTACTTTTACAATTTATAGTGTAAACTTAAATGGATAGCCATAGTATTGGAATCCTAAAGCAACAAGAAAATTGTTTAATTAAAATGGCAAAGTTTCAGTTGAAACCAGGATTGATGGATTTAGGAAAAATGTATTTTTTATTTTTGTGTATGTGTGGATAATAAATGTTAGGAAATTTATGAATAAAATAAAAAATTCTAAATTAAATTAATACATCTGTATTCTGTTGTCATTAACAATATTATAAATTGTTAATCTTGGCTGAACAGCATCATATCGGTCATATCATATTCATTTTCAGCAGGCATATAGAAGTTTTCCTGGTTTTCTTTATCACAGGACTTTTCTTATCCTGTGAAAATACAATTCAAATAGATAATTCAATATGTATGTATATTTAAATTGTACAGTCCTATCTTTTTCTGCTCCACCTACATCGCCAGATTAGTTAAGAATTTCTTTTAAGCTAAGTTGCCTGGAAGAGATCGCTTTTAGCGATAAGGCCGCCTGTTGTTTTTCCAAGAAGTGTTGTAATTACGCATTTTGTTTTTGTATTTGTTTTTTGGTGAGCAATAAAGTGTTATCTATGTAATTTTATTCACTTTTATCACCCAGTGAGCTAACCATAGTTGAATATTTCCATACTAACAAGATATCTTGTTGTCTGTTTCTAATGTCACTTCAAATCATAGACAGTAAATCACCATCTACTATTAGATGTGGGCCTTCCCAAATATTATAAAATTTCCTCTGCAAACTGGCAGAAGAATGTGCAATACCCATTTTTGCTAAAAAGGAAGATTTATTCTCTTATTAGAACTTACAAATCCTGCTGAATTATTACTCTCAGTAGTATGGCATTGACTTTTATGAGCTATGAATGGGAGAATTGACCCAAACGACTGTCCGCACATTTCACATTGGTACACCAAGACACCCAAGGACTTCACATCAATGCAGTGTGTCTTGGTCATGAAGTGTCCCACTTTGTATCTGAAGGCAAAATACAGGATGAGTAAATAAGAACTCATATCGACAAAGGCCTCAAGCTAAACCTATGTGTATATAAACTACATATTATTCACAACAACAACAAAAAAACTTGAGCACCTTCAAAACTTCTGTATAAGGTTCTTATTTGGGTTATGCAAATATGATTATGGAGTCGTCCCCATAATTAGTATACCTATCACGCTTATAATGTCGACCAAGAAATTTTTATTTCTTAGTACATAAGGTTACTGTAGGATGATTCAATGATATAAAAATCGTATTTACCTGTGATTATAGAGTTGATCATAGTTCCTAAACTTACGGTCACATGCATTGCATAAGAGCAATTTTGGCAATGAAAATCTATAATACATTTTCAACCAAGAACATGATAGCCAATGTCGCTCTGCTATCTTATAAGATAGAAATGTAATGCCGCATGCGTTGCATTCATAATTTTTCAATGTTGTATGACTTTTCGAGTGTCTAAGTAACCTGGGAATGTTAGTAAACACTTTTTCGCAGAACTCGCATTGTAAGAGTAATGAAGTTTTTATTTCTCTCAAGCATTCAACGTCTTCACATTGAAAGCAGTCGCTCGAATGCTTTATTGCCTGGTCCTGCTGAGGCCAAACTTGGAAGCATTGGATGCATGTCCACACGACTTGCCACCGTGGCTGTGTATCTGCGATTGCGTGTCTCACCGAATAATGCTTTCTCAAGCCAGTCTCGTAAACAAAACATTTTCCACAGGTGTTACAAGGAAAAGTTCTCATAGATTTTGAAAAAATGTTCAGAGTCTCTTTCTTTTTAGTGAAGTATAATGTTCTGTTGAGTATATTAATATTTTCCATGATCCTCGCATTGTTCTTTCTAACTTTTTCTAAACTATTTTCTAATGGATTTACTACGCTTGTGTTTATTTTATTCATTTCTTCATTGGATTTATAGGTGTTTGACCAAATCTCTGAATCAATATAATTACTATCGGAAATTAAGTCAATATTTGTTTTAGAGATAAATTCCATATTTTTATTCTCTTCGATAGACTTAACATTGTAAAGATGAGTATTTTCGTTGTCGGTTGATTTATTAATATTTACCATACATTTTTCTTCTGTATTATACACAAAGTTACTAGGATCGAAAAATGGTTTATTGATGTACGTTTCAAAATTATCATCTATCACTTTAGCGCATACATCCAAATTAAATCTGCTGTAATTATAACCGGATACAAGTTTCACAACCAATCTTGCCGATTTTTCGCTATTTTTCTTTGTGAGTGCAGTTTGGCCATCTTGCCATTCACTATATTGAACATTACAGTCATCTTCATTTGGTATTAACACATTCCGTGTTTTAAAATTAAATAAACCATCGAATTTGTGAATTATTAATTTTGTGGCTGACATAGTTCACTTTCAAATTGCTATTATTTTCCAAAGCAAAAGTAAAAATGACATTTTTACTTTTTTTACGTGATGGCATTGACCTTTCAATCCACATAAAGATCAAAGTTTTAAAATTAGAATCTTTTTAGTGCCATGCATCGATCATAATAAGAAAAAAATGTTTTTTAAAATTATATCTAAGTAATGCTCCGTCTTACTGTGATTTTTTCCCGAGCTTATGTATATTCCTAAAGATTTAACTATAAATATTTTCTGTATGGGATTTCATTTCGTATTTACGAATCAAATTTTAGCTTATTTAGCGTCGAGTTATGTCTTCAAATTTTAAAGTTACGCACAATGTCTTCGTCCAATCTTTTTTTGTATAACTAGGAGTCTGAACGTGCGCCATTTAGCTAACTGGACTTATTTTCAGCGGTTTTAGGCTCTACTCTCAGTGATGTAAACTCTTATATACCCTGGACTGAGCGTTCCTCCATCTCTATCCTAGAGATTTCTGTTGTATATCACCCATCTTCTTTGTATCTTTTATGCCTACCACCCTGGTTGCACAATGAGGAAGGAGATTGCTAACACTTGCATAACGTCTAATGGTTCACCCAAATGAGCTTGCCCAGATGCTGCTGCATAACGTCCCAAAAATATGCCTAAAACGCGCACGCATCCTAGACCTGGACGCAAAATATAGCTCTAATTAAATTAAAGAAAGCAAATCATTGGATGTTGCCTTCTTACACATTTTCTAAACAACCAAATCATCTCTGCTTATAGAACAGTTTTCGATAATTAAAATCATCATCATCATCATTTAAAAAAATATATATTTACGCCTTATTTTCTGTATATATTATATTTTTAATTATGGAATAAATCTTATTACTATTTCTAAAAATTTGTCACAACAAAGATGCTTATTTCTGCAAAATATTGAACTACAAATACATATACGCATTTGTATGCTGCATTTATTTTACATATTTAATTTAATTTAGCGACCGAGTTTTAGAAAAAGTTAGGAAAAGTTCTGGAAGGAAAAGACAGAGATAGAAAAGATAGATGTTTAGAAAGGGCCAGGCAGTAAATAAAATAACGCAAAAAAATTAAAAAAAGCATCGAGTATATAAGGCTTGTAAGGCGCGCCTATGGTATAGTTCAGTTGAAATAAAGCGACAAGTGCGACACATAAGAGAAGTGAAGAAAGTAGTGAAAAGTTTAGTGGGCAGTTCAGTGAAGGAGGAATTTAGCGTAGTTTAAGAGGTGATCCAGAAACGAGCTACGCGCGGTAAATTCGAAGGTGAGCACTGCAGTAGCAGGAAGTGGTCTTCGCAATATCGGCGACGACATTGTAAGATATATCATCGTTAGTTGTGCGTGAAGGGGCAACCCTGCAGAGAAGAATCACATACAGCTGTGTAATAAAAGCATTTCGTTGAAAGAAACTGGTTTTTACTTCCAATCCCAAGTACGTACCCCCGCTCGCACGTAACAATACCTAATCTTCAACAATATTTCCAGAACTACATCTCAGTTCTATGGGGCAAGTTAGCCAGTGAAATACTGGTACAGAACTGGGATGGTGCATTAGAGGATTTAACTAAGCTTCGCGAGTTTATCGACAACGGCGCGTCCCCGGCAACGGCTAATAATATGCAGGCGCTGCAGCAGCGCACGTGGCTGGTGCATTGGTCTTTGTTCGTGTTCTTTAACCATGTCAAAGGCCGTGACCTCATTATCGAGATGTTCTTGTACAAACCTTTGTAAGTATAAATTGTACCAATATTATAACCAGCGGTTGGAATTGGGTAGTGTGATTTTTGTAGTAATTGGAACGAAATGTTGGTATGAGCTCTCCCGAGATTTTGTTAAAATGTCAAAATTTTAAGTGAAAACTGCTATTTATAGCATGCTTAATCATAAAATTACTATTTGTGCTTATAGATTTCAATAAATATTTAGGGAATAGTGTTCTTTTTTTCGTGTATATATTTCACTTGGATATTTTGAAGAACTCGGGAGAAATTAAGTCCCATACCAACTTATTGGCAGGTGCAGTTAGCTAATATGTACAACTACATCATAATGAAAAAACTTACTGTAACTACATGCTCCCTAATCGAATTTGAAACCTTATTTTGGTCCATTGGAACTAAAACTACCATGACCTAGTCAGTCACATTTGTTGTAAAGGGTGAGAGTCTAGCAATATTGATATTCCAGATACTTGAACGCAATACAAACCATGTGTCCGCATATACTCCGCTACTTGGCCACTGCGGTCATCATCAACAGGTCGCGAAGGAACGCCCTGAAGGATCTCGTGAAAGTTATTCAACAGGAAGCCTATACTTACAGGTAAGAAGATCGCTGCGCAATTGTCATATCATATCTAAGGTTATCGTCATAAGTACTTAGGGTATTTTTTGTCTTTTACGATCTCAAAAACTGATATTACATCTGCTTGGATTTTTTTAAATTATTAAAGTTTCTTTAAAAAACTGGGGAAAATGGACATGATTATTGCCATATGCGAAGAAACCATGTCGTAGGCATCAGTGCTGGACCTTGAAACTACATTATTTAATGATATGTTAATTTGTGTTTGTCTCAATATTTTTACATATACGTATTACATAATTAATTTGTACCTACCAGTGTTAACTCCGCGGCGGAGTAAACTCTAGTCAACTCTAGTGCATGCCTCTCTAACATTCTGTCAAAAAAGTATCCGGAATAGATGATTTGTTTGTGGTTCCAAATTCAATTGTCTTTTTTGTTAATTTTGCACAACTGTTGTTCATATTGGCGCGGAGTTTGAGTTGTATCGGTCATTTAGATTAAACACAGTGCTGTTTTTATTTAGATCATGTCTAGTGTGTATTTCGAATTTTATAATGTACAAAAACATCGAACAAAAGTATATCTTAAATTCTGCATCCCCAATGGAATTTCGTATTTGGAGACTGAACATGTTACAGAAAGTTTATGATGAATCGGCTTCATCTAAAACACGTGTTCGAGTGGATTGGCGTTCAAAAGCGGTCGAAATATGCTACACGATTTGTCTCGCCTGCTCGCATGTTCTGCACTTATGTTAGTTCAGTAACTTTTTAATTTGAAATTGATGGTTAGCCATAAATTCTAGAGTCCGAGGGCCGTTACATAAGGTTTTTAATATTATTTAAGAAACACAAAACGTAAAATTTTCCGCTAAATGTGTTCAAAGAACTGTCGATACGTTTTGTGTAAAAGGTTTAACTAATTTCATTTAAGGCGATCGTTATGCAAGCGGCCCTTACATCCGAATGTTGCGACACAGGATTACCGAAATGGCATGTATGTAATGTTATTATCTAAATGTTTTCAGCTCTATTGGAGATCCAGATCCAGCCCATAGTGATTGTTTTAAAATGTGACAAAACCTTATTGCAGGGACCCAATAACCGAATTCATTGAACATCTGTACGTGAACTTCGATTTCGATGCTGCCCGCCGGAAACTGAACCAATGCCAGGCTGTGCTCCTGACCGACTTCTTCCTTATTGCCTGTCTCGAGGAGTTCGTTGAAAATGCCCGTTTGATGATCTTCGAGACCTTCTGTCGCATCCATCAAGTTATTAGCATTGGGTAAGATTTTATTTAACTATACAGGAAATAATTTTCTTGGATAGAGGGTGATGCGGTATTGACTGCTTTACCTATTACAAATTTATCATCCTTATTTAGAATCATAATAAAACTACTTTTTTAAAACGTAGTTTTTTGTGTATGAAGACATAGGAATATACTTAACTAGGGTTATCTGGAAAAAACATTTATTATTATATTGACACTTCTTTTGTTTTATGTCTATACTACTACGTTTTAAGGTTACGTTACAACTAGTTTTATTATGTACACTAGTCGCGAAGTTGAGAAAATATTATTTCTATATGTTTGTTTATACTATAGTGTTCAGTGAAGAATATTTGTATATTTTCTACTACTGTTACAGTATTAACCATACTGTCTGTCTGCATTTATGTTATGCTGAAACACATATTTGTTGCCTAAATATTAATATTCCTAATTTGAGGAATTTTAGCTTGCCAATATTAATTTGCTTCCGCTTCAAGGTATTTTTAAAGACAAAACGAAAACCTGGAGTTAAGTTCTGTTATTTTATTCACATTTCAGTCCATGCCTTTGAGGCCACCAGCACATTTGTAGCACTTTTGTTCCACATCAGGTGGGCCATTGACCATTCTGCTGTACTTCAGAAATGTATAAAAATTATGATTGTTTGCAGTATGTTAGCTGAGAATTTGAACATGCAGCCGGACGAGGCCGAGTGTTGGATCGTGAACCTGATCCGCAACGCGCGCCTCGACGCCAAGATCGACTCGAAGCTGGGCCACGTGGTGATGGGCGCGCAGCCGCTCTCGCCCTACCAGCAGCTCGTCGAGAGGATCGACTCGCTGGCGGTCAGGTCCGAAGCCCTCACTTCGCTGGTGGAGCGCAAGCAGAAGACCAGGAACCAAGATGTCAGTTTGTCATATTATTATATGTCATTTAAAAAATATCAAACAAATATATTCTATAATCTCAAGCTTACACTTGTGTTATGGGTATAGGACAGCTGTTGCGCAGATCCCTGACAATTTGTAGTGTTATTTTTCATTTCAAAAAAGATGCTGATCAGGTTTTTATTATTGTATATCTTTTTATTATTTAATAAGTTATTTTGCACCCTTTTTAAAAAGTTTCTTTTAGGTTTCTATTATTTAACCATAGAACAATCAAATTCTTTAGTAATATATTAATTATTTTGTATAGTTTTATATGAACTATTTCATATTCCACTGGTAGTAGGTGTTGTTAAAAAAACGGGTTGTCTTTTTTCTTAAAATAATGTAATAATTCGTTTGTTTATTTTCATCATATAAGTATACTAGCTGTCCCGCAGACGTCGTCCTGCCCGGTAAAAAATAGAGGTTGATCGTAGAGAGTTGAAAATTTAGTGTTGTATGTGATTTATAATGCTGTATCAAAAAAAAATTTGGGGTGGACTACCCTTGAACATTTAGGGGGATGAAATAGATGTCCGATTCAAACCTACCCAATATGCATACAAAATTTCATGTGAATCAGTCAAGGAGTTCAACTACAAACACCGCGACTCCACGAGAATTTTATATATAAGATACAAGTATTAATTAAGAATTATAAGAATACATTTTCCTTTTTCAGATCCGCTGGGGAGCACAAGAATTCTAAACAATTGTCATTATATACTATTATTTTGTGAATAAAGTTATCACTAAGATTATAGTTTTGTCATAATTTGTGATGGAACTGACTTTATTGAAAATATATGTGTTTATAAGACAATGTTGGTTTTAATTTTTCTATTACAAATTAACAAAATAACTACATATCATGTCATCTACTGGAAAACACAGAGTCTGGGCAATAAATAAAACACATATTTTCTAACACATATTCATTATAATAATAACTATCTAACTACTCTACAGGTTTTATAGTGATAAATCTAGACAAAATAAAAGCAACCATTATTGTGGATAGTACAAAGAATACAACAAAAACATAGAAAGTGTCCTCTGAGAAGAGATCCGTGAAGGCTGGCACATGATGGTATATCTCCTCAATAACATTAAGGCTACCTTTATTAGACTTTGTCATGGTTGTTTTTACTTCTTTTTGGTCTTTTTCTTCTCTAATTTTGTTTGTATTGTAGATACTGGTTGTTCTACTGGTGCTAATGTGGAAACGTGTTTATTCAACAGTTGTAGTATTTCCAAACAAGTTAGATTACCACTTTTCAATGTCACCTTTTTAATGTTAGATGTTTCTGAAACAAAGTTTTTTACCTATATACAATACATTCTAATAACAAGAAGGTATCACAGAATATTTTCACTCGTAAGGTATATCTTAATAGCACTTTGGCACTTTCCAATTATGTAGATAGCATACTGACCTAGAAGTATGTTCTATTTTGGTCATTTCTCATACCTATTACATATTATGGTTACCACAGGCTAATAGTGAGACATGAAACAATTTCCTGAGGCCAGGTGACTGGTTTAAGGAGGCAATAAAACAACCCACAGCCAGGTGGTAGGGTATTCGCTTGTGTGGATGGCAACCACCCCTAGTCTAGAGTATGCCGCCATAACCTTGTGTTGTCTTCCAGCATTAGTGACCAGGTTCCAGTCTCCCAGTTAAGAGAGCAGCAGCACATTTGCAGTACCTTTGGTGTTGCAAACATCTATAGGTGATAGAACCGCTTTCCATCAAGTGGGCCATCTGCCTGACTGCTGACCTCCTGCAATAATAAAATTTAAAAATAGAATATGGAGAAACCCACTCATAAAGATTACTCATTTGTAAAATCTTTTTAGATTTTTAAATTTCAGATACATTGCACTGAAAATGAGGATATAGATGGCTGGTGGTGGGCTGCTATTATAAGAGGGTGGAAATACCATAATTAGATAATATTGACAACTGAAAGTCAGTGATGTGCTGGATAAACTTCTAACTTAGTAATAAACTTAGTTGCCAACCTGTGTTGTTCAATATCTTAAACTTAAATATCAGTGTTTTTACATAGCTTTTTCAGTGTCACTTATCTAACACACAAAAGTTTTTAATTTAAATAAAGAAGTTATTGTTTACTGCAAATTCAATCTAACAGTAGTTTCTTTTTATTTTATTTAGGGTCTTTAGTGATGCCTTAATAATGAACTTTTAAGTTTACATTTCTATGTACATTTTCAATATTTATAATGTGTTTAATTGCACAGAAATAATTTAATACAGCAGACCAGCTGATGGTCCACCTGATGATAATTGATCACTGTCACCTATGGGTGAATTGATTGAATTTGAAATAAAAAGTGAATTTTGAGTGGTTATAAAAAAATACACTAAGGCCTTCTAACCTATATTAAAAAAGTTCAAATCTGTTCATAATAAATAAATGTGCCCTATAACTATACCCCACCCACACCAATAAACATTTGCAATAGAGCTGTTACCAACACACTGTGGGTATTAAACAGAGGACTGGAACCTGACTGATGTCACAACACAAGGTTTTCATCTCAACCTATTAATTGTAGCTAACAATCTGCCATCAGCCTCACCTGCAATAGCTGGTAGAATAGATATCTCCACCACTGGATCACTGCGGTCACAAACTACCTCAGTTTTCAAAGAACAATTTGGATTTGTCAAACTTATCCTTGGTGCACTAATGTAGTGCAAGAAGTTCCTAAAAATAAAAAATAAATAAAGCACAGCTCACAAATACAATAATTGCCATGCTATTTTAAATTACTACCACTAATAAAGTACTTTTTATTTGGTATACCTGGATTTAGAATACATGTTGTGGGATACAGACAAGTATATTACAATGGCAGTATTGATCTAAATCTAAACAAAAGTACTATGGGCATTTTACTGTTTAATATTATACAAAGTCTGTATACAGTTTCAGTTCTATATAATTGTATATTTAGTGATGACTTCCTTTTTAGAATTGAGAATACACAATTATACATGTATTCTCAATTCTAATAAGGGAGTAACTAATAATAAGTAGAAGCTACAGGTTACCCAAATTATTAAATTTAATAAACAACTGAATGACTGAACCTTTTTAGAAAATTGATTAATTTTGTCCCCAAAAGCCATAATGGTGATTTCTGGAAGTTATAAATCCCAGAATAAACTTACCGTGTGTGGGTAACGTTGTTCCCAAAAGGATCAAACTTCACCGTAATTCTTTTCACCGCTTTGAGATTCACTAACTTTAGTTGTTTTCCTATAGCTGAAATAACCCCTTGGGATCTTTGAAACGTCCCACTAATAGGAATAGACATTATCAATACCAAAATATAAATATAGTTTCAATCGGTACTTTACTACTGCTGTTTAAGGGATGTGAAGGAAATTATCGATTATTATATAATACATATGAAAATAATCGATTGTCGAGACCCTAAAACATCCTTTCCCAAAGTGGGCGATAACGCCCCCTTGTGGGCTCTGATGGCCTAAAAGGGGGCGGTAAGAGACCCAGCAAAAACAGGCAAATGTAGCCCGTAAGAGTTAACTTGAGACCTTAGCGCCGTTGTGTACTACCTACAGCGCTTAAAACGGTCTCAAGTTAACTCATGCGGGCTATAGTAAAAGTCTCGTTTAGAATGAATGTTTAAATTCCGCTAATGTAGCTCACAATAATCAGTTAATTTAATTTGACGCTATAGTGGTTTCTAAGTGGGTGAAAAAATGGGCGCGCTAAAAATAACTTATTCTCAAAGTGGGCAGTATACAAATAAAGTTTGGGAACCACTGCCCTAAAACATACATACATACATACGTAAGTTCACGCCAGGTCCCTTGCGGGGTAGGCACGAACAACAGAGCGCCATACAGGCCCATTCTTACACACCTCACTTGCTTCTTTGACATTGATAGCTCTTGTCATGCACGCTCGTGCCCTAAAACAACAACAATAATAATCGTCTCTATACTGGCTTAAAGGCCTAGTTGCCAAGCCAAAAATGCATTAAAAAACGTAACTACACATAAAAATAAGATATTATAATTATTATTAAAAGTAGCTTTTTAGTTTTGAAGTCGGTTTTTTTAAACGAAGTTTTTTTTTATATGCATATCAACACAAATCGTAATAAATTCATAAATACAATAAAATTTATTTTCATACTCGACAATTTTGTCGGCGTTATTTACTGTGGACCATCAAAGAGATAAAGATAAATCCGTCATAAATGTAAAAAATGTTCATGCTAACAGCGCGTTCTACTGGTAGCTCACAACGCTCAAAATGCTCCGTTGACCGTTAGTTCCACAAGGCGACCCCGGTCATTGTGGTCGTGGTGAAAACGTCACTAATGACGTCGACATTTTCGATCACACAGCGCTCACAACGACCCATATCAAGAGGTTGGTCGAATAACTGTTCCACCTGGGTTTACGATTTAACGTCGGCAACCATGTGGTGTTGCACTGCATAAAACTAAAAAGGTACAGTTGTCATGAACGTGGTCATTGTAAGAAGTGTCTTATGGAACGTTAGATCATCGTTTTTTTAAAAACTTCCCCTTCACATACTTTGTTTATTTAGTTAACCGAGGATAAAATTAGATGAAAAGATAAAACTTTATTGCTCATCCAATATACAATTTTAAAACTGCACAATTGCAATATTGTCATGGTAGAAATAATAGGCGGCCTTATAAACGAAGTGAAGAGTGCTGGGTTAAAAAAAAAAAATATAATTTGGAAAAGTATTGCGACTTTCTCCTATTGAGATTTATGTTTATACATTTTTGACCAATTGAATTTTTAAAACCTATTTCACTAATTAGATAACCATGCAATAGTTACATTCACAGAGTACTTTATTGGTTACATTTTTGTAAAATGCGCGGTGACAAAGAGGAAGTCTTTCTTTCCTTCTTTAATCTAGTATTCTACTCTAATTATTTGTGGCGTTATTTTAAAATGCTTTCCACTTGCTATTATGGTGCCATCTTAATTTGTTGCCGTTCAGTGGATACTTTTTCATATACTGAGATGGTTTTCCTTACCTCTACCCTCCACAATTACAACAAAGAGTACATGGCTCACCAAAGAGTACATTGTATAAAGAAAAAGCTTACAACGCCCAAAATGCTTCGTCAGTCGTTCCACGTGGCGGCCGCCGTCTTTATGGTTGTCAAAATTTTTTGTCACGCAATAGTCACAATAACCCATGTCAAGAGATGTGTCGAATTACCTTTCCACTAGACTTTATGATTGTTAAGAAAATGAAGAAACTATTGTAAACTAAGATCTGGCTTAAAGACTTAGCAGCTAAGCCATAATTCCAAATAAAAATAAAGTACTCCGTCATTTATATTCTGTGCTGTATATGCTCTGGTAAAATGTCATGATTGTCATGTCAAATCAACATACATTCGTCAAATGTCGTCAATTTCGTTAACCAATCTACACAATTATCGTTTTATAAAGTGACACAAAACCTTTTCACCGTGGCAGTAATAACACAAGAAATTCCCACATACTTTAATTTTTTACTTTCAGTTTACACACTTCGTACGGCGAGATGTACCCCGTTGGTCAAGGTGCGTATCCCTTCAGACACGAGTAATGGTTGAGGCATCGTTCTTTGTTCAGTCGCCCTAAATAACAAAACACTAATCGTGTTATCTTATTATTTATAAATAAATTTGTTGTGGTGTTACTGCTACACGTTACGTTTTTCTACGTGCAGCTCCAGCGGGGGAAACCAGCGCGGGAGCTGTAGGAGTCGCCGGAGCCGTGAGCGCTGGGGCTGGCGCCACGGCGGGGGCGGGTGGTGCGGTGGGCGCCGTTGTTGCTGGCGGTGCCACTGCGGGTGTTGCGGCTCCTGCTGGACCCATGGCACTGGTGTCGCCTACAGCAGCACCCCCTCCTGACCTCCCCGTTCTAACTTGCCCGCGTCGTCCAAATCTCGGTCATGAAGGCCGCCCTATTACACTTCGGGCCAACCACTTTCAGATTTCTATGCCAAGAGGATTTGTGCATCATTATGATGTTAACATACAGCCTGATAAATGTCCTCGAAAGGTATACCTTGTTTCTCTAACATGTTAATGAGATTTGAGTTATAACTTATATCCTCATTGGTAAATAACAAATGATAATTTGTTGATAAATTGGTATAAACTGTAGCAGGAAAATGAACTGGATTAACACAATTGTTTTTGTTTCTAGGTGAACAGAGAAATTGTTGAAACCATGGTTCATTGTTACAATAAAATATTTGGAGCTTTGAAACCTGTGTTTGATGGTAGAAATAATCTTTACACAAGAGATCCACTGCCTATTGGTAATGACCGAGTTGAATTGGAAGTTATATTACCAGGTGAAGGAAAAGACAGAGTCTTTAGAGTCACTATAAAATGGGTAGCTCAGGTGAGTACTGTTTTGTTTAAAAAAAAAATATATATTTTAAATTACCTGTTATCATAATTTTTCTACTGTGTAGGTATAATATTTAAAGATGATAAGATATAAAATTAACTATGGGTGGTTAAAAAAACAAATTATGATGGCTAAGGTGGGTGCGGAATGAAGTGGAGCACCTGCCTTTGCCTTCTAACTTATATTGAAAAAGTTCAGATCTGTTCATAATATAAATGTGCGCATAAATCTACCCCACTGAAAAAAGAATAACCTATGAAATGAAAAAGAACAATAACTGAATAAAAGTTGGGAAGAGACATTTGGTAAAAAAAAAGTTAACAGTTGTGTTGTAGTGAACTAAGCAGTTTAATGCTTCGACCACCGCCTTACAGCTGCAGAGGTTGTTGGTTTCATAAATATGAAACATTTTCAAACTAAATAAATGATCATGATCATCATCTTATATCTGGTTTTCTTCTTTCTTCTCTATCTGTCAGGATCAAGAAGCAATAATCAGATTTGTGACCATTTCAGTAGCATTTTGTGATTACTACATGTAGTTTTTACAAATGGTATATAATTATTTACACAGACTGTTTGAAATAGGAGGGTATGGAAGAAATTATATAAACAGTGATTCTAAGTAAAAGATCATTATTAAATAGTAACATGATTAAATTTTATTTCATACAATAACTCTACAAGTTTCTATCAAATAGATGTGTCACACATACTTTTCTATTTGGAATAGACATCAGTGGATTTATATATGTATAAGAAATGTGAATAATAATTTTTGTTATAGGTGTCACTGTTTGCATTAGAAGAAGCTTTAGAAGGCAGAACGAGACAGATTCCATATGATGCTATCTTAGCATTGGATGTTGTTATGAGGCATTTACCATCTATGATGTACACACCAGTTGGACGATCATTTTTCTCATCTCCTGAAGGCTATTACCATCCTTTAGGCGGTGGTCGTGAAGTTTGGTTTGGTTTCCACCAGTCTGTGCGGCCTAGCCAATGGAAGATGATGCTGAATATAGATGGTGTGTAATAAATTTAAATTTCTAATAAATTTTAAGACAACTTAGACATGTAGCCTTAATTTTACATTTTAAATGAAAATTAAAGTGCTTTATGCAATGCAGAGTAGAATGCAAACCTTTTAACAAAATCAAAAACAAGAGCCTGGAAGGAAGATTTAACAGTGTATAAAAGTCACGGTCTCTTTTTCAACAATAAAGTTCTTATATACTCTACCTGCTTACAGATAGAGTATATAATTTTCATAATAGAGTATAATTATCTTCTCATGCTTTAGCTTAAGTACAAACCCCAAATTCGTTATTTTTTATAATTCTTTTAATTATCTATTATGTAGAAATGGATGTTTATGTTGATTAAACTTCCACAACAAATAATAAATATCCAATATTGCCTAAAGAGATTACACTATGCCTAGTATATGGAAATTATAACTTGTTGGATTAAGAAGTTTTAATCTGCAATTCTACAGTGAGATGAAGACTGTCTGCCTTACATGTGATTTTATGCGAAATCTAGCTGTATCAGTCATTTTGTTTGTGTTGAACTTCAACTATATATTAATTTCTCTTGAACTGTAATATGTCTAAATGAAACAATACACAAAAATAGGATAAAAATCTGGTCGTAACCCCTAAAACTTTTAATTCAAATTAGTTGAGGTGTTTGGGAGCATAATGGAGACAAATTTTCAAATAGATACATAACACCAAAATGTGTTTGTAAATACCTTATTGTTATAACTTCCTTATGTTATAATGTCTTCATAGCAATCTGTCTTGAATATTTTGCAAGTTTAAGTTACCTGTACAAACATATATTATGTATATCAAAAAATAAAGAATATGTAATTAAAGGTTACATGGATATCAGGTTACAATTTAAGACAGATTGTTATGCAAATATTCTAAAATCCAAATTTATGATTGGCCATCATGTAATTAGCAATCCTGGGAGACACCATTTAATGGACAGGTCCATTAAATGGTGGCTTGATAAGGTCTGACTTGCATGCTAATACCCCCACAATAAACATAAACTATGCTAAAAATGATGATAATTAGCAGTCATCACATCAGTCATAAATTTTTGTATACATTATCGTAAATAATTTGATGAAAGCTATAAACGAAATGTTTTAATTTCAGTGTCCGCAACTGCCTTTTACAAAGCCCAACCAGTAATAGAATTCATGTGTGAAGTATTAGACATCAGGGACATTAATGAGCAACGAAAACCTCTAACAGATTCGCAAAGAGTCAAATTCACAAAAGAAATTAAAGGTCTTAAAATTGAAATCACCCATTGTGGGACGATGAAAAGAAAATACAGAGTTTGTAATGTAACACGTAGACCGGCGCAAATGCAATCGTAAGTTATTAGTATTTTTTTGCTTTTTGTCTTTTAATATAATTATTGTTAATCAACTCAAAAGAGCAGAAAGATCTCAATTTGTGGCGATATAGAGTGGTCTGTGGTATATTACCCATAATACATTATTCCTCAAAGATTTTTATGTCGCAAGCTAGGAAAAAATCAAAAAGTTGAGTAAAGTCTTGTGACCCCTTGGAAAGGACATTGTAATAATATTTTGATTACTTAATAGTTTATTTATATGTCTGATTGAATGGAACCTTTGTATTTAGGCCTTATTCTTTTAACAGACTATCACCCCCTCCTTGATACCCACAATGTTCGCGACTGTGAGAAACCATGCCAATAACCAAGCGTAATTTGCTTAACTTGGAGATACATAAAATGTACGTTTGTCTGGCGATTATTATAAAAAAGCGTGACCTATGTTCTTTTGTTGTTTTCTAGATACCCATAACTTCTTTATTTATAAAGAGATTTAAATAAATCTTGCTCTGGATTAGTAACTACTACACTTACGTCTCAATCTAATATTGTAGATCCCTATATTGGTCAGGAATTTCTTTTGACTGTATGCGCATGTTTTTTCCATGATTATGTGCTGACACAGGAAACTTCACTTTGAGATAACTTGTATATTATAGTTTCCTGCATATGGATATAAAATTTCGGGGATTGAAGTAGCAGCAGAAATAAATCAAAAATGTACACAATGTAAATGTTATTTAACAAATGTAATAATTATTTTTCACAAATGTACAATATTATTTCTAGGTTTCCTTTACAATTAGAAAATGGACAAACAGTAGAATGCACTGTGGCAAAATATTTCTTAGACAAATACAAAATGAAGTTAAGGTATCCCCATTTGCCATGCCTCCAAGTGGGGCAGGAGCACAAACATACATACCTTCCTTTAGAAGTGTGTAATATAGTTCCCGGACAGAGATGTATTAAGAAACTAACTGATATGCAGACATCCACCATGATTAAAGCGACAGCACGGTCTGCTCCAGATAGGTATGTAATATGAACATATTTGACCTATACATATGATGCTTTCCTTTTTAAATAGTTATTGGGACTTGGGAGAACAAATATATACTTTACTGTAAGTTTACAACTGAAAGTAATATACTCATTGAGTAACATTTGAAATTGAATGACATTCAGATGGTAAATTGGATAAGGCTCCCATAGAGTAAATAATAACCATAAACAAAAAACTAAATAATTAAAATGAATAAGTTGGCGGTAGGCTAAATAAAACTTTAACAATACATGCTGGACAAATGTCATCTTTGTCGTCCGTGACCACGGGGTCACTGAAAAGCGTTCGAAACGTCGGATAAACCAAAATCAAATAAACTACCGCACTTAAAACCGTTAAAACGTAGTTTTATTATTAGACATTCAAATTATCAACAAAAGTACATTTACTTGAGTTTTTATAAATTACGCCAATATTAATGTGTCTTGTAGCGTTTAAACCCAAAGCGCGCCAAAATATTGTTGTATAAATAATTTCAATCTAAATGCAGTTTTAATCAATTTATGTTATTAATAAGTTTATTACATACAACTCTTTAATAATGCAAATTGATTATATTATCATCCCTGTTCCCTCATTACCATATACTGATGAAGAAAAGAAGTGCACACAAAATTGTATGGGTAGTGTGGCAGAACTTGGATATTTACACCAACAAAGGCTGGTGAATATCTATTTATTTCATAACCCTCTTTAAGCCAATATTACATGGTTCATTTCTGTTTTTCAATTAGATGAATCCACTAAAGTGATCTTTCTATATAAACCCAAACTTGTCAGTGTCATTGGGTACCGTCGCGTCCTTTCAGTACTGTGCTTTTCAATCAAATTGATTAATCTCTCTAATACCAGTATTGCTGTATAGTATAACACTGCTCTCTTTTATTAGGGAGCGTGAAATAAACAATCTAGTCCGGCGTGCCAATTTCAACAACGATCTATATGTGAAGGAGTTTGGTTTGACGATATCGAACAACATGATGGAAGTACGAGGCCGAGTGCTGCCGCCACCGAAATTACAATACGGCGGCCGGGTCTCTTCACTGGGCGGACAGGTAATCTTTGGTAATTTTTAAATAAATTTTAATTTTGGTATTCTTTTGCATACTATCCTGGTTTTTCCGACTTTTCTACACTGTTAAAACTAGGTTCTAAGGAGTTTTGTTTTTATTTTTTTATTGTTGAAAAGCCTTCCATTGCCTATGGACACATGCATCACCAAAGGTGCTACAAATGTGCTGCTGCTCTGTTAAAGGAGACTGGAATCTGGTTACTAATGCGGGAACACAACTCAAGGTTGTTATGGCGACATACTTTAGACCAGGGGTGGTAGCCATCCAGTCAGACAAATGCCTTTTCGCCTGGAAGCGAATTTTTAGTTTGCTTATTGTTAGTTATTTTAGAACTAATTTATTATTCATCAGAAGTTATCCTTAAGAATAGATACAACATGAAATTAATGGCCGTGTACAATTTGGACGCATACTTTTCTAGATTATTAAAATTATTCATTTTTAGTAAATAAGTGTACAATAAAACATTTTTTCACTAATTAACTTTTATACTGCTCATTCCATTGTGTGTCACTTTAAATTTAATTTTCGAACAATGCATACAGGCTTCATAAATGCATTTTATGAGCAAATGTGTTGGAGAATATTTTATAGACAATACGTCCAGATTACAAAAAGGCAATAAGAATTAAACTGCTCTTGAAATGTATTAAAAGCAGTGTCATGCTTGTATGTAGCAGGCATTGCCCAACCAAGGCGTATGGGATATGCGGGGAAAACAGTTCTTCATGGGCGTGGAGATCCGCGTCTGGGCGATAGCTTGCTTCGCGCCCCAGAGGACGGTCAGGGAGGACGCACTTAAGTAAGTTACACTTTTGCACAACGTTATTGTCATTGTACTGACACAGCTGACTGTCAAATCAATTGAGATATTTCTTAGAAAGTTACTTTTGAGTACTTTACAGAACGTCAGGGCCTTACAGATTTCGTTCGAGCATACCTACTTATGACTTCATAAGTAGGTACAAGAAAAAGGAGGCAAATTGCTCATTAATTAATTACTGTTTAAAACATAATGAAAATTATTATTAATATAATTATTTAAACATTAGATGATTTTGATTAATTATTATGAATCTATTAGAAATATATGTTCTCATTCCTATTGTATGACACATTTATAAAAAATCTTAACACGGTGTGTGGGAATAGAGAAGCTTTTAAAATATCTTACTATCATCATCTTCAATATTCATCATTAATATTATACAATTCTTGTGTAAATAAAATTACACAGTAGGACATGACTCCTGATGTCCTTACAAAAATCTTGAAATCATTAAATATATAAAACTAATTTGTCTTCACTGTGCCCTATTACACAAGAGTTTACATTATTGATATTGTTTTATTTTAGAAACTTTACACAACAACTACAAAAAATATCAAATGACGCTGGCATGCCTATAATAGGGCAGCCGTGCTTCTGCAAATATGCCACTGGTCCCGATCAGGTCGAGCCAATGTTCAAGTACCTCAAGTCCACATTTGTTCAGCTGCAGCTTGTTGTTGTTGTGTTGCCAGGAAAGACACCTGTGTACGGTGAGTCTACATTTTTTATTTTTCGTTATGTGTATTGTTACAATTAAGTTGATGATGGTGAAGAAAATCATTGTGAGGAAATATGCACACCAAGATTACCGGTATGTGAAATCCACCTATCCATCTTGGATACACATAAATCGTAGTTCATTAGTTCCTCTGAATATTTTTAGACCCGAGCATTGAGTTTAGGTGAATAGTTGGTAGTAGATACTGGGCTAGAGTTATTTCCATCTTGAGTTGTATCTGCTATTTGTTTTGGTTATTAATTGAATAGTGTAAAAGATGATCTTTTAATATACATACATACATAACTTCACATCAGGTCCCTTGCGGGATAGGCACGAACAACAGAACGCCATGCAGGCTTATTCTTACACATCTCACTTGCTTCTTTGACGTTAATAGCTCTTGTCATGCACGCTCGTCTGTTCTTAAGGCTCCTGACATATGCTCCTAATATGTTACACATAAATCAGCTTGGATATGTTTTTATGTTTGTACTGTTCAAATATACCATTGTGTATATTGCACTTCCATAAACATAATTTGTAGTCAGTTCACTATTAAAGCCAGAAAAATCTAGTTTGAACTAGCTATGACATGCCTCACACTCTCGCATCAGTCAGTAGATGCTAAAATGTTTCTAAGCTGCTGCTTCGAGTTGTGTTTCGCCATTAGTGACCAGGTTCCAGCCTCCCTTAAGAGAGCAGCAGCGCATTTGTATTTTGGTGTTGCAAATGTCCGTAGGCGATGGTAACCAGCTTTCCATCAAGTGGGCCGTCTGCCTGTCTGCTGAACTCCTGCAACAAAAAAAAGCTGATTGTATTGTATTGTTTAGCGGAAGTGAAGCGCGTCGGCGACACAGTGCTCGGCATGGCGACGCAGTGCGTGCAAGCGAAAAACGTGAACAAGACCTCGCCGCAGACGCTGAGCAACCTGTGCTTGAAAATCAACGTCAAGTTGGGCGGCATCAACTCCATACTCGTGCCCTCACTGCGCCCCAAGGTATGAACAAACAAATCGTCCGACCACACCTAAATCATCAAATTAACAAACGCATGTTGTTTTTATTGTATCCCTTTATATCCATTTCCTACAATATAGTAGTAGCAAAAGTTAAATACGTTCTTGAAGTTTATGCACGTCTATGCATAAAACGGAATTAATATGTTCACTAATTGGTAGGTATGTAGTTGTAAGGGGTGAATGTTGTGCTCTCGTTCAGCTGTTATCCGTACTCCCATGGCGTTTTCATTCGCAGGACACATAGACGTAATTAATGTTAACTCTTGATTGCTGCGCAAACTCACAGGTCTAGGTTCTCTTGAGGCATATTTAAGGTGTTTAGTGTGTATAGCAACAAGTGTTCATGGGTATGATAAACTTGAGAGGACACAGTGTTGCTCTCTCGCTCTGCTGCTGTCCAGACTCGCATGATATCCTTATCGCACAGCGCATCGTAAAGTACAGAACTGACTTACACTTGTACTGAAGCTCATTTATACTTTGCGCATACTGCACTGTTCATGGTAACATTCATACTCTGACTTTGAGCGGGTGCAGAGTCTCACTCTGAATCGGGTCCAATGCACCTATCACAGTAGCGCTCTAGGTTGGCTAATTATTTTGCAAGAAGTGAGACTTAATTAATTCGAGTGTAAAAAAAAGTATACACTTTTTTTAGAAATAATAAACTACATATCTTATCTGAGATGTACTCCAAAGATTACATTGTAATCTTCATCAATGTAGTCTTCATCATCTATCCCTTTCTAAATTGTATCTGTCCTTGTATTTTACTCCTGGTGTCTTCTACATTTTTCTGAAACTTCTTAAACCAAATAGATCAATGCACCATTGCTCACTACAATATTTAGATATATGAGAAGCAGAAACTTATGGATGCTAACATTGCTCTGTTATGACATTTATGGGATTTGAGTCCCATACAGAGTTGCAGTTTGGAAAGCTGTACCAATTTAGGAGATAAAATTCTAATTCTAATCTATTATTTTATCGGGCTGAGACTGATGCAATTCTGTATTCGCTATCACAATGACAGAAGGAATAGAAAATAGTTATAGAAAAGCCAACAGAATATTTAAATACTTTACAAATCGTCAGTGCTTTGATAAGTTTAAAACTTAGGTTTTAACAGAATTAAAAAACATTACGAACAAAAGATCTGAATTTACAAGTTAATACTGATTTTTATAATGTCTTTCCGACTCATTTGTTTGAAGCTTAAATCTCATGATGTACTTACGTTCGATTGTTATTACTACATCGATGTTTCCATCGATGTATCGTTCATATCGATGTTTACGTCGATGTTGAACCATCACGATACATCGTTGTTTAGACGATTTTTTGACATTTTTTTTATATTTTTTTTTTTTTTTTTATTTTTTTTTTTTTTTTTTTTTATTTTTTTATTTTTTTTCATTTCTATTGACCATTTTTCTTGATAGTAGTACGGTGTGTTGGTAGGCGACATATAAATAAACATAGTATTGAGTAGGTTAGATCATGAAGTAGTGTGTATCTTGAAGATGGACTGGTGTAAAAGATGAGTAAAGCAAGAATTAAGAAGTTGCTAACTGGTTGCGGATCATGTTAGAAAACGATGATCATTGCATGCAGAACAAGCGTAAAAAAAAAAAAATAAAAAAGCATCGTTCATCGATATTGTTCATAACGTCGATATTTTACATCGATGTTTACTTTGAAACATCGATATCTAATCGATTTTTTATGGCGATATTGCATCCTAGTTATGTGTGTAGTACGTGTAATGATAGTCTTTGACATCAGGTGTTCAATGAGCGGTGATACCGTGACGCACCCGCCCGCCGGCGACAACAAGAAGCCCTCGATCGCCGCGGTGGTGGGCTCCATGGACGCGCACCCGTCGCGGTACGCGGCCACCGTCCGAGTGCAGCAACACAGGTATCTGTTAACATTTTGCCCATACTAAGAAATATATTACAGTAGGTGTTGTTCCTCATTAATGTGAGCAGTTCTGATTCTTGTGCACAGAGTGCTAATAAAAAAAAATGAGAATCCACCAGAACATAAAAAGTTATCCACATCAAAATAATCTAAAATTAAAAATGTTTGTAAGCATACTCAATATAATAACATTAATTTCCCACTGATGGGCCCGCACTTCCCATTATAGGGAGAATGGACATTATACCTGCCAGGCTTGTCCAAGGCTTGGCAGGTTTGACACATCGGTTATCTTAATGTATAGGTTTCATCACCGATGTTTTACTTACATTAGCACGTGGTATTTGCAATAATATGCACATTACATCAGAAGACTGCCTGAGTGGTGCATGATTTCCGTACAGTATACGAACCCGCGCCTTTTGCATTTGGAACACCTGCGCTAACCATTATGGTATCATAACTTAAAGGTACTAAATAAAATACATACTATTTCTATAATTTTGTATTTTTTTAAATTACCAACAAATAATGCTTATTAATGTTTTACCTATAAGTGAAATTATATATTTCATTTACTATTATATATTTCATTGTGAGTGAAAGATCTGAGATGAGATATTACATGTTTATTTGACACGCCCACAGTACACCATTGCAACAAGGGGTGTATTAAAATCTGCCGAGTATCAATATCCATATAAATTAAGATAATTAATTTTGATTATACTGATTTTGACTATGTATTGTGCATCTACAATTGTAGAACACCCGGATAAACTACATTTTTGCAAATAAATATATTGATTGATATACTTGTGTCAAACTCTAGTAATTGGACTTGGGGTCCCTGCCCATGGGACCATAACATGTGGAAATGTGATAGGACCTACGTCTCTCTGCCACGCAGGCATAATGGGACGCATCAGTATATTGTCCATATTAATACAATAATGACGCACCATATTTGTCTCCGCCTAGTGCACCGATGATTTATGGCACCTTGAGCAACGAATACTTGACACGAGTATAATAGCTGTCATTGTTTATGAAATCAATTGCATTAAGTGTAGTGAATTGCGTACAACACTTACTTTCCCACCCCAGTGTTACTGGGATGCCGAGTGAGGCGGGCGATGCCGACACACTGTTTGCTACAACTCCATGAATTCTTCAAAAGTCATTCTGTAACATAATTCTGTATAAAACTTAAAAAAAAGAACTTTAATATAAATAGAACAACAAATATAAAGAAAAACAATTTTTAGCTAGACATGTTGCTGGGGAGTTTCTTGCCGCTTTTTCTCCTTAACAGCAATAACACGTTGCGAAGCATAGACATAGCGTACATAAACTAGGAAGTAAAATTAAAATTTAACCTATATGTATATGACCTTCAAAAAGTGTTCTCCAGTGGAACTTATTTTGAATAAAAACTTTTGAATTTGAATATGCAGTCGCTTTTTTTGACATGTACAGACCTTGACGCCTGGCAATACCTCCCTTAATCTATGTTTGTCTTAGTTGATATTTCGTGTTTCACTTGTGTTTTGATTTGAGTGAAGCAACCAACGAGATTCATGTAAACATAAAATTGAATTCAATAACTGTATGTTGTAATTTCTTTTATTCGTGTGCCTTTCAATCAAATTGATTCACCTTTTAGTATTGAACCGTGCACTTCCAGACAGGAGATAGTGCATGAGATGAGCAGCATGGTGCAGGAGCTGTTGATAATGTTCTACAAGAGCACCGGCGGGTTCAAGCCGCACCGCATCATCATGTACCGCGACGGCATCTCCGAGGGCCAGTTCCTGCACGTGCTGCAGCACGAGCTCACCGCCGTGCGGGAGGCCTGCATCAAGGTCAGTGCTGCTTCCGGATCGGTGTCTTCACACATTTCATTGTTCCATCTTATTCCTCGATCTCATTGTCCCCAGAGGATGGCAAAGAATGAGGTGTGACCACTCGTGAGCAAGTTTCTAGGATAGGATCCGCTAGGATGACATAGAATTGATAAGATAAAGGGATAAAGTGTGAGGATTGGGAGAGACCAATGGTATAGGGAGATGAGATAGAGGGAGAAGAAAATGGGCAACCAAACTTACTTGTTATATGAGACACAATTACCTCAAGGCTTAACCATTTCACGAAGATATTCTGTTAGAGAAAGTAACCCTGTAAGCTGTTATTAAAATAATGATTCCAGCATGCCTCTATCACGTTAAATCCTACTGATATTATAAATGCGAAGTTTGAAAGATTATGTTTGTTACTCTTTCTCGCAGAAACTACTAAATGGATTTCGATGAAACTTTACAATAACATAGCTGACACATCAGAATAATACATAGGCTAAAATTAAGATATAGTGTGAATTATCCAAAATGTAACGATCTTCCATCACTACGCACATGAGACCGCGGGGCGCAGCTAGCGTACTATAATACAAATGTGAATTTCAGCTCGAAGCAGAATATAAGCCGGGTATAACGTTCATAGTAGTGCAGAAGCGTCACCACACGCGGCTCTTCTGCGCAGACAAGAAGGAGCAGTCTGGGAAATCCGGGAACATACCGGCCGGCACCACGGTGGACCTCGGGATCACGCATCCCACAGAGTTCGACTTCTACCTGTGCAGTCATCAAGGCATTCAGGTTAGTATGACACGCACACTTTTCAGTAGGTACAGTTTTACACAACTTATAATTCTAATCGGTAGTTTTCGTGGAAAAGTGCAGACCGGTTTCCGACATTTGTTGCTTGCCTTTTTAGCTCTGTTCGCTTACATGATTGGTATACTGATCCGCACTACTAAAATTGGTCTACTGCACACGTACCACGGGAGGAGTTATTAGTTGTTTAAAACTGTACAGTACTGTACACGTTTATCCAGTTACGCAAGATGGATGTACTTAACCATAACATTCAAACTACAATAACATATTTGTTATTTTATTTTAGTTAATATTTTCTGTATCAAAAGAATAGTAGATAATAAATTAATTATACTAGACCAATGTTCTATCATGTAAGAAAAACTCTAGGAATCAGAACACCCGTTACTATTAATGTGTTGTCTTTTTACCTATGTAACGTCAAGTCCCGTTGGTTTAGTTCTTACATTCTGTTTGAATATAGAATTGAACATAAACTTATTAAGTTGGTTAAAATTCGTGTTGTTTATAAAAAAGTGACATAAAACTGAATTGTGGCATCTTCTAAAATACTAAATGAACAGTGTAAAGTCATTAGCAATTAATAACAAGATCGCATCACAAATAATACGGTAAACCCATCGCTACATCCGAATGAAATGGTCAATAATTATAAAAAAAATTTAGATGACGCAGTCGCATGATTAGATACAATTTTTTCCTAGTATTCTATTGTTGTGGTAATCTATAATATGTTGTTACAAAGACCGCACTTCTGGCGTGTTGTAAAAACGAATTCTTTTATTATTTTGTGTTTAAACTTTAAAGACATCTATTGTTATCGTACTTATTTTATGACTGTAATTAGTGTCTAACGAATTAATCCTTGTTTTATGGCCGTCGAAACTGGCAGGTGTGCGGGATTAACTCAGCGAACGCGATCCTTTCTTCTATTGTACAGTTTAGTATAAAACAATGTCCGAACGGAGGGGTGAGGCAGTCAATCGACGACTACGATACGATTAAGACGTATAGTACTTTCGATTAGCGACATAGTGACGGACTTTGCGCGTGTTAAATTACATTGAATCGTGCAGTGTGAACTGGTTGCATCCAGTTTCATTTCGAATCATATTTGTTTTTATACGTGTTTGTACAGTTCTAATAAACTGTATAGTAATTCCACGGCATTTATTTTAATTCGAGTCCTGTAGCTCGTAACAATATAAAGCTGAAGAGTTTGTGGTGGCTTGAACGCGCTAATCTCAGGAACTACTGGTCTGATTTGAAATTTCTTTCTCGACATTAGGGCACGTCCAGACCGTCCCACTACCACGTGCTCTGGGACGACAACCACTTCGGCAGTGACGAGCTGCAGTGCCTGACGTACCAGCTGTGCCACACGTACGTGCGGTGCACGCGCTCCGTGTCCATCCCGGCGCCCGCGTACTACGCGCACCTGGTCGCCTTCCGCGCCCGCTACCACCTCGTGGAGAAGGAGCACGACTCCGGCGAGGGCAGCCACCAGTCCGCGTGCAGCGAGGACCGCACCCCCGGCGCCATGGCCAGGGCCATCACCGTCCACGCCGTCACCAAGAAGGTCATGTACTTCGCGTAAGGTGTCGCCCGCTCGACATTTGTTTATTAGTTATATTTATGAGCCTACATGAGGTAAGCCCAAGATATATCTGGAGAAGAGGGTGTCTTCTTTTGAAGAACATACCACTGTACAGTTTTACACAAGTATTAATTCCGCCCGATGTACCTGCGTCAGCAAAACAATTTTAATATAAGCGACAGTGTACGAATCGAGTAAGCGGGACACTCTTCTATTTGCTTTTGCTAATAAAGATCAATATAGATTATTTACATGTCAGAAATCGATCCGCCTCATCCTCATCCGCAAAGGAAAACTATGGATCGGAATTATAATTTGTGTAATACTGTACCCAAGCTATGCATGTGGTTTGGAGACGTGTCCTACTTGTATTTTTGCAATAAATTGTATGTAACGAATCCTTTAGGACTCACAACATGATTTGTCAATGAAAGACGATAATGTGGACAAAATTTAAATTTTAATGACGTGAAAACATTAGTATAGAACGGTTAGCGACTACCGGGAGTGTGTTAGGTGACACCTTCATATAAAAACCAATAGGATATACAGCAAAACAACTAAGACACTTTTATCATCTTATCGAACCGTTTTGTCGTTAGCGATATATATAATAAATATAATAACAGCATATAAATGTCCCGCTGTAGGGGTACGGACAGTATACCCGCCATACTTGTTCATGTTCAAGGTGACTTGGCAGGTTTGACACATCAGTTATCTTGATGTGCAAGATGCATCACGATGTTTTCCTTCACCGTTGTTAGCACGTGGTAATCGTAACAATATACATATTAAGCCAGAAAAACTGCCTAAGTGGTGCATGCGTCTGACCAGGATCGAACCCGCACCCTTTGAGTTTGGGACGTGTGAGCTAGCCATTAACCACGACACACTATCGTTAGCGATATTTGTACCTAAATATGTTTTCGTTACAAAAAATATTTTAAACTATTTAAGACTTTCAATTTGATTTATATTAGACCCTACTGATTTTTTTATGACATGAGATCAGCAGAGAGGCAGGTGGCCTATCTGATGGCTAGCGCCCATTGCCTATGGACATTTGTAACACATGGTGGAACCTGGCCACTAATGCCTGAACACAACTCAAGGTTGTTATGGCGGTCTACTCTAGACCAGGAGTGGTAGCCATCCAGTCGGGCAAATATCCTACCACCTGACGGTCGGTTGTTTTGTCGCCTCTTACGACGTTTCACCGTGCACGTTCCTGCACGGTCCACCAATTGAATACTGTTAAACAAAATAATTGTTCAAAAATCCATATGGAACGAAAAACATATTTAGGCACAAAAGTCGCTTATTATAAAATGGCGGTAAAGGCTCGTTATCTTCTCCTAGATTTTGCATAGTAAATTATGACGTCGTATCCTTAACGTAATTAAAATTATTTTTATCATGATATTTTAAAAGGCTTGTTTAAACGCTACCAGAAATGCACCTATTTACTACCAATAAATTCGAAATACCTACCAGAATGATAAATGCTCACCAAATTGTTTCCAGAATTATTGTAAAAATGAAGCTATTTTCCTTTAATGCTATGCCATAAAAATATATAAACGCTAATTCAGACAAATATTTACATTATCGCTAAGTCGATATTATCAATATTTTGTTTCTCCACTTCCAATTAGTAATTTTGCTGAGGCAAAAAGCAAATGGTCGACGTACAATTATTTTTAGTACCAAATATAATATTGCGTTGTTTTTCACTAATATTTCACTTATATATAAGATAAATAGTGAAGGTTACCAGTCGGTTTTGGCGCTTTGGTCTACACATAACCTAACCTAACCGACTGTTTAAAACACCACATATTTAAATTTTCGGATACATACAGTCTCCTATCTAAATAAATCCCGTCAAAAAACGTAAAAAAACGTCTCGGCGACAAAATTACCAGATCATTGTCGTGAATTTCAAACTTCGATAATTAATTGAATATGTATTTTTTCCACTCTTGGATTCAGGTTGGATAATTTGATTACACTTAAACTATTTAGAATTGTAATTTTCGGTTTGAATGTTAGTGTTTTAGTAAAACAATATTTGGTGGTCATTTATCCATTTTGATAATCTAAAAGAATTTAAATACAAAACGTACAATTATTCTGATGAGTGTATATTTATTTTGGAACGTAAAACATTGTTTTTTAGGCACCTCGGTAGAGAGTGGATTAAATTATATGAATAATATATTTATTTGTGCTTAGTCTAAGGACAAAAATATTTTTTGGAGCATTTAATTGTACCTTTTAAAAGTACGATTGTTGTTAATTATTTTGAACACTCGTGTTTTATACAAACATTATTTTAGGATTTATGGTCATGTAATGTGTCACCTACCAATTGCCGATGTTAGTCAGGCATTACTTATTTGATCCTTATACAACACAGTGTTAGGTGTAGTCTAAAAGTCGATCAGCAATTGATTTGAGGCATTTAGTATTAGAAAAGTTAAAACAACTCTCGCTGAACCTTTAGAAATAGCATAACCTGTAAAACTTGGTAACTTAAATTCTGCTATATTTTAAATATTTGTCGTTATTAGGCAGCTATGAGTGTTGCTTAAATACGGTTTTTGTTTAAAGTGTAGTGATATATTATTCTGAAATAATAATCTTGACTGTATAAGTATTGAACTTTGTGCAAATGGCACATCAAATTACCAAGAAGGTAACTTCATCTCCACGAAGTTCAATTTAGGCAAATTAACCATTTCAAAGAATAGAAAATACATTTTTTATCGTTCTTCAGCCAAGGTCCTATTTACAAATAATATGGGGAGAAAAAAATACAATTAAATAATATTGACTTTTAATCTGACATTATGAATAAGATATAAGTAAGAAAAAGACATTGAAATTCAATTGAGCCTTAGCTTTTAAATATCCATGCCAAGGTTAATTGCAGCTACTGCTCCTTATTGTTTTTAAACTCACTTATAAATCAAATGGTATGCGGTTTGGCCAACCACCACTGGCCATTACATACTTTTAATGACATTGACGTAATACTTAAACATTTGACAGTTGACAATACTAGAGGCGCGTTCCATTTGAAACTCACAACGACTACAAATTTTCCCATTCCTCTTGTCTGCGGGCGTTATAATCATAAACTCGGGTGGAATAGATTATTAGCTGGTTCCTAAATCTTATCGACCGTTTATTTGCCATATTATCGGTTAAAATTCAACCAATGGTAAGGCAAGTGAATGAATAGTAAGATATAGAAACGAGCCACATGTAGCTCTGATGTCTTTAATACACAAATGTCATTGGTTTATGTATGATTGATTTGAAATCAAATCAAAGAGAATTATTATTCTATGGTCAACACCCACATCGACTTACCTGACATGGGTCGTTGTGCTCGCTGCATGAACGAAAATTATGACGTCATTAGTGATGTTTTCACGGCGACCATAACGCCCGTGGTCGCAATGTGGAACGGCTAAAGGAGTATTTTGGGCGTTGTGGGGTACGAGAGGAATGCGCATATAATTATAAAATATTAATAAAAAATCGTTATCACGTTTTTTAAATAAAGCAAATAAAATTTTTGAACGGCAGACAAACACATTTACTTATTTGGCACAAAAATAATCAAAAGGCGAGTGGCATTAAAACAATAGCTCAATAATATCTCTAATTTATATATCGAATGTCAACGTTTGTATTATAGAGGTATATATTGTACGGTTAAAAAACGTAAAAATGGCTATAGGTCAAACTTTTTGATGTAAATACAGTTTTTTGACTAATATCCTAATGTCTGAAATTTGCTAATATCATAAGTCATTATGACAACATTTTTCCCGTTCAAGATAAAGATGTACAACTCTGATATTTATTTCTCGTACCAGATTAGCTGCAGAAGGTTGTACAGAAACTAGTTAATAGATGAGAACATTCATTTATCTGCTAAAATCTATAGTTATGGTAAGTAGGGACATAGAGCAATAATTTATTTGGATCAGCAACTATAAACTGACACTATAATGTTATGAACATAAGTCTTCAACATAGGGATACTTGAATTTGCGCTTTATAGATTTTATTTAGGTACGAAAATATTATTTTTCCTTGTAGAGGAAATGTTAATCTTTTGAAAAAAATAGCATAGCAACATCATCTTAATTTAATCTTCATCTAATAAAATTTAAATATCTTCGACATTCTATATACTTTGCGTCGTTGTGGCTACCTTCATGTTCACAGTAAAGGTATATTTAAGCCTCATTAGTGTATTAAATGATTTCCCATTTATACCTATTTTAATAAGGTCAACGAGATATCATTACAAAATATATTTTGATATGTAACGCAGATTTACGTGTATTGTTAAGGATAGATGTAAAAATTATATTAATTGTATAATAAATAGGAGAAAAAGTACCGTAAGTGAAGCCCGTCTAAAAATATATATAACCATTACTCATCATATCGAATTACTATGTTTAAATTATTATCTTGCATAACGTCTCAATTTCTACCAAATCTATCGAAACATAGATTATAAGATTTTACATTAGTTCATCTTATCGTAATTTTATGGGTATAAAGTGTTTATTTCTAATATACTATGGATTTTTGTACTACATTCATTGATGTGTTGGACAACTATTGTTATTGCAATTCACGCAGACGAATGGGTTTTGACTTGTGATACACGTGCTAAAGTCTGCTGCTAAGGCTGTGGCCTGACTTCAAAATATTCAATCGGGAAGATTTAAGTCAGTCAGATTCGGTAGCGCCGTACTTCAAATCAATTTACACGATGCCAGTATTATTAAGTCGGCATTGATTCCCTTCGAATTTGAAGTCAGTAGCTGGATCCTAAAGCGACTATGTTTGGACAGCACGTTCCTTCAGGTACACTATCAGAATGTACTCGTACATATTCAACCACGAGTAAAGCCCGCCTTCTTGAATTGCAGAAATTGCGATTCATCTATAGTCCGTGCTTAATGTCCTCTTCAGTTTGGCTAGAAAACGCTGCACTAATTTTGCATGAAACCGACTACATCGCAGCTATCTATTGCTAAATAATAGCGGTCATAAAGTTTGACGCTGGTTTTACAAAAGTATTCAGCAGTTCAAATCGCCTAAATCACGTTTTCCATTTGTCTCCAATAGACAGTGTCACCGTCTATACTGTTGTAATAAGTTGCAACTACGTGCGAACATATGAAGGATCTCATTATAATGGTCAAGCATTAGTTTTTCCGCCTAAAGGGGTCGCTTTCCGGTTGGTTATTTAAGATATAATGTGGCGTCTTCAATACTTTGTTATAATATGATGGACGCGGGGGCACTTGTGGGAGAGTTTCATCTCATTATTATGGAGCTCATGATGTACCATGTTGGCTATACCTGGATTCCAGATATCTCAGGAAAAATAATAGGTAAGTTTTATTAGATGTTGAACTTTTTAATTCTTTCTTCCGTTTCGATATCTGGAATTCATTTTAGTTGCCAACGTTAGTAGAAAAATCATGACTTTACTTTTTTGCGTTATGAATGTATCATGTACTGACTACTGACTCGGGTAGCGACGAGCGCACTTAACTGGTTGGAGTCCCGTGCGACGAGTCGTGCATGCTTCATACATTTTAATGCATTTGTTTTTGTCGCCCATGACTGCATTTTTGAAGAGATAGGCTAAAATTTAATTGTTTTAAATAATAAGATGTTGTTCAAAACAAGACGAAGGACGACTTCTAGCATTCACTAGAAGTATAGAGTTCAGGTTATATACAAAATACTAGTGGAAAAAATTAATAGATCAAAAAAGGTATTCAAATTTTTTGCAAGCAAAGCACTGCATCACCTTCTGTCATAAATATCTCCAGCGTGGTCGGCATCCACATAATCAAACAAAGGTTTGCCAGTTTTCTTATATACCTACTAATTGAAAGTTTTTAGTTCCATTTAAGTATCTCAATACCCTCTAGGCTGCAACCCAGTATGTATAATCGTAGCAATTATTACATTGGCTTAAGTTACTTGTCGCCTAAACTATATCTGGTCTGGTACGATTAAATACATTAGAAAATCAATTAACTCTCGGTATGGTAACTCACATGGTCGAATATAATCTTCTCCCTCTCGTTTGACTAACTTCACTTAGTGTCTGGTGGTGTTTTTACATTCTTGCAATCAGTCATTCCAAAATTTTCAAGTACGTTTTCTAAGTACTCAATTTGATTAACTGATTCCGTTATCTTGTTTTATTTTCAAACGTAAGAAAACATTTGCTTTTGCTAGATTTTTCATTTCCAAATATTCTGCAATAGATGAGCAATAGATAGGCTATAAAATCTCTTCCGAATGTAAGCATTTAAGCTTCTTCATCTTAATTTTTCTTTGTTTTGCGCTGTTTCTGTTAACAGAAAAGTTATTATTCCTTGAAACTAGAGCACTTGTTAACGCCAACTTTTGCACCCTATTGCAGCCCATATTTTTCTGTGTCTGTAATAGTTTGTGATAGCTACATTACTATTTTCTATAGCCATCCTCATTGGCATGTACTCTTCTCCTTGCCTTGGAGCATGAGAGCAGCTAATAAATCGTCATCTACCTCTTTACCTATGTTTTCAAGCTGTTAGGTGCTACTCATTATCTCCGTACATAATGACGCGGCGATTGGAAATTGGAGTTTCTGACTTAAAAGATGACTAAGGAGACGACATCTGTCATTTTCACCCTTATCCTCGAAAGTGGTGCGTAACGCCTCCCAACACTTTTTTACAGATTTTGTTCTTGCGTGTATTAAGCAGAAATCATTTATTCATAATAAAGTTACACGTCAATTTCTACATCAGTTCACAGGTCATAAATAAAATAAAATTAAATCATATTATGGGTTTTATTGGATGGCAGTTTGGTTTTACCATTAAGATATTTTTTGTACAAGCTACCCTATCTATCTATCTTACATGCTGTAAAATTCGTACCGGGTGGCGTACTCTCTACATTATCCCACAACTCCTCTGTTATAAAGAATAAATTCCATTTGAATTTTCCAAATGAAGTAGTTTGCCATCCCTTCTAATTTCTCAAAATTCGGTATACCGTTACTCGTACCTGCCACCTTTGAGTGAGTTTCGTGGCTAAGCTTCTGTAGACTGCTACAGAAGCTTCTATGCTCATTTAGTGCTTAATATTTTTTTGTACAGTAAGAAACACCTTCGATTTTTTTATATATAAATAATTTTCGAAATGACCAACCACGCTCTGCTACCATGTAAAATTTAGGGGTCGGCAGTGGTCTAGTGTTTGGAGATTAATAATGAGCAATATAAAGATAAATAGGAATTTAAAAAACTTGGTACTATATACAATTAGAAGACAGTCATGAGAGGACAAAAAGAGTATATGAAAAGTGGTGTCAAATAAATTAAAATAACATGATATTTGAGTTGCCTGTGCCAACTTAAATGACTTCACGTTAACAGTTATCAGCACACAAATGCACGTAAAAGTAACTTAATAATGTGACTTAAATTACGATCGAAATGGGAACAGCTAATAATTATATTTAAGCAGCTAGATAATTTGTGCCATTAAGCTAAAAAAGTAATAATAAATTGAACAAGTTTTACCAAACCTGTGCAGTTGGTGTTGCACCAAGTTGCATCGTATTTCCAACTGTTATTGAAACTTATTCGCCTTATCGATGACATTGTATGCTTTTCCTCATCGTCAATTAATAGCTAAAGGGACGAAGAATATTTTGTTGTTTATTATATTAGCCTGCTATATTTATAACCATCTCTCTAATTTATATGATATTTAGACAACAATGATCGATGTGACTTATTCGCGAGTACTGCGACAATTTTTTTTAATGCTAACTTCGTGCATTCTCCGCCAAACTTTATCGCTTGTCAAGATGAGCCGCAGAAGGTTGAGTACCTATTAGATTTTGTATGAAAAACCGTCTATGTTAAAATTGCGAGACAAACAGATATAAAAGACGAAATTAAAAAAAACATTAGCTTGGCTTGCTGCTGGGGAGTTCCTTATCTTTAAAAGCAATAACACGTAACAAAGTGGTATATAGAGTAGGGAGTAGAGTTAACTATTTAAGTTATAAGTGTAAAACTTCTGGTTTGGTTGGTCAAGTTTGCCAATAACAACCGCGACCTGCGCTCGTCTATTAGACAAATGCTGGTTGCGGTCTTTGGAAGCGGTAGGATGTGTCATCACAATCCTTCTGGGTCCGACTTATGTACATATATTATGTATGACTTCCAAAAAAATATTTTCTTCTGAATAAAAACTTGACTTTTGCGCTCTCATTCATTACGAATTTTAAGTTTGATACGGAATATAGTTAACGATGCGTATCTATGGCCTGTATATTTGCTATAATAAACACTGATAACAAAATCGAGAAAAAACAAAGGTCATATCATCATATATAATATTATATCTTAATTGTATAAAACTCTTTCCGACGTTTTCTTCTTTACTCAAAAACTAATTGCTGTGTTAGGTCACAATGAAATTAAAATGGAATCATCATTAGAACTAAATTACTATTGTGGGAAATCATGTAGATGCGAAGTTTTCCAAATATTGAGTTGCCTTACATTCTAACATCGTGATCTATGTGAATTATGAAATATTCTTCTCTCGACTAGTTTTAGTATTTTTGAACGTTAAGTTCACCAAACAAGATTTTATAATAGAAAATATCTCTCGATACAAATCTCGCAGCCCTAACCTAAGCATTTATGCAATAAGATTTCGTAGTACAGATCCATCATAATAGAAGGTAAGTATTAAATAAACCAAAAAGAAATCACTTCTGGTCAGTCCCGTGTCTTCTTGAACTTCTGATTAACGATATCGTCCTTTTATAAAATAACATATTTTTTTAATTGTGGTGATGTATTGTTGTCCTAAGTTCGAGTAAACACTAGACGTTTAATTCAATTGGAAGGTCTCTTATCATAATTGTTTTAGTATAAGTGTATTGATAGTTTGTGTGGCGTTATTGCTTAAATAAGTAAGTTAAGTAGATATAAATTTTACTTATGTATCATGTTGTAAAAGTGGTATTATGCATTTTTTATTTTAGCGATGTGAAGGGTCCGCGTAAACTGAATGGAAAATTTATCGAAAACATTTGCCGTTAGATTTAATATATCGACAAGGGTTAATAGCTTAGGAGCCAGTGATCGGCTACCTGTATGTATTTGACCAGACCTGAGGTTTTGTACATTGAAGCACCTATACCTACCATGCATGGTACGGGGACTCACTAAGCTCTAAGTGGTGGACGCGACGAGCGCTGAGGTAAGAAAGTTTGGTTTTTTGATGAATTTTAAATCCATTTGACCATGGTTGCCGTTTTGATATTTGAAAATATATGCTTATTATTATCGGAAAATAATAATGGCAGACCATTATCACGCGGTTAACTTTGTGGCAGACCATTTTGAAAATGATAAAAAAATTGAAAGTAATTGACCAGATCTGCCATTGACATTTTGTTTATTATAGTCTTAAAAACGTATATTGATTGCGGCAGACGTCTACTTTGCGTATACACATCAATAAATAATAAAATATTAACTACTACGCAGTCAGATGTATATGTTTTCCGTTCGCTGTTTTACATCAATATAATTTACTTGCGATTTACTTTATCACTGTATTTACAGAGATTAATGTTTTCTTTATATTTATATGCTAAACTTCATTAGTTAGATAATAAAGAAGTGATTTTTTTTTGAAGAATCCTGAATAATATGGTATAATGCTGATAAAAAAAATCTTTTCATTTCGTCAAGACAAAATTTAAGTGTTAGATAAGTTTAAAAAAATATCATGCATACATATACATAAATAAATCTTCATTCATCTTCATCGGAGTCATGTTTATCGTTAGGTGACTCATCTTCATCATCCATTGAATCGAATTCTGCAAAAATAAAACATCTGACTGGGTAGTAGCTAATATTATATTATTTATTGATGTGTATACGCAAAGTACACGTCTGCCGCGATCAATATACGTTTTTAAGACTATAATAAACAAAATATATCAATGGCAGATCTGGTCAATTACTTTCAATTTTTTTATCATTTTCAAAATGGTCCGCCATAAAGTTAACCGCGTGATAATGGTCTGCCATTCTTATTTTCCGATAGTAATAAGCCTATATTTTCAAATATCAAAACGGCAGCCCTGGTCAAATGGATTTCAAATTCGGCAAAAATCGATACTGTCTTACCTCAGCGCTCGTCGCGTCCACTACTTAGAGCTTAGTGAGTCCTCGTACCATGCATGGTAGGTATAGGTGCATCAATGTACAAAACCTCAGGTCTGGTCAAAACTGAGGTACAGATACAAATACATACAGGTAGCCCATCACTGGCTCTTAATCTATAAGACTCAAACTCCGTTGTCCGCTTTAGTAAGTTGTCCATTGCAATATATTTGAAATGTTATGTCGATTAGGTAATGTTGAGGTAAGCAGAATATTCGATAATTTTGCCGTTTGGTGTTCGCCGATCCTAATGCCTTTGTGTATTCGCTATTGATAACTTAGTGCCTGATCAAATAATCCATTAAAATTTAATAATTAAATAGATCGATCAACTTAATTTTTTATAATTTTATTAATTGGCTATATTTGTTATTATTACTTTATTATATTAAGATCCGTTAATATTATACATTGTTGAACTGTTACTAAACTTAATGTCAACAAATATTGCATCATTAATTCACATTAGAGATATATTAAATAAGGATATATTTTGTAGTACGTTATTTAAATGTAATTATGGATCTAAACAAGGGAACTATTACTCTAAATATAAGTTTGATTTAAATATAAGCACATCGTGAAGACAACTGCAGTCAATGAATGCATTAGGAACTTAATCAATCAAATATAAAAATCTACTAATAAAAATGTATTGTAAACAAGCTTGAAAGTGAATATGGATAAGTTGGGTACATAAATCCGCGTACTCATCTGCGAGCCGTAACTGTCACATGTACGTACTATGATTTTTGGTTACAGTAACTTTAGCGGTTACTGTTATGGCACGCAGGCGAGTACGGTAATATTTTTATAATTGAACACCGAGCAAAAACTTTTAAAACGGTACACCATCGGAGCATCGCCTTTAAAGTTGTTATGGAATGTTAAGGCCTTTCCAGATATAAGTGTCATTCGCGAACCCCGTGAGTAACCAAAATTACCGAGCAATATTTCAACATTGTACGAAGTACGTATATACAGTCCTGGTGGTATCTTTTCGCTAGTTTTCGAGACCTATACTAAACGGACTAAAATGCAAATGGCATTGTCCGCTTAGATTTTGAGTTATATTATATTTACTCTGTTCGCAGTATCCACTGCAGTAGCGAAGATCACTTATATATGAATGTGCCTTTATGTTTTATATTTTACTAGGAAAAGTTTTTATTATATTTATATTAAATGTATTTAATATTGAAATTCGCATAACGCTGTGGGCCTAGAATAATATGATTTATCTTAAGTACTAGGGTTGTAGGCCGGGACAAAGCCCGCAGCGTGATACGAACAAAAAATTGAACACAGATGAAATAATATTATGAAATGACTTTCAAATCAAACGACAGCTGTTTCTCGTTGGTTTGCTTTCCTTTAACGTCAGAGAACGTGACTTTAAATGACATTAGAAATACCTTTGGAATAATTGCATTCCTCTTGTACCATATTTCACTAATTGAACAGGAAATATCAATTATTATAGGGAATATATATTTCATATCCTCTGAAATCTGAACCTGAGATCATTTTCCGCTGAAATATTTAATAAGTGGCCTATAACGAAACTGCACCTAGTTAGCTAAATACTACTCACTCATTGATTTGTTGATTCAATTCTATGTTACGACATCAATGAATCAGAAGTCTAGAATATAACGTCACCTACTCTATAATATTAAGTATTTTATGTTACATACACAACAGACGCGCGTGCATGACAAGAGCTATGAATGTCAAAGAAGCACGTGAGGTGTGTAAGAATAAGCCTGAATGGCGCTCTGTTGTTAGTGCCTACCCCGCAAGGGACCTGGCTGAAGTTATATATGTACTATTATATTTATTGTCACCCCTGTTTCGCATAGAGGTAGGCAGAGTCGATTTATTTCCATTACCTACGATCTTGACATGACTTGACTTGATTGACTTGATCCTTTGCGTCATCAACACTCATCTGTCTCTTGATACATAAAAATTTATGACATATTTTGTTATAAAATTTATTTAAAATTAAAAATAATCTACAAACTAACCTAGATCTAGTGAGGTGGAAGCATTGCATCTCGAATTAGACGTAAGTAGTCATTTGAGCGTCACGCCTATTTTTGCTATTGAAACTTGTAGATTCCTTCTAAATATCTCAAACAAATTTCGTTATTTATTAGGAAAGGGACCAGTTTTCTTTCGTGTCAGCTATAACACAAGCATAAATTGCTTGGTTAGGATATAACATACGCTGATGCTTGGGTATTTATTGAGTTACTTTTAAGGTGCAATCGTTTTATATGGCTTCGACCTTTCGTTTAAAATTATTTAGAAATCAGCTATAGACAACTATCGCTTATCGCAACATTTTCGTTAGAGTGGATGTCTTATGTCGCAAATATCTTTCTTCTTTTTTCTTGTCTATTTTTTTTTATTGATTTGGAAGTCAGTTTATAATTCGACATCGCCCTCTTTTACCTAATAAAGAGAGTTATTTTATTATAATAATAATTAAAATAATACTGAAAGTGGCTTCATTTTAACTCTTAAAGACCAAACGTATGATGTAATTTTTGTAATGAAATATTTGGTACCAATTGAATTTTGATGCACAATTTTTATGAACTTTTAATCTAAGTTATGTTTTAAAATAAGACAAAATGAAAAAAATAATAGTGGTTGTCGCGAGATTGTTATACACAGCAGGAAAGACGGCAGCGACTGCGACAATTGTGTATCCGCAAGTAATAATTTACTTATTAACTATCAACTTTATTTTATAAAGCTTACAATTGTTATCTTAGGCAGTCACCACTGACATAGTTTTAATTGATAAAAGTAGCCACAATATACTACAATAATTTATATACATAACGTATGTGGTATCGCCCCTGAATTATCTGTTGGCAATATGACAATTTAACTGTAGGTTGCTAACATCAATAAGGAAAATATAGACATAAATATTCATCATTATATTATATTATAGTATGTAGTTTTAATACTAGATGTATCTTATTCGAAGAACACTTATCTAGGAAATAAGTTTGCAATAACTAGGAGCATTTTAGTCCATTTTATAAGTTGAGGTTAAGCGTCATGGTTGATTTTCATACTAAATGTCAAAACTTGTAATTTTACTTAGAAAAATGTTTTTTTCTAATTAAAGTATACTGTATAACCTCTATATCAAAATAAATGTAATACGTTTACAATAATTATAAGTTTGTGCTTTTAAAAATTTTTGTATCGTAAGAAATTAGTTTAGTGATATTTTTCTGTACCAAAAAGTGAGCGATGGATGATTTGTGGCGCCTTCTGCTTATCAATAGGAATTTAGGATTTAGAAGCCTTGGCCAGAGATACGTTTTTTAAGCTATTGACACTGCTAGTATTCTTCCATGATATTGGGTATTTGTCTAAAATTTTTTTAGTTAATGAAAAGACATAACAGGCCGAACGCGCGTGTGACCTCAATATGATAATTTCTCACACATTGTGCTACGAAGCTGCGATGAGTCATAATGAGATTCATCGTAGCACAATGTGTGAGAATTTATCATATTGAGGTCGCACACGCGCTCAGTCTGTTCTAGGTACTCAGGTGGTACGGATTCAGAAATGTATTTTTAAGTTGATATATTTTTTTAATTATAGCGAAAAAGAATAAAATTAGAACATTTTGTTATAAAAGTTATAAGTATATGATCTCTATTACAAAAAAATGATTTTTTGGCGTTTTCGTATGAAAATCAGCACTGACACATCACCTTAATACAGAGGTCTTGCTGTTGCGCCTCTTGAGGCCAAATAATGTGAGGTTGTTTTGCCGCCTTTTAGTTTATAAGTTGTAAATCAATTCTGTTTTTGTTTCTGATATTTAATATCGTATATCTGGGCAAAGTGTTGTATTGTGTTTTGTGACACTTCACTTTCGCGTGGACTATACATTTTAGTGTCCGTAGCTAATAACACCGGCTCCGATGCATATATATTTGTTTCTACTGCTACGACACTAAAAATGACAACTTTTCGTTAAATTAACAATCTATTTATTTATTTGTTTAAATAGTTAAAAATAGTAATTGCATGTAAATTTCTGATGAAATATTTATAAATATTCTAATTTTGAGCACTGTTTTAAAATCATTATTATTCTAGTATAGTTTTCGCTAAACTTTATAGCGTATTTAATCAAGCAGCAGAAGGCTGCGCATTGTAGTAAAAATTGTCTATGGTGCAGCCATCTGTTGTTAAAAACATCGGACATAAAGTTTAATGTGACCCATAAGCACTTTGCCTCGTATTTGGTTATATTTAAGTAATGTATTTTATGTTTTCGTTATAATTAAAATCGTGACCATGCATGCAGTGTTCGCTTTGCTTTAGGATAATATATACGAGGTCTAAATTTCATAATGTCTGGAGTCTTTTTGTGTAATGTTGTTTTTGTATTGCACATGAATTGCTTTAGTGGTGTAGAAACCAACTGGTATAAATAATAATAAATAAATGTAGTCGAATAGATTCCAAATTTCTTCGTGCAGGGTAAATCACCGAAACTTAATTGTGAAATCCACGGTGTCTGTTATTATTGTCAAGCAACGCTCAATGTGCGTATCCGATGTACTTTATGTAATTAAAAGTTCTATCCCATACATTACGAGTTTTTCTTTTCACACAAATTCATATCGTCCCCGTCGTGGCAAACTTAAATAATTGACACTTTTTGAGATATTATGTGGATGATAAAAGCTGAAAGCTGCTATTGTGTACGGTTTAAAAACATTACCCACAAAATAGAAAATCTTTTTCTAATAGCTTGAAGCAAACAGGCAGACGGCCCACCTGATGGAAAGTAGTTACCGTCGCCTATGGACGTTTGCAACACCAAGAGTGTCTGTCGCCAACGCGTTGCCGGCCTCTAAGAAAATCGCGTCGTTGTCAATACTTTAAATTTGTAGTCATTTTATTTTGCCATGACAGGCTTGATAAGTAGAAGATCTAGGTAGGTCTTTAATGAAAACAATATAATAATACATAAATTTTTATTACCATATTGTAAATAGTGAAATTTTTTTATAAGTAAGGAAAGCTAAGCATCTTATAAAAATATCATTTTATAGTTATAATGGACCTCCTAACAGACGTCGGCAAGTTATTGTGTCTTACAATCATTAAACATGAAAATTACACTTTCAACATATTACTATAAAGTGTACACAATAACAAACGGTCTTATTCATAGTGAGTTAGAGTAGAAGTTGTACGCTTTCTTATGGTTCTTAAAGTAGCGTTCAAACTTACTCTAAGACTATGAATAAGACCGTAAATAGTCAACATTTTTATAACGTCAAATACAGAAATTGAAAACAGTTCATAAACACGAAGGTGCAATCATTTTGACAATACACACAGTAGAGTCCGATAATAGTAAACTGGAATGCAATATTATAAGACACAATGATAATAAACTTGTTTTTATTCGAACAATAATATATTTCAAGTGATTAGTCTATAATTGTCTGCCATACATTACGACGCCCAACCACGCCGCGGGTATAGTAAACATAGTACCCACACATAGACAACTTAAGCGCCCTTCAATATAGAGATCACCGTCATTCAACTAAAATTATTCGCAATCAAAAATTTAATTGCTAAGCTTTATATAATTTGCCTTATTTTTTGTAACATTTTAACAGGGTTGTCAATGCAGAGGTTGCCAAATTTATCCATAAACAACAGAAAAAGGCACATAGCACACCTCAAAGGTGGAATTACTTTATTCTGTAACGATTTGTTAGAATTAAATCGGATCCTTATCTAGTACGACTAAAATTACATTATTATGGTGCTCTGTGTGTCCGTCCTATACCACAATGTAATTCTAATAATGATAACTATTTTAATCCATACCAATACCGATGAATCGATTATGATCTACAATACAATTACGTTCTTGTTCAATTAAAATTGAAGTAAGTTTTTAGTAATCTTTAAGAAACATAAAAAGCCTTCAAACTTACTCTAATTCAATATAAATAAGATGGTCAGAATTTAAATCTGAAAGTAGCACTATGCAATCCGCCAACAACAATTTGAAGTTGCAAACATTCAATATAAAAGACTGCTTAATATTTTAAATTTAACACAAAAAAAGAACATAACAAGTGTCCTACGGGATAAAAACGTTTTTAGTACAAAACATACGTTTTATTATAAAGCAATAATGTGATTCCATCTTCACGAGCGTCTAATCATTTTTAATTACGTACTAAATACCCGAAAACCCTGATAAATGCAAGCCCCGAATTAAAAAATTTCTAATCATATACAATATGGAGGGTAGAGGTAAGGAGAACCATCTCAGTATATTACTGAAGGGCAGCAAATTAAGATGGCGCCATAATAGCAAGTGGAAAATATTTAAAAATAGCTCCACAAATAATTAGAGTAGGATACTAGATTAACGAAGGAAAGAAAGACTTCTCTTTTTCACCCGCATGCGTTTTTCAAAACCCAGCACACTTCACTTTGTTTATAACTGCTAAATTCATATCATTTCCTACACTATCTTTATTTTGACGAATTTTCGAACCATAATTTGCTGTTTACAGGTGGACACTTTTTCAACTGATCCCCCATACTAGATGGTCCACCTTACCTCTACCCTCCATAATATACAAGTCCAATGAATATCATCTGTCACTCTTTCACAATCTATCTGTTTTAAGGTAAATCCATACCCACATCATAACGTTTTGTTATTTTCAATCCTTATATCACTATTAGCGTAAATTTTTACACACCTGAAAATTCCTCACTTTTAAATAATGGTTTTTGTGAAATATTTGTTAACGTTTATTATAATTTTTATATTAAGATTTTATACTTCAAAAGGAATATAAATTGATGTAGATAAGTACAATACTCCTAATTAAAATTAACAATAAGAAAATAATACTACAACGCATAACGATATGTCAAGAAATGACGATGTCGCGTTGGCAAGAGAACTTTTTCATAATAATAATATATTTTTACGGAGTTCGTTCAGATCGAGGCGTATTCTGAATTATACCAATGTATAAAATATATCTTTCGCCAATCATATGCAGTTTCTAATGGCCTTTAAGTGAAACGATCGGTATTTTTTTTGCTGGATAGCGTTGCGATTAACAAATTTTTGTTTAATTCTTACTAGACTTTAGATTAGATAACTGTCGGTATGAGGGGTATAATGTTTTGAGAAATATACATTTTTCAAATTTTACCTATTTGCAGCATTTATTTTCTAACATATTTTTTCCATGTCCATAATTAAAAAACTTAATAGTGGGGAATTACATTAATCTACCCACATCATTACATATTTTTTTAGTAGACTTCACTATACACAATTGAGACGCCTATTTACTACTCAGTATTGCAGAGAGCACTTTTCTCAGTTTCAGTTTCTAAGAATCTTATAGATGGCGCTACTTTGTCGATATAAATGAAATTCAAATAATTTCAATTGTATAAACATTTGCCGAACTATTTTCAAGTCTATCAAGTTACTTTACCTTACCTTACTCAGTAATAATCTGATATACTTAGCAATGATGAGTTTCGATTAACTAAAATAGTACTTACTAAAACCTTAACCTAACCAGCTAACCAATTTTCTATCAGACACACTTTGCAGAGTATGCAGCTGAGCTCTTCCATTTGATTCCGGCATCTCCTTTCCATCATCCGACTACCAGATGAAGCGGTATGCAGCACCGATATATGGTAGATATTTTAACTATAAGAAGGAAGGGTTTTGCGTCTAGGTTAATTATGAGCACTGCAAGGAGTGGAACTCATTGTCGGAGACAGATTGTCTTTCCCTAAACTTACAACCTGGATGTCATAGACCATATCTTTGTTCCACATCAGGTGAGATTATGGTCAAACGTGTACCTATACTACTATAAAAAAGAAATTTGTGACTGAAGAATATAAAATTATTTATTACAACATTCTTTAATCTTAGAGCTGAAAGTTAAAAAGAAAAATATTTGTTGAAGCATTTACAATGAATTTCATTAAATTTATTTTTTGTCTTTAGTTCATAAATACATGATGTAATTTTAAATACTTTAGCCGTGACTTTCGCGCGAAGGTTAACTTGATGTTGATATTTAAATTACGAAAGCGCCATCTAAAGATCTTACCATAAACTAAATTAGAGGAGTCTGCTCATTAAAAAGATTGTGCTCTCGGAGGCACTAACCGACTGACTCATCAAAATATACACTCGAAGTATGCATAAGAAGAGCGTTCGCGGCGTGGGTGCGTGCACGTGTTGGAGGGTATGAACACGGACATTACATTGAACAAAACGCACACAATGTGCTTTCTCAATTTTTGAATTTGGAATGGATTTTTAACACGTGTTTGTTCCATTTTTTAACAACTTTCAAATAGTAACATATTTAGAATTTAAAGGGGGCCCATACACGATCCTACAGTGGCCGGGACTTGCAGGACTCAAGATCTGCTCGGTGTTACAGAACGCAATGTAGGCTGCAACATTAGCAGTCTTGCATTATACGGCGGACTGTTATACAGAACCGTGAATGGGCCCCTTTAATTTACTAGTTTTAAATACATCTGTTCTATTATCACAATAATAAAACTCTTATTGTTGTTGTAACTGTTATCTTTGTTCTATTTTTAAATATAAAATATTATAGCTGTTATAATCGAATATTCTAGTGCAGTTCATTCAATGTAAGTCAGCGCAGATCATCGCTGTGGTGGATGGGAATGAAGATTAGGGCAGGGGCTTGTTCTCAGGAATGGTGGGCGAGGCGGCGCCACTGGCCGTGCGGCTGGCGTCGCGCAGCGCTTCGTCGAAGCTCTGTTGTGAGTGCGAACGCGATGCCACTTTGCCCTGAATTAAAACATTATTAATTAATATTATTTTAACACATTTTCATGTATAAGAACTTAATGAAAGTTATTAAAAGGAACAAGAGTGATGCGTAAATATGTGAATTGAGTGTTTGTAAAATAGGTTAGAATAGATTTTTGTTTTTGATTTCCTAGACTAATTGCGGCGTTGCGATGGAAACACCGAGATGTTTTAGTTGGTAGGTCTGAGTATGCCATCGGGCGTCCAATACTACCTTACTGCTATCCCTGGGCGGTATGGGTGTACATCTCGTCAAAAGTAAAAAAAAACCCTACATGTATCACTATCATGCACTAGTGACAATCTGATTAACAAATTCTACGACTGTATAAAAATCAATTTACAACATTCTTTCAATTCCATAAATTAAATTAGTTTGGATGTATGTATTTTGTGACTAATTGGATACAGTGTTAAAAATGTTAGTTATCCTTGTCCGCCACAAGGATATGGTACCTTGACGTTTTCGTAGGCAGTGCCGACGCGCTCCTCGATGGAGCGGAACGAGTCCGAGTTGCGCATCTGGCCGAGCTTCTGCGACACGCCCGCCGTGATGCCGCCCAGGATCGAGGTCGTCTTCTCGGCAGTCGTCTTTATCACAGATTCAGTTTTTTGGTATCTGATAACAAACAACCAGACCTTTTACCAAACGATAAAGGATCGCATTAATCTAACAACCTTGGTTGGTAGTTGAAATTCAACTAAGGAATAAATAGCAAGCTTATTCCTTAGTTTAATTTCAAGCATAGCAGGCAAATAGCTTGTATCAAACTTTAGGTCCCGCAAAAAACAATACAGCAAATAAGCTGATGGTCCGCCCAATGGGTAGTGAGTGGTTATTGTTGTTTATGGACATTTGCAACACCAAAGGTCTTGCCAACTTGTTGCTGGTTTCTAAGGAATTTTATGACGCCTTTTTTGAAAAACCGCAAATAGTACCTAATTCTGTGAGAAAACCTCAGCTAAGCAGATAACTCCCAGAGTGAGCAGATAAACAGTCTTGAGAACCGTTGCCGGCATGAGCAAAGTGGCTCAAAAATGTGAGAATTAACGAACAGCCGATGACGAGCAATGTGTTGATAACTTCTTCAACTTCAGAACACTCACCATTGCGTAGATAATAAAAGACGTAAAGAAACGCGAAGTACCTATATCCGAAGGCCCAAACTATTTAAGGCATCTGTTAGAAAGGGATCATCGACAATGCGAATGGCCCGATGTTGAATATAATCCAAGGGATTAAACTGGTAGGCAGATGACCCAGCCAAGTCCTCTTTATGCTGGCATAGGTAACAATAAATATCTGTCCATTCAGTGCTTTTCATAAAAAATGAGCCATCTATTGCATGTAACTTAGAGGTCATAAAAATTTGCAGCATACTAAAAGCAGTCGCATTATAAAAAATATATATTTTTAATTGCCTGATTTCAAATTAATTGCCTTGTTTAAGTGAAAACTGGTATTTAATGCTATATTGGTCAATAGTGTCCATTTTATAATTTTCGTCTATGTGCCTTTTTGAAATGTTTTCTCAATTAGGCTCTGAAACGGCTCTAAGGATTTCAATGAAAATTTTAGAAATAGAGAAAAAGAGAAAAAAGAAATAGAGAGAGTGAAAACGAAGTGGTAGTATAGAACAAGTACAAACATAATAATTTTTAAACAGTACTGTTAAACTTAAAAATATCTTTTTTAGTTATTATATTGTTTATGCATAATAATCTTAAGTTTCAGTAAGATAAGGTAAACACACAAAAATTAGTACTTTTAACTGCAAACTTACACGACCTAGCAATCGCTATAAGTTTGTAGATACAGTATTAGCTATTTCGAGAATGCGAGCATTCGCGTTGCGTTGTTATGACAGCGTCTTAAGAGTTTTAAGCGGTTACTGAAGCACTTAATAAGTAAGCGTGTAACGGTCTTATTCATAGAGATTTAGAGTAAGTTTGAACGCCTCTTTAACAACCATAAACAGCGATCAAACTTACTTTAACTCCCTATGAATAACACAGTAAATATTTAAACCATTGTAAAATCACATCAAACAAAAGCCGAAATGAGATTGTCAATATCCAACACCATTTTTCCAACTCTGAGGTGGATTTAAAAATGAAACCTCTATAAAGAGTAATGTCAAAATTTCGCATTTACTCTGGAGTAGGTCTAATATTGTTTGTATAATTTTTGGTTACAGCAATAAAGCTCTAATTTCCGAGCCGATAATATGCTTGTATACAAGTGATATATCCTATTTTACCCTGAAATGCGCAAAGAAGTCGGTGAACGTTATACGTTAACGTCCACATATCTTGTATGGATCTTGAATTAAATAACAACGGGAATAAGGATAATATGTTTTATCCCAGAAATTCATTGCTCTCCGGAATATATTTAGTTTTCGCGCGATGGTTCACGCAAGCGACCTCAATGAACCAATTATTTCGAAAGGTAAGGATAAATGAAATGAAATAAATTCCGCGGGATATGGATTCAAAGTTTACGCGAGCGAAGCCGCGTGGAGTCCTCTAGTCGTTTTAAATTTCGTCGAGAATGTGAAATTTTGTCATATGAATTTCTGTAAACTTTTTAAAAGCAATTATTTTATATTCATCTTATTATACATTTGGCTTGAGCTCAGTGCACTTATGTGTATTAAATAATTTATGAACAAAATCGTGTAGTACAATCGTACTTACATCGGTGCTTCTGTCACAGCCTTTGTAAGCGCTGCCACGCGTGTTTCTATTGATTGATAGCTGTTGCACAACAAACCAAATGTGAAATGAAAAGAAAACTAAAAATAACGCCACCTAACTAAATAGAAAAAATAAAAGCTAAATTAAGCAAGCTAGAAAACCGCTACCCTGTTGAAATAAATACTGTGCATTCTAACCGTCAAGTACCGTCATCGTTATTTTTACATTTTCCGTGAAAGCCAATGAAAGTGCAAAATCTGATAAAATTTATTTTTGGAAGAAATAAATGGTACACCTACATCTGTTTTCTGGAACAATACTTGTACTATGGAATATGTATATTTCTTGTCTTTTTCTTTCACCTTTTCTCAATTATTTGAGGTCGGCACAATATGTCTTTTCCTCCCAAACTTCTCTATCCTGACATACACATACCACAAATCATCATAATACTTCATACAATGCACCTCTTCTGGCCTACCTTTACATTTGTACCCATCAATGTCGCAGTTTAACATTATTTGTAACGTGACTTCCATTCCTCCTCTTTACATATCCATATTACGTTAATCTTCTTCCTCTCAACTACTCAGTCACGGGTGTAACATTCTAAGATCCCCTTGTGTACTTGTTCTCACTTTATACAATCTTGTAACACTTAACATTTATCTCAACATTCTCATCTTAGCTGAGTGAAGACGGTTGTGGTCTATCACTCTACTGGCCCAACATTCGGACCCGTATAACATGACCGCTCGTATGACAGACTTACCTCTATTAAAATTATATTATATAATTATAAATGCGAAAGTAACTGTGTCTGTCTGCCTGTTACGGAAAAACTATTGAATCGATTTGGCTGAAATCCGTATTTATGCCATTTTAATACCAAGGTGGACAAGGGTTACTTTTCACTCCGGATAATGAGATAGATTTATGTAAAGGCTATCCCAGAAAGTAGAGTGTTTTTCCGTTTTTGTCAGTTGATCATTTTGGTCGTTTTAATTATATGGGGTTTGCTGTAATTTTCTACATAATAATATGTGGTTAATACCGAAAATGGGCATAGATACTTTTCATCGCTTCCGGGGGCAAAAAGTACTAAAACAAAAAATTAATGCAATGTAACATGTATTAATGCGTACTCTTTAAACGAGAGGCACGCAGTAGGGTTTAACCGGCGGTGCAGTCGCGGATAATTCTCGGTTATATCGATATTTCTTCCATGCTTATAAACCGGCTCGCGAGACGATAACCGGGAAAAGTAAAACTAAGATCTTTATATACCGTCTATTTAATTTATAAGCATGTAGGAACATATTATGATATTGCAATTGAAGTCACTATAGTAGAATTATTTTCTCCGTGCAGTTTGGGTTATAAATCAAACTCGGCCTCAGCCCGGCTAGGCGGTAAGCATGTTGCGCGGGCGCAACGCCATATCGATAAAAACTCATTCTTATCAAGAAAGATTATCATTCTTATAAAAATCATTATCTTCTTTTTTGCTGATAATTTTAAACTTAGATGTAAGTTTTATATTTATTTTTAATATAATTTGTTACATTCTAAACTTTTATACTTATAGTTTTTTAATACATAATAACTAATTAATAATTTATTTTAAATCATTATTATTCTTATTTTAACAAATACGTTGTTTTATCTATTTTTTTCTCATTTCATATCACTAACCCACAAAATGACAAAACTAAATACACTATCAATAACGCTTATAGACAACCATAATACGTATCACTATGCCTGCCCATAAGGCCCGTGTGTGGAAGAGAGAGCAAAATACTCGCTTCACCGCTCTGATTATTTATGACCCAAACTACACGGAGAAAATATTTTTTTTTAATAATAATAATAATAATTATTATAACAAAAAACAGATACAGTGACATATAATTACAAGTGATATAAATGTACTAGTTCACGTGTCAATTCCTAACCCAAACTACTACCAACTACTATAGACCGTACAATCGAATGAACTATAACTTTAGTGGACACATGTATTTAAATATCTATTTAATGGAAACTGTGATAATGAACATGAATACCAAAGTGCAGTTAAAAAAATAATAAATATTACATAGTAGGAGATTAGTATTTTGCGAAAAGTTCAATTGTATGTATGTTTGTAAACGTAACTCAAATCGGATCGCAGATTATTGCACTTTCAGCCGATGGGTATTTAAATAAGTATAAGACTTACACTTGGCTCTCTTTAACATTCTTTAGACCTTGATTAACATCTTCAGTGATCTCTTTCCAAACTGTAATGCCAAGTTTTCGTTTTAATTCAGAGCTTTGACGAATCTGGAAATAAAAATGGAAACTTTTGTAATTATATTTTTAGGCTTTTTTTATTGCACAAGTACAGTAGACATGCCTCCTGATGGAAAGCGCCTACCGTCGCCTAAGGAAGTATGCAACAGAGTATTTGACCAGGTGTTTAAAAATTTAATACAAAATTATTTAAATTGATTATATATACCAAAATGTTTTAATAATATAAAAATAAATAATAGATCAGCAAACAAACATACGACCTGTATATAACAACACAAGCATATTATACTCGTGCTATGAGGAATATTCGTATAGGTACAACAGACAAGTCGGGGGAGTGACGCTTAAACGACATAGGACACCTAACAAATACGTATGTATGCAAGAATAGACGGAATCGTGTTACCTTGCTTTGCAAGACCGTTCGCAGTGTGGCGATCTCATCTTCGACGCGCGCGAGCTCCCGGCTCCACTCTGCGCGAAGTTGCTCCGCCTGCTCTGGCGTCAGACCCGCCAGCTCGTCAGGCGTATGCGGCTCACCGCCGGCGCCAGCTCCAGTCATCGCTTCTTCCGCTGGAGAAACACAAACTCACGTTATATTGCGACAACATACGATAAATGTGTAGTAGTCTTTTTAGTTTTAGTTTGGCCAAACAAAGAGAATTGCGTGTGCAATTACGCTATATTTCGAGAATACCGATATTTGACATCAAATAGTCGTCATCATAATCTCTGACAGTATGCTGTATACTCTCCTCAAATACGGAAGTTAGAAGCAACCATGCTGATGTTATTAAATATGCAATAAAAGTATATCCGTCAGCCCGATTTAATTCAACGGGTCATATAACGAAAATTTATCCAGATCATGAATGTGTCCGATTAATATTTTCATTTTTGAAGTTGAACAATCCCGTTTTCGCGTAGATAATCCGTTACTAATAGGCTAAAAACATGCAACCTATCATTGGTTCCTATATTTTATTGGCTTCACATTTTACGTTTGTAACTTGTTTTTAATATAATCGCTTCAACTGTAAACTACAATGTAATGATATAGTTCACGACAGAATTCCTGACCTCGCTTTAATATCAGAAGAAGACTATACAAGAAACGGCACTGCCATAAATTCGGGAACTGTATACTATCTTCTGTAGTTAGTCTTGAAAGGTCAAAGTGTTGAGCCGCGCGAACACAATACATAAGTATACTTGTTTTATATTCATACCTTGAATAAGTAGAACACGCAGAACACAATTTTTTCAGAAGTTATACATATTGGCCCGTAATCTAGTGGACACTGACTTGTTAGCACAAATTGGACTAATAGTATCTGGCTAGATAATTTTTTTTTTTAAAAGCAATACATTTATTGCTACTTAAATTTTAACGGGCCTCACTTCAGAGTTATCACGAAAACTAACCGTTGTCCGAGTTTTGAATGATACAATAAAACTATTATAGTAGACGTGTGGAGTTACCGTACACTATTTTAAAATGTTAATTAACTAATTAAGCCGTTATCTTATAAACCTAGTTAACAGTGCATTCAGACTATTATGAAATCTTCTGATGGCGTAATGCAACATGCGGATGTAACAGTCACGCCTGTCTTTATATTTAATACTAATGTTCAGAAGTAATTGTCTGGTTAATTATTCTGTTAAAATGTTATATGTAATCCATAAATCATTTTTACTGTTAAAGAGAGTATTGTTTTTATTTTGGTTTAGTTTATATAAACGTATTAAAACAGAGTCTCCATATCTTATCTAACAATCATAATTTAATCAATGACTTAAATAGGCACGTTTCTATAGCAATCCGATTGACAAAAACACTATAATTATAATTAAATACATGAAATTGGCTAAGCGCGTGTCAGATTGTGGTCAATAAAAGGTTTTCCCGTAAACCTACGGAATCAAATAAGCACTTAATAGAAAATTATCCCCATAAGGCAAAAAATATTCAAATTCACAACATTGTTTAGCGACATGACAGAGTGCACCTTCCTGCCAAATATCATCTATATAGACCAAAGTTTTTGCGAAAAATACCGTAACTTATAAAGATAGTGCTGCGATTTTGTCAAATAACTACGAAACACTAATAAGACGATATGAAGTTTTATTCAATGAAACAACTAACCTCCGACTGTAATACCTAAAAATTTCTTATAATTGGTGTGGCTAGACATTTTGGCAAGATAGGGCTTTGATAAATCTTGGAACGTTACTCTCACTTCACGCATTTTTTTTCTAAATATTCTAAGCCGCCGACGGCGATTGTCCATGTAGAATTCTGTTTCGATGCACAAGGCCGATTCAGCGATATCGGGCAATGCGCGCCAATCGCCATCAGGATCGTTCTCCACCCATTTGGGCAACTCCTCCAGTTCATCCAATTCATCTACTGCTACGTCGAAACTCGGAGTTGAATCGTCGTCAGGAGGAACGAAATACGGATCTTCCATGTACTCTAGGCTGACGGGCTCTGCGCCATCTCCAGCCCGTCTGTCGCTCGCCATGCCCCCAAGCATTATCTACCTCTTCTTCCACGACAGTTTAACATATTTCGTGTCGAAACAATTAAATTTCTCATCCGAAGTATCTTGTAAAGCGATATGTTTATGCAAGATGCAATATAGAGATCACAGATTTTTATTACTGTGTATATCTACATAATAAATGAGAAAATTTGTTACTGTCACTTCACACACATCACGTATTTTTCGCAATAACAGCGTCAAGCACGAACAACACGAATGCGTGCCCAGCCGGCGCGCAATGATGTCAGTTTCTTCCGCCACGTCGAGCCCCGCCAGCTCTGCAGGCCAGCCCGCGCCCGTCTCGCGCCGCTGCCTTGTAGTTCGTGGTCGCCACTTTCACCAATGCAGTGCAAGCTGTTATCTTTGCAATTTTAATATTATATTTTGACCTCCGATGCAGTATGCATAAATTTCAGAACATATCGATAGTGCGATTGCATGACCACCAGAATTAGATCGTAAATAATTTATTCACTCAATACAAGCACGAATAAGTGTACTGGTTTCTGGCCACGCGACAAGTTTCAAGCTGCGAATAAAAAAAAACAAAACCACAAGTTGTGCTCACCTTGTGCCGTCCAAGTTTATTGACAGTGCCGGAGGCGAGCGGGTTAGAGCGGCCGCAAGTGTTGACCGAAAGATGTGTTGCGTCATTTGTTACTGGCCAAAATATGATAAAAAATAACATTGCACGACACTCCGCAGCAATGACTCACGACTTAAGCGCTCTGTTAAGTTTATCGATCCTGTACTCTTATTTGAATTTCAGATCTTTTTAATGATGATAGGTAATTTCAATTGTACGCCCGAACCAACGATCTTATATTATCTACCAAAAAACTATAAAAAGACAAGAAAAGCGCTCTCTGATATGCAGACGTTATAAAGGGAAGATAGTTGTGCTAACTGTAAACTATATAAGAACCTCGGATATTGGATCAAATTAAGAAAATACTACTTCTACCATTTATTCGTTAACATCTTCTAATATTTCAAAAATAGCAAGCAATATCAATTACTTTTTATATTCCTAGCAGGCTTAATGGGCTGATGGTAATATCGTACTGCATATAAGTGCTTACTTATCATACAGAAAAATATATAATAATTTCAAATTTATTTTGATGACCTGTTTTGAAAAGAATTAACTGTACATGGAATAACTTTGAAAGTTACGAGGAAGCGCGAGAGCATTATTCAAGCGTATAAGTACAAGTGAGATGCACGCTAACGCGTGAATATATATAAAATTTGAATATAAATATTGTAAAAACCTAGGCACCGACAAAAACAAAATCCAGCTGCAATCTTAAAACTTAAAAAAAAACCACATGTTATACCTGTCGGCATTTGGACTAATTGTTATTCTTTTGTGATCGTTTACTTCTGTTTACTTATTTATTGGCATTATGTTTCTAGAGAACAGCCCATGTTTTGTCGTACTCATTTATTCCTTTCTAAGTAATATGTTAAATTACGGATCCTAAGAATTTAATCTTTCTTAAAACCACGTAAGTCAGGGTGACTGGAATCTTGGAGTATCAGCTCAGTTACATTAATTTATTGTGTATAAAAATTTATCTCTCAATTAACATTATTTAGCAAAGAAACGACGCGTGACATGAATTATAATGTTATTATGAATCATAATAATAAATTGTAAATTAAAAGAATTACATTATTAAAATAATAATTAAATTATCAGGGGATTAATTTTGCTTATAGGCAAACTGGCAAACAGTCCACTAGCTGGTAACTGGTGACCGTCACCCGTGGTCTTAAAATACCAAGAAAGACGATACATTTATCTATTTAGACCCTTTTTGAAGAGCCTTATATTGTTGTGCTATAGGAAATCTGCGAGGTAATTCCAGCTTCTAAACTTAGATATGGCATAAAAGAGCAAGCGCTACACACCGTGTTTACATGTGTCTAATGAAACAGTATTTATATATTGCAGATAAGCAAACTACTCTTTGTCCCTCGGCATCTTCATGCTCTCATAATTTGTGGGGTGGTCTGTAACGCGCCCCACGGGAGGAGAGGTAAGCGCCCGCAGAATACGGCTTACCCGCATCTCTACGGCATAACGGCGGGTGAGAACCCATTCCCCAGGCAGCCACCGGCGGCGCCCACCCAGGTCAGGTCAGCTGAAAGTCCAACTAGCCTTCCGGGGGCGACACGTCCTCCTTTGGCTGGAGTGGAAAAGATGTGCGTTCACGCTCCCGCTCTGCCTCCTCCTTAGCAAGTATGACACGCTAGCAAAACGCGCTGGGGTGGGGCGACGTCGCTGAGCTCCGACCAAGAAGCCTCGGTTTCCTGAGGTACTGGTCTGATGCCCCTCGCTAGGGCCTCCTTGCGCCACTGATATTGCGATGCGATTACCATGGCTTCGAGATCCCAAGTTCGGGATCCGGCGAAAAGCGAGGCCGTTTCGAAGGACACCGTACGGTATCCCCTTATCGCCCTGTTGGCCAGCACTTGCTGCTCATGTCGTAGCAAGGCTACTTTTTGGCCGTCAGACGGTCAGGTCTGGATCCCGTCTAGGTCAAGTTGACGGTTACTGCCCCAACTCAAAGAATCATGTTCAGATTCGGGCTTTATATCCACCCATATAATCCTATGATCTGGTGTGAAGCTTAGTTGAGGAGGTTTCCATAGATACAAAAAAATATTGCAATATAATTGAATTTATCAGCACTTGCGTGGTTATCTTTCACTGACCTCTTTTTGGCTATAAAAGCTGAAATAAAATGGATATGTCTATTTGCTTATAATACAAATTTTAATATTAGCGACTATAGGTCAGTTTCTGTATACGAAAGAACATTTTCCTTATTATAACTACATAAGAGAGCTAAAGTAAACCTGAAAACAAGGGGTTGTAACAAAAAAAAATTTGGAGTATTCCTAATTCGGAAGTTATTGATTTAATTAGTGTGTTCAGTCACTATTTAAGAGTTGGAAAATTGAGGGCTTTTCCTTAGCTAAACATGTAAATTAGTCACTAATATATTTCGACTACTGTGACAAAGAGAACAAAGGTTACTTGTTAGATCGAAACTTTTTCTGTGCTGTCTTATGATATTACATATTTCTCAGAAGTTCGAGAGACACTGAGTATTTAATTTTAAGGGTCAAAAAAAAGGAAACAGTATTTATTTGTAACTTTAAGCTCTACTGGACTAACAATAAAACAAGTCTATAATGAACATCTCGACCGACATAACAAGCCCATGCATTATTTTTTAATACTTGTATAATTAAAATATATGTATAATTATCAAGATATATTATTAACTTTCAAGAATAAAAATCTTAAAATTAAATAATAGGTTGAAATAAACTAGGTTTAACATAATGGAAATTGAGTTTAGGATAAAATAATAGACACTATACATAAATTAATATAGTGGTATCCATAATAATCTAGGGTTAACCCATTGAAGATTTGGATTATCACAGTGAAGGTAGGGAGGTCCGGTCAAATTAGACCAAAAAATAAGAGTGAAGTTACCTAAATTCCCACCAAGCTGAAAATCGGTATGATTGTTTAAAATATCATTAAACATAAAATTTGAAAGTTCCCCATCTTTCCCCTGTAAGGAATTTTTTTTATTCATGGTCAAAGGTCAAAAAAATGAGTTTTTCGCGATTTTCAGCAAAACGGTAAGTTTTATCATAAAAATACCTCAGACAACAATTTTAGATCATAAAATTATCTACAAAAAATTTATTAATACTTTTTTCTTTACGAGCCACCTTTTTGAGATATAATGATTCAAAAAGTTGTAATCGTCATAATTTGCATGAGTACACCACGTATATATACATCTCTATAGTTGTAATATATGTTAAAATATTATTTTTAAAATAGTACTTCTACTCAACAAGAAATTATTACTAACGGCATTCGCTTTCTTCTTTCTATGTACGGAGCTCCTAAAAAAACTACCTGCTCAAATAAGTATAGATATGCATGTTTCGTTAAAAACACCAAAAGTAAAAAACAAGTACAATTTGCTTGTCTTCCTCCAACCTCAGTTGCTGCTCATCAACATCTTTTTAGGGTATATTACCAAGTTCAAGTGTGGCTTGATTATCAGCTAGACCCTACAGACTGGGGTTGGAAGTTGGTCAACAATTCATTAGAACCAGTGAACACTTTACTTCCACCTGCGCCGGAAAAACTGCTGAACTCGATTTTTTGCAACTGCAAAAAGGGATGCAGTGCTAAATGTGGTTGCAAAAAAGTCGGACTGTTCTTTTCTCCGGCATGTACACATTGTCAAGGCCGGTTGTGCTATAATATTGAATCACCAACAATAGAGGATCCGTTTGATTCCAACAAGGCAACATGCGATACATCGCTATTAACGCAGTTTACATGCACTCAGGATGAAGATGAAGAAGAACAAGAAGAACAAGACGAACAAGAACAAGAAGCTCAAGAAGAAGAACATGAAGAAGATTTTGAAAGTTACCGATTCGGACGATTAAGTTTCACTACTTTTTTTAACTTAAATTGCTTTTATCTTTTCAATCTCTGCTAATATCCATTATTTTTCAATAGTTTCAAATTAAACAGGATCAAAACTAACCCGTGGAATAGGCCAACTGGGGAAACCACGTTAAAAAAAACGCGCTAAGTACACTACCTCATAGGTCGCGAGGAAACATATTATGACGATTACAACTTTTACAACTTTTAGAATCGTTATATCTCAAAAACAAGTATTAATACATTTTTTGTAGATAATTTTATGATCTACAATTTTTGTTTGAGGTATTTTTATGATAAAACTTACCATTTTGCTGAAAATCGCGAAAAACTAATTTTTTTTACCTTTGACCTTGAATAAAAAAAATTCCTTACAGGGGAAAGATGGGGAACTTTCAAATTTTGTTTTTAATGATATTTTAAACAATCTTACCGATTTTCAGCTTGGTGGGAATTTAGGTAACTTTAAATGCCTATATTGACCATCAGATAATTTATATGTTTAAACATTTACACTGTATCTATAGAAAATATATAAATATAATAACAATCAATTGTGATTTCAAGTTTTTAACAGGTTTAACACATTTTAGAGACTTTAGAGTCATTTCGTTTAGTGGCGCCGTCTTGGGGAGGCCTACGTCCAGCAGTGGACTGTGAATGGCTGACGACGAAGAGTCATTTCAGCATAAATTTAGATTTAAAGAACTTTATTTCTCATAAGAACATGTAGTTCACTTACAATGAGATTAAGATAATAATTATTAAGCAACACAACAGTATAAGTCAACACAACAGTATAATAACACTAATGTGGTCCTATGCAGTCTGCGATAGAATTATGTTGTGGTTTATTGTTTTATATTTGTTTTATTAAAAGGTTTTTTAGTTTTATCTTAAATAAGTTTGTATTTTTACATTTTTGTAGGTCATCTGGTAATTTATTAAATAAGTGCACACCTTCAAACATAATGTTTTTTTTCCCATAGTTTGTTCTTGGTACACTTAGCTGAAAATGCTTTTTCTTCCGGATATTATATATATATGTTTTAGCAGGAAAGGATAGCTTGGAGTATATGTTTTTATTAGTTATCTTTTTTATTAATATGCAAGTATTATATGTGTATATTTTAAAAATATTCTAAAATAGACAATTCTATATCAATAAATAAATATGGTGGATATGATTTATTTGACTGTCTTAACCAAAGAACTTTATTAAACCAAACCCTTAATTATATAGTAGTAATTAGTAAAGAAAACATTGCCATAAATATGTTATAATATTTGATCCAAACACACATACATGCCAGAAGAGACTTATACTAATCAATAATTAAAATTAGAAAAGTAAAAAAAATACAAATTGATTATGAAAAATTTCTGTTAGTCATGAAAGTTGCAGAATTTGAGTATAGAGTAGGCCATCAGATTTATCGTGACCGTGACATAATTATCAGAGACAATTAAAAAATGAGAATATTTTGTGTTAATTAAACACAAATTGCACTGGTCATTTGACTGCACCTAATATAAACACAATCAATGTTTACCCATTGACTAATTTAATGTATTGAGGTAAAATAATGCATGTTCAAATATTAATATATAGATGCCAATTAAATATATAATAATTTTCATAATTTCGATTTCAAATGAAATGAGGGGAAGTTTAATCATTAATGTATAGAAAATCATTTTTCATTCATTTTTATGTTTAAAGTAAAGATTTAATTAAAAATAGGGATCAATTATTTATGACAAAAAAATGAAAATTGTTATAGTAATGTCATAAATAAATATTTAAATGTATTCAAATAAAAATTATGATAAAAATCTTTATTTTTGGTTTTGGTTATGTTTGGAGTATATTTGTTAAAAAATATATACTCACCATTAGTGTCTACATATTAAGTTATGTTATGTTATATTAAGTTTTTATTAATCATGAAGTAGAACCGTTATCCGTGCAGGAAGGAAAAAACAATTCTGCGCCGCGGCTGTCGTAAGACACAAAAACCACAGCCAGGTAGGCATTCCGACTGGATGGCTACACCCTGTCTAGTATGTCGCCATATTGTTTGTTATTATGACAGTTGTCCTAAGAGAGCAGCGCATTCGTAGACTTTGGTGTGCAATGTCCATAGCGATGGTAACGTGTCCATCAGGGCGTTGCTGTTGTGATCTCCTGCAATAAAAAAAAAAAAAAAAACTGGTGACTTGTAATATAGATCTGCTTAGATCTACAATAGACAAGAGTCTCACACAATGGGTACTTTGTTACTTATAAATTATTGTGTAAGAAAATAAATAAAGTGTATATCATAACTGCTAAGGATGAGACATAAGTTGTTCATGACCTGAGTGGGTAGTGTTTTAGGCAACCAATGCCTATAGATATAACTACTATTTGCAATAAGAGTTTTCAAATTTGGTACTTAAAGTATTTCATGACTTTAATATTTATATAGGACTTTAAAAATACTCAACAATACAATTATTTATTTCTCACAAGTAACTAAGGACATCAATATTAGAAGTTGGGCTCTTAATCTTTACATTAATTGAATAATCCAATAAACAATTACTAGGCATGTGCGAACAATATATTAAAAATAGCACTGTAATGATTTATCATGTTTGAATTTATATGGTCTTATTCATATTGAATTAGGGTAACTTTGTAGGCTTCTTTAAAAGCCGACAAACTGACTCTACCTCAATATGAATGAATAAGGCTAATAATAGTTTCTGACTATAATGCACATCAATATTAGGTAAGGAAAAAATAAGCTAGTTATGTTTGAAAATATTGTTGTCATAACATTGTACTGTGGAAATAGTAAAACGAAAAAAAACTATAGTTTTTCAGTTTTATACTTGCCTGTTTGAACACCACTCATTTCAGAAGATTAGAAACACGTAACAGCGGTTGTCTTCTATAAATTAAGAATGTCGTGATCTTAACGTAAACTGTCTAAAATCAATCAATTCCTGATTCTAATGTCTGGTCTGCTTCTAAAGTAAAACAGCAAGAATACAATTCACAAAGACAATAAAGTACAAAACACGTCACACTGCTTTTACAAAACTTGAACTCAGTCCAGTGTTGCCAGAGGACCATGTCACTTAACCCCAATTATTTTCAAAAACCCTAAAATAAGCTTTTTGAGAAACAACACCAAAACAGTTTTTGCTTATTTTAAAGGGAAATAAGAAAGCAAAACCACCGTCGTAACGAAAACGTCACTAATGACGTCATCATTTTCGCTCACGGGGCGCTCAAAACGACCGGTGTCAAAAGGTGGATTAAATAACTGTTCCACTTGAGTTTGCGATTGTGACGCCAGCAAATAAGTGGAGAGGGAAAAACCGCAGTTGTGAACGTGGTCGTTGTGAGTCTCTAACACAGAGTACTTTTTATATTTTTATTTTAGTCTCTAACGGAATGTAGCCTATGAGATACGACGCATACGAGTAGAGACGGCATGATAAATAAATAACGTAAATGAACGAACGAATAAATTGAATGATTAAAATGAACTATTGAATTGAAGTATGATTCACTAATAGAGTATAATTCTAATATAAAGTAATAATACCGAATTATGACTCAGATACAATAATAATATTGATGAGAATTGTGTTTGTAGATGAATTATTGATACTTAAAATATATCCAAAATTTCTCACAACAAAATATTTCCTCCCGAATGTCCCCCAAAGAATCTTTACCCCGAATTACCCCCTGACCTCAAAAAGCCCCGAATTTGCAGGGAATCCCCCATCTGGTAACAGTGACTCAGTCTCAGTGCTCCTAGATTGCATTTACGAAAAATACCCAACCGCCAGAAAATCCCTAAAATATACTGTTTCGGCTTTTTCCTCTCCTTCTCGCTTTTATTTTATGAAAAATTTGACAAATGCGTGTCGACGCACATTGAAGGGAGAGCTCTTTTGTTAGTAGCAGAGAGAGTTTGTAGAAGCGTAATTATTTTTTGTTGTTTATAAAACGCAAAATTATGAATAAAATAATTGTGACCATTATAAAAAAAGGAAAAGGAAAACAAAAAGTCTTCGTCGTTCTTTGGTGATGAAATCCGCACATTGAGATAAGTGATGCGGAAAACTTGCCACCTTGAACCATATGACAGACACTATACGTCACACCCAGATGTCACAGTCAGACAAAGGAAGACTTCTGCCCATGACGTGAGCCAGAAACACTTTTCAGCTGTGCCATGTGGCAGGGAAGCTGGGTACTAGGCGGAAATGTCCAGAGTTGTGTTGGAAGTCTTGGTTCGAGCTAGAAATTTGCCAGGAAGGCACAAAGGTTCCTCGTATACTTACTTGGCAGAAGAAGCATTCATATCCTCCTTTAGCACAGCACGCATGCCGAGGAGCACAATAGGCAATGATTAATGCCAGGACATAGATACGAAAGAACTTAATGAAGCACAGTTGCAGTAAAGCTCGAAAAAAGCTTCAAACTGGCGGCCTTGATCGGTAGTAATATGCAGGACAAATTCTTGGCAAGGGGTAAGCTTCTTGGTAAAGAAAGTAAGAGGCTGCCAAATAACACATTGTTGGAGACAAGCACCGACATGGCTACAAGACGCGTCTGTGAAAACGCCTTATTAGCATTAGGCTAAAAGAGTGATGTTAGCAAGATGGTCTTTCAGTTCTGGAGAGCCTGAATGATGTTACTAGTCCAAAGAACTGGTTTATCACCTTTCAACTAAGAATCAGCTAGCATGTTGATTAAGGGGGCTTGTAACGCAGCAGCCCTCAGGATAAAATGACGATAGAAATTAGCATGCTAAGGAACATACGCAAGCCCTCAACCGTCTTGGGCAGGAGAAACTTCCACATAGCTTGAACTCTTTCAGCTGGTAGTTGAATGCCATATTCATCAAATTTAACTTCATCAGTGCGAAAAACACATTATGATGTGTTGATAAACACCCCATAATCAGAGAAGAGTTCGAAAAGAACGCGAAAATATACTTTACTGTGGCGAGTGATAGTGGAAAAAACTAGTTGGTTTAAGAAATTTTTGAAAAAGGTAGAATATTCTGGAAAGAAAAGACAAGGACACAGACATGTAAGAAAAGGATAGATGATAACCGAAAGTTCTAGTTCTAGTTTTTATTGGTTTCGGATCAAAATCAGTTTTTTTTATTGGATAAAATAAAATATGTTCAAATAAAAATCGAAATGTGTGCTGGGACACATATTAGGAGTGAAACTTCAACGAACAAGTGGAAAAACGAATCGCAACGTACAACTGGAAAAACTTCAACTGACAAGGGACAAAACGAATCGCAACAAAATTTTAGGTTTTCAAGTTGGACAAATACATTTACAATCTACCCGTAAAACTTCAAGTTAAAATTTTGTTGCGATTCGTTTTGTGACTTGTCAGTTGAAGTTTCTCCACTTGTACGTTGCGATTCGTTTTTCCACTTGTCCGTTGCGATTCATTTTTACACTTATCCGTTGTCATTCGTTTTTCCACTTGTCCGTTGCGATTCGTTTTTCCACTTGTCCGTTGAAGTTTCACTTCTAATATGTGTCCTAGCACACATTTCGATTTTTCGCAGGTTTACTGCAAATTATGATTTGGTTAGGTTAGGTACATTTTAATGGTGTAATACGCTACACACGCACCGACTATTTTTTTACGTTAACAGTTTTGCCGTTCGTTGTCGTTCACTTTTGTTGTGACTTTCGAAAAACTGAACCGTTGGCAAAGTTTTCTTGTTGGTAATTTGTTCCCTTAACAAACTCTCTATTTATTTTTTTACATAGACCACAAATAGTGGCAGTGATACCCAGTCACGTGGAGAGCAGAGGTATAGATAATAAAACTACGTTTTAACGGTTTTAAGCGCGGTAAAAAAACGTAGTTTTATTACGTATACGAGTACAAGGCGCAAAAAGTTAAGAAAATATTAGCAAAGGTATAGTACGATGCAAACTTAAGTTTGCCTCCATTAATGTCAGCTCGGAACATCGCACTTTACGATGTGCTGAACGCGATTTTAGGTATTAGAGGGACGAGGTATTTCCTGGCTCGCTCTCTCGGACAAGTGGAAAAACGAATCGCAACGGACAAGTGGAAATCGAATAGCAACGGATAAGTGGGTAAACGAATCGCAACGGACAAGTGGAAAACGAATCGCAACGGACAAGTGGAAAATCTTCAACTGATAAGTGACAAAATGAATCGCAACAAAATTTTTACTTGAAGAGTTATGGGCAGGTTTTCAAATTGGACAAGTACATTAACAATCTTCTTAGAGTGCGCATGTTGTCTCATTTCAATTCACAGTATCCTGTATCTTCTGTCTCAAACTACATCCAAGTATCTGATTTGTTAGTTTTCATCATTCCACGTGAGTAAAATCAATCATAACGTAGTGAATTAAAGATGTATTTTTAAAATCAGAGATTTAAAGAGTGATTTCGAATTTTGAAAGATTATACAATTAACTTTTAAATCAATCACTCCTGAGTTAAACATCTCTACCATAATCACAGGCCCGCAGGCAAAGTACCTTAGGGCCTGTCCGCACAGCGATTTTTCACAGCACGATTTTTATTCGCGCGAATTAAATTTCGCGACCGGAATTACACCTAGTACGCACTGCGAATAAAATTTCGCACTATTTTGTCAGTTTACTTTAGTTCTCGGCTGAGACGCACGTGTGAAATGGACAATCGAACTAAAATTTTAATTTATCTAATGCTATGGCGGCGTAATAGACGTATCAAAAGATGTCATGAACATTCGGCATTGAGACTAATGAAAGGATTTTTTTTCATAAAATATCAAGAGTTGCGAAAATACAGCAAAAAGTTTTTAGTATTTCTTAGTAGTTTACTTAAATTACCCGTCAAACCAATATTCTCATTTAGTACCGTCGAGATAGAAAATGTTCACAAAGAATTTTCTCGGATGTTCTATAATCTAATCGTTATTGTGGAGCCACCGCCATAATAATATTATCCAACAGAGGACGCAATATTAAACTTGAACATATGTACCTAAAAATATATATACATATTATATATATATAATAATTTCGTAATTTTCTTGCACGGCCAGCGATCGGGCGGGAGAAGAAGCGCACTTCTTTTCTCGCGCGATTTTTTTATCGCCAGTGCGGACACTCCTATAATACTCAATGTGTTACAGAATAACGGGAAAAAAATCGTGCTGTGAAAAATCGCTGTGCGGACAGGCTCATAATCCATACACCCAAATCCGTTGTTATCTCTCTGTGTCAGTCAAACATCGACGTCTAACAAGTATGTATGGATTTAGTTTTTCTGCCTACAACGAATTTAATAAATATGAACTGATAATGACTTTGGCATTTTAATCCAATTTATCATAGTCATCTTGTATGTCTGGTTCGTAAATTTCATAAATCACTATATCTTCATTATTTTTAGAGCCAGTTTCCTTATTTGTATTTTCCGGTTTTATAATTTCGACTTACAATATCAGAATAAGTTATATTCCTCTATTTTGTTGTGATTAACTATTTGTTTTCCATAAGTGGTACTAATAGCCATATTTGTGACTTGCAGATATGTCTGCGACAGCATTATTCGGAAATACTTCGGCCCTCGGGGGTAGCTCTGGGGGTAACAAACACTTGGTAGAGTTTCGTGCCGGCCGAATGACCCGTAAAGGTCGTATGGTTCATCCCGACAAAAGGAAGGGATTATTGTATGTTTACCAAGGGGAGGACTCACTGATGCATTTTTGCTGGAAAGACCGAACAACAGGAGAGGTTGAAGATGATCTTCTGATTTTTCCTGACGATTGCGAATTTGTTCGTGTAAATGAATGCACTACAGGCAGAGTTTATGTTCTAAAGTTCAAGTCTTTCTCTAAGAAATACTTCTTCTGGATGCAGGTAACTTTAAAACTTATTCATAAATATGCTTAAATATATAATAAATATAACCCCAATTATTTTTTTCACTAATATGGCGATTATATCATAGGTTGTATATTATTAGTATATTGATTATATCTAAAGTTGAACAATCCTTTGAAAGTCCAAAAAAAAAGCCAGTAATCAACAGAAAAGAACCAAAAAACAGCATAAGTCATCAAAAAATTAAGAATAAATTCAAAGACCACATTCACATACATTACAAGAGTATCCATGAAAATATTCAAAATGGCGGCCAATAATTATGTTTTTTATCATTTACTTTAACCCAGATTTGTATCCCATATGTCCAGCCAATATGGACATATGGGATACAAATCTGGGGTAGTGCAAGCAACTCTAACATTTCTATGATCCAAAGACTGCAAAATGTCATACTTCGCACTATCTCAGGTGTTCCCTGGTATATAAGAAACAGCGAGATTCACGAACATCTCGGAGTAAAAACAACAAAAGAAGAAATTCGTGAACTTGCTAAAAGTTACCAATGTCGGTTGGCTCTGCATACAAATAAATTGGCAGCCAAGTTAATGCAGCGTACCTACCCATCTCGCCTGAAGAGGCATGATATCCAAAAGTTACAGGAGAGGACTTCCCCATAAAACAAAGAGTAGTGTTCTCAATGGAGAACACACTCATTAATGGAGGTAGATTAGCACAAATCATTCATTTAAAGTCGGGTTCGACTGATTGTGGATATATATATAAAAAAAAAAAAAAAAAAAAAAAAAAAAAAAAAAAAAAAAAAAAAAAAAAAAAAAAAAAAAAAACTTTAACCCATATTATAAAAATGAGATTTGTTCTGCAATGTATTCAAAATTTTTCATCATTAATATAATGATGCATTGACATAATAAAAAAAATTTGCTAGTTGTCTACTAAACTAATAAATAAATTAAATATTTTGCATGAGAAATTAAGACATTCTGTTAGGTTGGTTCTGGCACTCGCCGGCTGCTACTGAGGCACACTCATTCATGCGCTTGTGCGCTTTGGTCTGAACATAACCTAACCTAAATCACTGTTCTAGTTATGTACTAGAATGTATGTTGAGACCTTTCACTGTCCATCACAATAATATTAGTGAAAGAATAGGTGAGGTTATGTTTACCAAAAATTAATATTTCAAGAACTCAGGACCATAGGAGTTTCAGAAAGGGTAAGTATACCTTCCCTCCCACCCATTACTTAAAATTCGTGTACCAGATATCTGAGTAGCAGTTGAAATAAAATGGCCCAAATTACTTGCAACCAGACCAGAAATTTTAAAATAAACAGCTAAGCATTCTTAAATGAGCTTAACTTTTTTAAAGGAACCTAAAACAGACAAGGATGATGATTACTGTCGTCGCATTAATGAAGCTTTGAATAACCCTCCAACATCAGGAGGCCGAGGTGGTGGAGGAAGTGGAGCACAAGATGGCGAATTACAAAATTTGCTAAATAATATGTCCCAGCAACAGCTAATGCAGCTATTTGGAGCTGGGCAAATTAGTGGGTTGTCATCTCTGCTTGGTACAATGGGGTATGTATTCTCTTTTTAAGTTTTTTTGTTTTTCATTTTCAACAAATTTTGTTTTATTGGAATTGTATGTAGTTACACAAAAAGGATCCAACCCACAAATTGTTACTTTTGAATGATTAAAGTTGTAGTTGTATTTCTGCATTATACAAATAAGTTTAACTGCATCAATGCGGAAATACAGCTAAAACTAATCTTTAATAATTCCAAAGGAACATTTTGTGGGTTGGATCCTTTTTGCGTAACTATGTCCAATTCTAATTTGTATATGGTACAGTCATTATTATCTTGATTATAGGATTTTATGGCCCGCTTGATCAAAGTCATAGATACATAATACTCTCACTGAATATCAGTGTGAAATGGTTAGCCTTCAGCTAATCAGGTTTCATGCAATGAGTGAGAGTTCTGATGAGCCCTTCCCCTATTCTAAATCCATGTCTCACCTGGCCTACCTTATTGCCTACACATAATACCCTATCCCTTCTTTAAAGGCTGGCAATGCTTGGGTCCGCCCCTGGTGGTGTACCACTTTCCAGTAACATTTTTTAGTGGTTTGTGACATAGTTATACAATAGACATACCATTGGTTAGATTGTTTTGCATTTACCTTTATTTTGCGCACCACTGTTGTGTGGAACAATTTGCTGAAGCCTGTGTTTCAGTATTCATATAAACTATTGGTTTTCAATTCACAAGAGAATAGGTATCTGCTAGTTAAGTGTGCTCCATCCTAGATCGCATCTTCAGTCAATGTCATGTGAGACAGCTGTGTGAACATACACTACCTCTTTACCTTTATAAAAAAAGCTGTGTATGTTCGCCAGCTTCGCAATAAAGAAGTTGAGATAAATATAAGAATTAGTCTATCTACACTACTCTGATTTGTTTGTGATAAGCAAGCTAACAACCCTTTTATAGTGTAGGCGAGTCATCATGGCAAGTCTCAAATCCATTTAAGTGTTTTTAGTTGCAACTTGCCTTTTTTAGGATTCCATACCCGTTATGTCAAATACAGGACCTTTTATGTAAGATGGACTATCTACCTGTCTATATGTGGCGCAGTCATATTTTGACTGTTGGGTTTACTTGGATGAAATTTGTCAAGCTACATTATTTTATACAATAAATCACACGACAACGACAATCTATTTATATAAAACAGTCTAAATTTAAATATCTTGTTATCATGACATCATGATAGAAATAATTTTGATATATATTTAAAAAAATATTAATATAGCAGTCTAGGTGTATTCAACATTTTGTAATGTTATTTTTATTTTATTAATAATATATATAAAATAATAATAAGATTAGTGTCTCAGTTGATTTGATAATTAGCTACCCCCTATTATCCTTACCTTTCCTCATAGTTGTACAGTGTTGTTTACACTTTTTGTCTTGTAGCAATAACAGTGGCAGCAGCGGCAATTCAAGCACGCGTCCGTCGGCCGGCAGCGGGGGGAGTTCCCGCGGCGGCAGCGCCCCTCGCACCACAGAGGCAGCCGCCTCGCGTACTACCACAAGCACGCGCGCCCGCGACGTTCCTGCGCCCACTGCCACCCCGCCTAACACTGCTACCGCTACTCAGACCAAGAGTGAGTATCACTATATATGAAGGGAATGATCTTGTTCAAATATCTTTATTATTTGGAGTACAGCAGACAGGCTAAAGTTGTCTGCTCACTACACCAGATCGTACCATGACTGTTCTGTATATTATATAGTATTTTCACAGATAATTATTGTTCTTCTTCTCTAACTTATTAATATAAATATAATTTCTTTAGCTTACATCTGTCAACATTTTATAATTCAAAATAAACTTCCTAAGTATTTATCACTTTCAATTTTTCACTGTTTTAGGCTAATAATAATATTATCAGTTTTATTTAGGTCCAAATTTGACCTATGTTTAATCAGCGGTCATATTGACTCTCTAATCTGTGTTGCACAACGTAAAACTCGTATCTCAGTCTCTCGCAGGCTTATTCCTATACATTTATGTGTTAATCCCTTTTTAGTGTCGCTTTTTTCGTTTAATTGAGTTTTAAATCACAATGATTCTAAAGAAGTTTTACTTCAAAAATATCATCAATTTTGTAACATCATTTTATATTTTTAAATAACTTTTCATTAAATATTTAGTTAACATAAATTTGAGCTAAATATTTACTATCATTAGTGACTAAAAAAATATTGGTTATAAATTACTTTTTCGTCCTCCATTTTAACATCGAATGCAAGTGCGTCTTGTTAACTACTGACGAAAACAAAGCGGCAATACAAAGGAAAAGAGGTTTAAATGGGCTTATAATGATCATCATACGCATTAAAACCCGCATGCTCCCCGTTTCGCCTCTCCCCTCGCACCGATTTGACCACGTCGCGTGCCGTGCACGGAACTTAGGTAAAATATTTTTGTCGACAAATGTTGACAGTCCGTGCCTAGGGCCTTAATCTGAAACATCGTTCGATTTCGATTTAGGAATGCTTTCCTTATTTTTTTTTTCATTATTTTAGTGCATTCTACATTGTATTTTTGTTTTATATATAAACTATGTTGTCAAATTTTTTTTGGGCTGATCGGACGAAAACGAACGAAGAAAGCCGTTTGAGAGTAAGACCCCTGGCACCCGATGGTGTTGGTCGGTGACTGAACTGTCTAGTGGACATAGACTTTTCAATATATTTAATATTTTTTTGCCGGACTTGTTACTAGCACGGTCATGGTATGATAATGTGTAGTGGCCAGACAATGATCCGCCTGATGAAAAGTGGTTACCGTCACCTATGAACATCATTGAAGTGGACACGTTTTTTTCTTTGAATTTATCTTTAGTTGAGGATTAATGTTAAAAAATACCGGACCAATTTAATAGATTTGTTTTTCAAGAAGTAAGGAAAGGATAAGTGAATTTTACTTATTTATCTATAGGAAAATCAAGATTGGTCAATTTCTTCTTGTCTTTCAATTTTCTTACAGTATAGTAAAAAGGGATTCATATCGTATTTCCAGGTGGTCAGATATTTCTGTCTGATCTGAAGCGCTACTTCTCCGCGCTGGGCACGCCGCCGCCGGAGGGCGAGGGCGCGAGCGGCGCGTCGGGCGCGAGTGGCGCGGGCGCGAGCGGCGCCGGCGCGGGTGCCGGGGTGGGCGCAAGCGGCGCGCGCGTCGACCTCGCCGAGGCGTTGGCCTCACCGGACGTGGTGGCCGTGGCGTCGGCGCCGGGCAACGTGCAACGGCTGCAGCCGCACCTGCCGCCGGCGCCGCCGGAGGGCACCCAGGACGATGTAAGGACCACCCTGCTCTCACCGCAGTTCGCTCAGGTGAACCCCTACGAATAGCCCGCTTCCGGTACGCGACGACGCGCGCCGTTGGATCTCGCGGTGGCCGCCATCGTCGCCTCCCCGATTCCCGAACCTCGCCACCGCCCCTCGCTTCAACTTCAACAGCTTTCCGCATAGCTTTTCTCTGCATTAACATTATAAATTCGCAACTGATATCAGTGAACCAGTGAAACTAAAATAATATTAAAACCAGTTAGTAATTTTGGAAAAAAATTGAATAGTGTATAAAACATGCTGAAATATCTTAAAATTACAACTATTATTTTCTAATGTCATGTTAAAATTTTGCCAACTCATCAAATACTAATTAATTATATTATGCTATACTAGCATTCGCTCGCGACTTCGTCGACATTGGACGGTTAGCAGAAGATCAAAATCTGCTTACCAATATTTAGAATCAAAAGTTATTTCAGTGGGTTTTTTAGTATGAAATACATGGACCCCGGAAGTAATTTTCCTAATTATGTTCACAACTAAGTATTTTTAACTACAGATTTAATATGATAAATATAGTCTCATAGAAAATAAGTCCTTACAATCACATGGTTTAGAAGATAAGTGTATCCTAAGTGGTTTTTTTAAATAGCTTTTTAGCATTTTATAATTAATTCTTTACATTAAAACTTTACGAGTCTGTAAAGTCCACAACTTTTCTTCAGTCAAGCTAACAAAGCCACATTTCAAAACTACTTCATTTAGTTATTTTGTTTTACTTTTCATTTTTATTTGTTTACATGTTTCTTATTATTTTGTGCTCATGATCAAAATTATATCGATCCCGGGTTTATTCAAGTTATTTATTTTATTTTGCTAGTGCTACTTGATTTCTTTATGGTCTCTCAACTTTGCGAAACACATTTGCTTACGCCATTACTAACAGGTGAGAATGATAAGTTTACATTACTAATATTCATTTACATTAATTCATCATACTTGATATTGTTTGTTCTGAGAGTTCTAAATGAGTAAACATATTTCAATGTTTACTCATATTGGAACTCGAACGATATAAAGGCCGACCAAACGCTCAACACGAAAAAACTTATGGCAAGTGAAAAGGTATTTTTTTGATTTTATAAATCTTTTTAAAACAATGATAATTCATAGGTTGAAGTTGTTGATAAATAGCCAAATTTATATCAGACTACAAGTTTCAACCAATTAAATTATTTAAAACATTAGTTACTATATTGTTATTGGTGGTTGGGAAGCATTACTGAAAGGTAAAAAAAAATATGTTACTCATGGTCTCGCATTATTTAGTCAAGTCACACGGGACTGACTGAAATTTAAAATACATTATATTGGGTGTCTGGGTTGTGCCCCAGACTAGTCTGTTTTGTATTACACATAACAAAAGCGTAAGTTGTTTAGCTTTGTGATAGGTTTGTCTGGTTTCAAAATATCAAAGTTTAATACTTTTTGGATTTTTAACTCGAGTAAGCTTCGAAACTTGTGTTAATAAAAAGAATTTATTTTTAATAATTAGAATCTCAATTTTTATGATAAACTTATTACAGGTTCATAACGCCATTTGAATGTTTCTCTTATTACTACTTTTGCCAAGAGTTTATGGTCGGTCTATGAAATCTTTTAAATTTCAAACGATTTAGGAGTGATTTGTGACTTAGTGGGCGCGAACCGTGCCCCTTGCGAGGTCTGCATTTAAAACTTCAAAAACATTTTATATATTCATTTTATCCGTGCAGGAACGGAGAAAGTATACAATTTCCTGCGGTCGGGCGGCCTGTCGTAAGAGGCGACAAAACAACCCACAGCCAGGTGGCAGAGCATTGGACCGACTGGATGGCTACCACCCCTGGTCTAAAGTGTGTCGCCATAACAACCTTGAGTTGTGTTCCGGCATTAGTGACCAGGTTCCATCCAGTCTCTCTTAAGAGAGCAGCAGCGCATTTGAAACACCTTTGGTTTTGCAAATGTCCATGGGCGATGGTAACCGGTTTCCAACAAGTGGGCCATCTGCCTGTCTGCTGAACTCCTCCAATAAAAATAAATAAAATAAAACAAATAAAGCAACAACTTTTAGGGTGTTCCATCAGTAGCTCACAACGCTCAAAATGCTCCGTTAACGTTCCACTAGGTGACCGCGGGCGTTGTGGTCGTGGCGAAAACGTTACTAATGACGTCATCATTTTCAATCAACGCTCACAGAAGAGGTGGGTCGAATTGCCGTTCCACTTGGGTTTACGATTGTAACGCCGGCGACCAAGTGGAACAGGATAAATCGCGGTCGTCGTTATGAGTCCCTTAGGGTGCGTTCCCACTATGTCGTAACGATTAATTCATCGTTGGACGACTGTCGTCTCTAGTTGTTCCCATTATAACGACTGTCTGTCGTCAAAAATGTTTAACTTTTTTTTTTCATTTTACGACTGTCGTGCTAGCCGTGCCCACTGTCATTACAATCTGTCGTCACTGCAAAAAATGAAGACGCAGTAAGTCGCGTCGTTCTATATGTGAACCCCTCCATGTAAACATATAAGCCACGACACTTAAATCTACACGACTATCTGTCGTCACGACATAGTGGGAGCGCGCCCTCATGGATCGTAGCCACCGTGTGGCGCACGACTCCCCGTACCAGATGTCTACCTATCGATGTACACAAAGGAATGTCTCGCACTCACCTCGGTCTAACATAAATCATCCAATGTGTGTAATGAGTGTGGTGTTTGCAGGCGGCGAACCAGTTCTCGGCAGCGCTGAGTTCCGGGCAGATGGGTCCGGTGATGTCTCAGTTCGGCTTGGCGCCGGAGGCCGTCGCTGCGGCGAGCACCGGCGACATGCACGCCTTCCTCAAGTCCCTGGAGGAGGCCACGCCCGCCGTCGACAAGCGCAAGGACGAGGCCGACAAAGACAAGCCTAAAGAGGAAGCCACCAATAAGCCGGCTGACAAGAAGGCCGACAAAAAGGACGACGATGCCGAAATGTCTTTGGATTAGCTAAGAGTTTCCCTTCGATCATCACATTTTATTCTTTCTAGCGATAATTTTGGGAATATAGTTCGTGTGTGTGTCTTTTGAATAACAATAAAATTTTATCCATGTGAAAAGTTTTTTTCTTTACTTATATAATGACAATATCTTTTCCTTCCATATTTTAACATAATAATATATCAGATGTAGGTAATTGTACAAGACTGTCCTTTTTTGAAAACATCAAATATTGTGTCATAAGATGAGTCATTCATCGTATTTAGACAGTTCATTACATATTATAAGAAGTCTATTTAATCAGGTGGTTTAATTACTTCAAATATAAGAACAATACATCCGTCATAATGGTGAAAATATATACAACGTGTATGTACTTTAACATTTATTTATCTGTCGCATAATGTCTTATGGCCGGTTCCTGTCTTACTATTCATTCATTCAAATGAACGGTCGTTAAGATATAGGAACCGACCCAAAACATTTTATAGGTTTGGCGTGTTAAGTATTATATAAACATGTTATACTTAAAATTGAAGTTATATTAAGTCGGTTGTAGGTTCACATAGTCGTACTTCATGTCTACAAGAAACCTCCGTCTAAAGTCCAAAAAAATGTATATTTTGACATTCTATTAATTAATTTTGGTTATCGGGAGTGTTATACTATTAAGGGCTGATTTTTCAATCACTACGTAAAAGTTATCAGCCGAAAAAATAAAAAACTGAATGAATTTAAAAGTGAAACCATTTAACTGTTTTATTCATGCAACTGACTTTTTAATTTCCCATATTCTACTTTGTTCTTTGAATAACTTTTATCTGATGATTGAAAAATCGGTCCTAAGTTAATAATATAACGTATTGCGACGTACTAAAACCACTAAAAAAATAAACAGTCAAAAAATGTATTTCAGACGAACGCGGCAATAATATCAAAGATTCATAATAATTTTCATACCTAAACAAACAATCCTGGCGGTTTCAAAATTTTTTTTGCAAATTATATGAAAATCCTTATATAATTAAAAGAGAAACAATGATCACTACCCCCCGTAGCAGAGGCTGTATAGTATCTTGCGACGTTACTCTATAAGTTTCTACTACTACAGGTTGAAGGTCACTACTGTACCATCATAAACCGTTATCTAACTACAGCTTGTCTTCGCAGACAAGCTCGCATGAAGTCCCTTTTCAGGAACCGATACAGAGGATGTGATATGGAGAGAGGCCCACATAGGACCCCGATAACCCCCACGTTAACACCCCCATGTGTACGCGTTTCGTCTCTTGGTGTTTAGACTCATCAGGTGCACGACGCTCACATGGTTGGTGATGGTTAGAATTTTTTATAATTCAACATTACCATACACTTAGGACAAAATAATCCAAAGTGTACAATATTATTCAATTTAACGGCAGCTAATTGCAGAGAAAGAATGATCCCTCCTCCCGTAGCAGAGGCTGTATAGTATCTTGCGACGTTACTCTATAAGTTTCTACTACTACAGGTTGAAGGTCACTACTGTACCATCATAAACCGTTATCTAACTACAGCTTGTCTTCGCAGACAAGCTCGCATGAAGGTCCCTTTTCAGGAACCGATACAGAGGATGTGATATGGAGAGAGGCCCACATAGGACCCCGATAACCCCCACGTTAACACCCCCATGTGTACGCGTTTCGTCTCTTGGTGTTTAGACTCATCAGGTGCACGACGCTCACATGCTTGGTGATGGTTAGAATTTTTTATAATTCAACATTACCATACACTTAGGATAAAATAATCCAAAGTGTACAATATTATTCAATTTAACGGCAGCTAATTGCAGAGAAAGAATGATCCCTACCTCCCGTAGCAGAAGCTGTATAGTATCTTGCGACGTTACTCTATAAGTTTCTACTACTACAGGTTGAAGGTCACTACTGTACCATCATAAACCGTTATCTAACTACAGCTTGTCTTCGCAGACAAGCTCGCATGAAGGTCCCTTTTCAGGATTTTTGGATTATTTTATCCTAAGTGTATGGTAATGTTGAATTATAATTAAAAGAGTTAAAAACATGGGACACTCAGAAAGATTCGCGAAAATAAAAAAAAAGTTCTATAGGTTAATATACACCAGCCTCTAAACAAAGTTTCATGCGTCTGAACCAGTTTTGGAAAAACACTTGCCAGCCCGCCGCAGACACCTCGTTTACGGGTTGCTCGCACTCTGACAGCGCATCTTCCGGCGACGAAAATTGTATCCAGATTTTTTATTTTCGGGAATAAAAAGAAGTCGTAACGTGCTAGGTCAGAGCTGTAAGGATGGTGACCTAGCAGTTTGACCGGCGTGCTGTCTTGGAAATCTCGTTTTGAGCGAGCTATGGGCGGGCGCATTGTGGTGGAGCCGTAGCCCGCGGAGTCCTGTTTGGTCGTTTGTTGCTCAAAACAGAAAACTTCTGTCAAGCATTTGGTAGTACCATTCGGCGTTACTCAGATGCTTCTTTGGTTACATAAAAAATTGATAACAAATAGCCAGTCAAATTGAAAATACTCGCGAACATAGTTTTCCCTCCTTCTAATAGCTTCACCTTGGTAGACGTTGATTCGTTTTGAAACACCTAAATCGTCGTATCGATAAATCTAGGACTCATCACCTGTAATGATGTCGTAAAGCGGCTCCATTCCACCCGGGCCTGCTTCTGGGCATCAGTAAGGTTGTGTGGCATCCAGCGTGAAACTATCCTCCTCACGCGAAGATGCGCGTATAAAATCTCGTGAAGGCTTCTCGATCCAAACTGCAGTATGTGCTGAATCTCTTGACACGTAACTCGTCTATTGTCTTGGATTAAATCTTTCACTGCTAGCTATTTTTTTCCATAACAGCCGTCACAGGGGGACCACTTCTTTCTTCATCCCCCAAAGTTACTCAACCGCGCTCGAATTCGTTATACCAACGATACACGGTTACCTTAGGACGACCTTCATCCATGAATGCCATTTGACGTCTATCGTACGATTCTTCCGGTTTAGACGACACTTGAAATCGTAAAAAAATCATAGCGTGAAAATGTTCCCGGCGCAGATCCATTTTTCAACGAGACACTATAATTTAAATTAGCTCGCAAACAATTGGAGGGAACGTATCTATTTTTAGTTATAAATAATCATATTTCAAAGTAGTTTATAACTGGCCAGTCTCTCATACATAAAATCTTTTTTTCCCAATACTTTCTGAGTGTCCTGGTAGCGTATATAGAAAAGCTCATTCAGTATGTCCCCTTCGCCTGAACAAACTGAAGCAGCATTTCCAAGCTCTTTTAACGACAAAACACATGTAAATGCTGCTCCAATACGTCCCAGAGGGTGACCTACTGCAGTAGGATTTCTAAGTTAAAACGCAATAAAATGTATTAGAAACCCTCATCCTATTCGTCACCCTCGCGGGACGTATTGGAGTAAGATTTCTAGTGCTAAAATCACAAAGTTGTCTTAGAAAAGCTAACGCGATACGTCTCTGTGTGCAGATGTCTCTATCCTCTGTCCTCCAAAGGTGCAAAGCATTTAATATGTGCGCACTGGCGGAATTTGTACTTAAAACATTCGAAAGGTACCATAAAAAATGTTTGCTACATTTTGCTAATGGCAGATCTCGAAAACTGACCCTAGAAAAATTATTATTCCAAGTTGTAAAAATGTTGAAATTAAACCATTTGATGAAAAAACATTCCACGTGCAGAGCGAAAAAACATCACAGCTATAATTGATATAGAAATTGGAGTCGGCACTTGTCTCAGCGGCAGTGGTAGTCGTGTTTTTGCAAACATTTACTGTTGGTAGAAAAACAATACGGGTTTACGTTTAAACATTCTCTACTTCTGTCTGAACAAGATCGCAAAGAACTTGCCTATCTTGCACTGGGTAAAGAAGTGAGGCCGTCTTTTAAAAAAAATATCAATATGGAGGACGAAGAAATAATTGAAAATCAAGTTATGTCTGAATAAGCGATAACACCACCGCTGGCACCAGCACCACAACCTTTTAATATGCCTGTCGATGAGGAACATAAAGACCGGATGAGACGTCGGAAATTATAAAAATGTAGGATGAGGGTTTCTATTATATTTTATTACATTTAAACTTAGAATCGTACATGTTCTATAGTATATGCTGATTAAGTAATCCCTAACCTGCTTTTAATATCAGTTTCCCGTTGACGATAGAACTAGGATAAACGCTACGTCGAGGCGCGTTATACCACTGGAAACCCTACTGCAGTACGTCACCCTCTGGGACGTATTGCAGCAGCATTTACGCGTCTTTTTCATTTTTAATGAAACAGAGTCTGCACACAGAGACGTATCGCATTAGCTTTTCTAAGACAACTTTGTGATTTTAGCACTAGAAATACTACTCCAATACGTCCCGCGAGGGTGACGAATAGGATGAGGGTTTCTAATATATTTTATTGTGTTTAAACTTAGGAATCCTTCTACAGTACGTCACCCTCTGGGACGTATTGGAGCAGCATTTAGTTGTTTTTTCGTTAAAAGAGCTTGGAAATGCTGCTTCAGTTCGTCTCAGGCGAAGGGGACGTACTGAATGAGCTTTTCTATATACGCGTCCTGGTATGTACCTAGTACTACATACATACATACATACATAACTTCACGCCAGGTCCCTTGCGGGGTAAGCACGAACAACAGAGTGCCATACAGGCTTATTCTTACACACCTCACTTGCTTCTTTGACATTCATAGCTCTTGTCATGCACGCTCGTCTATTCTTAAGGCTCCTGACATCACCTTCTGCTAATACACGATCAATTTGATCATGGAAGGTGTGTCGTGGCCTTCCGCGACTTCTGCATCCATCCACTTTTGCATTGTATATCTGTTTAGTCATTCTTTCATCATACATTCTTTCCATATGCCCGAACCACCGGAGCATTCCTTTCCTTACCTTTACCCCGACACTCTCTTTCAGACCAACTCTCTTTCTTACTTCGGTATTACGAACGCGGTCCGCGAGCGTCACTCCGCAGATTTTGCGCAGTGCTCGCATCTCGACCGCGTTTACTCTACTTTCATGCTCTTTGTTCCATACCCAACTCTCGCATCCATACTACATACTTACTACATACCACATACGTAAATCATAATGAAAGAATCTTGAGGTAAATAACAGTTGTATTATATTTATAATACAAATTATTAACCTCAATATTGTTTCATTGATACGTTTAATATATAATATTAAACAAATAAAATATAAACAATCTAAAAAACGAGCATGCTCGTACATAATTACTGGAGAGGTTATAGGTAAGGTTGACATAAAATTCAAAATAATATTTTTGTTTTATTATCAGTTTGTACTTGTACGTTTCATCATCACTGTACCGATTTTGATGTGGTTTTCGGTCAGTTTATCGGGTGCTGTTTCAACTGATAAGGGTAACTGGGAAGTAAATCGTGAGTGAGGCCCAAAGCACTTGTACCAGTAGCACGCTGATTATAATTTGCTATCCTATATCTCCTGCTTCCATACTCTTATTTTACATGCTTTCCATTTTTGATGGAAAATGAAATACGTAAAACGTAAAAAAGTAACCACGAGATTTTCAGATATTTTTCCCAAAAAATGGATAGTTTGCGAGGATATAGTTATAAAATTTACGCGAACAATTCAGTATGAATTAATTTTCTAAGATAAAAATATCCTATGTTCATTTTCAAGGGCCTAGACGTGATGGCCCAACATTCTTCTCTATACGTAGCGGCGGAGTTACCAGCAGGCTGAGTAAGATGGAGCTCAAGGCTATACATTTTAATAGCCAAAATTGGTTTTTGTGCCTTACAAAAGTTAAGTTTCATATTCATATACCTAATTACTAGTAAGTATATATTAGATCCAAATAATAGTTTTCGTGAGGCACGAATGAAAAGTATACAAGTGAAACCGCATGAAAAGCTCCGAGTAAAACGTCTCGTTTTACTTCTTTCGTTGATGTTTTTAGACAAAAGTAAAAACAGATGGCGCTGTATGCAAAATAATTAATATATCCGTAAAATTTTAGTTCCATAGTTTTCCCACTAATATAATTTATCACACGGCAAAAATTACAAACCTTTCGGTTGCCATTTACGCGATTTTCTGAAAATTTGATTGGATTGTCATGATTTTCTATCTTTGAAACTATAGGACAGATTTTGTTGAGGTTTCTTCCAACGGCATTCTGATTCTCTGATTTACGACGAGTCCAGAAAATATTGAATAATTACATGAGTTACACGTGGATGCTGTGAAAACTGATTACAATACACTTTTACAAATTATTTTTGGAATACCGGATCCAATATTACTTTTCACGGGATTGGGTAGCTTTTCATTAGGAATAATCTCTTGGATTAGGATAACTGCAATAAGACGATCTTTGTTGTTAATATACTTACGGTTTTAACTATATTATTTAATAAAAAAATGAAACAAAACAATTCTGTTTCGCAATTAAAGATTTTATTAAATTCAAATATAGTACCTACTTAAATTAGTAATTTTCAAACGTTGGTCGTACTTATTTTTTCCTAAGTCTTAATTACTTATTATTATATATGGTAACAATGATTACATTAGCGAAACGTACGTGTTATGTATTTACGTAGATGTTATATAGGTAACATACGGGTTGTAGTTTCGCCAAATCTTACTCTAATCGCAAATAATCGAATAAATGTGTATTACACTCGTAATACGGTTCAATTTTGAATGACAGTTGTACATTCGTATTGTATAAACATCTGTGTCCAGCTAGGTTGTTTTGTATGTAATACCTACTTTCAATTCGGTAGTAATGTTCACTCACTCTCTGTCCGTGTTTAGCACGAGGCGCGCGTATACGTGTGCTATTATTTTTCGTACAAATATACATTTTATTATTATTAGATACGATTTTTTACATTCATGTATATTGTATCAATGATCATTAGAATAGATAGTGCGAGTGTTGTGCTATTAAATTATGTAAACAAACGTTTTTAAATTGGTGTAATGGAACGGGTACAGGTTTTGCAAGATGTATGAGTAACGAATGACCGCAGGGCATCCCTGCGCTGCGGGACGGGGAAGGGAGGGGGAGGGGCACTGCGCCGCGAGCTCACGCCTCGTCTTCCACGGCGGAGGGAAAGGGAACTCGACCAGTGAGTATCGATAATAATAACATCTATTGACAGATACCCACTCTACTTAAGATAATACGAATGCGAAATAACTCATATGCACCATTCTTGATAACTTATCGTGATTCGCAAAATGTATGTAGTCACAAAAATGTAACGATAAATTGTTAAGGCTAGATCGGTCTAATCTGACTGGATTATCTGCAGCAATATTATTTAGTGATAAGTATGATAGATAATGATGTCGTATGGAGTTGTTGGACCTTATCTTCAATTACAGGTCCTATGCCTTTATATGTAAATTTTGAATAAACTAAGTTGATAACGATGTGAGTATTAAAAAATACGCCTTAAATCAACATTCACCTGTGCGTAATAACATGCACTTGTCCAGAACTGCGCTGAGGTACTTGCATGTCAATGATCTCACAAAGTAGAAACTAACGAGAACGCAATTCATATTTACCGTGGTACACCCATTGATGTAGCTATAAAAGAAGTATATTATTGTTATACCAATGGGTATACCTGTGTAGGTTGGAAACATTTACTCAAGACTTATTTGAAGAATTTAATAAAAATGTATATTATGGATAAACGTTTATTAAGTTGGAACTAGAAATGTAATCATGATTATTTAGAGTGCGAATTTGTCAATGCCAAAAAGTCAGAGCGTAATTCAAGATTTTCAGCGAAATTTTATAATTTTCTAGTATATGCCCGTCAATTATTTTGCAAAAGTTCAAATCACTATTCGAGATTTGTGAATACGTGAGCGGTCGTTCAGGTATATCTATGACAACGAAGCAGAGCGGCCAACAAGCGAAGACATGGGCGCGCGGTGACCTCGAGCAATGGTACAAAGAGTGGCGGGGGGCGCTGGGGAATCCTTCTGGCGCCAGACCGGCATCGCCGCATCGGCGTCTGCCCGCGCCCCCCACCCCGCGCCAGCGCTCGCCCAACTCGAAATAGATGCACGGTGATTTACGCCTCGGGCGTATGAGTAAATGTATGCCTGCCCGCCTGCCTTTGCCTTGGCTCGGCACGTCCGCCCGCCCCCGCCGCGCCGCGTGCCGATCTCCGCTCCCTCATTCGGATTTCGGAGCTCCGAGCCATCCTTGTTGCCGATGCCGATGGCTGGCTTGCCGCGACGTCACCGCAACACTACACGATGCAGCATGCGTACCTCCATAGTAACACAAATTTATGTTCGCACAAAAATTCTACCGATTTGTTGCGTTGTTTTTTGATGTGGTCGGACAATTAGTCGTTTAATTTAGAGTCGCATAGGTAGATATTGTACTTCGGTTTCAACAGGTAATATCAGAAAATCTTTAAAATAATATAAGCATCGGTTGGTTGTAATTTACTTTCAATACTTAAAATACACACACGGACAACATGGGTGTGAGTGGCTAAGGGGTGTAGAGAGGTGGGCTGCAGGTGCACCGAAGCTACTTCTGACTTTATGCCATTTATCACTTCCACCCCTGGAGCTTGAGCTCTAGCGATCTCCACTCCGTGCCGGCTGGTTAAGGCAAGCACGGAGGTGGGAGCCTTGCCTTGGCCCCCAGGAGTCAGGTACGAGGTGTTGCTACTCACCTAAGGCTTGCCACAAAGCCCCCAAATACACTTGTTGTTATAATTAAGATTATGAGTGTACTTTAAGAATCTTAATTAGAATGGCAAAATATTTACTGGTCTAAATTTATTGCGTCATTGTGTTACCAATTCTATCATGCTAATTGCATGCGTAGTTGCCGCATCTCAATGCTCACAAAATATTATGATTACACCAATACCTAAGCTATCTCGGTTTATAATTTATTATTATATACCCGATTCAGTTCCCAATTTGAAAGCCACATTACTGCTGGTGCAGCTTGTAAAGATCACGATCAACTTTTATAAATGAGTTCTTAATTCTTGATAATTTGTTAGTTTGTGATTCGAGTTTTAATGACAACAGCAGGTCGGGAACAAAAAGCGTTGCCGAGTAACTGGTTGTACTGGTTCGCTTCATTCTCTCTGCTACTCTGTACTTACATTACTCATTCATCAGCCATTCGCCAATTATTAGCTCTCCCAGAAAGTTTTTTCTCTCACATCTGAATGGCGCTCTCGCGCTATAATCTGAAACAAGTTTGACAGTTACAGGCTTTTCGTATTTTTTTTTATACTAAACTTCTTGTTCACGTTTTGCCTAAACTATTATTCTGTTTCTCGATACAAAAATATTTTGTATAAATAATCATGATGATGTCACGATAAATAACTTTCGCTGATCCACGAATAATATAAACGTTTTTTTATCATGGATTGTTACTTGTAAACCTATTACCAATTTATCCTTAGGAGTGTTAACAGCAGAAAATAAAACCTTCCAATTGAAAATTTGTTGGCGTCAGAGTGCCGCCACGAATTAGACCGTTTAAAATGAAATAAAGAATGAAGTAGGTTTTCATTCAATAATTAATTAGTGATTGGAATAAATAGGGCAAGTTTATTTGAAGAAACAGAAAATACTAAATGTCAATAAGTAAAACAACTAAAATGTAATTGATTTATTGTTGTCGGCATTAAAATCAAAAATAATTACTTACCTTTTGTTAGTTTTGACTACTATGTACTATCATCTCGCAATCTTTAGGTAAATTAGTCCCAGCTATAGCAATCCTTTAACGTGAGTGATAAAAATATTATAGTTGACTATTTATATAAGCGTTAAAATTCATTGCCCGGAAAGTGTAAATTAAACAATACGTTTCAAGTAATTCAACTAAGAGTAGTAATCTTAAAACGAAACTGGACGTTATAATATAAGCGACCGACATTAAGCGGTTTCGACAGGTGCATTGGAGCACCCTTAATTTACAGGTTTTTACCGTGTTTTAGTCAGCACGAGTTGCAACAATGCTAAATAAAATAAACTTGCCGTGTGTCGGAAGCTTATTATAGTCAAAAAATACGAAAATGATACCTATTATTTGAGATTATCATTCCTTTTAATTATATCACTCTGTTTGAGCGTGAAATGTGTAGGTGTTGAGTATAAATTAATTATGTAAGTATCGCACAGGTCACTTTAAATACAATGCTGGGTTACTATTAATTAATGCATTTGTTTAATTATTATTATTTCGGGAACGAATGTTTTGCTACTTGATTTTATTAACCTTTTTCATTTTCATAATAATAAAATTTTATGTATAAGTAATATATATTTGATAGTTTCATCATATGTTTGTAATTTGTTTACTACTTTTATGCATATATCGACTTTAGTTTTGCTTAGAATTCACAAAATGGTTGGTTCTTATGACGCAATTGACAAAATTAGCATTTAGATGGTAATTAAAAGCTAAACGTTTGTTAGTCATTCGTCACACAAGTTAAACCGTAGATATTATGTACTTTTATACCCGTAAAAAATAACATTGCGATAAGTCCTCATAAGAAGATATTATTTTATGTTTTTTGCAGGTCCGTAATTTGAATTGTAGAAATACTTTCTTGGTACTATAAATATCTAAAAATGTGAGTCCAATTAAGCTAAAAAGATTCGTTAGCAAGAACATCGGTTCTATGAAAGAAATGTAAAAACTAATTAAAGGTTCGAAGGAAACAAAAAATATCGTAATAAAAGAGGGAATTTACGAATATTCCTGGAAATATTTGTATTGTAAGTATAAATACTACGTAGGCACTATGGGAGTGTTTATAATAGGCTGAAGTACGGGAGCGACCAGTGAACGTCCCGCCTGCGCGTGCTCGCGGCCATTCCAAGAATCTTACACTGGCTGAGCACAACCGTTATTATGTAGGTACTTTGGCCAAAGATCGCATGCCTTCGATTAATCTAGTCGTATCGGTACGACAAAGAAGTGAACAGTTTTTCACATATCGCATTAATATTGCGAAAGTACCACTAATCTAAGAACTAGATTAAAGAAATAGAAATTCAACGAAGTTCTACGAAACTAATGCGTACAATGTATTTTATGAAAATTACAGTCAGTAATTAGGTCCATCAATAATGCATAATTCTTAGAAACTTCCATCAAGTTTCTTGTTTTATTTGTTTTCAAGTTACTATATTATTATGGGATTTTTTAAGCATACCGACTTTTAAGATTTAATCGATGAGAATACGTAGTTTTGCATCTTTCGATTCAGTGGGTTAGGCGATAATTTTGTTCATACAATCCTTTTATAAATTTGTCCACAGCATCATCACATATTAATTGAAGACATGAGTGGATGAAGGTGATAAGTCGCATAATTCCAATTCTGAGTAAATCGAGATAAAAGTTTTACTTTTATTTGAAACTGAACTGAACTTAACATCTTTAGCAACTTTTATTTTTTAAATATGCTTATATCTATGGTCTAAGGTCTGTAGTCATTTGGTATCGACTTATAACATTCATCTACGCAAAAAAAGCAAAAAACCGAATATGCGACATATCACCTTCATCCACTCACGTCTTCAATTATGATCATCATCAGACTGACAAAAAAGACATTTTGTGTTCACTGTTGATAAAGATTTCCATGAACGTTTATTATTTTGAAACATATTCATCTGTTTTTTGTTGCGAGTCAAACGGTGTGTAGGCGTTGAGTTGAGAATGCACCTCGGAAGTGGGAATACCTCGGAAATTTGGCTAATATCCAAAAGCTGATCCCAGCTCCTGTTAGTCCCTGTAGCCATCATACTTTCATATTTGTGTGATGTAAGGGGCGTGCCAATTCTATTTCGGTTAAGTTTATATTCATCATATTTTTATAACGAAAGTCTACTTAAACTTGAGAACATGATATTTGATTTTATATATAATAATATGTTAAAGAATTGCCTGTTGTAGATAACTGAAATCAGTAACGGATTAATATGGTATGTGCTAATTTGAGATGCTACCTTAACAAAATTAAAATTGATGTTATCAACTTTGCTAATGGTACAGAAATAAGGAACTTCTCGTTTCCGGTGAGTAGATAAATATCTAGTAGCGTTTCAAATAGTCAATCAAATTAAAAAATGTCTTCGATATCATTAGCGCTTTAGTGTAATTGTGCAAAAACTAGTTGGTATAAAATGTTATTTGGAAAAATATTTTCTATATATTATTGTCATATTTCATTGCAGTCAGTCAATAAACTTCAATGTGATTTTCTAGTAGTTACCCATGAAATATGCTTTAAGATAATAGTTTACTTAAAAGACATTTATTATTAAATTGTAATATCATGCAGGTAGAGACTAGAAGTCGTTTAATGGTGGTTAGGTTTACGATATGTAAGTGTCGATGTCGTATGGAAATCACAATACACGGGCGTCATTGAGGAAAGACTCGCGATCGGTGAATAGTTGTTTATTTGGTCAAGTGTTGCCCGTACCCGGGCGGCTGACTCACGAATATTATTGTCACATTCATACATATGGCGTCTTTTGGTCGTTGATATGCGAACGGCGGAATTCGCAGAGAATGACGCCATTCTCTTGATGCCAGTCTTATATCTATGTAAATATATCGCGTTGTAGATATATGTAAGCGTATTGAAGATGTAAAATCTTAAACATTTTGATGCCCTATACTAAAATTTTGTGTTCTTAATTCGTTATTTCGTAATGATCAAAATTGATAATGTTTAAACGTTTCACTGCACATCGGATATATTTAGGAACGGTGAAATATTTTTGGCCATAATCATACTAACGTACGTCGACGGCGACTTGCCTCGCGTGCCATCTTGTTTATTTTGAGCAAAAATAAAGAGAGTTGTTCGATTTCAGTTATTTAGACGAAGAAATTTATTATTGTTATTCATAAATCACCTGTGATTATCTAAATCAATTTCAATTACTTAGAAATGCTATTTCGAAGAAATACCCCATGGGTTTTATTAGATTTAGATATTCTTTAAATCTAAGAAATACCTTATGACGCTTCATAATTTTCACGCCGTAATAGCTGTACAAGCGTATCTACTTTAAAAAATGAATAACCTTTTACGCAAAAACAAGGGATATGAACTTTGGGTCACTCTGCATCCCGGGCTTACCTAAGCTTGTTGCACGATTGAACAATGGGTGTAGCTTCGCTCGTCATCTCATGTTCTTCCACACAAGCGCCGGGTATGGGACGCAGGTTTAGGTTTAGCGGACTAGTTGGTCTCCTAGTCTTCGCACACGCTGCGCGGCGCTTATCGCCGCGGGTCTCACCCCCACAGTCGAGAGGGACTCAGTATGGCGCGAAATATATCAAAAAAGACGGATTATGAACTTTTTGTAACAAATTATAACACGCATAGTTATGAATTAATAATTATAAATCTATCTTTCAAACAAAACAAAGAATAAAGGATTTAATCAGAATTACATTTTATTCTTCCTGTTGGTACAATGATACATTGTTATGTATATTATGCACTGTTGCGACAGTTCAAATCCATAGGCAAATGAATGATCGTTAAAAATATCGGATTAATTAAATGTTATTGCTTATTTTAATAAAACATGTTTAATTCTTAATAATATATAAAAATGCCGATATAATATTTGTAATCAAAACATGCTAAAAATCATTATTCGTACCTATGTGGTAAAAAACAAGTCTGTATGAAATTAGTTTATTTGCTTAACCCTGTGATAAGTAATTTATTTATTTAACTCTTATTATGATTAATTGAATGTTATTTAATTCTTATTTACTTAAAGTAAGGCAGAACTGTAATCGATTACAGAATATAAATAATTGATACAGATATCTTCAAAAATCATTCATTCATCATCCAAAAAAAATCCAATAGACCTTACGACTGCCTTTTGGTATTTCTTAGATTTTGATGAAAGCATTTAACATATATTTCGATTATCATAACAAATCAGTATATAGATTAGTAAGAAATAAGCTAACTAACTTTAGTTTAGGTATTTTTTTGTTTCGCGTGAACAAGTATCTTTTATGTAGTAAGGATGCATTTCATCATTTTTAACTGCATTTCCACCTGACATCAACTACAGTTTATAGTCCAATGTGAACCAGTACAATATATATTTTTTAATATTATGTTTTTATACATCATATCTAACATTTGTTTCTTTTATTTTTCGTAAGGATTGCAATTTAATGAATTAATATTCAAAGCTCATTATAAAAGCATGCAATAAGGCTTTTGATTTTAACACCTAATTATTGGCGTCAAAATCATGCTAAATAGAAAACGAATTAATCATTATTATGCCAATTTCGCACGAATGTGAACAACGTCCAAATTAATTTGACTTCATCCATATTCACACTGATAGTTAACGCTTGTTACAGTTGCCACTAAGACTGGTTTCATGGTTTCCCGCCCACGCGACATCGTGGCGCCCGACCGGACTAACATACATAATTATTTATTCAAGAGCTTTGTTGCCAAATGCTTCAATGCGGATGAGCAAATTATTTCTGAATAATCAAGTTTAATTTTGTTGTGAATTGAGCATTTCTATTTATTAGTGACTAACAACTTAAGAATGGATTTTTTTTTTTTTTTTTTTTTTTTTTTTTACATGGGAATGCGTTGCCGCACCGTCAGCCGCGCGGGGATCATGCGCGGCCGGTGTGTGGGGCTCCCGACGCCGGTTCATACGACCGGCTGCCGGTATACCCACTAAAACCCATGGGAGCCTTCCTTCCGCCTAGCGCCGGGTCGCGGTACATGCGTGAGCTTAACCGCACCCCGGCAGCGGCCGGCCGCCTCGTAAACAGAGGCGGCCTCTCTGTGTGCGGGCGGGGAGATGGTGGTCCCGGCCCTGAGAGGGACGCGCGGCTACCTCTCGCGCCTCTCGCGGCATTAGTGCGGCGGAGTCTATGTTGATCCCCAGACCTCGACGCCGCTGCCGCCGGGAGGGGGAGGCTGCAAGGAATACTCCTGCGCCATCACCCCTCCCTCTCCTTCCTCCTCCCCCCGCCGCCTCGCGCACTCAGCAGCGTCAGCGGCGGGGGGAGTGTCTTCGCGATGGGGGGGGGGAGGGGGAGGCTGCGGAGGATTTCTCCTGCGCCATCACCCCTCCCTCTCCTTTCTCCCCCTCCGCCGCCTCGCGCTCGTAGCAGCGTCAGCGGCAGGGGGGGGGCTTCGCGCCGGGGGGAGGGGGAGGCTGCGAAGGATTGCTCCTGCGCCAACACCCCTCCCCCCTCTTCTTCCACCCCGCCCCCCCACCGCCTCGCGCAATCGGCAGCGTCAGCGGCGGGGGGGGCCTCGCGATAGGAGGGAGGGGGAGGCCGCGAAGGATTTCTCCTGCGCCATCACCCCTCCCTCTCCTTTCTCCCCCTCCGCCGCCTCGCGCTCTAAGCAGCGTCAGCGGCGGGGGGGGATTCGCGATGGGGGGAGGGGGAGGCTGCGAAGGATTGCTCCTGCGCCAACACCCTCCCCCTCTCCTTCCTCCCTTTTCCGTCGCCTCGCGCACACAGCAGCGTTGGCAGACGGGTCGGGAGGATAGGTCGCCTGTCAGGAGGGCGGTGGTGGGTGGACATCACACCGCCGTCCTTGACCATTGGAAGGAGGGCGTTTGGGAGGAGGTTGGTAAGGAAGGGCAGGCTCGGGATTGGAGGCGGAAAGGTGGGACACCACTGTCACGGAGCGAAAAGGGGAATGTGACAGTGGCCGCTCGGGGGGGACGCATCCCTTGTACGCTACTGGTCGGAGAAGAGACAGGGCGGCACCCCTGGGGGGAGAATGGATGTCTTAACATTGCATAGGTACAATTGATAAAGCGCCAAGATTTTTTAGCTCTTGTCAATCTAAAACTTTTTAGACTAATTAATTAACGAGATGTAATTTTTATAATAAAAGAAAAGATTTCCGTTACCAAAAACCTAATGAATTGACACAAGATAAAGTAGAGATGAAAGAGAAATAAAGAAACAGGCACTCCCCGTGGCGCGTGGCTCAAGGCCGTGGCGTGACGTCGCAGTCGGCAACAGGCGGTACCTACGCCAGCCAAACAACGCAACAAGTGCCCCGCGCCCCTGCTTCGCATACCTTTTGCGAAACCGCAGCTGCCACAGCCAGCGTTCTATAAAGCCTGTCACAATCACAGCTACATTTTATTATATGTACGACTTTTGTTGTTTGTATTATACAGAGAGGGATAATTAGCCGGTTAGTAAATAGAAGTAGGTACCTTAACTGTTGTAGCTACACGAAAATGATCTTATCCATAATTTTTTCTGACGTTTTGTACTCCATTTCAATTTTCTAAAAACGTACAATCAGCAAGAAAATGGCCATTTTACACAAAAAATCCGTTGTCTGTAACGTCGGTTTACTGACGATAGTTGAAGGTGACAACGTCATAAGAAAATACTAATGGAATGGTCTCATTTTTCAAAAGAAAACTTTAATTTTATTTGTTTAACATTTTAACATTTATGTTTTAATTTTTTGAAATCATAGCTACGCTCGATAATTATTTCGATTGAATAGTAAAGCAATTGATTTTTTACTCATCGTGAAATAGTTCTTTTAACTTATTGTTATAGTTTTGTCAATTATAGCATAACCTACAATCGCTGCACTAGCGGACCGATGCTATTTATTTTAATGATGAAAGCACGAATATTCGACAATATATCACTGAATATATATTTAATATCAAAAGAATCATTACCTTTATCGCCACAATTATCGTTGCTATAAACAATTGACACCACATTCACTTTTCACTGCACTTCATACTTGACGAAAACATGTAAATGTATTATTGTATAGCAGCTGTCCACGCGGACGTATCGCTCACTCAAGTAGGAGAGAGACAGATGTCGAACGCTGCCGAATGCGGAGGCCGATTGTGCCTCTTTGTCACTCGTTCAGCGCTCTCGCTTGCACTTCAAGCCTTAAATGGAACGCCTCAGAGCGAGGTAACGCCGCATGAGCCATGTTTTTTCGTGCGTGCAGCCGGCTCCATCAAACTATAAGACGTTGTCACGTCAAAAATGATGCCAATAGATCTCTTTCTGATACTGATCTAAAATTTATGCGAGTAGGAGTACTAAAATAGTCAGAAATTGGAAAATAAAACAGGAGGAGTGACGACGGCAGTAGTTGCACTCTTTTAATTAGCTATCCTTTGAGAAACTAAAAATTTTGGAGAGGTTTCGCGCAGGGTTTCCCCTCTAAATAGTTCCATATTTTGTAAACCAACAGGTTTTAAATCTGGGCTGGAAGACAGTCACATGTTGTGCTAGATGAAATCGATTCAATGGGTGATAAGCCAGTTTTGCATGTTTGCTGCCCGATGTGAGGTGGCGCTAACTCTTGTTGCAATACATACAGTACGATTTTCGAGCATTCTTTGATAAAGAGGTTCCATAACATTTGTACCAACGGTATTTTGCTACAGAATAGCGCTAGTTTTCACACCTTTTTTCATAGAAGAACACTTCAATTACGCCTGAAAACAAGACTCCACGCCAAACCACAAATGGTGAAAGATAATGCTCACGCTAAATAATCGAGGTACGCCTGCTCAGTTCGTCACTGTTGTGGGCAGATAATGCCCACGCTAAATACTCGAAGTACGCTTGCTCACTTCTTCACTGTTGTGGGTATAAACTTTATTATTTTATTTGCTGTAACTTTCTTCGAAATCAAAATATCTTACTTCTTAAGAAATGATTTCTCAGTATTTAATTTACGATTACGAAATATTAATTTCAGACGCTCATTAATGCCCTGTATTTTCGATAAGCTCGGAGTATCGAAACTTCATTGAAAACGGGTTAACATTTTTTGCTTGCGGATGGGATTTTGATGGATTCGTGCCCGCACTAATTTGATGATCGTTAGTCTCCTAGCCCTAGGAGGTCGGCCGCTGCTTTTACGGCTTGCAATAATCGAATTTTCAAATTCAAATTTTACTGAAGTTTAATAATCCCCATTGGCACGCAACAGCAGCGGTGTAGTACAAAAACCATTATTGTAATAATATATTGTATTATATATTTTTATATATTAAGATCTCTTTCTTTTCCGTCCACTCCATTTTATTATATAATAAGATCGATTTATTTTTCAAGATAGCTTAAAAGTTCTTAATTCAAAAGCAGTTACAATATTCCTGCCCAGTGTTCGAAATTTACATTAAATAAAGGATGTGACAGAACTTACGAGCAGACTAGGTTGATACTAATACATCGCACGCTTAATAAAATACACAAACTCAAAAAATCATGATTTTGGAAATAATATTGTAAAACGAAAAAACTTACCATAAATAATAAATTCGTAATTAAACTACTTTTTAACGGTTTTAAGCGCGGTAATTTATTTAATTTTTGTTATTCGGGCGTTTCGGCCACCTTTCAGTGGCCGTGATCACGGAAGTTACGGAAAACGTAGTTTTATTATCAAGTCGCGAAAACTTAAGAAAATATTATCTAATAAATTCGCTTCAACTGTGCGGCAGTAATTTGAGCGATGGTTAGCGAAATAAAGGGTTGTCCGTTTTTTCTAGTAACTCTTGCGACTAGTGAAACAAACCTTTTATTTAAAAAAGAAATAAACCCCAATAAATCGTTTTATTACGTTTATTTCTTATAATATTTTGTTTGTGAGTTATTTGAACTTATTTTGCATTTTTGACAAATAAACATCATTTTTTCCTTGAATATACTCAGGTAAAGTCAAGTTCCATTCAACTTGAAATAATTTATTAACAAACAAAGAACAACTCGTAATAGGCCAAAAATTTAAACGCTCATTCCCAAAAAACGCAATGTTGATATATTTCTTTGTTTTGTTAAGCGTGCGACAATATCTTTCCTGCACTTGTGTTTGAAGCAACATCCAGTTAGGTATAGCAGGAAACCTTAGTTATTGTTAAGTATGTTTATTTTATTTATTTTAATATATAGTTATTTAATTTTAATTAGTATATTACGGCATATATTCCTATATAATACAGGTTGCACCAAAACTTGTAGGTATCAAATTCATGAAACTTCGTAAATGCTAATCTCGGTTATCAATCTAAAATTTTATGCATTTTTTGGTATACCCCAGTGTTTTTCAACGCGTGGGTCGCGACCCCCTAGGGGGTCGCGAAGCTTCTATAGCGGAGTTGCAAAAGGTTGGGAAAGTTACTGTAGTAAAGTCAGCAATATCCGTAGATTCATCAAATTGCAAGGACATAATAGCACGTTATTTTATTTTTTCTATGACTTCATCAAGAATATCAGTCACCATATCACTTATCCTGCGTTGAATGGTATTGTCAGACAGAGGTATACTTTTGAGTTTTTCCACCTCTTGTTTGCCAAACAATCTCCGCCATATCTAAAGCCGCTGGTAAAATCAAACTTTCGGCAATAGTATTAGGTTTATCTGCTTTAGATACACGAAGAGCTACTTGATAGCAACGCTTTCTCATTTATGCGGGGCGGCTGACATCGGACGTGGTTGTCCACGTATTCGTGTAAATTGCGTTATCTATTGGCGACGCATTCCATGTAAAAAAAAGTGTTTTACGTACTTAATTATGTATTTAGTCGAACCCTAATTATGAAAATTAATAAATATGTTGGATTAAATATTTGTCACAAAATAAAATACATGAAAAATAAATATTATTTTAAAAAATACGCTTTTATTGAAAATCCAACTAAAAAATAGAAAATGAATTTTAATAAATTTGAATTAATAATAGTGTAATAAAAAATGATTTTATTGTAAAAAAAAGCATGGAGTGCTTTTCAGGATATTATTAAAATAACCCTTCTACTCATATCTGTTCATAAATATTTATAACTATTGATACCATGGACCCCACGCTTCTTTTACAATAAAACCATTTTTTCTTACACTATTTTTAATTCAAATTTATTAAAATTAATTTTCTATTTTTTAGTTGGATTATCTATAAAAGTGTATTTTGTTAGTTTTTTTTAAACTATTATTTATTTTTCATTTTTTAGTTGATTTTTTAAAAATATTTTTAAATACAAGCTTCTGAGATCCTGCATATCATGTAGCAGCAGAGTGCTGGCCAAGACAAGTAAAACGAGCCCAAACACGACGGGTCTATCTTGTTTAGTACAGAAATGCCTATAGCCACCTTCCGACACCATCATCAGATCAGCTCCATGGTACCATATTATTGCATTGTCACGCGACATACACATACGTGCAAAATTTCAGCTCAATCGGAAACCGGGAAGTCGATCAAATTTAACTTGAAAGATTTCGTTACATACTAACATACATATGAAGCTTATAAAAGTGTATTAAAAAGCAACGGGTAGGGGGGTTGCGAAATATTTCTTCATACTAAAGGGGTCGCGTCATGAAAAAGGTTGAAAAACACTGGTATACCCAGATAGCCCTCTGACAAGACAATATGGTTATCAAATTCAAATTTTAATTTTATTTTCTTGAATTAAGCTCTGACGAAGAACATTTTTTCATAGTCATAATTAAAATTATATTTGCTTACTAATTATATCGGTTCCCTTGTATTATAAGACTATCATACCTTGAACTACCACCGAAGCAGCAGTGGCCTAGAGCGATCGATCAGCCCCGGTTGTTTAGCAGCTAGCTTTTCCATCATGGTTTGCAGTTGCTGACAATAGACATCCGCCGTAATCGTCTGGCCAGATTTAAGAAAGCTGTAGTGAACGACACCGGCACTAGTCCACCAAACGCTCACAAGTAATTTTTTTTAGTCAATTTTCGCTTGGGGCAGGATTTGGCTGGTACGTCAGGGTTAAGCTATTGCGATGAGCGCTTCCGATTATCGTACAGGTTCCACTTTTCATCACAGGTAATGATTCGATTTAAAATACCTTCATTATTGCGCCGGTTGAGTAATGTAACGCAGCAGTCGACGCGCGTTTGTCGGTTTGCTGCAATCAAATCATGAGGTACGCATCTTTCAAGCCTTTTCACCTTCTCAATTTTCTTCAAGTGGATTAAAACAGTTTTATCACTAACACCGCAGCCTCCAGCTATCTCGGACGTGGTTTGCAATGGATCCGCTTCCACAAAAGCCTTCAAATCGGCATTATCAACTTTGAGCTCCGGCCGTCCACGGGGCTTGTTGTGCAGGTCTAAATTTCCAGAACGAAAACGTTGGAACCAAAAACGCACTGTGTTTTCTTTTGCGACACCGCCGCCATACACATCAATCCTTCGAGCTGTTTCGGCAGCACTGGTGCCACAATGGAACTCGTACTCGTAAATTATGCGATATTTCAAGTTTTCCATTTTGTAAACTGAGTGACGCAAAGAAAAAAAGCAAAAGAGGAAAAACAAATGAATTACGGTTTTCAAAATACAAAAGCATATTTAAGCTGTATAAATTTGAAATTGGAATTCCTAAACAAAGAGGAAATATTTGAGATCAAAGTGGCCAGTACGACAAAACGCGCCAACTTCATATGTAAGGACCTAATACTAAACGAAAATTGGTTCGAACAAAATACACTGACGGACTCATAAACTGCATCAAAGTAATAGACGACTTTGAAATAAATATTTTAACCAAGTATGCAAACTTTCTATACAGATTTAAATTGAAACCTCTAGATTGGTTCGTTCGTGAACTGTAAAACAGCGTAGGGTCATATCCTTAAGTTTAACTTTGTGTACTAAAAGGAAAGAAGAAAGCACCTTAAGACTTTTTTTGAAAAAAAAAACAGAAATTTAAGGACAATAGACACAAACTTTATGCAAGGGTTTAATTATGTTTTAATAAGGTGTATTACCTCCACGTGCCTTTATTACGGATTCTAATCGGTTCCGCATAGATTTTATTAGGGTTATTAAAAGATCTTGCGGAATATTGTCCCATTCTTCTGAAAGTGCTTTTCTTAGTGCTGCCACTGTCGTGGGCAAAGGGTTTCTCGCATATACAGCTCTTTTTAAATTGTCCCAAACATGCTCAATGGGATTAATATCCGGGCTGCGTGCTGGCCAATTCATTGTACGTATCCCAACCTCTTCGCAATATTGTCGAACTTGTGCAGCAGCGTGCGGCCGGGCATTATCCTGCATTAAAGTAAAATTTTCGCCTATGAATCACATGTAAGGCACCACGTGATCTTCTAAGATCTCTGTTATGTAGCGATGTGCAGTCAAACGCCATCTATTACCGTTTTGACGGACCATGTCTATGAACACAAGTTCTGTCCGCCCGTTTATCGATATGCCACCCCAGACCATACACGAACCGCCTCCAAAAGGAACACGCTCCTCAATGCAACTTTGAGCATATCGCTCCCCACGTCGATGATACTCTTCTGCGACCATCTGCACCATATAAACATGTCCTACACTCGTCCGTGAACAATACGGAGGTCCATTGCTCTTCTGTCCAATTCAGGTGATCACGCGCAAATCTTAAGCGAGCTTGTCTGTGAGCTACAGACAACTTTAGACCATTTGCTGGTCTAAAAGGGGTGATATCCGCTTCCTTTAACCTTCTTCTTATTGTTCGTGCACTCACGTTTACTCCACGCACTTCATTAAGCTCTGTTTTGATGTTAACAGACGTGAGGCAACGATTTCGCAGGGAAGTTGTAACAATAAATCGGTCATCGCGACCGGTAGTTGCTCGAGTCCTGCCTGTATCACGTCTCCTTCTGTAAGAACCTGTCTCCACACACCTGTATATTCTAGAAACCGTAGACTGGTTTAAATTTAAATTTCTACCAATCGTTCGTTGATCCAAGCCCTCCCGCACCAATGCTACAATTTGAGCCGCTTGTTCGGACGAAGTATCCATATTATGGTTCAAAAACTCTCGATGAGTTAAAAAACTAACCCAACAATTCTGCTGGTAACAATAATTCAATTGACAAAAGAATAAAAAATCAATGAGGATCAATTTAAAACTTTGCTATAAATAACACGCAAATCTGATACTACGAGTAAATTTTCTTTTCCCGGCTATATTAATTTGTTTTACTGCAGTCCTATTTTAAAATTTTCTTTTTTTTGAGATTCAGAGCCAGTCTCTCCACATTTATATAATTTAATCTAAAAAGTGTGCATACTTATTTTAAAAAATCATTTCAAAGTAATCCTGAACTTTGATGCAGTTTATGAGTCCGTCAGTTTATATCAAGCAATCTCTGGCATATGGAAAAGTTTTCCAAGACGCTTTATAATTCCGGAGCCAAATGGATCCTCGTCGCGCCTAGGGATGCTTTCACTGTGCTTAAATTGACATGCGCTTGGCTTGTTTGGTATTTTGATTTAATTAAGTTTCAGTTCTTTTCGAGAATCAATGGAATGATTGAAATTTTTAATTACTTTTTATTATTGTGAAACTGGCAAACGGGCAGACGACCCAGTTAATGGAAAGTGGTCACCGTCGCCTATTCCAAACGTCACACGTTGCTGGGCCTGGACACTAAATACAACTCCATATAAATTAAAGAAAGCAAAACATTGTATGGTGCAGTTGGTGCTTTCTGCACGAGTTTAAACAATCAAATCCTTATGTAATAGTTTCCAATCGCAGATAGAAGGAGCCACAATTTTTAAAATTTACATCACTTTTATGAAGTTGATGTCAGATTTTAACAAGAACTAAGGAAATTATAAAATGGATGGTAAAATATAAAAACTGGCCGAAAATAGTACGCTCGCCAAAAATTAGGAGTACGGTAGTTATTTATAAGTAAAACATAATAGCGAGATGAAAAAGATTTGATCAATTCGTAATTCTATGAAAGTTGAAAAACCTGTTTAGTTCTTTACTATACGGGTAATAATTGAAATGCATGAATGGGGTAAATGAGATTGTATGATTATTCAGAAGTGATATCGTTCGTTTCCTGACCAAGTTGCACACTATCGCGCGAGCGCTTCTATCCTCGAATCGCGTGCGTCATCACCACCGCGGCTCGGTGCTGATAATGCGGCTGGCTACCAATTATCATTGTAAATAATGTATTTGCATTATGTTGCTTCTTACACGAACATCGCGGAATTTCTTCATTTAAAAATATCAATTATCACCATGACTTAACGGCCCAACAGATTATTATCACTATAGTTTATTATTCTGTAAATTTATGAATATTATAATGTGGTCATTTGATAAAAAGGTCTCGCTGATAGTAAGTTCACGAGATAAGCTAAATATAGGAAAATGCCAGCAATAAATTATTGTTTTAAACGAAGTGCTCATCTTGTTGTATTTCATTTTATACCAATAAAATCATACCTATGAAACGTACTAATATTTGGTATGACCACATACCTTTGAACTGCGGAGAATGTAGTGGACGGTGGCACATAAAACCAATAGCTCGTTCTAGTCATGAGCAACCGTTACGAAATCAGCGCTGCATGAAAATTACATTACGTTGTTCGCAATGTTGATACGGAGTTGATAACAAAAACTAGATACTTACTAATCTTTAAATTGGAATATATAATTGTCGTAATATTACTTATTTTGTCGCAGTTTTGCTCTGGTATTATTTAGTACTAACGTTGCTCTGTGTTGCTTACATAAAAACTCAATTTACTGTTTCTTGTTAAATTCACTACAATATCAAAGAACCTAAATCCTAGTCTACACATCCACCCAGCAAAACATAGAGGCGAGTCGAAGCCAACCTGATTTAGAGTAATATAATAAATGACATGTTGTTTATGACAACGTAGGTATTTGTGTGAATTGAAAAAACGCGATTGCAAAGCCACCTTTTGGCTAATATATTTATTCTCAAGAAACGACCTCGTTTATCGGAACAAATGTACGGTTAGTGCTAACTCGGGTTATAAGCGAAGTACTATGTCGAATTTCATTCATATACGTTCAACAGTTTAAAAAAAAAGATGCAAATTCAGCGCAGTGATATATTTCACTATTTTCGTGTATTCCCTGGAAACGACGTCGTTTATCGGGATAAAAAGTATCTTAAGTAATGCCCCGGGATATAAGCTAGCTCTGTGTAGAGTTTCATTTAAATCCGTTCCGTAGCTTTTATGTGGTACTCTCTTAGACAGACAGACAAACATTCAAGAAATTGTATCTTTGGAATCTTCTGGTCCGAACAAGCCCCCTGATTTTTTTAACATTTTTAAACGTATGGTATAAACTGGAACCATGTACAGATTTATTATAGTATAGATGAATGATTGCATATACTGGTATTGCTAAAGGGTTTTTTAATGAAACTTAAATTAGTAATTAAATAAATGTGCATAATTAATATCATTTTATTTATATAATAGAAATAATGATATCAGTCCCTATTAATATTAAAAATGCGAAAGTAATTTTGTCTGTCACGCTTTCACGGAAAAACTATTGAACCGATTTAGCTTAAACTCATATATATTTTCGATGCCAAGGATGAACATCAGATACTTTTATCGCGATAAATGGGATAGTTTTCGGGATATAAATATATTTGTCTCTGTGTTTGTTATGCTTTTACGGAAAAAACTATCACAGTAATATATATGTATGTATTTTAATACCGACGGTTGACAAGGGATAATTTACATCTCGGATATCAAATCAGTTTTGGGATAGAATTATGTAAACGTTATCCTAGAAAGTATATGATAGGATAGGTTTTTTTAAACGTTATACCAGAAAGTAGGATAGGTTTTTTGTAAGTTGACATTTTCGTTATTTTAACTTTCGTCATTTTGGACATTTTCATCATTTTTGTCACTTATGTAGTTTACAAATAGATAGACGGGGGATAGAAAATAAAACTTGAACAGGTTGAAATAGAGGATGAAGTTTGTATTGGAGACCAATCATTTCTCAAGTTTAAGGATATAAAAAATATATACAAAAGAAATGCGCTAGTAACGCGATCTGTCTGTCTGTTAAGCATTCACGGAAAAACTACTAGGAGTACTGGATCCGTTTTGCTATAATTTGTTTAAATATAGTTATAATACCGAAAATGAACGTAAACACATTTCATGTCGGGAGAATTGTTTGCGATATAAAATGAAGTGAATATTCCGGGGGCAAATAGCACTAACATCAAAATTTAAAAAAAATGTAGGTTACATTAACGCCTCTTTAAACAAGAGGTATGCATTAGTCTTGCTACGGTTGGGCCGCGGGTCAAATTCAATGTATAAACGATGCGATTTTTTAGATTTCTTCTGTGTGTCGGTTTGTTCGGGATTTACGTAAAAACTACTGGGTCGACAGACTGGGTCAACAAGTTCTTAAAAAATCTGAAGAAAGAAAGAAAGAAAAGATCTTTCTTGGGAATCTCGCAGCAATTTTTTGGGGATGATTTAAAATGGCCCGTTTGAAAAAAAATACAATGCAATTTATTCACTGATCGATACCACATTTTATGTAAATAATTGTTATACAATGGTTGATACTTTTAATCCTGGGAATCCCGCGGGAAATTTCTCGGGAGCGGTTTAAGTTGTTCAGTTGCATAAAAATTAACTTATTCCAACACAGTTTTCACCAAAACGATAGCGTACACTATTTTTAAATGATACAAATTAGTTAGATTGCATAAATATTAGCCGATATCATATATATATAAAGTATATATATCAATGGCTGATATCGATACTGTTTTACTAGAACGATAGTTTAAGTCTTTTTTCAAGTAATGCGACACTCTATATTCCGGAAACCCTACGGGAATTTTTCCGGGATTGTGTTGTAGTGGGTTATACGTAAAATTAGCTAATTCCGATCCGATTGATACTAAAACAATTTATTCTCCGGAATTTCCTAACTCCAGAACCACGTGAAATGCTTGACATGAAAATTTCTTTGTTTATTAGACATCTTTATTAGAACAGATTTAGCTATTTATGCCTTTAGTAACTTTACTTATACAGTTTTTTTACAGGAATCTTCGGAATTCATGTATTTTCATACTTAAAATCCGTTTCTATATTGTAAACAACACTTTTATTTTCAATACTGGCTCAATAACTGTAATCTACGTTACCCGTCAAACGTGGACGAATTCGCGGGCGAATCTTAGTATTATATAGAATTCTTGTAGATGGCAATGTAATTGTAGTTGAAACCCCGGTTAAAGTCCGGTTATAGTTTGTTATGTAGGTACGGTATACATAAATAGATTACGAAGAACAACCGATCCGGTTGCGGTGAACGAGGGAGATAGATAAAACGCGACGTGAATCACTACTTACAGCGAGCGCAGAGTCAGTGTGGTGCGCGGGAAGCACGCGGGAAAGGCGGGGGAGGGGCAGTGCACGGAACGACACGAACAGACCAACTACATTACAAAACAGTTGAAACAGTCAACCGCGACGCGGCAATCCGGCAACCTGTGTGTTGCTTTACCAATTCATGCATCAACATTCGATACACATTTTCGTATTACAGGCGAAATAAATTATCTCAACACATTGATAGTTTTGAGTTGGAAAAGAAAGTGGTGTCGCCGTGCCAGCTTATAAGCGAGACGAACGCTGGTGGTTTTTGACGGTAACACAGGTGTCTGTGTGTGTGTTTGTGCCGTGTGGCGTGGATCGTCGCGCAATTATTAACGATGATTCACTTGCGCGCGGGTGAAATGCAGCCCATCGGACTTGTTGACATTTGTGATGGAGGCATCAACAAATGATATCAAGACAGGCTTAACATAATGGTGGATTGACTGATTATTCCGCGGTAAGATCCACATGCTAATTAATATATACTGGAATTTAATCAATGTACAAATGTTCTAAAAAAATATTCAACAAAATTAAAAAATATAAATTAGATTTGAAATGTTGAACCATATGGAGTACATTATTATATCAGTTAAATGACGGTTAATTGATTCATCTACCAACCGATTGAGAACAACCCGTAAGCAACCCCATTCATAATATGGCTTAAATATATGTATTATCTATATCACTGACATCACTATTTTAAGGATGGCTAAAATTCCAGTAGTACTGTTTCGGTTAACAAATCTTAGTATATAAGTCGAGGGTTCGTAATCCCGTTACTGTTGTCATAGATGACACATAACACAAATAATACTTCCGCTTCGTAAAACGTATTGGCGTACGGTTGCACCTTGCTATGTACGATTCATAAATAATATGTAAAGTGTGCATTACTAGTGACATCTGGTATGTGATTTGGTTAAATACCGCATAACTTCAGGGAGGAAAACAATAACTATAAAATAAGACAATAATCCTATAAAATATGATTATTATATAGTACGAGAACTAGTAGATAATAGTTGTTATAGGTATTTTGCATTTATTTTGATTAAAAAGGTTGATAACGATAGTCTATTGTACTTAAAAAGATTTTAAATTTTAATAACAAAATAGTCTTTTTCGTCATCTTCATTGTTTAATGACATATAGAAACGTTTTGATATTAGCGGCATTTAAGCCGTGGTCATAATTTTAGGCTACATACGATGAGTAAGCTAATTTTACCTTTAAGATTAAAGCTGCCTTCGCTTCTGTTTGGGACTGTCATATAAAAAAATCAAAGCTTTTCAACATTTTGGAATATCTTGGGCATCCTATTAGAAAGGAATCTGAAACAACAATAGTTAATATAATAAAGTATTATTTACGAGTTGAATCTGTCCGAGGTTAAATATGATAAAACGATGATATACCTATGGGTACCAAGATATAAAATGTGCAACGTCCCGTTCAGGTTTCCGTGAGGAAATTGGAGTGTTATGTTTAATAGAGGCGATGGAAGGTGGCGGCGTGCAGGCGGCCGACCCAAACGTCGCCAGGGCCGCCTGGCTTGGCGCCAGGCTGGCGGGCGGCGGCCGCTCGCCGGGATTCCTTTGTCTCATTATAATACTAGTAGGCAATCCTTAGTTTACCCCTATTTGAGATCACCTTCATTAATACGTGCATCCACGTCATTTCTGAACATTTGATATCTATAAATTAGATATCCAAATTAAAAACATTAATTGTAATAGAATTTATTATTTTGAGCAAAACTGGAAATTAACATGAAATCTGAAGCCGTCTTTGTTAGAAATTTAATAGATTTCATAATGTAATGATAACAATACTAAAAAGCAATCATATTTATATGTTACAATGTTGAAGAGAATATTTATGTATAGATACTATATTAAAATGCTTTATTGATAAGATTACTCATTTTCATAAGTAGGTTCTTAGAAATAGTACGATATCTTTCCAAGAATTAAAAATGTATAGTTATTGAATATAGTCTACACTTGGTACTCGTTGTTAAATAGATAGTGCGCACACATACTTGCAGACAGTGATGTAAATTGTGATACATTGATTTTCACTTGTATGTGTGTGTATAAGTGGCAAGTGCGTACTGAGCTTATTTGCTTGTCCGTTCAAACGCGCAGCGCGACTTGCTTGTGTCTGGTTCTCAGAAATTGTAACGCCTTCTTGGAACGCATCAACAACGCAGGCGTCCACAAGCCACAAGCAACTCAAATGAGCGCAATACGAGGTCGCCTGCCACCTTATAACTACGTATTTGATTGTGTAGATAAACTCACACATTAAACTTTGGAGTTTGTTTCCCCATCTCGCTCAGTACCGAGGTGATAATCGTCATTTGTTTCGTATGACTACCAAACTAAATTCAGTGCTAAGGAAATATAATAACTAGTTTAATTTTGAGTCACTGTTGTCTTTTAGTGGAAATTGCGAAATATGAACGTCCTTCTAAAAAATATGCAAATGGCATAAACAATTGTTTTACCAGTTTGTTGGCAGGTATGATACTACATTAAATTTAGTATCACATTTGCAAACACACACGATACTTTTGTTAAAGAAACTTAGCAGAAAACAGTAACAGCTGGGGATATCCTCTTCTAATAGTGCGACGTCACGATGATGTCATTCCACAAACACACACATCAATAGAATTAGCGTGGCACATGCGCGTTGCGTCAACGCCGACCCGTCTACATTAAGATTATGTGACTGCTATTCATTTTGATTTATAAATCTTGATTATTAACTTTAGTATTATTTATTCACTTGTTTCTTATAGATGGCAATATTATTGTTGCAGATTTTCGTTAATGTTTATTAATCTAAATAATGTTTAGTAATATATACACAAAATAAAAGGCTATTTAATTAAATTAGTTGACGAAAACACCAAATTCTAAAGAAATAATAAAGGGAAATTATATTTTCACAGCATTGATATTCAATAAACCCGTTTTTTGTATATAAATGTTTCACAGGGTAAAAGTTTTAATTATTTGTTAGAAGTACACAAATACTACTAGCTACATGTATAAAATATACCAAATACAGTGACAGAAATCTTACGGCAGAAAAATATTTTTTACGGCTTGGACCGTTTACTTAAATGTGATGACAATGTTATTCTTTCTTCTTTCCAGGTACAAAAGTCGCGGGTACGATGCCGCTAACACAGGAGATACCTTTGGCTAATAATTTTCCTAATAACAATGATCACAGTTATCTTCATAAAAAGTTCAAAAAAATGGCTTCCCCAATGGCCACCAAAGGTGGGGAAGCCAGGTACAGAGAAACAAGCGTAGCACAGAATCCACATCATATTTCGATAGCCAACGGCAGCTTTGCCGCAACCCACCTAGAAAACGAAAGAATAAAAATAAAGCAAGACAAACAGCAAGTGGAAAGTTTAGAAGTTGAGAAGAATGTACAAACTAATTTTAATGATGAAAATAGTAGGATAAGTAATGTAAATAATATTGTTCACGTAGCTGGTCAGACCAGTTTTACTGATGAATTTTTAAATAAGACTGAAAACCTTGAAAATGATTTTATTAGGGATGCCTGCAATGGAGGTGTAAGCGGGCGACACATTTGCCCTTATTGTAAATTATCTTGTGCCAAGCCTTCAGTTCTTCAAAAACATATCAGAGCTCATACAAATGAGAGACCTTACCCTTGTGTACCTTGTGGATTTGCTTTTAAAACTAAATCTAACCTATATAAACACCGAAGATCAAGAACACATGCTCTAAGATTGCAAGGAGCAGATGTTGCAGTAGCGATAAACGAAGATGATCTATCGGGTGGATCAGAAAGCGATACTTCCATGCCTGCCACAACTTTATCTGAAACAGGGTCGGATGTTTCTATAAACAGAGTCGATAATTTTGATAATAGTAAAACTGCACCAGCTTCGCCCGATCTAATAACCGAAGGGCTTTTACAGACCTTAAGTACAAGTTCGGCCTCAAGTGATATGAAATCAAAAACAATTTATAAGCCCAAGTTTAGAGCAGCTCTTTATCAAGAGTGTGATGAAAAAGATAAGTTGAAGAAGTCGATTTCGCCAAATGCAGATTTTCTGACAGAACATATCTCTAAAATTATATCAGATAATGAAGCTATTGTTGACGTAATAGAGACACCGCTGCAGAAGAAGTATGGAAAAATAAAACAAATAGCAGAAAGTAAACAATTTTCTCAAGAGTTTATTGAAGTTAAATCAGAACTTGCACCACTTAATTTAACAAAGAATACCGAACTTGAGAATTCTTTTAGAAAAAGATCGCATTCAGAAAGTTTCTCACATAGTGACTTTCAGAAGCACCCGTTGAACCCTGAAGGATCAATAATAAAGGATCTCCTTCTCAAAACTAAAATGAATGCTTTAGTCTCTGTTACGGGAGACTTGATAGAAGGCCCGCTTTTTATTTGCCCATTGTGTCAGATAGCATATCGAAGTGCGGACAATTTAGAAACTCATCGAATGTATTACTGCAAAGGAAATACTGTTAATAATGTTAACCATATAAATGCACAAAAAGAGTTGAAAATGGTACGGCCCGAAAATTTATATATGAGAAGCAATTCTATTAATGTACGATTGCCTGAAACGCCTCCTAACACATTTATAAAAACAAATGTGCCTGCTAAATCATCTCCGTCTAGAGTCAAACCCGATAACCTTGTTATAATTAAACCTGAATCAAATGACATTATTGCGCCATTGCCTTCACCAGGACCATTACTAGGAAATACTAGGCTTGTAGACACTAGAATACCTTCAGAATATAACAGAAAGAACGATTGTTTAAAAATAAGATCACTAGTTAGTCCAAAAAGAAAAATTGACTGTAGATCCGATACATATAGTCCGCGTTTAGCAGAAAACATATCACCTAGATCGGCAGATATCTATTCTTCACAACCAAAGATCCGATGTATTGATGGAAATATAGCAACTTTGCGTTGTATGGAAGACATGTCACAGCATATGAGAAATAATTCTACGTCATTACAAATGTTTGGAGGTGAAGTGAAAATAGTAGATCATTTAGGTAGTACTACTACACTACGTATTGAGCCAAATAAAAATCAACTATCACCTATATTGATACAACAAAATTTGTCCCCATCAAAACTGGTAAATGATATTGAAGCAAGCAGTGTGGTTGTAAGATCAGGTTTACATTCAGGTGGTACAATTGTGCACAATCCACCGACGCCAAAAGAAGTAACTGGCACACCTCAGCCACAAACGCCAAGAATTTCAATCTCCAATGCACCAGGAATTTCTAATTCTAATTTGCCCAATATACATGATATTACTCATTTTCAGTTTCCACCCCTAAGCGCCATAACAGCATTCAATCCTTTAACTTTACCACCACTAAGTCCATCATTATCGCCTAATGGTGCTACAACAATTTTACATGGAGGAAAACTAATACCGCACGTGCCGGGAATGCCTGGACCTAGTACACCTGGAAGTTTTGTTGGTACACCAAATTCGCACTCAAAAAGCATTGTTAGTGGTGATGTTAACAAAAATCAAACATTACGCGAGGAGTCGCGTAGTAATTCTGTACCAATAACTAATCCAACTACGAAAACATCATTAATCAGTAAATACGAAACGCAGCAGTTAAGAAATACAAGGAGTCCTAATTTAAGGTCATCTCATATAGAACAAGAGAAACAAATTTTGAATCAAGATCATTATAGTCCCGATGTTTCACATTATATTTCAACAGTGCCTGTCATAAAAGTAAAGAATGTTGATGAAGTTAGTGTAAATCCAAAAACATTTTCACCGAATGTTATTAAAGGTGTGTCGAGACCAGAAGCAATTAAAAGAAGTTCTGATGGTCTTGCGAAAACAGTAAGTTTAAAAGATAATACAAATTATACCCAATACAAATTGAAAATAAGAGACAAGTTTAACTCTTATATCTCATCAAAAACTGAAGAAACAAATACAGAGAAGGAGATACGTTCTTTTAATTTTGAAAACCTCATAACTAAAGCGGAAATCTATAATAATCAAATACCTAGCTCGTCAGACGTTCAAAAGAACACAAACGCTCAAGACACTTCAGTTACTGCTGTATCAAACGAGAGATCTGAAACATCTTATTTTCAAAAAAATGTAATGGTGAAACCAGGCCAAGAAGAAAGAAAACCGAAATTTTTAAGACCTTCAACATTACCTCTGAAACCAGGCACATTTACGCCAAAAAGACATCACGGAATCACACCTAACGCGAACACTATGCCCTTGGTATCACCCGAAACACCTCGTCCTGCAAAAGCTTATGGACAACTTTACCTTAATGGAAATGCATACACGTATCTAGGCTTAAAATGTTCTACTAAAGTTTTCTATTGCACGATCAATCGCCCTCAGCCTACCTACGTTCCAAATCAGCATTTCTTATCCATGTACAGCAATTGGCAGGTAAATTTTGTTTATGACTACTGTTTGCAACTCTATGTTCTTATTCGTTATTGCCAACTGCAGGTATGTTGATAAACATTATATGTTTACAGTTATTAAGTGAGCTGACGCCAGACCCACTGGGACTGTCAGCCTCATCTGCTATGTCTCTCTACGACTCACGTCATCGACCACAAAATGTTGCCGTCGCGGTGATTAAACAGGATCTCATACTGACTCATTCATCGCAATGGAATAAAATTACAAAAGAGAACAAACAGGTATTATTGTTAAAACGATAATATTTTAACAACGAAATCAATTCCGCGATACTTTTGATTAAGATTTACGATGCTCTCAGTAATGTTTCCGACTTCCAGTTTTAGCTGAAATTATTATGATAGGTAGTTATTTGTGTGATCACTACCTAAGATAGTCTTAAATATTTTAGATTTCAGTTACAATACGGTGGAGAAAATTTAGCCTGAAAAAGTCATAGTTGACTTTTTGGCCTGCCTGAAATAAAAACATGATATATCGCTATTTTTTTGGAATTTAATTTAATTTATCCTTTAAGTAAAGTAAACTGAACGAATATGATCTTTGGCTAAACAACTTATTAATCATTTTTTCAACAACCAATTTTCAGAGTATACAATCAGTCGACATTAAGAAGTCTGAAGATAATAATTTACAGATATCAGACAATATGGCCACCCCAAAGAAAGAGTTGACCGGTGGGTTTGAAAGTAATGAAGAGTACACGTATGTACGAGGTCGTGGAAGAGGGCGCTACGTCTGTTCTGAATGTGGTATTCGATGCAAAAAACCTTCTATGTTGAAGAAGCATATACGCACACACACCGACGTAAGACCGTACACGTGTGTACACTGTGCTTTTAGGTAAGTAAATTCTCCTCAGCTACCATTATTGTGATGTAGTAAAAAAAAAACTTATGATAAAGACATTATTCATATTATGTAATTCTTCCCTTTTCATTTTAACCAAGTTATAACCAACGAAAATTTAACTTCTAGTATATATAATAAGTATTATTTCTCACTCAGTTTCACATGGTTTGTAAAACTGAGTGAGAAATAATTACTCGAGCACGACAATCTTACTTGTACTTAGTGTGTTTTACAAAGTAGCGGATAAATTATTGCTGAAATATCTATCAGCATTCATATGTGGTTTAGAAGTGGCGAAAGTGAATTATTGTCTTTTACAATATTTATATTTTTTCATGATGGTTATTTCATATTCGAAAATGTTACAGATGTAGGGACGTGTCACACATATGTGGCGATGGGTTTAATGGGTTAATTAATTGTTAATGGCGTTAAATGTTGACAGATAACGTATGAGTATACATTAATGTGGCTATTTGTTAACGGCGTTATTTTTAACGCTTTAAATAAGACGCATTCGGACACAGTCCAAAACGTTTACATTATCGCAGATGAGGCCGCACCATTGCTATATTTATTATGTAATTTTACAGTTTTAAAACAAAGGGGAATTTAACGAAACACATGAAAAGTAAGGCACATTACAAGAAATGTTGTGAACTGGGAATAAATCCAAATGAAGGTAATGATGCTGAGAACGGCGAAAATGCACAGTGTTCTGGTGAAACTGACGACGACACTGATTCTGAAGGTGATGAAGGCAATGAAGGCGAAACAGAGTCAAGTGGTAATATGTTTCAACTATATCTAAACATAAAAATCAAATTATTCATTATTCAATATTTTAAATATCCAATGTTGTTTTGTTCTAGATACGGAAGCTTACAAGTCAAGATTACCAGAACATGAGGCTGCGCATTGTTTATTATCATTGGGGGGATCCAGACCAACGACGTCGGCTACACCTGGTTTGTTAACCAGTGCGAGACCGTCAACTTATCCATACACGCCTATGGATTTAGATTGTTCATCGATGGATACAATTCCGGAAAGGTTAAGTCGTGCTAGAAGCGTATCGGTAGATTCAAGAACCGAAACAGAAAACGAGCCTATAGACCTCAGTAAAAATGAAATGAAAGCAAGTAGCAACATTACGGAAATACCTACAGCGCGAGAGTCAAGTGTTCTGGCTTCATTAGCGTCAAACACAGCAAAACTTCCGCAACAACAGACTCAATGGACAAATGGAGAACCTATGTTGCATACATATCTAACTGAGAGGGCACTTTTAGATTCGAGAATAAAACAAAGCCAGCTGACATATAGTTTAAGTAAATTAAAAAAAAGTGATATAGAAAAAGCAACTTCATCAGAAAATTATAGTTTATATGATAACGTTAAAACTGTCACTTCGATTAAAAATACTATTATGAATTCAGCATCATCTTTGCACGTGCTTAGGGATCCCATACCTAGCGCAGGTGAAAACGATACCACAATAAAAGTTACTACTGCGACGAAAATTGAAAACATTAAAGTTGTACAAGATCCTATAACAACAATAGTTTCAAATACAGATACAACTAAAAGAATTCATATACAAACAAGCACGAATGCTGAAAATGCCAAACATGTGGTATCGGAGTATTTGAAACATGCTCGAATAAATCTTATAAAAACAACAGAAGAGAACTTACAAAATCAAAATGATCATTCGACTGATGATATTAATATTATTAAAACAAACAGCGAAGAAAATGCAACAACTGAAGATTCGAATGTATCTGAAACAGACTCTGTTAAATTACCTTCATTGGAACACGATCCTGTCGCTAGGAAAGTAGTAATCGGGGTCGGAGGTGTTGTTAAAGTGACCAAAATGAAAGATTTTGAAAACAGTTCATATTCGCCTGGTAGACTTATGGAGGACGGCCGCAGAGTATGCGATTTTTGTAATAAAACATTTACAAAACCCTCACAGTTACGACTACACCTCAACATTCACTATATGGAAAGACCATTCAGATGTGGGGTGTGCGCAGTGAGTTTCCGAACACGAGGGCATCTCCAAAAGCACGAACGATCTGGATCGCATCATAATAAGGTGTCAATGACGTCAACTTTCGGAGCGGCAACCTCTTTCAATCCGAGGCCTTTCAGATGTTCAGATTGCAATATAGCGTTTAGAATACACGGTCATTTGGCTAAACATTTGAGAAGCAAGATGCACGTGATGCGGTTAGAATGTTTGTTTAAATTACCATTCGGGACATTTACTGAGATCGAACGTGCCGGTGTTAGTTTGACAGATATAGACACAACGGACTGTGCGAGTTCCTTAGCCAGCCTGCAGTCGTTGGCGCGGAAGCTGCACGAGAAAGATCCTAGCAAGCTGGAGTACCGCGAGGGCGGCGTCCCCGCGGGCGCGGAGCGGGACTCCGACGAGGAGGACGACGCCCTCACGCTCGCTCACGAGCACGACCACACGGGAGAGAGTGAAATGGATAAACATGTGAATAGTGCGGACAGCAGTGACGGCCGGGATATAGAAACACAAGTTAATTATAGTGCCACAGATATTTAGTGCCAAAATTATCATAAGTAGAATATTTTACGTGCAATTTTGTTTTGTTATTAATTTAAGGTGTAAGTATTCAAGCTGGGATATGACTCAGTCACATGTGAAAACAAAATGATGCGCTTTAATCATATGATCGTATCTTCTTATTTCAATAGAATTGTGAACTATATGATATCTTGTAAATATCTCAAAAATATTTTTAATGTTGTTAAATTTGCTTCCATTATAAGGCTTACGTATTATATTTGTTATGAGTAGCTCTTGAATAGGAGTAATGTTTGTTGATTGTCCTTGGATTCAAAAGAAGTTACATTTTATAGCTTCCTTTGAGATGTATCGATATAAAGAAATAGAAATACCATGTGGTCCATATTAAAGATAAATTATGCTTCAAATATCACTGAAACATATTACAACATTCTAAAAAGTAGGCAAGAGTATCGCGATAAGTACCATTATTACTTTTTTGTATGTATTTTTGTAAAATATATACTATAATGTATTTACACTGTGTAACATCTACTTCCAAATCCTTTATCTTTATAAAAAATTGGCATATCAACTTCCATAAACTAAATTTAGATATACATAGAAAACTTTGTAAGTCTTCCATATCAAAAATAGTTCTTGAGCTAGACGTCTTTTAAAGCTAGATGCTCCTTACTTTTCATGTGAAACTATTATATAGGGTTTAATAAAGAAATAATATAAGTAGGCACTGTCGATTTAATCACTTTAATAAAGAGTACAGAGTTAATTTCATAATTCAGAATAGATTAATATTATACTGTATCTGATTTCAAGTAAGGAATGATAATGAAACAATATTTAAAAGGAATTATTTCTTAATAAACCTTATATGATATTATGTCTTTAAAAACCTCTTAAAACGTAAATGAATATGATCCTATAATATTGTATATAATGTAATAGACTTTTAGCTTAACCATATCATGTAAAATTATATTTAGAAGAACGTGTTACGTACTACTTTTATATTAATGTAGGTAACAAGTATACATATAAGAGCTGTAAGTTTGGGTGCATCCACACATAGCCCGAGGATTGTGGTAGTTGGATAATTTAATTTTCATACAGTTAAAGGGTCGCGTTTGACTATGATATCGCCTGAAATTAGGTGAAGATATGGGTATATTCCTTTTTAGTGGTTACAATATTTTATGAAGCTATGTGCATATGATCAAATCTCTTTTTTTTTTAACAAAATAAATAATATTGTGGTTTCTCACATTTTTACAAAAGAATAAATAATAACCCATTCATTAGCAAAATAAAGGTTGCGGTATAAATAGATATACGGCACATTTATTTATTATTTGAGATATAAAATAAACTTAGGGGGCTATAAAAAAAAATAACCACGAAGGCTAAGGCGGGTGCTCCGCTTCACTTCGCACCCGCCTTAGCCTTCTGAAAAAAAATGGATATGTTAATAAAATATAAAATTGCATATAAGTGCATATCATAGCATTTTTAACTCGATTGTTGTCATCATTTTCAAAGAACTTATTATGTTAAGCGCTTAAAGGCATCCTTTTTAATATAATATATTTTTGAAGGTTATTTATACCATGAGTTAGTTTTTTTACAGTGGCGTAATATCGCACAGTTGGAAAGGCAAGTAATAAAAAATAATTCTCAAATTATGCTGAAGATATTTGAAAATCGCTCATATAGCATTGTCACAACCGTGTAAAAGAATTTAAATTTATTAAATATTATATAAAATATATAAAGTGGTAGGATGGAAGCAAATCAAAAAAATTATGATGCATTAGGTTTCACCGTCTACACTATCTATATACCTACTATTCATTTTATTTAAAGAGTTGACAGTAAAGGACACCCGTTTATATCAATCAAGAGAAAATATTTAAAGAATAAAGTTATACCATCCCCACACCAAACAAAATAATTTTTTAATTTTTAGGATACACATCATTGAACCACAGAGGCGACGTATGTAGTAATCTAAAAATACAATATTTATACAAAATTAATGTATTCAAGCAAAATGTTACTGTACTTCTCTTTTAAAAATCTGTTTATTGAAGTAAAGGGCATTTATTGTTATTCTTATTATAATGTAATATGTCTATTTTTAATTAAATCCTTTATATAATTTAATAATGTAGCAGCTGAGGCAACGCTATCGCAATATAGTCGAATCGAGTGCACTGACGTGCATAATATACTCTGTCAATGGACTGCAGTCGTACGAGGTTGCTCATGTCAGTCTGTTGATTATCAAGTAAATTTTTCAAAAATATCCGATTGGCAGACCTCATTTACCTTTAAAGTCATCAGAGAAGACTCGTATTTGTTGAGCACGGTCTGAGTATACTCGAGTCAAAAGCCGTTATCCAAGTGAACTTGCATTGCCGTACGAGTAGCTATCCGACTAGAGTCGATTCGAACGTAGGTTCGAATTATGACAATGGCATTATTATTTATTAATTTAGGGAATGAAAATATGGATGTTTACAACATAAATTTTTAATTATTTTATGTAATATGACATTGTTGATATATTTAGTTTTATACTTGGGCACAAGAGCGTCTTTGTTTGTGAATAATTAGTTAAATAATTTATATTTCGGGATAAAAGTTTTTAACAAACTTCACCTGTCAAATGGATCAGTCTACTAAGTTATACATAAATAACGATGGCAGTACTGTTCTGGCCATGTGTGGATGTATTATTGCGTTGTACTAATGACACGATTTCTGTTCTTCTTTTTACAATTTGAAAAGGTGTGGTCTTACAATGTGTATTGCGAATAAATTGTATCCCAAGTAGGCATAATGTTAGCTGGGTTCATATGTTTTGCTCTAGATTAAACATTAGGTAGTTTTATTTCAGTAATTTTATGTCTTATGAAGTCACGACTTATAACCCGAACTTTAATTTTATGAAATTACTAAACGATTATGGTATATTTTTGACTATTAAACATTGATTGTTCATGTTTAATCAAAGTTTTGCCTTATTTGTGGCCGGTTGTTATATCTTAGTAACTGATAATTTGCCTTACCATCAGTTAAACTTTGGCATAAGCTCCATAGTAATACCAAAATTCAATCGATGGTAAGGCATGTGAATGAATAATAAGATATAGGAACCGGCCGTTAGTTACATTCATTCAATAAATATAATTAAAACGTTATACGTTATAAAGTGAGCTAAAAAAAGTTTTAATTTCAATATACTATCTTATAAACAACAATAAAGGCTGTGGGAATATTGGCATATTTTAAATTTAGCAAAACGCCTTCAACGATACAAATGATGAAAAAGGTAGTAAAATGGCATGTTATGCAGGATTATCGTCTTTAATAGATTTTAATATTTAACAATTATATGTTCCTTTTATGTATTCTTAAAAAATATTTTGAATATGTATAAAAGTTTGCTTCTTTGCCCAACTTAAATACCTACTAAAATGTTGATGGCTAGTGCAAAACACAGAATTTGTTAATATTATTGAGGAACACTATGTAGCTATATATGGATGTAATAATAATTGGAGTGATGTGTGCAGAAATAATGTACTCGCTACTTTTGTAGAATTTAAGAGATATAAATTTTCTGATGTTTATTATACGAGAAGGGAATTAATTTTACTAAATTGTTACATGAAATTTGTAATGAAGGAGTTACATAATTATAATACATTGAGTTATTTATTTTTGACTATTTATTTAAATTTTACCCGCTTAGAATTGTAATATACATTGCCTTTATTTAGTTCGCAAATTATCACTACTACCAAATTTTTTGTAATTTTATGAATATCTGATAACTTATTGATTTTGTACTAATTTAACTTATTTAAATATGAAATTGAAAAGAAACTTATTAAGATTTAACTAAATAAATATGTTTTAATATATAAAACGAGCTTGAAAGTAGTATATGTACCACAGTAACACGCACGCTTTCAGAGATACGTATATAAATTTGGTTGAACTCTTTTTTTTATATACTATTTATCACCATAATGTGAACACGTATTACTTTGCGATATGAACACGCCTTATTCTCTGTCGAAACATAATAATATAGCCGGTACAGAAATACTTCTCTATAAAACACAATGCGTATGTGGAACAAAGTCTGTTACAATTCTTTAATGTGACGAGTTTGTTATAAGCTCGGTATGTTATATTTCAATTTCAATAATTTGCGGGCAAGAAAAATTGACAAAAGTTTTTAGATTAGTGTGGATGGATGCTGGTATCAATAGACTACGGCGCATTTATCACGACCAAATTCTCTTACAATATGCTTTTTTGGACCACTCAATATACAAAAATATCTACGCATATCAGACGCTACAAATAAGTAAGTACATAAATATTATAAGAACATCAACAAATGTGGTGAATATATACTATTGTTATGAATTTGTGGAATGGGAATTTCAAATGCAGTCTGAATTATCCAAAAGTACGTTAGGTATCGTTTCAATCGCAGTCGAAAGACGACTGACTTGACTTCTTCGATAAGTCACCGACCTAATCTATTTGTAATTAGACATAGCATCCTAGCAATATATCCACCATTACTTTGAATTCACAATTTATAAGCTTTCTGGCTTCCATGAATTTGTATAAAATACAAACAAAAAGAATAAGGTTTCATGATGCCTTGTGTTGGCATAAACAAAGATATTAGCGCCGAAAGCGAATAATAGACGAAAATAATGAATAAGATGGCGCTGTGTTCGCATCCTGTTTGGATAAATGGATTAAAATAAATTGGTAAAAGTAAATGGATTAGCAAAATAGATGGCGCTTCAATCGCGTTTTTCTAATTCACTACAAATACCACGTTATCATCAAAAACAACATGTCATTTATTATATTACCTCAAATCAGGTTGGCTTCGACTCGCCTCTGTTTTGCTGGGTAGTTGTGTAGACTAGGATTTAAGTTCTGTTATTGTAATGAATTTAACAAGAAACGGTAAATTGAGTTTTTATGTAGGTAGCATAGCTACTTACTAGTTTTATACGAGACGAGACATAGCCGCGGGGAAACGCTAGTTTTACATAAAGATGAACAGTTATCACAGACAGATAGGAGTGACACAATAATATTAGTTATCATACAATCAAGTATAGAGATAAAGCTAATCATACTTATCTCTACAACGAAAGAAAGAGAGAGTGTTTTGATAATAATATACATATAGATGTTGGTTTTAAAAATATTTATTTATTATTAGGTACATTAAAATTTATTTTAAGTCTTCAGTATCAGCAGCCCAATGAAGATTTCTTCGGATCATCGTGCATCAAAAACAACCACTGAAATTTTAGTTAATGGAATATTTTCAATTTATATTCAATACATGGAAGTAATATAAAAAAAATATTCTTTACAATAACAAATGTGAAGTTATTTCAAATTAATATTTTTATAAAGAGTTTTCTAGTTCTAGTAGTCTATGTTTATATTATTTTATTTGTTTATTAACAAACACAATTGACGAGCAAAGACCTCAGTAACACTGTAAATGTAATAGATAGTATTTTTTAAAACAATAATACTAATGAAATCATTTCATAAGAACTTTTTATCTTTTATGATTGTTTTGTTTAAAAACAATCTTTTATTTTATTTTACAAAAACTTTCATTTGTTCAGATAACAAGATTATATAAAATTTTATAACATATTTAAACAAAAGATTTGTTAGAAAAGCAAACCCAGAAGATGCACAAGTAATTTCATATTAAGCTCAATGTTAACAAAGCAAGATGCAAGTTAAATCTTACGAAACAAAACTTAGTGAGTATGGAATGAGAATACTTACCTTATTTAATTATGTTGTTAGTAGTATTATATTATTCAAATATGACTTTTCCATTTTCTCAATAAAATTAATAATGCACTTACATATATTTATCAGACATAGTCATAATTAGCAAATGTAGTAAATTAAATTAATATTTTTGAAATATGAATGTTAGTATATTTAGTGACATGCTGATGATGCATAATTATTTAAACACTCAAATCAAAAGCCAAACAACACACATCACACACCAAAAAAAATCTTAGCACTATGCATCCAAAATGATTAAATCAACAGGAGTTACAGTAATAAAGGCACATTTTAAAACATTCTCATCCAACACATATGACAAAGCTTTGGTTAATTATCATGTAGTGTTGGATCAGTGTTAATTTAAGTTATAATACTGCTTTACTCAAATGTTACATTTGCATGTTTTTATTAGTAGCAGTTAGTAATAGTAGTAGTTGCAAGTACTTAAGTATATACAAGACTGGAGACGATCATAAGCTAGCCCTAGGTTTTTATTTGAAAATTTAAATAAAATGTAATAATTTTTTTTTTCAATCTCAGTTGTTATGTTAAATTGGTTTCATGAAGCAATATAGCAGACATAGAACAGAAATCAGAGATGCATGGATGAATGGTAAGATGCTCATTATATACATATTTCATTCAGTAACCTCCCTTTTTGTGCTCATTTCTCAATATTTAGATTTGTGATGGACTTGGAATCCTTTTTACAATTTTGCAAGGTGCAAATGCAACCTTTAAAACTGTTTTAATAAAATTTAAAGATACCTTAAATATTAAGATTTTAGTATCTTTTGAACTATTTTTTTATACAACATAACTTATAGTAGGTTAGATATAAAGTGATATGAGACAATAAATAATGTTTATTTAACATGCAACAGAAATAGCATCACACAAAGCAGAGAACACCTTTAAAAATAATTTGAAACAATCAGCAAACTATCAAACAAATATGAAATATAAATTTCTTGTTGAAAAATTATTGATTGCTCACCTGGGTTAAAATCTTAACCTAAGTTGCCTTAATGGTAGGGTGAAGGGGTTTGCTAACTATTTATTCATTGATGAGTATTTAAACGATTGTTATTAGTTAGTTTTCAGCACAACCAAGTTGTGGCCATTGTTTAAATAGTTATCAATGAATAAATGCTGGGCAGTTTGTTTTGGTAGAAGTTGAAGCTAACCTAACCTAGCTCTCTGTTCTGGTCATTGATCACAACTTCAATCGCCACTCACCACCCATATGAGCTATACATCAAAATTCCCGGATGGTAATCCTATATAAACAAAGTGTTAATTATCAAAAATCAAAATTTTTAAAACATGTCACATGTGTAAGAATAAGCCTAAATGGCGTTCTGTTGTTCGTGCCTACCCCGCAAGGGACCTGGCGTGAAGTTATGTATGTATGTCACAAACGTATATGTGCTATTCCAGACTCATGGGCTAACAGCAAGATTGCGCACACTTATGTGCTATTAGTGAGCTAAAGGTAGTGCATGTGTTTCATTGATTTATGTTTTTTTTTAATGTATTTAAAATATCTAGATTTATGTCAGTGGCGAACATTATGTGGGGCTTGATTGAGATTCCTTTGAATTATCACAGTCCAAAAATTCAGGAGACTTAGTTTATGATCCAACCTACATCTGTTGCTAACAAAAGTGATCATAGTGATTATAATATACAACAACCAAATTATCTTGAAATGATGATTAAAAAGGATACATCGTTTAGTCCTCTTTTTGTACATAATCCTGTATCCACATTCTCGGCAACGTATCGGATCCCTGGGTTTAATTTCATTTTCCCTGTGACATTCTGGAAAATGTTTAAAAATAATTATAATTTAGTTCCTATTATAGATTAATAAGTTTCATAATTAAGAAGATTAATTAAAGTAGGAAAACTTGAAAATTACAAGAGATGTTATACCTCCACATACGTAGATCATAGGAACTTTAGTAACCGATGGCTCTTTATTGCTAGTATCAGCCATTTTAGGTTAACTGGTGATATCAGGTTATTTTCAAATTGCAATATAATTTAATATTATCTAATAGTCAATTTCACTTCTAACTCTTGATACTAAATACTATTAAAATTTCTGCAAACAACAACCACTGAGGCAACGATACATTAAACGTGCATTAAAATTTAAACATAGACATACATATTAATCACTGTCACTGTCATATGTCATTTGCAAATTTAAATATATATTTTTTAAAATTTTTCATGACCATAAAAACAGTCTGAGTCGGAAACATGTTAAAAAGAACTTCAACTAATATAGACAAAACTTATTAATTTATAACTTTTCTACCTATTACATACTTATTTACATATTATATAATCCTTATCAAGTAAATTAAATACAATACATTCTAATAAATCAAAACATCCAATATAATAAACACGTCTTATCTGTAGTGTGGGCAAAAACAATAATATAGTTGCCAAGCCATAAACTTAAAAAAAAATCGTTTATGCCAGTCTGTGGTTTAATTTTTGAATTTTGATTTTGTTTTAATTTATAGGGTTTATTTTACTGTAATAAAATATACGCCACTCTTTTTCCTTACGTTCGAATCGAAAACGTCAAAAACCGAGCTGCCAGTACTTTAATATTTATTATTTACATCAGTGTCCTAACAGTCAGTACAATTATTTTTTCTTAGAGATTTTTTTGCGTTCTATTAGTGGGTAGGTATTGCAGTAGATGTCACTGTTCTCAAATTAATCACCAATTGAATGAATATAATATGTTTCTTTATACGCAGTTGTTTTAATACTTGTTTAAGAAATATTTGATATGTTTTTATGTTTTTGCAAGCCATATCAGCTAATAAATATATTTTAAAGTGTGTAAATTCTAGTCCTCACCTTTTTCAAATTATAAAGCTCTTTTTAACTTTAATTAATACATTTTTGATGAATTGTCGATTTACCAAAAACTTATTTCAAAATGTCAATTATGCAAAACCAAAATGACATTCCGACTGATACAAGTTACATTCGTGAACGTATGTACTTTGTTTGTGTTTTGATTATTTTTCGATAACTTCGTTTGATTCCTGAACTCCAAAGACTTCGCTTATCACGTTTACTAGTGTTCTGTGATCACGTCGGACTTAATCATGTACCCTGAACACCAATTTGCCTAACGATTTGTTTTCTGATGACTTGGATTATGGCTTCTTCTGAAAGAGATTGTTGTGTGCCCAGATATGGTAAAACTTGTAAGTACATCATCTTAACGGCACCAGATTAGATGAGGATACAAATAATGTTATGAAAATGTATGCCTTTGAATATTTTAATAAAAGGAAACATAATAAATCACGCTACCGCTAAATTGTTGTTTTATTTACTAACAAATAAACATTTTTTGGAAAGGCTTTTGGGAATTGCAGGAGTTAAATTATAACTCCCGCAATTTCCAAAAGTCTAATATAAAAATCAAAATAACACTAGACCCCCTGGATGGTTTTTGCCGTTGAATAATGCTATATACCGATAGAGGGCGTTACCATATATATTATAACTGTTGACTCTATACCAGTATATATAAAGTACTCTGTGGTTGTTGTGGAATAAAGACTTTTTATGTAAACTCCTGCAATTCCCAAAAGCCTTTCCAAAAAATGTTTATTTGTTAGTAAATAAAACAACTATTTAGCGGTAGCGTGATTTATTATGTTTCCTTTTATTAAAATATTCAAAGGCATACATTTTCATAACATTATTTGTATCCACATCTAATCTGGTGCCGTTAAGATGATGTACTTACAAGTTTTACCATATCTGGGCACACAACAATCTCTTTCAGAAGAAGCCATAATCCAAGTCATCAGAAAACAAATCGTTAGGCAAATTGGTGTTCAGGGTACATGATTAAGTCCAACGTGATCACAGAACACTAGTAAACGTGATAAGCGAAGTCTTTGGAGTCCAGGAATCAAACGAAGTTATCGAAAAATAATCAAAACACAAACAAAGTACATACGTTCACGAATGTAACTTGTATCAGTCGGAATGTCATTTTGGTTTTGACATAATTGACATTTTGAAATAAGTTTTTGGTAAATCGACAATTCATCAAAAATCTATTAATTAAAGTTAAAAAGAGCTTTATAATTTGAAAAAGGTGAGGACTAGAATTTACACACTTTAAAATATATTTATTAACTGATATGGCTTGCAAAAACGTAAAAACATATCAAATATTTCTTAAACAAGTATTAAAACAACTGCGTATAAAGAAACATATTATATTCATTCAATTGGTGATTAATTTGAGAACAGTGACATCTACTGCAATACCTACCCACTAATAGAACGCAAAAAATCTCTAAGAAAAAATAATTGTACTGACTGATTTTTGAGTTAAATATAACTCCGCAATTCAAAATCTAATATAAAATTAAAACAACACTAACCCTGGATGTTTTGCGTTGAATAATGCCGTATACGATAAGTGCTTAGTATATATTATGATGTTGACTTATACAGTATATAAAGTACTCTGTGTTATTAATAAAGCAAATATGAAGTTCTTAGATAATTTTGATCCAGAAACTTCAGCCCGTGAAAGACGCAAATTAAACCGTAAAAGTTATTTTATCAAGTAAGTAATATATGATTGTTTGTATTATTTATTATTTGAGATATGTGAATTTTTGGGTAGCTATAATTTTTTTTAACAAAAAAAAAATCGTCTCCAGAATAAAAACCAGTATATAAATATTTTAATCGACTTTTTCTAAAACATCTCGGAAGTCGGTTCCAAGTAAAACAAACCACTTTGTAAAATATATGATTTTTTATATTTTACTTGACACTGATAGAGTTGGTTAAATATTTTTATTTTTAGTGTGTAGCTGGTTTTATGTTGTTGATATATTTCTTTTACTGTTTAGTTGCGCAAATACTTCAATACCTTTAGAAATAATAAATTTAGCACTTGTAGAAATTGTACAATCGGCACATGCATATAAATTTGCAATCCCACTCATCGGTATATATGCTCTTCAACAAAGGTGCTCTCATTTCCTCTGGGATCTACTCATCAGATCCAGACTTGTGGACCATGGAACTGCCTCAGGAGCATACACACAAATAAATAAAAAAAGAAAATTAATCCACAGTTGACTGAGAAATCACATAACATTCATATAATAATTTAAGTACCTGTAGAAAATGTAATAATACCTACATTCTTAAAAGCTTTTTTCCATGAATTTAGGCACACAGCAGTATTCTTAAATTTGGTTCAGTTTGGTTATAATTGATATCCCTGGGATTCGATCCACTCATCAGATCCTGACTTGGTGACCATGGGACTATCTTGGGAGTATTGACTTATGTTTAAAGAAAACAATTTTTTAAAATTGGTTTACAATTGACAGAGTTATTTTGTTAGGAAGAAGTTGGTCAACAATTTACACAAGTTTCTCTAACTCCTTGAAATCTACTCATCAAATTTTGATATGGTGACAATAGGATCAATTCAGGAGTGTAACCTTTGATTAAAAGATTTTTTAAATCAGTCCACAATTGACAGAGAGATTGAGTAATGAAAATACAAGAAATAAACATATTGATGAATGAGAACCTCCTTTTTTTTAAATTGGTTAAAAATAATCATTCTAACCTATATCTAAAAAAATTGGATCTATACACCCCACTCACTGATACAGTTATTTTTTTTGCAGTCGAAAGAGCAAAAACATTTACAATGAACGTGGGTTCTTATCAGCAACCGGCAGGGATTTCTGTGATTGTTTGGATGAGACTTGCCCTGGATGCCACTTCCCATGTCCAAAATGTAACTCTAACAAATGTGGTCATGAGTGCAGGTATGTTCCAGTTAAAATACAATCCTTTTTATTTGGTTGTACAAATGTTCTTATAGTGCTGAGTTCTTCTTAGAGAAATGTTTATTGGTTTTTTTTCTAGAGTCAACAGAAAATGGATGTATGACAAAATAGAAGTAGAAGGCAATGATTTTGTGATAAAAAATGATTACAAAAATAAATATACTGCATAAAGTGTAAAAAGATATATCAATCATTTGCCAAAAGTTTAAAAAAATATTCAACTTCAGACTCTCCATCTTCAGGAAGATCTGTACAATGGACGGCATTATGTATTATAGTTTTGCCATATTGCGCTCTTATGGAATCTGGATACAACTGACGGCATAAATCCTGCAACACAATACTTATGTATTAACATTCATGTTCATTTACATATATACTATTAAGTTTCATATAAGATAGAGAATGGAGAATGAATATGCAATAAATTTCATGTATCAATCAATACCTTCATTCACAACCTAGTTCACTCCATTTAACTAAATTGTTTGAACTATTTAAAACCTGATAGTTTGTAAATTACATGTTTTCACAATGCATTATTTTTTACCAATTTTCATTATAAATAATACAGTTTCTCTTGTTTTCAGTTTTTTGTTTACTATGAAAATATGGAGGCTTTGAATGGTTTGTGAATCATAGTACTGATATTGAGAATGGAGATGCACATGGTATAAAATGTATAGATATATTTAGCTTTAGGGTAAATAAGAGCTATGTATTAAGTTTATCATAATATTAATGAATAGTAAATAATAACCAGCTTAGGTATGGTAAAATATTATTGAAATATTGCAACAAGATTATAAATTGGTATTTTTATTTTTCAACCTGATTGTTTGTATAGAAGTGTAGAGGAATATTGCTAATTTTATATATCAAAATCAACATGCCCATGCTACATATACATATGTAAGTTACAATATAATTACTGGATCTCTGGGACCACATAGTTTTCGGAATTCACATACGGGATTAGTATTGGCGTTTATGCTTTTGACTTCTAATGCTATACATTTTCCTTCAGCTAAATGAATACACATAGCCTGGAAAAAATAGTTCATTATAATATCTCCACCCAGAACAAAACCATGCAATGTGCACTTTCTCGCTCAGGCAAGCATGGGAGTTATTCAGAGTATGGCTGTAGAGTGTATTCAGTCTGCTACCATCAGACAACTTGGTGACAATGGGACCACCTTAGGAGTGTATATACTTTCTAATAAGAAAATCTGTCCACAATTGACAGAGTAATCCTGTAACAGATATAAAAAACAGTCGAATTGAGAACCTCCTTCTTTTGGAAGTCAATTTAAGAAGGAAAGTATGTGATGCAAAGTAAATAATTGGTTTACATTAAACTGTCTAAAGCAGGGTTAAAATTAATTAGCATTTATAATCATAGTAGAGTAATAAATTTTTATACAAAAGTCCTGGATAAATAAATAGCTATCTTCTTTAATGCAGTCAACCTCAGTTCTAACCTCGTATTCCGGCAAAACTCCTTTATACACTTCGTAAAATTCCTCAGTATTGGCTAATTTGACAGGGAACATTGCCATGGCCGAAATAAAAAACTTCCCCGAAGTGGAAATTTGTTCAAGAATAGCTCCAACATTGCCATCGATAACTGCATGAGGCTTTATAACGCAACAAGTACAATCTTTAAATGTTGCCCTGAATGGAATCCGCGGTAGACCATTTTCATTACCGAAAAATAGTTCCAACATCTAAAATTAACAAAAAAAAACATGTATCATTCCAGCGAAACTTCGTATGCATTGCTAGGAATACAGCGGTTGACGTGTTTGTTAGTGGCAAAAAAGAACGTGACCGCAGCGCTGTCTCTTTGGCTATATTCGTCTATCCTGCGGAAACGGCATCATTTATTGAAATAAGAAGTACCCGAAGTGGTGATGTGGACTATAAGCTAGCTTCGTGCCACTCTCATTTAAATCCGTCCAGTAGCTTTCAGGTGATGCTCTAACAGGCAGATTTAAAATTTAAAAGTTCCGTTTTTTTTAATCTGCTGCTCCTAATAAGCTTTCTAAAAATTTATTTTTCCGTTTTACAAAGTCATTATCCAAACTCGACACCCCCAACCGATGTATTATAGTATAGACTAGCTATTACCCGCGATTTCGTCAGCGTGGATGTTGTTTTCGCGTAACCCTAATTTTAAATGTAGTACTCTTTATAACATCAGCTTAGTCAGTCTCGTCAAAATCGGTCCAGCCATTTTAGAGATTAACTGGATCTAACCGACACAAAAATGATTTTTTGCTACACACCGTATATTACTTTCATATGCATCTAGTAAAAAGCTGTTATTTTGACATTAAAAATATGTACTTCATTTTTATTTATTTGTATAGATTTTACTGCTTTTTAGGGTTCTGTAAACATTTTGGTAAAGATTCCTTATAAAGTATTGTCTATGATATCCATCAATCCATCCATCAGTTCCTTGTATATTATAACAGGTATTTTCTCGGAAAATATAATTACTGAGTAAGGTTTGTACAACGGGTAGACACTCGAAATTGCGCAAAATCAAGATTAAAAAGTGGCCGTCTTAAATGTACCATATGCAATATGAAAAGGTTCGAAGTCAACTTGCTGGCCTGAGTCACATAGTACCACCAAAATTTTAATGAATGTTAAGTTTTGTTACTTTTATTACATAATAAAAACGCGAAGAAAGAAATTGCAATAATAATTATGATATACACTGTAATTAACAATGGTATAACTCAGAAACAAAGATTATATGGTAATCACTACGCTTATCATAAATATTAAAACCAATAAAAAGGTTTTCCATCTCGAAACATTTTTTTAGGCAAGCTATAAAATCTAACAACTTTGATCTAAGTCATAAAATGATTTAGTAACTTTAATCTTAACCCTTATGGCCTTACTTATAATCGTTTGTTAAATTTTAAGATACTGCTCTGCAATTGATTAACAAAAATCTTACCCATAAACTCCTTTTAAGGATAAGGTGGTGACAAAGTAACTTATAAATAACTCTCAAAAATAACCAACATCGAGAGGTAGTTTAAGTGACTGTTAAGAGGCAAAATGGTAAGTTTTATTTGAAACAGCCATTGATTAGGTGCTTAAGAGTCTCTTGTTTAAGAGATGGCTAATTCTTCCTTAACGATATTATTATAAGTAAGGCCCTTAATCGGATACGAGCTACTCGCGGGGATATGTTGGGATATTCGATTAATTCTGGTTAATTATACTCTAATAATTATGATATGTAAATATAAAAAAAGAAAAAAAAAATGATGGGATCAGTGTTTTTTTTTTAGGTGGCTAATATATGACCATTGTCTGATAACGGTTCCCAAATGTGGCAGCTATATGACCATTGTCTGACCAGGAAAATAAAACCATTTTGTTAGCGTATAATATAAAAATAATGTATTTTTATTTTATTTTATTCTTCTGAATATTGAGCCAAATGAAATTAGAATTAGATGGAACAAATGGAAGTTCCACGTCATCTTCCGCATCAATATCGGACCAATTTTCCAAAATACTAAGTAGTGCAGCATCAGATAGTGGCCTACTTGATGACATCTTGCCCTATAAAAATAAACAATTAGGCAATAACAATAAAAACGAAAATTATTTACACATATAGACAACATGTCCTACACCTATACTTTCGTTATTTCAAACATTTACTTCTACTAACGTACAATGGTCATATATTAGCCACATATTTTATGAACATATTTTAGATATAATTATTACTGAAAGCAACTAATTTTATAGGTACACTCAACGTCTAACAATATCATAAACTTTACAAATAAATAGCTCTTATTTCCTTACCGGATTTTTTCCAAACAAAAATCAAATATGAATAAATCACGACTAAAGTGCAAAATTAATAAATCTTCGCGGGTGTTTTGGTTTTGACAGTCAACATATGACGAACAATATATTTTATTTCTTTCACCGCCACTACCAACATTCAAAAGTTTAATAATAGTTCTAGTAGTTAAAAAGGTTTCAATGGCGAAAACCCAAGACTTTGAACTTTAAATTTTTTATCTTACAGTAATCGAATGAAGAGAAGCAAAAAAAGGATAAAAATAGATTACCTTTTGGTAGGCCTTTGGGTCAAAAGCACTGACTACAAACAAGAAACTACCACAATTTTTTTTTCACCTACCTTCAAAAATATTAAAATAAAATTTAACTTTAAAAACCAATTTAATAACAAATAATCCTTTAAAATTAAGAGAAAATTTTATTTTATTATTATTTATTTAAAACATTCGAAACAATTATTATAGTCCTTATTTAACCAAAGGTCTATTAAAAGATCTTAAAGTTTGAATTATGATCATTTTCACTATATCTCAGATCCATATAAAGTTTTGATGTAAACAGCAAATATAGTACATGAGCAATTATTTTTGATAAGCATATGAACACAAATCGTAGAGATTTCATGAATAAATTAAGATTAATTTTCACACTCAATGATCTTGTTCCATTTTAAGTCAAGAAAGACAAATTTCTTTTGTGTTTGTTGGCACTGGTGCTTGGTCATACAGAAGCAAAAACCTCGAACATACGCTCGGAGACATCACATTTTAAAAAGGTGGTAACTTAAAATTAGTAACAATGGTTAAAGTTGGGGTACTTAGAATAGTACCCTGGGCATTCATTTGACGAAATTGGATTAGTGTTGGGCTATAATCACTATTTCATTGAAGTACTTTTTTAAGTACCGTGGGTGCTAGTAGGTTATATATGGATCACTTTGATTTATTTATCCAAATTGAAAGACGGATCTGAACCATCTATTATCTGCATTGGGCTCTAATTAAAACAATTTTCATATGAGAAATTATGGAGCTTAAAGAAATATAATTTCCAAACAGACCTTAGTAGCGTCTTCGAGAGTATTGCAACCATGTGCAATATTTCTGAGTATATTTTCCCCATAGAGATAGCGTAGGGTGCCCGGTGCGGCGTCTTTTGGTTCAGTTGCACCTAGGCAGCTGCGCCACTTTTTAACGGCTTCAGGGGCTACTAATTCCAATCCAATTACTTCTCCTCCGGTTATGTAGTCTATTATAATTCTAGAGATTTTAAGTGGAAAAGTGAACATCAGTTAAAGATCATAAAGTAAATGAGTTTATATATTTCTTTGATACGGCGGTTTGAGAACCGATTATTACCTAATTTGGCACTTAACTATACTTTGAATAATTCCTTTGGGGATACAGATCTAGACAACGCGACGCGAGTCTCGTGGCAAATTACCTTGTGTTCATAAACCATAAAATAAACTTGATTTAATTAATAGATACATATTACCTAATCAAAACGTTTAGATTAATTATTATCCTTTCCGCCAAAATAGTTCACTGCAGCTAAAAAGATAAATAGCTAAAATGAACAGGCATGTATATAATAATTACTTACATATAGGTAGTAAATTATACATTTTATTTTCTTTGTTTTTTATTGCGAAGCTGGTATACATGTATACGGCTCATGTACTGCAAAGTGACTATTGTGGCCTACAGACCTTTGCAACACTAGAACAGAATTTAGGAAGAGACGAAGGAGATGGGATAAGAGGATCAGACCAGAAGAGTGAAATATAGAATAGATGTGGGCAGGAAGAAGTGGGCCATCAGAGCTTACTCATCGTAGGAAACACGATTAGCTTAAAGCTAATCGTTTCACGCCGATATTCTGTGAGAACGTGGGAACGAGCTGAAATCATGATAAGATTCTACATCATACTCTACCACATCATAGACGACACGGTGTGTTAAAAAAATAGTGACAGATACTTATAAGAGAGTATTACTAACGGAAGCATACTATTCCCAGCGATACTTTTGTATAGTTCCATTGCAAAATCTTTACTTATTTTACCATTCTTCATTCGCACTATGCGAAAACCTTTTTTCATGATGAATGTAATCACTTTGCCGTGGGCGCTTGAAGAAATCGGTTTGATCAAGGCGAACGTACTGTGAATTAATTTATGTAGATAATATGAAGCTGTTAAATATAGCTTACCCAAAAGCAACACCTAGCCTTCACAAAAAAGGGATGATTGGACGTCGTTAAAAGGACTACGTAAACAATAAAAGATAGCGATGACCGTGTGTAGCGGGGAAACTTAAGATTATAAACATCCTAAACCGTTGGGATTTTGATTGAGCAAAAAAAAATATAAAGTTAGAAACCCATTAACTACGTAAAATGAATGAGAGCCATTAAGTTTTACCTTTCTACTTTGTTAAATAAAGTCCTACGAGTCGCAGGTGCGCAATCTTTAATATGCAACAGTTTAGAAAATATATTCACAATATTTCCTATTTGCAGCATTTGTAAAGTTAGCGGCGGAAGTTGCACACGCTTTAAGAGGTTTTTTCCCTTTTTGGTATCTATAACTTGAACTGAATTATCGAATGGAAAAAAGTTTAAAACCAATTCCACAATAGCATCAGCGTCTTCGTCATACATTTCGCACAAGAATGTGTATTTATCAAAATAGTCGTAAACCTGAAAAATCAATTTAATCAGGTGACATGTTATTGTAGTAATAGGAAAATGACACGGGCAAAAACCAATACGAAATATTTAATACCATTTTGCATTTAGGGTGAATTAGATTAGATTATTTCAAAAATTAAATTTTTTGATATATTAAACCTCACATCAAAGAGTGCATTGAATATATAAAGACCTCAGATAAGTTTCTGTTTTGATTATGTCACTTAATTTAGTATTTGATTCTTTTTTAATTACATGTATTTTCGTCTTATTCCTAAGTACGAAAAGGTTTCTTTTAACTCTCGCTTTATCCACTTTGAGAATGTGGTTGGCAGTTGGGTCCTCTTTATCCATAGTAGCTTGTGGTCCTCTTCCTAACTGCGGAGTAGTACATGCAACTGTGTATATGGCCTATGATAACCACTACTACTACTAGATCATTAGGTATGCTAGTCTACAAGTCCATTTTTATAAAACGACCTCACCATCATCATAGTATTACAAAAAAGGTTAAATAAACCAACTGAGTGAAGGCCTTTTTTAAAATTAAGAACAATATTTAACGTTTCTTATAATTTCTTGACTTTTGATTTGAAGTTTTGTTTGCTGTCAACTGTCTATTATTGATTGGTGTTGACTTGACTGTTGAGTGTTGTTTTGTTTTTGTGAACGGTTGAAAGAAACTGGAATTTTTAATTTTATATTGTAGATTGTTTAGTTTAAATCACAGAATACATTAATGGTTTAAATACCATGGTAAGAGCATACATCTCATACTTCATTTATATATTTGTATTTGAAGTAGTACATCACTTTATTTTAAATTTATAGGAAGGCGCTTATAAGGATAGATATTCTTTTATTGGAGAATGGTATGATAATCAAGCCAGTCTAGTGCGCCGGTTTAACGTTTTCTACTATCCTTCGGACGATACGCTCGAAATGTTTGATTTAAGAAACAAGAAAACATTCGTAAGAAGGATTAAAGTCAATGGAATAAGTTTGGAAAATTTTTACATAGGTGGTACGCTGTATATTTTGGGACGATTAATAAAAATAGTCGAGTTCGCCTGTGAAGATACTCGAAAGAAATTACAAAAGGATATGGAGGTGTAAGTGTTGCAACATTAAAAGTGTTTCACATCCAAGTATGTGCACAAGCTGAGTTCATGCTGCCACTGTCATTTCTCCATTTTGACACTGAAAGTGGTTTCTTACCCTGAATTCTTATGTATATCCCTTCCTTCCTTTACTCATCTTTTCTTCTTTCTATGCTTGAAGTTCTTTGAATGGATAGCTTAATCCAAAAAATGATAAGAAAGGAGTTTCAGACTTTCAATACAGGTTTCATCTAAATCATCAGTCATGATTTCTGTTCCCCAAAAGACTATATGAAAAGTAGGAAAGCAGATCTTGGACTCTAAATTGGACGCTCTGAATACTGTTTCCTTGCTTATAAAACCTGACTTTGTTACATGGATAGTTATCTCCAGGGAATTCCTGTATTTTTCACTATAAATAATTATTATGTATGTAATAACATGTGTTACTTCTTAAATTGTTTTTTTAAAGATTTTTTATTTTGCAAGCCAGGAAGAAAAACAAATTATTAGTAGTGGGAATTATTTCCTAGAGTTTTTTCATTACAAAACATTATCTGTTTAAATTCAAATACAAAATATACTTCAGTCAAAATAATTTCCATTGCTAACTTCGACTTTCTGCTATATTTCAAGTAAGAGACAATTATTGCACCAGAAAAACTTCTAGTGTTTCGATTAAATCTATGAATCTACCCATTTTTGGCAATCTTCATAGGAAGTCAACTTCTGCTCAGACAGGCAATGAGCCATTGATAAAAATAGGTGGTAATTTAATAGAGCAATGACTGGAGAGTACGGTGGGTGAGGTAGAAGAGTTAGAGCATGCACTTCACAAACATCCATTAAAATCTGATCACTTTAGGCAGCAGTTTTCCTCATAATAAAATGAAGCAGAATTACCTGCAAAAGCACTATATATGGCACAAATTAAGCTTTAATGATTTACGAAGTATTGTTGGTTTAAAATAATAATAATGGTTAAATAATAATAATAATGGCGAAGACACCTAATAACAGCCACTTCACAATAAATATATTACTGTTTGTATGAATCAAATACTGTACTGCCTAACACAATCAATCCAATCAATTCCAACTTCTTACAAATAAAGTTAATTAGTATGTACTAGCTTCTGCCCGTGATTTCGTCTGCATGGAATTTTTTTTCATAAAAAGTATAATACGGCCGGTGTAACTTAGCGAATGTGAACATAGGCTCTGCGAACTTTAGCGCATGTAAACTCGTGAAGAAAATACAGTGACCAACTAGTACAAAGCAATGAGAAAATACAGGGATGAAGTGCGACCAATTGTATTCACTGACAAGTTGTATGTCCACTCATCACACGAGTGTACATGCTCTAAAGTTCGCAGAGCCTATGTTCACATTTGCCAAGTTACGCCGGCCGTATTATATCCTATGTTACTTCTAATACCTCTAAGAATATATGTACAAAGTTTCATGATGATCGGTTGAGTAGTTTTCGTGTGAAAGCGTGACAAACAAACTTACATTCACATTTATAATATTAGTAGGGATAAGATTGTTTTAGTAAGGAAATAGAGCTTTTTGTTAATATTATAGTCAATAAGCTATACTTAAATACAATATAATCATATTGTTGCATTGTGTGTTATGTTATTATTAATATTCATATATTCCTAAACCATAATAAAATTTCTTTGCAGTACTTTTGTTATGATAAAACCCCTACCTACAAATATTGCTGGAAAAATACTAAATCATTTTTATGAGAATGAATTCAGAGTTACACGAATGAAAAAATCGCGTCTTACTGCTGATGATGTTAACCAACTTTATAGGTCTCAATTAACAGACCCTACATTTCCGTAAGTAGTACATCGGTAAAGCTTACTTTAAAAGTATCAATTTAGAATTATTAGAATATGAACTGTCTTAGTTCATATTCTAAAACAACAATCAATCATTTTAAATCTATCTTTAAGTTTTAATGCCCTGGAGGCCCCTCACATGATTATATGATTTGAATCATTGAATAACTTAGGCCTGTATTCTTGAATAATACTCAAGTAAAAACTGGCTGTTGAGATGTGCATTAAAATCTTATTCTCACCAAAAGTCTCTCATATTGATTCACAATTGAGTGTTGTTTCATAATAGTGTTTTGTTTTAATGAGTTTACATGTTCTATTAACTAGTGACTTGTTTACAAGTCAATAGTCAAAAGATAAGGTATGGTTTACTTAAGTAAGTGTTATCTTTCTAGGTATAAATAATTTAAAATTAACATTTATGTGTCATGAAATTATTGAGAAAGTGATATTAGCATACCTTATAAAATTGATGTTAATTAGATTTACATACTACACAATATGAAAGAAAATAAAATTAAAAGTTATTGGCTACTAGTAGTTAGTATTCTCATTAAAATTACATTACCCACTAATAGTTAACTAGTTTGATTCTTAGATTCCTATTAGATTATTTGACTGGGCAGCTTGTTTATGGAATAGAGTTGGTTGGGAAAAATACAGTATCAAGGTGTAAGAAACTTCTTGGAGATAGAGATCCAACTAAAGCTGACCCAGGCACTATTAGGGCTTTGTATGGAACAGATCCAGTAAGAAACTGTGTTCATGTCTCAGCAGACCCAGGAGCAGCTCTGGAGGTAATAATAATAATAATAAAGGTCCCAATATTCATGATTTTTACAGCTTATAGCTCGCCTGCTATCAACTGCAATAAAAAATATTAAGAACTTTGACAATTAAATATTTTTTTCAAGATCTGACTAATGATAACTTTGATAACACAACTGTGTACCTACACTAAAAATGTTTTTTCGACCCTTACCTAATACACTGTGATGGACACTCCTAGTGCTGTTTCTCACGATTTCATTACATGCAATGGCTATGGAACCCTAAAATATTGTTTTTGTAGATAAAGGAGGCTTATTTGAGGTTTACTAAATATTTCATTTCTAGCTATAGTGGTTTACGAGATTATGAACAACGACATAGATAAATACTAGAGTAAAACTATAAAGATAATTTATTCCTTTTAATATTGTAACTTTCAAAGTAATAATTTTAGGATATAGACTACTTCTTCCCACCACCTCCACTTCGCAGTATAAGGCTACGGTTAACTGCAACATTGTCAAACTGTACACTTTGCATAGTTAAACCACATGCTGTGCGCGAAGGGAAATTAGGCTCTGTTTTAGAAGGGATAGATGAAGGAGGATTCGAAGTAACAGCACTCAACATGACTATTGTTGAGAATATAAATGCAGCTGAATTCTATGAAGTTTATAAAGGAATTGTACCCGAATACAAGGTGAGATTAAATTTTACAACCTTTTAAAAGTATGTTTCCAGCATCGCTAGCCATGGTGGTGAGTACTTAGCCACTGGTGTGAATAATTCTTGCGAGTAGAGTTCTGTCACAAACTTTAACAATATGCCATTTTAAAACTACGTATATATTTAATAGCTTATTGGGAGAGTGACGGTTAGCGACAATTGCAATTCAGCTAAAATTTTATATGTGAATATTGGCGACACTATCGTCAGTCGTCTTTTATCAAGTTTCCGAGTCGGTTCTGTATTAATATTGTGCCAGTATCGTGTGAAATTGTTATAATTAAAGGATATTTAATTTACTAAGAACTTCATTTTATCTCAACCTGACTGACACACCAATGATTGGAGTCACAACAGACAAGTAAACATCATATTAACCAAACTTATGATCAAAGCACCTTACAGTGGTGACATATATACATACAAATACTAATTATGAACAGTGGAGAGCTTAATGTGATATAATACTGTTACGACCGAGGTGCCGACAAGAGACAAATTCACACCTGCATTGCTGTAGACATTTTATTACCTTTTCGGCATTTGGACTTCTTTTGTTTACTTTGTGTTTAAAATTTGTGATAAGAAAAACAACTCATTGTGTATTGTAATCTTTTATGGTAGTCATTAGCCGGATGTTCCGATATTCTAGGAAATTCAGCCCACGTGACCGAGCAGACATATTGTATTTTTAGAAATGCTCCAATTGAGAGATGAGGCAGTCGAGCGATAACCACAAGCGGAGCAAGACTTGTGTACATTTGGTAATCTATTTAGTGACGGACTTTGCGCGTGTTATTGAATCGTGCATTACGTTTGGACTGGTTGTGTTCAGTTATATTTCTACCTGTGTTATACGTGTTTGTATATTTCTAATAACTATAGTAATTCTAACGGCATTTTAAATTCGAGTCCTGCAACTCGTAACAATGCCATATCAAAGTATAAGAAGTAAATAAATCGAGTAAATGTTTGAACATCTTCCTGTCGAATTCAGTAGTTTCTAATAAAACTGACGTATAGGAACAGACATGGCGTATTATAAGGGTACTATTGTTTCCAAAATGTGTATGGGACAGAAAAGCACACAGCTGAGCTGTTAGTTCATATCTATTATCGCAAACCAGCATGTCTCTTATACAGATGAATTTTTCAAGCGGGTATAGGTGTGTTTATTTTAATGTTTGTGTTAACCTCGTATACCTAATGTATCGATTGTTTTCAGGGCATGGTCGAAGAGTTGTCTAGTGGTACTTGTGTGGCTATGGAAATAACAGCCAAAGACAAAAGTATAAATACGGCTGTGGAATTCAGAAAACTAGTTGGTCCATCAGATCCTGTAAGTGTTAATAATATCGACGGATGAAAGACTATTTATATTAAGTGACAATTTGAATTATATCAGGAGAAGGGTTTAATTGAAAGTTTCCAATGAACCAAAACGTATAATTAATAACTACTAGGTATATTAAAAACTTAAGAAATTTATATATAAATATTTATTGAAAACTAGATATAGGATCTAGTTTTTGATTTTTTAAGTTCAGATATTAGGACGAGAAAAACGAATCATGTTATTTATTGGTATTAATTAATAAGAGGATTAAAAATTTGGCTTACGAGTACATATTTCAATTTCTTAAATAAATAATTTTAAATGTATTGTTTTTAGGAGATAGCGCGACTACTTCGGCCACACACGCTAAGAGCAAAATTTGGAAAAACGAAAGTGCAAAACGCCGATACATTGTAGCGATTTGGCTGAAGATGGTTTATTGGAAGTTGAATATTTCTTCAAGATTCTGGATTTATGAATTACATTTGTACTGAACATATGCGATCTAGTGATACTTAAAACTTGAAAATGTATGACTGTCAAACAGTTATTTTCAGAAAACTGCACTGCCCTAAAACCTATTATATTATTATGTTTTCATACGCTTATTATTCCAATACTTTCATAATATTACGGGTACTTAGAGTAAACACGCAGTATCTTATTTGATATTATTGCTAATCCTTGTATAGTGTATTAATATTCATGTGAACTATTTTTAAAATTGTATTACTTGATTTGGGATTGTCGTTAAAAAGTAATGAAATTAACATTGATCATGTCACAAGTTTAATGATATCTTTGGTCATTAGCAATTAGTTTTTGCTCAATACTCATAGATACATGAATTGTCAGCACTGATAATTTAAAAGACTGATGTTTGTATTACTAAACTGGAATACCGAATATTCCATTTCCTATTTGTATTGTGTGGTTGTAGTGTTTATTTTTAAATCATTTGTCATTACGGATTTGTAATTTGAATATAAAAACGCTTTTAATGCAAAGTATGTTTTTTATTTATTGCTGGAGTATAACAGACAGGAGGGGGGATAGCCAACCTGGTGGAAAGTCGTTAACGACGAGTCGAAACGAAGGGCGCTAGCAACGTCCTGTTGGCCTCGCAAGGTCTCGAATCTGATGACTGATGCTGACAGAACTCAAGGTTAAAGCGTCATACATCAGACCAGGTGTGACAGCCATTCAGACGAAAAAATACCCTATCATTTGACTATGGGTTGTTTTGTTACCCTTTACAACAGGCCGTCTGGCAGCACGAATTAGTATTTTTTCCCTGTACTTGCACGAATAAGTCACAAATATTTGGTCCAAATCGCAGACATTTTAAACGAAGGTCACGTAAAACACAAGTCAAATAGATGTGCATGTTTGAAGAGAGGGATAAAAGGAAAGTAGATAAAGGGAGAGGTGTGCGTCAGTCGAATTAAATGAATATCAATTGTCTCTGCCAAACCCGTAAACAACCGTGTTATTAATTTACATTGGTAATTTTTTTTCGTACACGTTAGGCTTTTTCCCTGATCTGGATCCGTTTTTTGAAACATTACCTACGTGTTTTTTCTGTAATTGATTTTTATTGACACGATTGAAGATTATTATTTAATACTTGGTAAATATGCGAAATAAAGTGGGAAATCCATACTCAGCTAAACAGATAATGTGCAAACAATCTGCCGATTTCGTATTCAAAGGAGGTCTTGATTTTATTTACCTTTACAATAGGATTATTAGTTTTCGTATAGATATATTTGAATGGAAGATAGCTGTTGAACTTTTGTTTTCCTTTCACTGTTCATTGTGTTTACGACATTGGTGTAATGAAGGTACCTATATTTGTGCCTGTCGCAGTTGAAGCATTGAGGGGACGATTGTAGGGCTGCGCTTGCGCCGTCAGTGTTGTACGAACATTCAGTATCGCGGTCGCGCGTTTAGAGATAAGCAGTTAACCGCGCGCATATCAAACTATAAACCAAATCGATATTTTCAAAATTTGACCACAGTATGATTTAACGTTTTTTTAACGAAAGCATCGAACTCGTTTTATAGCATTTAAAAGAATTAACGATAAAATTTTGAGTGAAGTTTTTAATTTCATGAGAAGGTTTTTTTAATTTGCAGCTTGGGTGAGTAAATAATGTTTTCAATTGCTTAGGACTTTATTCCAAAGAAAATAAATTAAATAACTAAAACGACAATTTTAATAATAATTAGTTATTTGAAAATCGTTATGCATAATGTGATAAACACCAAAAGTGCACTTTAACTGTTTTCTGTAGAGTTTTAAAATACATATTATAATACTGTACTTGTCGCACAGATTTTTCTTGAATAAGCTTAATAATTTAAATATTATCTTTTAAATGTCTAAATCATGAACCATCAGAATCATAATTATGCTTCCCTGAGAGCTGGATTTAGATCTCCGAGAATCTTTATGCGAATTTAAATAATTTTTAATCGTAAGACATTCCCTACACTAAAATTCAGTAGATAGGTACTAATGGCAAAGATAATCGTGTTTCCAATAGATACTGTTAAAACAGTCAATAATTCGTGAGTTAGAATTCATTCTAAGAAAGTCATGCCCTTAACTTTCACTTTCTATGAGGTAATACTTGATCTTTATGCCCTTTGAATATAATTTAGAAGATCTTTGATGTTGCGAAAAGTGGACAAAAAATTACCGATATTTTGTTTACCTAGCTATTACGCAAGCGGTTGTATGGAGTAAGATTCTTCTATTATATTAATGTACTGTGTGTGTAAGATAAAGAATCGTCGTCTTTTAGTAAGAACAATATAGCTTTGTATGCAAGTTACTTTATATGTCAAAAAGAAAACACTTGGCACAAGCTAACAGACTAAAAATCATCCAAATCTTCAATTTGAAATTATGAAGAATTTCGTAACGGAGTGAATGAAAAGACACATAACAGTGTTCGATTTACGGATAGGCCCGTGAGGCTGGGATCTGTTCTGACCTGCCACCAAAAATTTTAAGGCAAAAATGTAAAGTCAATTCAAATTAAAAATCATTCGAATTAGTTTAATATCACGGTACACCACACGGTTATATTATACCTACCGAAAAAGTTTTTTTTATCTCATTTACATGTGTCTTCGTGCTTTACTACATAACTTGTAGTAATAGAATCAATAGAATACACGTTATTGTCAAATTTCATTCATGAAGATCATAGAAAAAGAATATCTACATCTTCCATGATTGAGACCCAGTAGCTTCCGAGAAAAATGTGTGTAACATACACAGATAGACGACCATATGTTTTTATTTTTGCTTATTTAACAAAACAACAGAAAGTCTTACAATTTATTGATTTGTACAGTGTACACAGCATAGAAAACCTTTGGGGTTTAAATAGACATGGCGATTACATAAGGGTTTCGTTGCTGCTAAAATATCTAAGGAACCCTAAAAAGGGCCGTAGAGACCTTAAATCCGCCACTGACAACAATAATAATTTTAAAAAGAGAAAAACATATCTAGAAATCAATTTAGTTCTGATAGATACTCTAAAATTCCGCCAACAGTAGTATCATTGGGAAATCGCTGCCTGACATTTGTCTAGAACTCTAGAACATAGATAGTAGTCTACATTTTTGAAAGTTCTTGACCTTGAGTATATCTAATATATAAAATTCTCGTGTCACAGTTTTCGTTGCCATACTCCTCCGAAACGGCTTGACCGATTTTGATGAAATTTTTTGTGCTTATCCGGTATCTATGAGAATCGGCCAACATCTATTTTTCATCCCCCTAAATGTTAGGGGTAGTCCACCCCTAAATTTTATTTTTATTTTTTAGACAAAATTTTTAATTTCTATTTTTTTATACAACATACAAAAATACACACAACCCTAGATTTTCAACCCTCTACGATCAACCCCTATTTTTTACCGGGCAGGACGACGTCTGCCGGGACAGCTAGTATTTCTATATGAGTAATAATATATAAAAAAAGATCTATTACGATGATCAAATAAATAGAAATTAAATTATTCTTAGTGTTCCGTAGATACATTCTGTCATTGTGTATTTGTATGTCACAGACATTTTCTCGGAAATTATTGATGGGCCGTTTTTATATTTTACGGTCTTACCAACCTTGCTATGGAGTGTAGAGGTAAGGAGAATCATCTCATATAGGAAAATAGTTGAAGAAGTTTCCAGTTGTAAGCTGTAAATAACAGTTCAAAAACAGTCCACAATGGCGCTGATGTAGACAAAGGCCATGGTATGAATGTAGCTGTTGTAGGGGAATCGAAGTATGCCGAGTTAAAAAAATAATGTCTTTAGCCATTAGAGTAGTTGATGACAGTAAACTGTTATAAAACATCAACTATTTACGTAGTACAAAGTAATTTACTAAATATAACCTCAAAAAACCTTCAATTGTTATGTGAAATCGTGAATAGTGATATAATTTCTAATACGCTTAGTGATTTGTAATATTAAATTTTATAAAACTAAACACTATAATACTACTCTAATAATTTTTAGCGCTTTCTTTAAAATTCGCCCTGATTATAATGGCGCAACTTTGGCAAAGTGGGGCCATTATAATTTAATGTATTACGACGAACACTTCTTCATATACAGAGATGGTTTTCTTTACTACCCTCCATAAACCTGTCTTATTATTAGTTAAAATTGACATTAGTTCAATGGCACAAGTGATGTCAAAATTCAACCGGTGGTAAGGAAAGTGAATGAATAGTCAGATATAGGAACCGGACATGAGTCTACATCACAAAGCAAACAAGCCTCGCGCCGTCGGTCCTTAATGCCGCGTATTCATCTGCGACCCATTACTGTAACTGAGCGGACAAAAATTTGCTCTAATGTGGACGCCGACATGATTTTCGCATTGCCAGCTCGTTGCGAGCGCGCCGTGTGCCGCTCGCAGTGCGTTCGCGAGCTACGTTACGCAACAGTTACGGTAACGGCTCGAAGGTGAGTATGCGGTTTAAGGAGAACGACGAAGGCGCGTGGCGATATTCATAGCTCTGTGGTCTACATGGGTCAAATTACGAAGCTGTAGACTGTACATCACTACAACTGTAATGTAGAATGTAAATAGCAAAAAAATAAAGATTACGGATGGCCACCATATAAATGTAACAAATGGTATAAAAGAAGAATGAATGGTTGAAACTTTCAGTGCACTTGGTCGTACAGGTCTTGAATAAACATGACAAAATCATTAACGCCTTTTTTTATTGTAGGATCAGAAGACGCGAAATAAGCTCCCAAAGTTGTGAAAATTGTGTTTCCCACCTCTACCATTTGCCTATTGAACTATACATAGAAAATTCTGAAAACAACACTAGAGATACGAGAATTATTTTGAAAGTTATCTGTTCAGCAGTAGTTTTTCATATATGAATATCTAGTCTAATGCTTTTTATTACTTGGTAGGTAAATGATAAAATCGTTCAATGTAGGCGAATGCCAAGCAATTCAACTCAATTTTCATTTATTCTAAATAGGCTTCATTTGACAGACTAATGATGCTCAATGAGAATAGACTTGTAAAATTCGAATGTAACGTCTTGCGGCCCATATTTACAGAAGGCATGCGTAAACAGTAAATATTACTTTTAATATAGACTACTAAAAGTTTTTAATCCGGAAAAATAAAAATTTATGTGGATACGTAAAAGAAATTCACGTGAACGACGCTGCTGCGCGCCGGGTCATCGACGCATTCGTTTATTTTCGAAAGTTACACATTATTTACTAAATCAACATAAGTTTTCTTAAGCAATCGTATTTAAACAAATATTACTCTTGTCGAAATATTTAGCCGTACAGCTGTTTCTAATCTATGAAATTAATTTGACTTCACAAAAAATGCTTCTACATATAGGTGATCATAGGTAATCATTTCTAATCTTATCTTTATGCAAACCCATAACATAACATCATATTTCAGAAAGACGTTTAATTTTGTAGGGTTCCGTAGGCATTGTGGCATAATCGTTACCTATATAATATGGAGAATCAATTTAAAACTTTGCTATAAATAACACACAAATCTGATGCTACGAGTAAATTTTCTTTTCCCGACTATATTAATTTGTTTTACTGCAGTTTTATTTTTAAATTTTCCTTTTTTTTGAGATTAAGAGCCAGTCTCTCCATATTTATATAATTTGATCTAAAAAGTTTTCATACTTATTTAAAAAAATCATTTCAAATAATCCTGAACTTTGATGCAGTTTATGAGTCCGTCAGTTTGTATATAATGAATGAAAAAATTGGTTCAGAAAAAAGTTTAAAATAATGTGTAATTTTTTAAAACTTGGTGCTGTATGGGTATTTGGGAATCCCTATCCCTATTAATATTATAAATGCGAAAGTAACTCTGTCTGTCTGTTCCGTTTTCACGTAAAAACTATTGGACCGATTTGGCTGAAATTCGGTACGTATGTAAATTAAATACTGAGGGTGGACAAGGGATACTTTTCATTTAGGCCTTTTTGGTCATTTTGGCTATTTTGGCCTTTTTACTCATTTTGGTCATGTCGGTCACTTTGGCCTTTTCGGTCATTTTGGCCATGTTGGTCATTTTGGCCGTTTTGGTCATTTTGACTATTTTGGCCTTTTTGGTAATTTCGGTCATTGTTGCCTTTTTGGGTATTTCGGCCTTTTTGGTCATTTTGGCCTTTTTGGTCATTTTGGCCTTTTTGGTCATTTTGGCCTTTTTGGTCATTTTGACTATTTTGATTATTTTGGCCTTTTTGGTAGTGTTTGCCTATTCCGTCATTTTGCCACGTCGGTCACTGTGGCCTTTTGGTCATTTTGGCCTTTTTGGTCAAGTTTTGTATAAATGTTGTTTACAGATAGGCGGGGGATGGTATAATTAGCGATATAAAATCAAGTGAATCTTCCGTGGGCAAATACATAAAAATTTAATATAACCTGTAGCGCTTGCTCTATAAACAAGAGACATGCACTAGAGGTTACCCCCGGGGCGCAGCCGCGAGGTAAACTCTAGTTAATATTATAAATGCGAAAGTAACTCTGTCTGTATGTCTGTCTGTTCCGTTTTCACGTAAAAACTACGGGACCGATTTGGCTGAAACTCAGTATATATATGTTTTCGATGCGACAATGAACATAGGATACTTCTTATCCCGAAAATGGATAGTTTCCGGATAAAATATATTTGTCTTTCTGTTTGTTATGCTTTTACGGAAGAACTAATAGGCCGATTTGGCTGAATTCGGTATGTATGTAAATTAAATACTGAGGTGGACAAGGGATACTTTTCATTTTGGCCTTTTTGGTAATTTTGGCTATTTATGTTGGTCATTTTGGCCGTTTTGGTCATTTTGACTATTTTGGCCTTTTTGGTCATTTCGGTCATTGTTGCCTTTTTGGTCATTTTGGCTTTTTTGGTCATTTTGGCCTTTTTGGTCGTTTTGCCTATTCCGTCATTTTGGCCATGGCGGTCACTGGCCTTTTTGGTCATTTTGGCCATGTCGCTCATTTTGGCCTTTTTGGGGTAAACTCTAGTGTTTTGATATAATTAATATACTGCCAATCATTGTACAGGGGTACCCGAGAATGGCATAGCTTACCCCACTCCACCCTAATTGCAAAAAGTATTTCATAGTGAAAACAATTAATACATAACAGTATATTAAGATAATTATTTGATTATAGTCAGATTTTTGTCATCAAAACAAGTCTTACTATGAACTTTGTCGTAGTTTAGATTGGGATAAACTTCTTGTTATAAAGCATATATTAAATCATCTAATAAAATGTTAATACGTATCATAGGCGTCTAATTCACTGCTGGTTTGTGTGAAAGGAGTGCTATTGGTTATGTTGTGATTCAACCAGCCTATTGTTCTGCACTATTGTTTTCTGACCGGACCACCTACCACTAACTATACTTCGTAATGTGTATTTACAGTTAATTTATAATGGATATTTAAATAGCTATGTTGGTTCTACTTTTTATTGGCCGGTACCTATTTATATAGGTATAATTCAAGGTCATTTTGCAATTATAATTTTCTATTGCAAGCTTTTATTTTTTGAATATTCTGTTACGCGCGAGCAGGGGTACGCACTTAGGATTGGAAGGAAACACCACTTTTTAACTAAATGCTTTAATTAATATACATAGCTGTATGTGATTCTTCTCCGCTGGGTTGCCCCTACACGCACTAACGACGCACTGTCCCGACGATAAAATGTCTCACTCATAATACCGTCGCCGATATTGTATAGACCAACCACCTCTGCTGCTGCGGTGCTCACCTCCGAATTTACTACGCGTTGCTCGCTTCTGGATCTCCTCTTAAACTACGCTAATCTCGTCCCTCACTGAACTGCCCACTAAACTCAACACTAACTCTACCTAAATTCCCACTAAATTCTCCATTAAATTCGTCTCTTCTCCCAACTTTTTCGTATCGCAATTGTTGCATTGCTGTCTTCAACCGAACTATCCCGTAGGCGCGCCTTACGCTGTTTATATACCCGAAAGAATCTTCTGGAACCCATAATTTTGATCTTCTTTTCGTTATTCTTTTATTTAGTGTCTATCTAACTCTATCTTTTCCTTTATGAACCCTCTATTCTAGAATTTCGATTTTCATCTGAAATCTCTAAAATGTATCTGTCCTTGTGTTTTCCTTCCAGTTTTCTACCTTTTTCTAAAAGTCTTGAGACCGGCTTACGCTGCCAGAAAGTTCTACTCTCGTTCGCCATAGTATTGATGTGGTAGAGCCATGCTGCTAGAGCTCATAGGGCTGGCTCGATCGGTCGGATCCCACACTCTAGCCGAATATAGGTGTAAAACGTTTAGCCGTGAAATGATCTCGTTTTGTGCGATGAGTAAGAGCTCCGATGTCCACTTCCCCCTGCACCTATCCTATCTTCCATATCCCATGCCTCCACTCCGATCTCTTCTATCCCATCCACTCTCGCCCCTTCCCATTCTAAAGGATAGCTACATTTCTCGTGTTGCAGACGTTTATAGGCGACGGTAACTATTTTCAATTAGAGCAAGGCGATAAAAAAATATGATTTATTATATAGTAGACAATGATGAGCTTGTTGATATCTATGTTGTACGTGAATTATGAAATGAGATTGCGATACGGAGGAGACAGTATAAATCAATTGATTCTGAGCGCCAAATGGGAAGCTGAAATGACCAGTTCAGTCGAATTTGATAGGTTCGTTTCTAAATAAAAAATATTCGGATGGCTTAAATGTTATTCGTATAAAACATTGATTTAGACACGCAACGTCACGCGAGAAAAGAAAGATTAAAGATATAAGTATATAGATAAGTAACCTGTAACTGCACATCCCGAAGTGGAGTTGTTTCTTTCAAACAATTATTTTTCGACTGAAAAAATAGGAATATGTAATTTATTTTTGTTACAGGTTCCAAGAATTATAAACAATTCCATGCATCAGAAACAGATATCTCCGGCTACTGACAAGGGAGGCTGGCCGACTGAGAATTTTCCTACTTAGGTTATAAGTAACCTTAGTAACTAAGAGTTGCAATTTAAACGAAATTTTGGTGAATAAAATAATTTGAAAAAATTCAAGATGCAATTCATACGATCATTCTTCAGGCGGATTACAAATGATCTTAAACAGAAGAAACTTATCCCATTGAAGATTTTGTTTTTCGTACACGCATCAAGTAAGTACCTATCTTCAACAATATTGACATATTAATAAATCTTAATATAAGTGATTGCTGATATTGAATATTTGAGTTTCTTAAATAGTTATGAGGTAACTTGACAGTACCTCCTTCATATTGATTATTAAAGCTTAAATTTAAATTATAGCTCATATAGTCACATGTAAGTAGTTGTCTTTTAGAAGTTCTGTTTCCAGCCGATTTTTCACTTACTACAACGTTGTCGGATTATTGTGTATGTCAATAATTTTGCATTATTTTAATATATCGCATACTAAAAGTCTATATCCTAAAAAGATGGCATTATCTATTTATTAGCATATTACCAGGCTGTAAACTACTGATGTTAATTAAGTTTTTATAGCCAACATTGACTTAAACCTGGTTGATCGGTCGAAGACGAACAAAAAAATGCATTTGAGAGTAAATCCTCTGGTCACTTAACATGTCCTTTGTTCTAGCATTGTTTGTCTTATATCCTTACCTCACAATTCACATGCGTGAGCTGGGCATCAATGTGGAAGAGACTGCAATCATGTCCGCCGTCACGCCGGTAATTTCCATAGTGATGCCGCCCTTGGCAGGAATGCTTGCAGACAAGATCGGCAATTTCAGGGTTAGTTGTTTTTATTCATTATACTGTCAGAGTATCTTAGATTACAATAAGTCTGAATTTCTAATTCAAACTTCGTTCTTTTTGGTTACTATATAATTTCTATTCATTAGTTAAAAAATAAGTATGCTTGCAATTTTGTTTGTACATGTTTATAAATATCTATTGGTTTCATGTTATCTGAAACGTTCTATTCAAGGTATCGAAGTGTGTATGAAATCTTATAGTACCTACAGTTAAAAGGAAAAGTGTACTAATATTTTCAATGAAATCTGTTGAGTTATTTCATAGGTTGTTCGAGAGACTCATTCAGACGAGAATTCCAAAAACGGATTATACATCGTAAAAATATCAGTTTTGGAGCTTGTTATGAACATTAGCTATTATTTGTTGCTTTTAATATTTCTTATTTTTGAACATATAATATCGAACCGTTATAGATGTCTTTTTGCAAACAATGTTATTTAGGCGAACCTTCTAAATTACTAAAAATAAGGAATGTTATGTGGGCGTAAATCATTACAGTAAACATTTTATTTAAACAGTATAAACGATAAATGTTGTGACTAGTTTTACCTGTAAAGTATATCCGTCTTCTGATTTACAGTCTATTAACAACTGGTATTATTAGGTCTTCCAAATTAGCATAATATTGATCCTATTGATGACCTGTATGGTACCATGATCTAAACATTGATCGTTCTAGTTCACTAGAAGGCAAAGTTGTGGGGCTCGATCCCGATAGGGCGAATTTTGTAAACAAACTTTCCGTTATTTACTCTGGTTTTGAAGTTTAAAATCTAACTCTACGTTGTCCATTGTTTACTTGACGCCATACATAACACAAACGTAACTTGCTTAGCTTGGATGTGTGTTTATTTGTTGATTGTTCCTTACTTCAACTAAACGCTTCTCGGGGCGTATTGATCACGTTCCATTGAGTATTCCAATTCAATATAATCGAGTTGATCCAGAACGTTCGTAACTCAAATTACAATTCTGATTACAATAACCTTTACCTTGCATTGTCCTTCTTTGTGGATGGTACTTGCTCTACGTAATTCGTATGCACGTGCGTCATGGCGGCTACATTATGTCCCCAACAGGCCTAGCCCGGAAGCGGCACTGTCAACTGGACCTCCTTAACACGACACGGTTTGCGATCGCTCCGGTTCATGTGCATTCAACTCTTACGTGTACAGACAGTCACAATAGAATTAGGTGAACGAAGTCTTCGTATCATTGCAAATTTGAAAGTAATTCTATTCTAATAACTGGCACGTGTGCTAATTACTTAACCATTTATTCTAATAAATATATAAGGGTTATAGACTCATTAAAAATATATCATTTTTACTTTTTCAACGAGGTTATAACCGCCGCGTAGAGAAATGGGGAAACCCCGCCGGTGTGTGGGATTCGCCAGATCGGGGTGGCACTACCTCCTCTAGGCAGAATTACAGGCGCTATTGCCACACTACAGTTAAGGATACCCGCCAACGCCCCTCGGTATTCCGTCCTTCGTCTTTAAGGCCAGAGCCACGGGCTAGGCCATTGAGCCTAGCCTTTCCGCTGGCCCTGGTAGGCGAGCTTATAACCATGATATAACTAAATAATGTTGACTGTACATTAGATTTGATTATATTAGACAATAATGTATTTGGAAGATTTAGAGGCCTACGTCAATGTTTTAAGCAGTAATAGTCCTGATTTTAATTAAACAAAAGCCAGATTAAAACGGAAAAATAAAACAAAAAATGTTTCCGTATGTCAGTAGTTTGAATCACTTAATATTCGGCTAATTAACATTATAATTTCCAAGTTATTTAGTTTTAGTTTTTATATAGTTGATAGTATAGTTTGTAGTTCAAAAACGAGAAATAAAATAACTGGTATATTTATAATGTCAGTAATATTTTGAGAAATTAGGATACATCGAAGTAAATGACGAAAATATATTTTATATTTCCAAGCCAAACAAAATTCCAGACACCCAAATCAAAGTAAATAACAAATAGTTCGTTTATATAATTTGCTCTGGTAGAGATCGAGACCTCTACGTTTCAGTCAACTAGGCGAGCATCGCTTAGGCTATTAGATCATAGAGTTTGTCCAATTATGTTTAAATGAATATTGCAATAAAATAAAATTTTAGAAAATTGCCTATATTACCTATGTGTAGGTAGGATTCAAAACCATTGTAAAACATCAATTTTGTTGTAAATTTGTAGACGGCACGTGTGCTTTGTAATCGTTTATTATCCTAAAACGCCGAATTTAATGATTGTATTGTCGTCATTAAATGAGTTGTTATTCTTTGTCATGGAAGTGTCACTAGGAATGACAATCGCTCATTAAAAAACGTAACCAAGGCCCTGTCTTCTATTACAATAGTGTCAGAATGGTTGTTCACTGATGTTATAATGGTTGATTTTTGTATGCAAAAATCATTATGGTGCCATTATGACACCAGTGGGTTCACTGGCAATGGCCGTTACCATTCTTACATTAATGCAGTAGCAGAGTTAGTGCGTATACGGCACCGCTAGTCAATCTAAACTTGCTTTTTGACGTTTTATTATTTATGTTGTTTAAATAAAATCAGTGAAAAGTTAACAAGTCTCGGATTCCAAAGTGGGTACTTCCGTCGCGACCGGGATTTAATGCTAATATGATGATAAAACTATATAGTTTATCGTGTGTTGGTTAAATTTGATTTTGGGAATAAAAGCTTCAATCCCTTCGCCGGGCGTTATTAAAAATACACAACCATTCACGCACACACGCATATCAGGTTTAATTGTGTTACAAAGCATTTTAACACAATTAAGCCTTTAATTAATTCATAAACGCAGAAAGCACTCGCGTTGCCTCGTACGAGAATGCGCGCAATTCTTGCGTGGAACGTTATCGCTGTAATATTTTGACAGGCATTCCCGTGCCCACTTTGATGGACGTAAAACATTTTACTTTTTTTGATTTATTAATCACAATCAACAATCAAATAAATATATGTCACTCGGTCATAACGTCGCTTATAAATGGTGAAAGAATTTTCTAAATCGGATCAGTATTACTAGAGATTACCGCGAACGGCCAAACCCACAAACTTTACCTCTTTGTAATATAAGTATACATATATCAATATTAATAAATAAGACTGATGTTTGTCTGTAATATCAAAAAACCCATATAAGTATATTTTAAATTAAGTATACATATATTATTGATATATTTTATTTGTAAGTTAAGGAATAAACAGGTGTTGTACTTTTTAAAATTTTAAAAATCTTGTTTATTTCGACATTTAATCAGTGATCAGAATTTTTGAATATGAAAGTCTAAGCTACTGTGAACTTAGTAGCGGCCACGGCTAATTTGTAATAAGCATACAATCCGTACATTTTCCGCCTATGAACACGTTGGTGCCCTCAAATATCTCTATTCTCGGGACAATGATAATTTATCGTTGTTTTGCCAATCATTCTTCGTAAATGTCACATCCTGTTTTTCATGTATATCTGCATCAATTTACAATGTAATTTTCACGAACGGGTGCCTCTCTTAAGTGGTTTCCTAATGTTCATTGTAATTTTCAAATTGTCATCATAATAATGGTTTTGTATGTGCCATTGAGTACTTGTACACGCATATACGTCTAAATCGCTTTATTTCGTAATGATGTACCTAAGGGTGATATTAAAATTTAAAAGTAATTAAGCTCTTTCACTGACATATTAGTTGTCCAATAGGAGGACCTATTTCTTACTTTATAAGCAATTATATTTTTTTATTTTTAAATATTATTATATGATTCCACGGTGTATCAAGCCAATATCAAATCTTTCTAAAGTTACAAGTTTTAGAGTAACTTTTGAGCAAATAGGTTCTAGGGAAAATTCGGTCCCATATTATATAACCTCCATGCTTGTCAATTGAATTATGAGTCTGACTGTAGCCAACAACGGAGTTCTTGCAGGAAGGTAGTACAGAAATTTTACTTATTTGAAGTTTTTCAGATAAACGCAAGATTGTGCAATAATAATAAAGAATATCCTATAGCTGTTGTACTTTGTTTCTGACAAAAATCATACTTTTCCTAATAAATTTGTACAGCAAAACATAAAGCAACCTTAAAGTTCCCGCACATAATTCCCTATAAGATGTAACAACGTTTTCATGTAAAGGAAATTGTTTGAGTTAGTACTTAAGGGTTCGAGGTTTTGTCTGTTTGAATGGTGTATATCAATATGATGCAAATAGTAACTCGTTAAACAGTTACTTTAACGGTATTTGTTTTGTTTTGTTAGTTACTACTGGCATTATCATCGGTTTTGGGGGGACTTTCGGCCTTGCTGCTTCTCGCTGTGCCTGTTGGCAGGATCACAGTTACATTTCCAACGGCTGTGGAACTGTTGGCCACCTGCGATGACTTTGCTCTACGTTTACGCCACATGAAAGACTACCCGTGTACACCTCTTCATCCGTATGCTTACGATGTAAATTTCACGTAAGTTTACAAATTTAAAATCGTATTTACCTCCATATTTAAAATAATTTTTATATTTATTTTTAATTTTAAAGGATTACAACCTGCGGTTTTCTATGCGATCTCCCAGAAGACGTGTCGTTGAAAGAAACAGATGCTATCTTGAATACGCACACATACGACATACATATGCAGTCGCGTGTTGACGCACAGAGACTGATTTATCGTCATATTGTTTCATCGCCCCTCATGCAAACAATGGCCCCTACGAAGGATCAGAGTACGTCACGAATATTGACAAACGACCCATATTTGAATACTACAGTATCAAAAATATCAGATCGTGAACTGTTCTTTCCTGCTCCGAGGCTTTACGAAATGGAATGCACTTATGATTCAGAAAATGCGACGTGCCTATTAGGGGATAATGGTGTATTTGATGGAATGCAAGATGTGAATGAGGATTTTCGATTTCGATTGAGGATCTCACATGAGGTGCAGACGACGCCTGTTGACGTTCGAAGCTATTGGGTGAAGGCGATAGCGAAAACAAATATTACGAAGCTCGATGAAGGTTATTACGAAATTGATAGACTGTCGTGCAAAGATAGTTACGACGAGGTAACAAAAGTATATAGTTTTAAAATATTAATGCATTTTAACAATAACATTTAAAAACAGAAACTAAACAAAATTTTCGACGAAATTAATTTTAATGAACTGAAACTCGAAAATAATATTAGTAATCTGATACTCATATTGTACTAATAATGTGGGTATCAGATTTAACAAAATTGGGTAGTCCCTAATTTTTTAATATATATACGAATCCTCCAGGAATCCGAGTATAAAATTCGAGTTGAATCTTATACCGAGGTGAAAACTATTATATTTATTAGGTGACGTTGTTGTTAGAACTAGTATAACTTGGCTTCTCACTGGGTACCTGGTTCATAAAAGCCACCCGATTTAAATTATTTATAAATATAATTTTGTAGCTTCTGGAAGGCGCAAGTGTTAGAGTGGTAGCTGGTTCTCAGCAGTTGCAAAGATGTTCAGCCGCATGTGCAGCCATTGTACCTCGGAAAGATATTTGCGATAACAAGCAACAACTGATTGAACTCGATCCTGCTTTCACTTTTTGGGCATATCTCGCTGTAAGTATATGAAGAAAATTGCAGAATAATCATTTTTTCTTTGCATAATACAATACATCATCTTGAATTCTTGCTTTTCGCCTTAACTTAATGAACGCATTAAATATTGTCCTACTTATTATTCATATTTTCTGCCCTTAATTATATAATATTACCACTTTTTCCTCAAATCACTTGTATCTTCTTTTCTTCACAACTCCTTTATCGTCCAAGCTTTCCTCGTGTGGATTTACTTGCCCTCATTATTAGTAAACTGTAAAGCTATGCAAATACCTTCATTTTTGAAAAAGAATAATAATCACTACCGCCATTAGAAGTTTCTACAAAACTTTTCATAATAACTGGTTGTATGGTAGAGATCGTTGTAATCAATAAGGTTTCTCACTATTCACATGATTATATCGATAAGCTATTCTGGTGAACAATAAGAAGTTATCTATAGTTATATTATTATTTAATATTTTATTGTATCTTGTTAGTGATCCTGCGAAGTTAAGATCTCAAACTAACTTAATATTAGATATTATTCATAGCTTACAAATTATCACGTTCATGAATATTGAATCTCATAAAAGAATACGTAATTCCTAATTAATGGATATTTAAGCAAATGATAATTGTTTATTGCTTAATCAATGTAAATATTTACTGCTATGAGTAATCGTTTGTAACTTTTTCACATAATTGTATTCAATTATGTGAAAAAGTCGAAATAACTCATTTAGGTATTCCTAAATGAGTCATTTCGATTAATTTTGTATTAGCTAATTGTCCCAACTAAAATTATTTATCTTTTTTTTCTTTCTATCCTAACAATACATGGGCACGATTGACAAAGCTACGTGGCACTGAACTGACTTATTTAGTTGGGGGCACGTGAGCTGATAACGTAAGCTCATGCAGATTGAGTGGCGGATCTCCTGATGGGAAAATTGTCGGCTAATCGCCTCTAACTAGGTAATGGCGAACTTGATACAGTGCGAGCCGACCCATTGCTCGCGTTCCCATTCCGTCTCGCCTTCAGATGCGCCCAGCGCTCACTAAATTGGACTCATCCAGTCTTTTTATTAGTTTTCTACGCGCAAAGTATGTGAAATGAAAGCTATTCCTTTATGGAAACTCGTATTATTGATTGGATTAACAACTGTAGAAAAACATGTTTTTATACGAAATTGTATATGTTATATAGAGCAATTTACCATCTAATTAAACACATATGTTTAAGAGTTCTTTCAATAAGTATATATAAATATAGAATAGTAAATAAAAGGTTAATGAATGTATGAGTCGTAGTAAGTCAATGGGTAAAGCACCAGGCGTTGCCTTTTAATAAAGTGGGTTCGAATTCTGGCAGGGGATCATGCAGTGTTTAAGCAGTTTTCTGACCTGATCCTGTGGTCTAGTGGCATTAGCGCTAAACAAATACAATAGAAAATGTACGAGAATAACATATCTTTACGCTAAATATTACTTATTCCCATAAATTTTAATTCTATTCGTTTAGCGGTAGTGCACTTGTTTACAGGGTTTAATGTGCCTAGTGTTATGGTTGTATGCTGACGCTGAAGCAAAATTTCGCGTCAAAAATGCTACAGGATTTTGAGCTCCGAAGATATAGCAGAAGAAATTTTGACACTAGACTGAAATGTGAAATTTATGCGGTTTTCCAGCCATAATTTTTTTTTCTGAACAGATATTAGTCAGTCTTTTTGCGTTCGATCCAGTATAGTTTTAGAGTTATTATATCCCCATTAATATTATAAATGCGAAAGTAACTCTGTCCGTCTGTCTGTCTGTCTGTTCCGTTTTCACGTAAAAACTACTGGACCGATTTGGCTGAAACTCAGTATATATATGTTTTCGATACCGAGAATGAACATAGGATACTTTTTATCCCGAAAAGTGGGATAGTTTCCGGGATAAAAATATATTTGTCTTTCTGTTTGTTATGCTTTAGGCCGATTTGGCTGAAATTCGGTACGTATGTAAATTAAATACTGAGGGTGGACAAGGGATAATTTTCATTTTGGCCTTTTTGGTAATTTTGGTCTATTTTGTCATTTTGGCTGTTTTAGCCTTTTTACTCATTGGCCATGTCGGTCACTGTAGCCTTTTTGGTAATTTTGGCCTTTTTGGTAATTTTGGCCTTTTTGGTAATTTTGGCCTTTTTGGTAATTTTGGTCTATTTGATCATTTTGGCCTATTTGGTCATTTTGGCCTATTTGGTCATTTTGGCCTTTTTGGTCATTTTGGCCTATTTGGTCACTTTGGCCTTTTTGGTCATTTTGGCCTTTCATTTTGGCCTTTTTGGTCATTTTGGCCTATTTGGTCATTTTGGCCTATTCGGCCATTTTGGCCTTTATGGTCATTTTGGCCTGTTTGGTCATTTTGGCCTATTTAGTCATTTTGGCCTTTTTGGTCATTTTGATTATTTTAGCCTTTTTGGTCGTTTTTGCCTATTCCGTCATTTTGGCCATGTCGGTCACTGTGGTCTTTTGGTCATTTAGACCATTTTGGCCTTTTTGGTCAAGTTTTGTAATTTATTTTGTTGACAGATAGACGGGGGATAGTATTATAATTAGCGATATAAAATGAAGTGAATCTTCCGTGGGCAAATACATAAAAATATTGTAATATAATATAACCTGTAGCACTTGCTCTTTAAACAAGAGACACGCACTAGAGGTTAACCCGCGGCGTAGCCGCGGGGTAAACTCTAGTATTACTATATTTTGCAATATTTTGTTATTGTACTAGAAACTTCAAGATGTTTCAGAAAATTTTAGTTTTTGGTTTTTAGTAACTCTTGAAGTCGGTTTCTTTTGTGTTAGAATGTTTTTTGACATGAACGAAACACAAAATCGTTATGTCAGTATGTTTATGTATTTATGTATATACTTTAGAGTATTTTTTCGCATATTGAGTGTAATTGTAAGTGAATAAAATTTTACAAAAACGTGTAATCTATATAGAGGGTTACAAAGGTGCGTAGTTAAATTGCAAAAAAAATGAGTATGGCTCCCACAGGTGAGGTAAGGGCTGATTTTTTTCAGTGTTCATAGTCATGTGTGATGTAGAGGTAGGAAACCAACCGAAATTCCAAAAATTATCCTTCTGGTTAATGGTAGTTTATTCTCTAGAACTTTGGCTACTGTGAATTCTCAGGGGAAGGGTTCTCATCCGCCGTTAATGCCGCCGAGATCGGGCGCGCTCACCTCTCCTTCCGTTGGGAGGTGTTACAGACCGCCCCACGGCAAAGAGCAGTCTGAAGTCAACGGGCACTTGTCGGGGCTTATAGCCCAAATACTCGTGCCGCTGGCATAAAGACGAAAGACAGAATACCCCGGGATTTTAGTGGGTAACCCCGACCAATAGCACGTCTTGCTTGCTGTTCTAATGGCATTCCAATAAGTTTCTCGTGTTTACTGCGCCGTGGATAGTTCTTAAACGGATTTCGCCTTACTATAAAAATGGACTGCTAAGCATTTACCTAATTTATTTATTTTCCTTGAGTATCAAGTATAGTAGGTCCTATCTTTGGGCGCTACAAACAAATCAGTTGTTTTTTGCTCAAATTGTAGATTTACGCGTATTTATTTTCAAATTTTATGTGTGAACGTATATATAGTGTACATAAACAAGGTTGATATCGTATATGAGCTGAAGAACATGCAACCTTACTCCGATGATGTATAACGCAATCACTAGACACGACTACCGTTAGTTAGCCTTGTCCCCGATATTAGTGAGCTTATTTTAACTCTAATAAATCTATGTGCCTTTTGTTTAATTACTATTTAAGTGTGCTCGCCCGAATAGACTTCTTTGTTCATAATTCTTAAAAATTGTATGTTATCATTATAAGAGATCTTCTTTCTTACTGCGATGCTGGTGAACAGACAGACGGCCTACCTAACTAAAAATCGTTATGCGTTGTCAGCTTTTAGGAAAGGATAAAGGGATGATATATGGAAATGGAATAGAGGGATGGGATGGGAAGAGGGCAAATTGGATAACCAGAACTCTCTCTCATAGCACAATTGACTCGAAGCTAACAGTTTCACGTCGCTATTCTGTGAGAGCATGATGTCACTCCGATTGAGCCGGCTTTAGAGTTGCAAAGAAAATGATCCCAGCATGGCTCTACTGCGCCAAATAATGTTATGTAACATCTAATCGTTATCAGCCAACCGTTTGTCCACGGCTGGATGTAGGCCTCCCCAAGTTTGCGCCATCCCGGTGCTTCGCTGTTCTCACTCAGCTCCCAATCGGCGACTTGCGCAGATCGTCGGTCCATCGGGGTGGAGGTCGTTTGTTTGCTGAGACGCAGTATCTATTCCAGGGCTCGTCTGCTACATCGGCCATCTGTCTTGCGACAAATGTGGTCGGCCCACTGCCAGTTCAGCTTGCTAATTTTGCTATATCGGTAACCTTGGTTCTCTTACGGATATCCTCATTTTGAATTTTATTTATAATAGATACTCCCAACATAGCTCGCTCCATAGCCCGCTGAGCGACCTTCAGCTTATGAACTAACCCCACTTCAATCAATCACTTCTCGGCGTCATACGTCATGACGTGTAAGGATGCATTGCTTAAAGACTTTTGTCTTCAAGTGGAGTAGTCGATTTGAAGACCCAACGGACTTTTCCCAATGCTGCCCAACTAATTAAATCCTTCTATTGACTTTCCTTTCGAAGTTAAGCTTATTCATTTGATCCAAGTGGCTAAACATCTAAACGTTAAGTAAAAATCCTTTCGCACGTATCGCCACACGCGACGCCTGTTATATTTATATGAGGGACTAGGATATGTGCGCGACCTCGTCCACGCTTGACTAGAGATTCCCGCGTGATTCCCGAGACATAAAGTATCGCAGCAGTTGAAAAAAGAATGTTAGCTATTGTTTTCGCAGAAACTGTGTCGGAATAAGCTAATTTTTATGCACCCGAACTACTTCAAACCACTCGCTAGAAAAATCCCTCGGGATTCTCGGGATAAGAAGTTTTGCAGAGATCAAGTCTAAGAATAAGTTGTTGATCAGCGAAAGCTGCATCGAAATCAGCCCAGTAGATTTTACATGAATCCCGAACAAACGGATAAACCGACAAACACAAGAAATCCAAAAAAATGGCATTGTGGAGAACACGATGCTATCTTTTATATAGTGTATTCCAGTTGTTTTTTTAAAAAAGCTTCAATGTACAGACACGGCAGGTTTAGAGTTTTATAATATTATAGATAAATAAACGAGGCTAGGTCGTGAGTGTAGCTACAGCTTCGGTAGGTTTTCTGACTTGTCATGAATACGGCTGAAGGAAAACGCCACGAAAAATAAACAACAAAAGATTACCGATATGTGAAAATCTACAGTCTTGTACCATATAAGCGTGCATAAGCGGCGGTATGTTAATGGAATGCTATATACAGTAAGCATGTTAGGATGTATCCAAACATTTTCAAAGTAGTAAGTATTACATAACTAAATAATTAATTATTTGTGGTATATATCCATATACATAATTACAAGCACAATCATTTTTTATTAACTATTAAATTTAATGACGCAATTGAAAATAATTGAGATATAATAATGATGTTAAAAATTCGATTGTGTTGTAAGATTTCATTTATGGCTATAGTAAAATAAAGAGTCTTAATTTAATTTTGGGAGAAGAATTATTGCTAACTATTTTTAAGGCTCTTACGTAGTACTCTTACGTCTCTTTGGGTTTGAGTTGCAAAAAAATATTTTTTACACTTTTGTAGCCAAAAACAAAAAAACTGGATGATAGTCGCCATTAGGGAACCATTTACTGTGTGTAACGATAGACACTTAGCCAGTTTTTTATTTAAGTGTTCGTCTTTCGAATCACTACGAACTGAGGTTTTAGCGGTTAGTAATCTCACCCCTGTGTAATTCAAGATGTACGTATGTTTAGTTGTACGTATGTATGTAAGATACTTTATAGAATGTGTTATTGAAAAAAAATGGATAATGACAGTTGCCATCGGTTATATAACTCATCTCTGTATGTTTCCAAAACCCTATTATAAGGTGCTAAATGGGATTCTTTATCTGCTTTTTGAAGGTATTAAACCTTGATTGAAAAAATTTGAATAAATCAAATCAGTTGAAAATTTAAACTAATAAGATTCTATTTAATTTATGGCTGAAACTCTCTATTATATACTCTGTGGAATCAACTTTGTTTACTGGACGAATGTTAATCTTGTAAATCATTTTCTGAGGTTTTATAATGTCGTCTTAACAATGGAAGTAAAAAATATGAAAAATAACAATATCGAGGGGTGAAAGGCTATTTGTATTAAGTTACATTTTGTGACAGCTTTGACATGATCGCATGTGTCATTTTAATGTGTCAAACTGAAGAAACATAATGAACCTAAAGGCATTTAATAAAGCAATCTGTTAGATATAAATCGTAGGACATTTTTATTGTACAGACCCACTGATAACAACAGGAGAAGACTATAGAAGCAATACTGCAAACCTTTTGTAAATGTTTTATTCGTGATCATTGGAATTCCGATGGCAAACTTCTAGCTCTCCCTATGCCATTCTCATATCCCATTCCTCTTTTTAAATTGTACATAGCTTATTAAATATATCATTTTTTGAGTCATTTGAGAGTGAAAACTATTTTCCCGACACAATTTTTCAAATGTCGTCTAGAACAATTAGGCGACCTTTTCACCCCTTGATATCGTGTTTGAAATATGTTATTTTATTTACGCATATTGTGTTGCTACTAAAGGCTTTGTTATTTTCGTTGTGTTCTTCTATTATAACAATTTCAGGTTCGTGTCTTTATCGGTATAATTGGTGGAACAGCGTTTGCAATGTTTGAGGGAGCTGTAATCGCTATTGTTCGTGAGCAGAAAGCAGATTACGGTTTGCAGAGGGTGTACGGGAGCATCGGTGGCATGATTTCCTCACCACTATCAGGCCTGTTGATAGACTATGCAAGCCGGGGAAAAGGATACACAGATTTTAGGTACTTACATATTTACGGTCTTATTTATACATAACATGTAATAAAATTATTTATTTATGTTCTTAATGTTTCTTATTATTTTGAAATTATAGGTAAAAGAAAACAAAACTATCAATAAATTACACTACAAACAAAAACTTAGAAATTAAATAATAGGTACTATAAACATATTTACAAGTAAAAGATGTAGTCCAAATCGCTGTCGGTGGGGAGCGTTCCCAAAATGCTGGCCGCATTCCCTCGTTGTATGGCAACGCCTATTCGTTGCCCTAAATATAGGCCAGCCCGTTGGTCACGTGAGACTTCTTTCAATCGCTTTGAAAGGTCTCGATAAAGTTGACAAGCCTCACGTCGCCATGGCCCCAAAGTCTCAACCTCGAAAGCCACAAACATGTAATTAGATTCTGTGATTTAAATGTAACCAACATTGAAACCACTCATAACGTGTACTCCCAGGCTGAAGTAACCTGGAATACCTTGTACCTTGTGGGTATTAGTGTCTTTTCTATAGTACGTATTTTAATTCTGTTGTTAGTTTTTTAACATATGTTTTATCCGTGCAGGAACGGAGAAAGAATGCAATTTCGTGCGGTTAGGCGGTCTGTCGTAAGAGACGACAAAATAATCCATAACCTGGTGGTACTATATTTTCGTCTAGATAGCTAGCACCCCTGCTCTAGAGTATACTGCCATAACAACATTGTATTATGTTCCGGCATTAGTGGCCAGGTTTCAGCCCCCCTTTAGAAAGCTTCAGCACATTGACAGCGCGTTTGATATTACCAATGTCCATACGCGATCCATCAGGTGGGCCTTCTGCCTGTCTGCTGAACTCATGAATTTTTTTTTGTGTAATATTCATATTTACATAGTTAAATCACAGAAATATTTTACTGTACCTACACAACTCTGCCTTTTGCTTCTCCCCTTCTCTTTAGACTCTTGCTGAAAGAAAACTCTTTTAACGTTAAGCTTGCCTTGGTACTTCACTACTATTTTATAGTTTAATATGTAGCTGTTTGTATACAATATAAAATCATTCTTATATTTGTTGGTATACCTACATTTTATTTTGTGAGCCTGTTTGTTAGTTTGTTCTCTTTTTAGAGTTTTGATTATGAACTGATATCCATAAATTTTGGTATACTATTATAGAAAGAGGTCCGAGATTTACATAGGAGGATATTTTTGATCTCAGAAAATATAATATCATGCAGTTTGAATGGGAGGCTGAAATTACTCAAAACATTTCAATGATCAATTAACTAACAAAGTTACATTATTAGATAATTAAAAAGGCAAGTAACAAGAGCTGCAGAGCTTAGGCTTGTTTCACATCTGTTGCATTTATCGATTAAAATTTATTTAATTTTACGTTGCTTACATGATGATGGTATTTCAATGAAATTCAATGTCAGTATAGACAATAAAGTTCGTTGTAACTTAATGTTATGCCCGCACGCGAAATAAAAGTATAGACTGAACATCTGTGAATAAAAACGTGAAATGGAGTGAAGTATTTTTACAAATTTGTGTGCTGACAACTTATGTAGTATACGTGGCTTGCGTCTTTGTAGTTAATAGTAATGTCGTCACTGGAAACCATTCCACCTTTATCCGTTTTGATTCGGGTAATTTAATTCGTTTTAATACTAAGTTCTCGTAACGCACTACGGCGCGATCGTCACCCTATTCTACGACCGACATCCTTTAACTGGCTTCACTTTGAGAGTCCCAGAATCTGTCTTTCTATTATTAGGTCAAGATTTTCGCAAATAACTTGGTGAAAACAATGTAAGGATGTTAACATAACCGAATTTTTCAAAGAATGTTATTAAAACACCAACATTCTAAGTAAATTATTTGACTTAAAAGTTTTATTTTCTTTATTAAGATATTATAGTTGATCTTAAGACTACATTATTATTTTATTAAATTGTCAACAAATGTGGACACGTCATTAATTGCTTAATCGGATTTTTATAATTATTATAGGTAATTAGTATCGTAAGGTATTCGTGTAAGTTGCATTTGTTATCAGCTTAATAAGCATTATTAAAACAAAATCGATTCTATCACGTTGTTGTAGTTGAAATCGAATAATCAATTGATGCAATCCAAAATGTTTTGCAAGAGCCATACATTCTATTTTTTATTATAAATGCTCGGTGTCATGGAATGTATTTTGAAATGAATTTTTTATATTCTTAACTTCGTACTTAGAGTCAGATAATGATACATTACCATTAAGAGCTTTAAGAGACAAAAAGTTTCTTAAAACATTTGATAGAAGACTCCGATCTATGAGTAGGTAGCTTTGATGATAAACAGTCCAGTATTAACTTTGTGAAGAAGAAATAAACAAAATCATACAAACAAACTTTAATAACGGATTAATATATTAGACTAGCTGCGCCCCGCGGTCTCTCCCGCGTGGTGATTGAAAATCGTCATAATTCCAAAATAAAAGATTCTTTCTAAAATAAAAGTAGTCTAAGTTACTCCTTATTACATCGGCTACCTGCCAATAAAAGTCCAATAAAAATCGGTCCTGCCATTTCAGAGATTAGCCAGAACAAACAAGTCAGACAGACAGACAAAAATTGAAAAAAAAATTTTTGGTGTATGAACCGTATACATATTTTTATGCATGTAGTAAAAAGCGGTTATTTCAATATTACAAACAGAAACTCCATTTTATTTATATGTAAAGATAAATGATTTTGTTTTTCATATTCAGTTAATTCTAGTTATTATTCCTACAGGTTTTAAAATAAGAACATCTTCTGTTTTACAAATTAATAATATTATCCCTTGTTTTGTAATTGTAGCGTTCATAACGCAACAGTAACTCAAGCAACCTTGAAGACATGTAATAAGGGATAGAAAAAATGTGGGCTACCCGTATTTCCTCAAGTTAGGGAAGTAAAAATTCATATGCCTAAATATCGATTTTTTGGTAAGAAGTAATTCTATCATTTCCAGGCCTGCGTTTTATTTGTACGCAGTGTTGAAGGTTGCATCTGGGGCGCTGATGTTGGGCATTGATCTTGAATTTAAACAACCGGCGCAGAATCTTCTAGAAGATGTTATTACTGTTTTCAAAAACATCGAAATTGTGGCGTTGTTCATCGCATGTTTCATAATGGGTAAGATCATTTTACAATTAACGGTCTTCGTAACCTAACTCGCAGTAGTAGACTGCAGCAGGGCAGATCACTGAAATAGCTTTTTTTATAATGACTAGATCTGAGTGCTATGGACATCAATCGGCTCTAGTTGTACTTTTCATGTATTACCGAATATTTGAAGGAAAATTTTCTTAGACCGTTGTGCATAGAAATTTAATCAATGGTTAAAATAAGATAATCGCAAAAAGTATGTGGCTAAATAGCGATGATTTTTTATTTTAACCATCGGTTAAATTTCTATGCACACCAGCCACAGTATGTGAACATACTGTAAGCGTTAATCAGTTGATAATAATAATATTAAATGAATTACAATAAAAAAAATATCACTTGGCTCGATTGATTATCATCAATCAACGGTCTCTTGTGATCATATTTAGCAATCTATGAAAAACTTAAAGAATCCATCTGTTCATTGATTCAAAAGTTGAATCAATGAAGAGCTTTAGGCATTCCAATAAAATAAATGATAGATAAAAAATTATCTTACAGCTAAATATTATTCAAGGAACATTTATTTCTGAGTAATATCCAACGCGCAAATTTTTCAACAAAGTACTTGACTAATGAATAATTTTTTGTTGATTTTAAATATAACAAAATATGTTTATTCATGTGCTTTGGTAGGCCATTATTTATTAAATCAATATTAGTTACAGATGTTTTTAATTCATTTGCTACTGCTGTAACAAGTACGAGTATTATTGTAGATTGAAAAAATATAGTTTACTTTTGGTGAAAAAAATATTTTACTTTAATTTTTACAATGATTACTTTCATAGTAGGTTTGATTGTGCGTTTTCATCCGTATTAAGTTATTGCTCAGCCCTTATAAGAAGTCTCCCTCATAAAATCATTTTTAATAAGATTCTTGATCTTTAAAATTTGTTAATTGGAGATGAATAAAACAATTGAAGAAAAATATTAGGAACGATAATCGAAAAACTCTTAAATCAAGTAGTTTTTCGATGTTTTATTGTTTAAGAGAAGTTTCAAATGGAAAGGTATACCTAATAAAAGAAAGAATGGTATAAAGAGACAAAAATATAGCTTGATTATGATTATATTTTAAATCTAGGTTCAGATATAATTATGAATGAATATATATATGAATGAATGAATGATAATTATGTTGTTAAATAAATCTAAATTCCCGTTTTCAGGCACAGCATGGGGCTATATAGAGAGTTTCTTGTTCTGGCTGCTCCAAGACTTAGGCGCGTCAAGATCGTTAATGGGCATCACGATAACAGTTGGTGGAATTGCCGGACTCCCGCTGCTAGTGCTGTCTGGGCCAATCATCAGAAGGCTGGGACATGCCAATGTGCTCTTCATCGGCTTTGTGTTCTATGCTATCCGATTGCTCGGTAAGTTTGTATTGATAATAATAAGTCATACTAAATAAATTTGAAAGTCTTTGTTTGGAAGTTGTTAAATAAGTAATATGTACATGATTTCTTTACAGGTATGGAAACGAATCGATTAATTATCATGAAAATCTAGGTATTATAGAAAACAGAATAAAAATTTTAATTCATCATAATTATTGTAGGACAACTTTATTCTTTTAAATGGCATAGTTTCTATAAAATAAGGATCCAAAGCTTACGCGAGAAATGTTAGTAGGTTGTTATACTTCTAGCTGTGTTATAGATTTCTATTTTATCACGATCTTCGTTGCTTATTTTGTTACTTTTATATTCAGGTGTTGGATGCCGTATTCTTCTAGTACATATTTTAGAAATGTCTCATTATGACAGTCAATTAACCTTAATTAGCTGGTTATCTACTAGTTATAACGTCCCATACAATCTCCACTAAAATTATAATCAATATAAGTATTGTCACTTTAACAAAAGCATTCGATTTCGTTTCTTTTGCGCGTTCACTTCTGATTAGGTCAATGCTGCGTGCATTTTGCATCAGATGACATGACAAATTCACATTGCCAGACCAGGATCTAATTTTTTTTGGGATTGAGAAATTGTAGCTACACATTTTGTTATACACAGATACTATGCATTGCAGAAAATCTGCTTAGTTTAGTGTAGTTTTCAGTCCAATAGTGTGGATGTCCGACGTTTTGTTATCATGCCACAGGATATGTGTATTGTTCACAGTGATGCATCAATAGGTGCACTGTACCACGCACAAATGATGCCTTTCTTTCACAATTCAATAAAATAAAATTACTTCATTTATGACATGGTCATTATTAAAGGAGTCTTAATTTAAAAATTAGTTTTAATAAATAAATTAAAGTATCATATTATTCTGATATAGTGAAAAAACCTTTGTACTAATTGTGGTAGAAATTCTTGTCTTATATCAACGTAGTAACTGTGGCTAGGGGCGACCGGTAGCGATGGGGGAGCATAGATTGCTTGATAGTGTTTCTCTAGAAACTCTAAATACATAGTATATAAGTAATAAGTTTAGGGTGCGCAAAATAAAGATCAGGCCTGAGCGATCATATAACGGTCGCTCATGATCAAATACGACCATTTCATTTCCAATACATAATATCTATGGGCTTTATACTATATATACATATACAAGTTGGAAACTTGCACCGTTGCAACTACATAAAAGTGGTCTTACGAGACCATCATTATATCTATCAGATATTGATCAAAAACTTTTACGAGACCCACCCAGGTTGGCGTACTAAAAAAGTCAGAAGTTGATAAAACTTATGACGTACATTTTGTTTGTCAATTTTACAGAGCAATTTTTTATTTAGGTATCTATCAAATCTTTTTGCTGACTAAATAAAAAGATAAGATTGAAAAAAAATATCACACAGAGCATTTCTGACGCAAGAAATCATAGTTGGTTTGTTTCAAAATAAAATAATAACGAGTACGAAATTCGTTTTTTTTTGTTATGTTATTTAGGTTTATGGTTGGCAGCTAGACCTTTAAGCCATATCTTAGTTTACAATATAGTTTGTTCATTCTCTTAAGCCTATGTGTAGCACAGCTGAACTGTAGGTCAGCTAGTGCTATTAAAGGGAGTTCTCGTGACAACTCAAAAGGCCACATTTGACTATACAGTTCACATTTCACACAACACTCATAATTAATACTCAAAAACTATCAATATCCTACAACTATTGTTCATTTTAGAGTATTTTTAGACATTTTTAGAAAGTAAAACTGCACAGCACAACATCTCCTTTCAGGTCCCGTCAAAAACTCCAGATTTTTTTGTATTATCTACTATACCATAATGTATAAATACTATAATAAATCTGTACCTAAATAGTTCGAGTTTGTACAATGCGTTTAAAATGTGAAAAGACCAGGAGTTTCCGAAAATGCAATTTTAATTTTTTTTGTCTCTTTGTTAGAGCATCACGTGTAATCTACTGAACCATATTCCATATACTCTTTGTACTGAACGGATGAAACTCAACGGAGCGTAACTTAGAATACTTTTTTCCGATAAATGATGTCGTTTCCGCGGGATAGGCGAAAACTTCGAAAAGGATGACCCTGTGATCGCTTCCTTTTTGAAAACTACTGAACGTATATGAATGAAACCTGACGCAGAGCAGGCTTATCCCGAAACAAGACAGGATAAAATAAATAAATGGTGCTGCAATCGCGTTTTTCAATTTACTAACAAATAAATTGTCATAGAAAACAAATCATTCGTATTTCTTCAAATCATATTGGCATCGACTCACCTCTATTTTGCTGTATAATTTGTCTGGACTATATAGACTTATATTCTTTTATAGTCTGTTATGTAAAAAAAGTGAATTATGTTTTTATATAAGTAAAATAAAGCCATTGCTCAGGGAACAAGAGTTGACACGTGGCGTAGCCGCGGGGCAATCTCTAATGTATAGTATTCTTAATAACCAGTCTTAAAAATCTGTTTACAGGGTATTCGTTGATCTATAACCCCTGGTTGTGCTTGATATTTGAGGCCCTGGAGTCGGTGACATCATCGTTATCGTTCACAGCCGCTGTAACATACGCGGCTAAACTCTCGTCTACGACCACTGACACTTCAGTGCAAGGATTACTTGGAGGAATCTATTACGGAGTTGGTAAGATATGTTAATAATGTTATAATTACATGGTAACTATAATTATATCGATATCTATACTATCATTATTGAAGGCATGCAAAGAATTGCTGGCTAGGCTATAGTATCTTGATTCCAGCATAGGTTCTACTCTGACAGTTCTTAAGTCCGATAGGTATCATATCACGCTTTCACAGAATATCGATGTTAAACGATTAGCATTGTGTTAATCGTGTTTCGTGCGATGAGTGAGTTCCAATTCATCTCCATTTCCAATTAACCCATTCTCCTATTCCAATCTCATGTCTCATCCTTTCTATATTATTCCTCTTCTCTGATCCCTTTTCCACGCTCCTATTCTCTTCTCTTTATCCTACCCTAAAAGCTGGCAACCGTTGGTTTCGCCCTTAGCGTTGCTAATATCTATAGGCGACGGTAACCATTTTCCATGAGTTAGTCCTGTACATACTTCGCTTCCCTAAAATTAATAGAAATAGTAATTAATCTCTAGTGAACTTTTTAATCTAGTTGTTTAATTCCATTCTGTAGATCCTTTTATTTATTATTTTATAACTCATTTAAATGGTTTATATTTTTGATGCTGTTGCATTAATTTGAACAATATTCATTTGTGGGTGTTCTAATTTTCAGGTAAAGGGGCCGGCAGTCTTATCGGTGGTTACCTAATGAAATTCTTCGGCACTAGGCCCACGTATCAAATATTCGCCGGTGCCACTTTCATAACGGGCTGCATTTACTATCTATTTAATAAATTCTACTTGCACAAGAGAGCTAACAGGTACGATAACGACATCTGTAAGAAGAAGCCAGTAACTGATATTGAGAGCAGAGAAATGAGCAATGACAAACAGAATTTAAATACAGATGTCGCTAGCAAAACAGAAAGTACAAGATTAGATGTCTCAACAGAAAAGACTTTAGTTACAAATCAAGGTGACAAAATTGTTCCCGATAGCATAGATGGCGGTAGCGACTCTGGAGTTGATAATCCCGCATTTACTGAAACAGAATCCACGAATGGTGGCAAGAAACATAACGATGTAAAATGAACATAAATGACATAGCTGTATTTTATTATATGATTAAATTAAGTAAAGTGTCATTGATGCCTATAATATTATCGTAGTCTTCGATGATATAATGCACGTGAAGTGAATTTGAATTGTGTGAGGGATAGTCGAGGAATACCCATTTATTATCTATACTATGTACATAGCAAAACATTTCAAATGCAACGACTAAAGTCGTTTTCTTATTTGTTAGTTGAGCAACGGGCGGAATCGATATGCTTGGTATACGCGATACCTGAAGCTTCGTTTCCTGATTTGCAGACGACGAAAGGCGTTTGATATGTTTTTAATTTTTCTCTTCACTCCGCAATCGAGCCAGCAAGCGAGGTTTTTTCTGTTATTTTACAAATAGCAACATCATTTATCTTCAAGAAATTTTGATGAATGACGGCAGATACGGGGTCGCCATTTACGCACGTAAATGCGCATTAAGAAAGACACACAACATACTAAGAAGTTTCTGACTAAAAATGTTATTTTTAATGAGCAGACGTCAATGTTAAAAAGTTAATTTTACAATATGTATGTATGTAAATAAATATAAGAATAATCGTAGTAGTTAGTTGTTTTAAATATTGTTTAGACTCTAGAGACTCTCATTTTGTTCGTTACATTTTTTGTTTTTTATTGCTGAAGCACAGTAGACAGCCTGACGGCCCAACCTTGATGGTAAGTGGTTACTGTCGCCTATGGACATTAGCAATACTAGAGATGCTGCCACTGTGCTGCCGTCTTCGAAGGAGAAACTGAAACCTGGCCACTGATGCCGGAACACAACTCGAAGTTATTACGGCGGTATATTGTAGACCGTCGAATCGGGCAGATGCCCTGGCAACCACCTGGCTGTGGGTTGTTTTGTCACCTCTTATGACAGGCCGCCCGGCTTGCAGGAATTAGAATTATTTTCAGTTCCTCCATGGAGTCGGCGATTTTTTTTCATTTCACGTACCTAGACAACCAACATCTATGGAAAGTTATTCATTTAGTATTTGTTAATTTGTTTAAATATTAATTCAAAATGTATTTAATAACAATCTCGATTTTATAATAATTTGATCTATAAATAGTAAATAAACAATGAGCGACTAACGAAGCCTTAGTCAAGTAAGATTTAGAACCATTTCTACGTTGTTTACAGATTGATTGTCATTCCTAATACTCTTTTATGTTTTAATTTTATTTATTGTGGAAAGATAATTAGGTAAAGCTAAGAAAATGGAATACAATTTAAATAATTTGCTATTAAATTTTTGTCAATATTCGGATTGAACTTCAATTCGTAAGGAAAAAATATGACATAATTAAAAAATATGCGCAGTTTCTTGTCAATTATCAGCTCATTACATAATATTCAAATATAATTAAAAATCTTTAAGGGATTTATCTTCTTGTTTTCAGTAGGTCTGCACGGTTTTTTCTAAATAGCCATTAGTAAATTATTAGTTTCAATCACATAAAAATAAATTTATTAACACAATCCAGAACTTAAGTTAATATCGTCTTAGAAAGACACTAAAATGTATATAAATATGTAAGAATATTGAATTAAGAAATTATGGGCTATGAAATGTATTACCGAGAGTAATATAATAAATGTTGTTTATTTTATTTTATTAGGGTGTTTCATTTGAATCATTTTTAACCGACTTCCAAATGGAGGAGGTTCTCAACTTGAGCGGTATGTTTTTTTATGTATGTACACCGATTACTCTGAGATTTATGATCCGATTAACGTAATTCTTTTTTGTACGACGCGAAATAGTTGCCAATTGGTCTCCTAAAAATGTAACATACTTTGGCATCGTAGTTTTCATTTTGTGAACATTTTTTATGAAAAAGAATTTCATTCCGTTCCATATTTACGCCGATTACGCTGAGATTTATGATTCGATTTACGTGATTCTTCCTTCCTTAATTCAATGTGGAATACTTACCATTCGGTCCCCTAAAAATTTAACATAGTTCGGTCCAGTAGTTTTCATTTTATGAACATTTTTTTCTGTTCCTGTTACTTGGGAGCTATATTTTTTAAGGTGCATGGCACCTTTCGTAAGATAGCTAGGCACTATTTTTTTATTTGTTACTGTTTACAAATAAAAAAACTTCGTTTAAAAAACCGACTTCAAAAACTAAAAAGTATTTATTTTATACTTTTTTTAATATTTATTATCTAAAACATTTTGAAGTTGGTGCAAAATAAAACATAAAAATAAATATATTTTCAAAATTACCGACTTTAAGATATTTAAGAAAAATAAGATATTATAATTAAAAATAACTTTAGAAATAAGTGTTATTTTATTCTTTTTAGTTTTTGAAGTCGGTTTTTTTTATATGTCATTCAAAATCTGGTTCCAAATCTTCGTGACGAAAATACGTTTAGACGTGTAGTTTCACAAGACTTTTGCTCTTGTTCCAAGACCTACAAAAAATCATTTTACGTATTAGGATAAACCTAATATTATAGATAAACCTATTATAATCAAATGTTTTGTTTAACTGAATTTTGCTAAACAACACTTGATAAAAGTCATAGATGTAAGTTTGAAATTAAGTGAAGTACTTTATAATTTATATATATGTACCGCTAAAGGTAGCTCACTTGTTAAGGCAAGTTTTCTGACAAAACACACATAATCTTACTATTACCATGTATGTCGAGATAACCATGATATAGTTACAAACTAGGATACCTTCAGGATACGCGTGGCGGGCTGTCATCTGTACGCTTAAAAGGGCCCTAGTCCGGCAGAGGTCAGTGTGACTGATATTAATAATTGACCTATTTGAAGTTGACTTCTGCTTAAGTGACGATTTATTTAAAAAAACTTATTTCTACAGATAATGCAGTATGGATGGCTTTCTACTTATAGTGAACCAAATATTTTATACAAATATGTGACACTTTCTACAGTGCCTTACTAGGGAACGACACTGATTATCGTGCTAACAGGTGTAAATTGTAACTTGGGTTCGGGTCACTTATATCGTGCTGCAAGTGTTCCACATATTGTGGTACCGCTAAAAATTATCGCAGTTTCACACTCGGTTCGGATATGTGTATTTGAAAATACCAAGCTATACCCCTCATTTTTCAATCAGTGATTGACGAGCACGCTCGTTCTACCGAAAGAGGTAAATGTAGAAAAAAGTAAAAAATGAAAATTTACTCGTAATCTTCGTGTTATTGTGTGTGTATAAACTTGAAGTAACATCATTGAAGTTGCCGGGACCCATGGTGTATGTTGTGACCCCATCTCCGCGACCGCCAAACAAGCACGAAGGCAGAGCAGCTCCATTCTACTATCATAACTGGATAAAAAGGATGGACCAGCTGAAAAACGTCACGACGACGAGTACCACAACGTCGACATCAAGAACACCCGATTTGATATTTGCTGAATTTGAATCAGGCCAGAACAATGTAAAATCAATCAGGAAATTATTAGAAAAGGAAAGAGTTGTACCTAAAACAACGACTACGTCACAGCCTATTTATGTTCCCGACGAAGATACAAACGATGTAACTCGTGTCGTCAATTATGGTTTACCGGTTAAAAGTGAAAAAAATGAAGTAACTACTGAATCAAGTGAGACAACCGACTACTTCTCTATGTACAATAACCTGTATAATAATGCACCAGCACAGTTTACTTGCCATCAACCAGTCCTAGTACAACGACTACTAGTACTACTCCATCAACCACTACTTCGACGACTACTTCACCTCCACGGATGAATGTAGAAAACATTTGGCATATTATCGACAATCAAAAGTACGACCAATATTCTGGTAAATGGGAAGAGGAAACAATTGACTCAGGGATGGCTCAGAATACTGATATGAATAAACCAAGCGAAAGTGACGAGGATACCAAAAACGAAGATGATCAGATCGTACCTATTGATGATAACTTTGCTTTGCCCGGGTAAATATATAATCTTATTTAACTAGTATATGTATACATAGTATTAGTTTCTTGTTACTAACTTTAACTAAAATGTTTATTTTGCTTTTATTACAGATTTGGAACGAATCCTGGAAATGGCGCAGAAAATGAATCTCGTGCAATTCGTACCGAGCCAAATATTCGATTCCCATATGTGAATTTAAAACCGTTCCAAATGAAAAAACCTTTACATAATGCGATAAGTAATAGTAAAAAGACTACCAACTTAATGATGAGCTTAGACAACTTCCGTGAGTTAAAGAAACCGGTTAGAGGTGAAGCTCAAGATATTACTCCTGTATCAGTTCCAGTTCGTCCTCCAATTGACCGTTACAATCCAGCTCAACCCTATTTACCGCAACCAGATTACGGGACAAAATTAAAACAATCGTACCCCAGCCCTCCAGCTACTAAAGTTGTAGCAAATCTAGTCCCTCCACCACCTCCTCCACCGCCAAAAGTTACAGGGGACGATTTCCCTACTCCTACAAATTACGAATCCTTTCCACCTTATCTTCAACAGGGCCAGCATCAAATCCAGCACCACCTTCAGTGGTACCCAAGCCACAGCCAGCAATAACAATGTATCAGCCACCAAAGGATACGTCCGACTCCTCTGATGAGTCCGGTCCCGATTCACCACCAACAGATGACGACGGTCCTTGATGGATCTCGGTTATCGTTACAAGCAGCCTTCACCTCCTAAATTTTTACCCACAGTGCCCCCGCTTAGTAAACCCGCCTTCAATGGATATTCATATAACAAGCCGAGTATAACCTACGATAGTCCACCTATGATGGACGATAAACCTGATTATCATGGGTATCATTACAATAAGCCACATGTCCCACCAGCACCAGATCATCCACCTAGCAGTTATGGCGACCATGATTCAGATTATCCGGAATTAATATTTGACAACCACGGTATGGGGGATACAAAAGAAGAAGACGATTCTAAGGATTCTGATATGGGCATGGCCCCGCCTCCACCCCCTGGTATGAAGCCAGATCATGGGCCGCCTATGGATGCTAATCCACCTATGGATGATAGTCCATCTATGGATAATCACGGTTTTCCCCATGACTTCCCTGGAGATTTTAAGTTTCACCATGATTTCGATGAGGACCACGACCATCATTACCATTACCACACAACCACAACCACAACAACCACCGAAATGCCTCGTGTTAATAGATACAGTTACTACTATTTGGGTAAAAAGCTATATTATTTACCTCTTTACTTCAGTGTTTATTTCATAGTGTATGTAGGAGCCCTTATCATAAAAGCTGTATTACGTCACAAAATTGTATATCCCAACAGTTGGAGGCCGAACGACATGACGGCATCATACTTTTCGAAGAGATCCGTAGATTCATGGGATCTACATGAGATCACAGGTAAAGTGACGCATGCGATTGCGAATGCCGCTGAAAGGTATATGGAAGAAAACAAAAAGGAAAAATAATTTGAAATTAGTGTTTGTTTAGTTATTAAACTGTAATTAGTAGGCGTAATTGATGTATATACATACATATTAACTTATTAGTATTTAAGTTGTTGCAAATTGGACACGTTTAAACATAAATTATCGTACTTATATTTTTAAATGAAGTTCACTATTGCAACATGTCGAAAAATTACGATATTAGATCAAAATTGCTCAATTTATATTAGCAACTAATGTTAAAAGGTAAATGAATATATACTTTCTTGAATAAATAGTGTTTCACTAATCCTTTAGAAAACGAGCGGTCGCAGACTCCTGCCTTGAAAAATAAAAATTTAGAAAGTGGTCCTGGCGCCACCTACCGGGTCTAATTGTGAATGTAAACCATACCGGAACCAAATCAAACGTACATAAAATTTCATCAAAATTATCGTCAAACTCCATTCTAGCGGGTATTCAAGTATTTCGTTTAGATCGGTGGGTTTCAATATTAAAGTTTTAGTAACTTTTATATAGTCCTAATTTTTATATAGTCTATATTAATCAGGGATAATGAAGCATTCGAATGGTGAAAGGAGTTTAAAATCACTCCAGTAGTTTTTAAGTTTGTTCGTTGCAAACATACAAAAAACACAAATCATTCCTCTTTAGAATATTAGTATATATTTATGGTCAAATGTAATAAAACATTTGCAGTTTTTAAACGTTTTGTCTGCCATTCTAAAAGTCTCTAATAGGTTTCGGATTCTTAGAAAGAGCTCAATGGATTTCAAAGAAAACTTTAGCAGTTAAAACAGCATTTTTCTTGAATTTTTAATTTTTATGCTTCAGTTCCTTGCAAACTTCAGAAGACAGAAATATAAAGATCAAATATCGCACGAACGAGGTGGCGTAGACAGCTTGTTATATATAAATATCCTAGAAATTGCCTGATGAATTTGATACAAAGCATTTGCTTTCGATAAAGGAATTTTGCTATCTAAGTTTATTAGACGGTTTTTTGCTAAGTAGGGATCCAAAAAACTTTACTATTATTTAATGATAAAATACTTTAAATTTATAGCAAGACGCATATTCTTGAGTTTCGTTTACGAAATTATAACTACGGCTTATATATTTGACTTAAAAAAACCAGTCAGTTTTAAATTAGTCGCACATTTTATTATATTTATTTACATACATATATGTACATACATATTTGAAGACTAAACAGTAGACACATAAGTTATGTAGCTTTTGCTGGCCTGTTCAGCCTTTTCCTCTAGTAGGCTTAGTCTTGCCATTATAGGAGAATAAACGATATATTTACTACTGTCCAAGGCAGTTTAGCAGGTACCAGTATTCTAGATGTGAAAATATCTTTTTGATTCTGCCGTGACAGTCAACACGGGGTAATTGGAACAATTTTGTAATTTTGAGTACTTTTTTAGCCAAGGGAAATCCGATTGAGGCCCATAGGACGTGCTAAGAGGCGAATAAAGATTAAAGAAGCTGTCACTCCATAGTTAGGGGTATCAATTAAAATCCCTGGGTATTCCTTCCTGCGCCGTATGGCAAGGCAACGGGAAAGCGGGAGTTCGACTAATTCGACCAACTTTTATCCCCCGAAATTTTCCTGTTGTCTGAGTGGGCGGTTTCTAATGTGCCCCACGGGGGGAATAGTGAGCGCGCGCAGAACACGACACGCCCCCATCTCGACTCTATGACGAAGGGTGAGAATCCTATTCACAACAGACCCGCGCCACCCGCTTACGGTAGCCGAAGGTCGAAACTTGCTCTATAGTGCCTGCGCGTCCTTCTCTGGCGGGAGTGGACTAAGGAGGTTCACTCGTGCTCTCTCTCTGCTTCCTCCTTTGCAAGCACAACACGCTCATGAAAGAAGGAGACGGTGTCCCATCCGAGCTTGCTCCCGACCATGGTACGAACCACGGCCGAGAACGACGTGTCAAGTCCGGTAAAGACGGTGAGGTCTCTGCGGTGCTCTGTCCAAGCAAGACACTCCTGGGATGTGTGCAGCAGCGTCTCCTCGTCGCCGGTGTCACAATGGTGGCATCCTGACCTTGGCTCGCGGTTACAGCGACACAGGTACCTCCAGAAGTAACTGTGCCTCGAGAGGACCTGTGTCTATTAAACCAGTCATGCAGGATGAGCCTCATCGCTCTGATGGTGGCGGAGGCCGCGCTGGGGTGCCCTAGGCGATGTTCCTAAATCCCCTGATATTGAGTACTGATTCAATTACGAATTTCGAAACTCGAAACGTAAATTGGAAAGTTTTTTCTCTAATGAGGTCTTTAGAACAGAAGTGATAATTCTTTGACTACAAATTCTAGGTCACTTCTGAATTCTACTTTTATAAATAGATAATATGAAAGAAAAAAGACACTCAATGTGTCTATATTAAATTTTTTCTTTGCTGTGGACTAGATTATACTACCCGGCTATACGAGTGTATATATATTTTGTATAGATGCCAGTCCGAGAGGAATTGCGACGAATTGTGAAGCTTGCTACCACCCCTGTAATGAGGACCACGACCACTCTGCCAAGAGTGTGACGACGGAGAAGAGAATAGATGCAGATGACATTGGGGGCACTTCAAAATAAATTATACGTTGGGTTGAAAATCAGCAAAGTTAAAATCGAATAACTGTTTTGCGATTTTGGCGGAGCCTCAGGTACTGTGTACTGTACTGTACCTCTTAAACTTATCAACCATATTACCATGTAACCCCGAATTCAGATACTTTGGTTCATCATTGCAGAGTAATTTTGAAATAGACTAGTTAGAAAGGATGTAAGGAGAAGAATAAATGTAGTATGGCTAAAGTAGAGACAGGTACCTGATGTGATATGCGACGTACTAATGCCATTGAAACTAAAAGAGCAGATGTATAAATCTATCATACGACCGGTCAGGGTTCGAATCTTGGGCCACTAAACTGATAGACATAAGACAACAAATGTCTCTATTCAGCTGAAATGATGCAATATTGCGATGGATTTGTAGTGTTACAAGAATGGGTAAGGTGAGAATTGAGTACATAAGGGGATTTTTGAAAGTTGCTCTTGTAACTGAAAAATTGAAAGGAAGTAAAACTAAGGTAATATGGGCATGTGATGAGGAGGGATATAAAAATATCCAATTGCAAGATTGATGGGTATAAAAGTAAAGTTAGACTAAAAAAGAAAACATTGAATATTCACCATCAGATGCTCTTAAGCCTCGTATTAGAACCACTTCTGTATCTACCAATGAGTCTATCCTTGACACCTTGACACATTTCAAAATACAAAATACTACTATAAATAGGGCTAATTTTCTTATTATCTTTATTAGCAAGCTCAAAGGCAATTCGGTAGTTATCAATTTTTGAGAAACAGGTTTATTTTGAGCCTTATGGTCTATTTAAGCCAAAATATTAATATTTCAGCAAAAAAACAACATTAACATATTTAATTTAGCAATTTTATAAATATTTTGACATTTCGTCACAAAAATTCGTCAAGCTGTCATAGCGTCTCGCATGACGTCACAGTGTGCAAAACAAACATCTGTTTCATTAATGTAAATGTAAATCAGAATGCATTAAATGCATCGGTCATATTGTTAACCTTATTTTAATAAACAGCATTTTATTAAGAAATAAATGTAATTTAAACGTGCCTATCGATAGATTTTAATTTTAGTCCCTGTCCCATACCTAGAAATTGAAAATACATGCTATGTAATGCTAGTGCATTACATTACGGCTTAACAAACGTGGTTACTTTATTACTAATGCGTTAAAAGGTATATCAGAAAAACCCAATGTTACAAAGAGACGAACCAAAAATAAAATGTGCATCTCCACTGACCCATACGTCACCGACACTTAAATTTAAAAGTTCCACCGTTTTATCCGGGCAGCCGGATTAGAAGGTCAGTTCGAACCCTTAAAAAAGTCGATGATGCTGCACAATTTACTTTTGTTATCACTAATTTGGATATTTGTTACGCCAAAGCAGTGAAAGACATTATTATCAACCCGCCAATCAGATTTAAATTATTTCATAAAAAAATTAAAGATGATAAATTCAAAAAACATAAAAATGTACCACCAACGTAATGCTTAATGGATAAACCTATATCTTAAACAGATCAATTGATTCAATGACAGGTTGAGTATTTTATCGATATTAACACTCTTCGTCTCAATTCGGTAGTTGACAGTATGAAAAATATAGGCTTATTTTAATACTTAAAACAGAAATGTTACGTAATAGAAGGAAACTTGTTAGTAATTTTCATGCATAAACTAGCATAGCATTATGTACAATTACTCAGTAAAATTTTTCATATTCTACCTTATCATTATGCTGTAAGGAAGCAAATGCAACTTTTGAAAATTGACTGCCAATGGACGTCGACTATCGATATCCTAAAGTGAACTAAAAATCGTCGATGCACTGGTCGCACCGCGAAATCTTCACTGCGGGTACCAGGCCAATAAAACAAGGCCTGGTATAGCACTGAACATGTATAATTTTATTCATGTGTGAACTAGGTCGAAAAAATACGATACACTTTTTAATAGCCTATTATGATAAGTTACAAAAGTAAAGGTGAAATACATGATTGTCTCTTTCAGAAGTTAAATATTACCAAAGTTACAGGGTCCGCACCCAATGAAACGGCACGATTGCAACGCCCGTATCGGCGAAAAGATACTAACTAGGCTTTAAAGAGCTAGTTTAGCAGCGAACGTGTTAACTTGAAATAATCATAGAAAAATTATGATAAAATCATGTACGCATCATATTGTGAAGATTTATGACAATGTTTGCTAAATTATTGATTAGTAATTACTAAATAAAAGTTGTTCGTTTGTGCCTCATTTTCGACCTTTTCTGGAATTGGGGTTATAAGGCCCCGGAATAGAAATAGAAATATCCTACACAAGCGATAACAGAAACTTGCTTACTTTATGGAAAGTAATATAATTTTATAATATTAATAATTTGTAGGTTTAAACGAATTAATTTAAAAAAAATGGATACGTTGCAAAATTGCGTGCTAGGTCCGGAATTATTAATTATCTCAGGTTTTATAATAAATATATAAGAGTAGCTTATCCGAATATTAAATTACACTTATTTACTTAATTTTACTTTTAAATACGTATAACAATGTATTGTAAATTTAAAATTAAACTTTAAATGCAATCCTCTAGTTGTTTCGTATAATTTTGGTTCATTATGTCATTACCATTGACTATAAGTGACTAACGTTTTTTGAAGCGATTTCTGTTTTACTTGTTCGGTATTTAACCCTAAAATGTATTATTTTTAAAATTTATTGTACAAACTCAATCCTGTTACAGATGTTTTATATTTTTTTATAAATATTTACAATGGTATCGAATCAGAAACTAGAGCATAGTATGATTTATACTTATTCAATTGTATTTTTAGTGTCTTATTGTAGTTCTCTGTTTATAAAGAATATCCCAGAAAGCCATTCTATCATTCAATGGCCTATTAAGCATTTTTAACTCCGAATTGATTTCTAAGCAATACATCAGCTCATTTGTGGCCGGTTCCCATTTTACAGGTAACAAGTTATTAATCTCAGGAGTTGGATTTCTGAAAAAAAAGTATTTTTACTTCAATTAGGAAATAGCAATTATTTAATAAATAAAGTAAAATATATGTTACTCACCCATATTTTGCGAAATTAGCCCACATCATCGTCATCGCATCTATAATATATTGATCCTCAGATGAGGGCTCGTCCCTCATATACGACACATCAAAAAGATAACCTATTTCATCAGCGTGTGCTACACCGGCTATTGTTATGTTAACTCTATCTTTTACAAAATTTCTTTTGCCATCATAAGAAAACATGTAGTAGTATACATTGCTAGCTCCATTTTCAATATATTTAGGTATCGATCTAACTGCAGGGTGAATAAAGAAGTCATCAGAATCAAATTCTATCAATTCCCACATCACCTTATCGGATATTGGTTCATCGCCAATGTAAAATTGTTTAACAACATTTGCATATGTTTCATGATCCTCATTAATGAATAAAGTTTTCATGTTTTCATTAAATATATCTAACGGTTCGTAATCTTCAGGTTGCAAGAAAGCATATTTTGAAAGCCATTCGTCTTTATTAAATCCTAGTAAAACTGGCATATTTTGCATTTTGGGTTGGATATTTATTGGGTAGTCTGTAATAAATCTTTCAACGCCGTCAAATATTTTTTCAACGCAAGGTGCAAGCCCACCTACTTTATCTGCTGCGATTACCAAATTAGTCTCGACTGTAGAAAGAAAATCCAGAGCTTCATTTACATCAGTTGTGACAAAATTTAGTTCATTGGCTAGCTTTAGCGGGTACATATAATCTGGCTCTCTTACCGCCCATGTGCTGCTTGCAGAGCCACTTTGCATGATTACTTGATTAAATAACTTTTCATCACTATAGTACAATTGCAGATCCACAGATAATCCACCAGCACTATTACCAAAAATGGTTATTTGGTTCGGATCACCACCGAAAGCTTCTATATTGTTCTTAATCCATTTTAAAGCCAGTAACTGATCCTTTAAACCTTGATTGCCAGGCACTTTATCTGTGTCCAGACACATAAAGCCATAAGGACCCAGTCTGTAATTTAATGTTACTAGTATAATATCATGCCTAACTAAAAAACGTGGCCCATATAAGAAGCGTCCAGAAAATCCAATACTGAAACCACCACCATATATGCAAACCAAAACAGGTCGAGGATTTTGTGTTGTTGCTGTGTTAGGCACGTATACATTTAAGTGTAGACAATCCAATGTTCCAACAATGGTATTGTTGAATTCTTCAGTTTGTGGGCAAATTGCCGAGTCATCGTAAGCTTCAAATATTTCATCAAATACGGGGTGTGGGATAGATGGCTGGAATATTTGTTGATAAAATATTAGTAATCATCGTAATAATAAATACATATTTATTTATTTAATTTAAAGCAAACACGAGTAGTAATTTATTTCTTATATTAAAACTTGTAAAACGCGTCGAATCACCGAACGGTTCAAGATACTGTATCACCCAATGCGTATCAATTGTTAGCTGAGTTTCGGCAATTAATGTTGACATTACGTAATTATGTAATGCACAAATGCAATCGCAAGTTATTAAAAATATAAAAGTTTCTGTAGGTAAGTGTTCGTGATTGCTAAACATTTTATTATGGCCACTTACCCCGAAAGGAATTTCTTTATCTACTGTCGCATAAGGTATTCCCATAAACATAGAATAATCGCCATCCGATGCTGCTAAGCCTCTTATAAGACCAACTTTTGTGTCCACTAATGGATCTATTCGGGTGGTTCCTAGAACAATGTTTCTTGATAAAAGAAAAATAAAAACTAAAACTTTCTCAATCGACATTGTGTGAAAATTATATTTTAATAACTAACTGACTACTGATTATGTTCTCTGCAAAGATATAAGTATCCTGATATGGTATTAGATAAACTTCAGTAATCTGCCATATGATAAAATTCTATGATACTACAAAATAATATGGATCCACATACTTATTTAAATTTAATTAAAACAGTTGCATGAAAAATAAATTCACCAGTTTTAATACAAAATAAATTGTAAAAAAGTTCAGACCACTTCTTTTTGTGGACCAGTTTAGGGCAGATAGTGTTTGTATATCCCCAAATTAAGCAAGTTACGCTTGTTTCATGGGTAATATACAACGGACTTCTCTGGGACCGATCCCAGACACCCAGCCCATAGTAGATAATGGAGAAAATTCGTTTCCGAAATTTAGCTTAGCAGGAATCGAATCTGGAGTATATGCATACAGTGAGGTACGACGGCAATTGCTTAGCCCGCTCAAGCACAAAGGGCGTCAAATGATTCTGTAGCTAATAAATAAAGGGCTGTAGGTACTTATAGCTTAGAAGCCAGTGATCGGCTACCTGTATGTATTTGACCAGACCTGAGGTTTTGTACATATAAGCACCTATACCTACCATGCATGGTACGGGGACTCACTAAGCTCTAAGTGGTGGACGCGACAAGCGCTGAGGTAAGACAGTATCAATTTTGGACGAATTTTAAATCCATTTGACCAGGGCTGCCGTTTTGATATTTGAAAATATAGGCTTATTATTATCATCGGAAAATAAGAAGGGCAGACCATTATCGCGCGGTTTTCCTTTATGGCAGACGATTTTGAATATACTAAAAAAAATTGAAAGTAATTGACCATATCTGCCATTGATATATTTTGTTTATTATAGTCTTAAAAATTTACATTGATCGCGGCAGACGTCTACTTTGCGTATACACATCAATAAATAATAAAATATTAGCTACTACCCAGTCAGATGTATATGTTTTCCGTTCGCTGTTTTACATGAATATAATTTACTTTATCACTGTATTTACAGATTTTTTATATATATATTCTATATACTAAACTTCATTAGCTAGATAATAAAGAAGTAGGACAACACATGTGTCTTCAAATAGTTTGAAGGTGACCAACTTCCATCTTTTGTGAGTGACTTAACCACCGATGTCCCTGGTAAGTTGATAAAAAAAATTCTTGAACATGTTCTGATCAATTTACTTCTACTTTACAATTTATGTTTTATTTTTGCAGAATTCGATTCAATGGATGATGAAAATGAGTCACATAACGATAAACATGACTCCGATGACGATGAATGAAGATATATTTATTTAGAGTGTAATGAATCCACGATATTTTTTAAAACTTATCTAACACTTAATTTTTATAATACAGTGATAAAGTAAATCGCAAGTTAATTCTCAGCTCAGATTTTATTATTTATTGATGTGTATACGCAAAGTAGACGTCTGCCGCGATCAATATGCGTTTTTAAGACTATAATAAACAAAATATATCAATGGCAGATCTGGTCAATTACTTTCACATTTTTTTATTATATTCAAAATTGTCTGCCATAAAGTAAATCCGCGCGATAATGGTCTGCCATTCTTATTTTCCGATAATAATAAGCCTGTATTTTCAAATATCAAAACGGCAGGAATTTAATTTCGTCAAAAATCGATACTGTCTTACCTCAGCGCTCGTCGCGTCCACCACTTAGAGTTTAGTGAGTCCCTGTGCCATGCATGGTAGGTATAGGTGCTTCAATGTACAAAACCTCAGGTCTGGTCAAATACATACAGGTAGCCGATCACTGGCTCTTAAACTAATATCTATGAACTAGTTTTTATTGTTATTTCGCATATTGAGATAAGTTGAAATTAAACTTGACTAATAAAGTCTTATTCTCATTTCTATATCTTATTCCGCACCGCTTATCATTTTCATGTAAATTAAATACATAAATATAAACTTATTAGTATTTAAGTTGTTGCAAATTCGACACGTTTAAACGTAAATTATTGTACTTATATTTTTAAATGAAGTTCACTATTGCAAAATGTCGAAAAATTACAATATTAGATCAAAATTGCTCAATTTATATTAGCAACTAATGTTAAAAGGTAAATGAATATATCCTTTTTGTAATAAATAGTGTTTCACTAATCATTTATAGAAAACTAGCGGTCGCAGACTCCTGCCTTGAAAAATAAAAATCTAGCGGGTATTCAAGTATTTCGTTTAGATCAATGGGTTACAATATTAAAGTTTTAGTAGGACTCCCTAATTTTTATATAGTCTATCTTAATCAGGGATAATGTAGCATTCGAATGGTGAAAGGATTTTAAAAATCAATCCAGTAGTTTTTAAGTTTGTTCGTTGCAAACATACAAAAAACACAAATCATTCCCCTTTATATAATTAGTATAGATTTATGGTCAAATGTAATAAAACATTTGCCGTTTTTAAACGTTGTGTCTGCCATTCTAAAAATCTCTAATAGGTTTCGGATTCTTAGATTGGATTTCAAATGGATTTCAAAGAAAACTTTAGCAGTTAAAACAGCATTTTATCTTGAATTTTCAATTTTTATGCTTTCGTTCCTTGCAAACTTCAGAAGACAGAAATATAAAGACCATAAATGTCGCACGAACGAGGTGGGGTATACAGCTTGTTATATATAAATATCCTAGAAATTGCCTGATGAATTTAATACAAAGCATTTACTTTCGATAGGGGTATATTTGGGGTCATGTCAGAAGCGTGCACGTCGCGATCCTCTGACCGAGATTCACCCGTGTGCAGTGCACGATAGGGCGTCCCCCGCAGGCGACGCTCACCGATGCGCCCCCGTCGGTGTGGACTCTCGCGCATACGGCAAAGGGGGCCGCCACCCTTCACGCAGCGCCAAACCTGGCGGGTCGAGAGGAGCAGAGTGCCGTATAGGCACGTGGAATGTGAGAGGTGGAATGAAAAATAAGATGGACGAAATGATTGATATAATGAATGAGAGAAGCCTGGATGCCTTATGTCTGACAGAGACAAAGCGGAAGGGGTGTGACGTCGATGACCTCCCCGGTGGCATGGTTGCTCTGTGGTCCGGCGTGGACCTGGACGAGCGTGCAAGTGGGGGGGTCGGTGTCGTACTCTCATCCCGCTTTGTGTCCGGAGTGAAAGACTATTGTCTGGTGAACCCGAGACTTCTTTGGGTCCGTCTAAAACTGGGGATCACGCGAGTTTTTCTGGTCACAGCTTATGCTCCTGTAAGCTTAGCGAATCCCCAAGAACTCGAGAAGTTTTGGGAGTCTGTGAGAGAAATTCTGGATCTAGCTGAAGGTAACGAAAGACTAATTACGTGTGGTGATCTTAATGGATGGGTGGGGACCAAAAGAGACGGTTTTGAGGCTGTCCTTGGACCCTATGGTGACAAGAGAGTAAATGATGCTGATAGGCCAATCATAGACGTATGCATGGAAAGAAACTTGCTTGTGTCGAACACCTTATTCCATCATAAGGATATTCACACGTATACATGGAGAATGAATGAACAGAAAAGTATGATTGATCTGATTTTAATAGATAGCCGCCTCCGAAATACAATAATGGATACAAGAGCCTACAGAGGCCCCACTCTTGGAACAGACCACTACCTGGTGATGAGCCGGTTTGTGGGCCTTTTCAAGAAGTGGAGGCACTGGCGAGAGCGTACCAATTTCGGGGAGCTTGAAAGAATAAAGTGTGAAAAATTGGAAGATGTTAGTGTAAGGAGTATGTATGCGCGCCTAGTCGAAGAAAGGCTTGCAAAAGCGGACTTCTCCGACTTAGATGTGGATAATGACTGGGATAGTATGAAAGAAAGTTTAGTGGAAAGCGCAAAAGAAGCATGTGGATGCGCAAAGAGGCATATAACAACAAAAGGTGACGAATGGTGGGACGCGGATGTTAAATCTAGCGTAGAGAGAAAGAGAAAAGCCTGGCTGGATTATATTGCATCTTTGCACCAGAATGACAGCATGAAAGAGATGAAGAAAGAAATTTATCGCCTCTGCAAGAATGACACCAAAGCTTTAGTGAAAGAGCGTGAAAGCATAAAATTGAAAGAAGAAGAGAAGCTGACGGAGAACTTCGAGGCGAATACCAAACTCTTTTGTAGAGAGGTTAAGAAGTCTCGAGGTTGTTCGTCAGCTTCCAGAATGGAAAGAATAAAATCTAAAGCAGGGGACATTCTTGCTAACCTACAAGAGGTTTTAGCGCGATGCAGTGAATATTTTAGAGAAATGTATGAAAATATCTCGGATGCTGGCACCACGACTAAGTCTGTGACCGACCTCGAGGAGTCAGCATCCGAGATCACTTTGGAAGAGATTGAATGGTCGATAAGAAGTCTGAAAAATGTAAAGGCAGCAGGAATCGATAGTGTGTCTGCTGAGATGATCAAATATGGTGGAACCCTCGTCCGGAACGCTTTCCTGTCCTTATGCAACTTGTGTTGGAGGACGGGAAAGGTTCCCGAGGACTGGAGGCGCGCTGTCATCGTGCCCTTGTGTAAAGGCAAGGGTCACGTATGGAGTGCGCCAGCTACAGGGCCATCAGTTTGATCAGCATAGCATCTAAAGTGTATGCGAAGATTATTGAAAGGAGAATGAGAGTGGTATCCGATGGATTACTGTGGGATGCACAAGGGGGCTTCAGAAATGGAAGGGGATGTATGGATCAAGTTTTCTCGCTCCGCAATATCGTGGAGAAGCAACTGGCTATGGGCCGGAAGGTTTTCTGCGGTTTTGTGGATCTAGAGAAAGCATTTGACAGGGTTGTGCGGAAGGACCTCTGGGACATATTGCCCGGATATAGGATTAATGGCCAATTGCTGCGTGCTGTGCAGTCCACTTACGAGGACTGTATGGCATGCGTGCGGGTGGACGGCAGCCTGTCGCCCTGGTTTGTAATCAATATTGGCGTCCGACAGGGCTGCGTGCTGTCGGCTTTGCTGTTCATCCTATATCTGGACAATTGTCTCCAGAGATTAAGATTGATGGATGTTGGGGTGCTGATGGGTGATCTAGTTGTTAGCACTTTGCTTTATGCAGATGATATCGTGCTTTTAGCCGAATTGCCATCGGAACTGCAAACACTAGTCACAATGATGAAAGATGACTGTCAGGCGAGAGGCTTACATTTGAATGCGAAGAAAACAAAGGTTATGGTGTTTGAAAGAGAAACAACCAGAACGAATGCAAGGATAATGGTCGATGATGTTATGCTGGAACAAGTGAATGAGTTTGTATATCTTGGATGTGCTTTTAGCAGGGATGGAAGGTACACCGCTGACATAGAAAGAAGAGTAAATTTGGGGAATAGTGTGAATGGAGCGTTAGGTAAACTTCTAGGCGCTAAGAACCTCAGCCAGAAGGCCCAGCTTGCCATACACAACGCGGTGCTGGTACCTACGCTCACGTATGGAAGCGAGAGTTGGGTATGGAACAGAGAGCATGAAAGTACAGTAAACGCAGTCGAGATGCGAGCACTGCGCAAAATCTCCTTTATTTAAAAAGAAGAATAAATGTAGCATGGCTAAAGTGGAGACAGGTCCCCGGTTTGACATGCGACAAACTAATGCCATTGAAACTAAAAGAGCAGATGTATAAATCTATCACACGACCGGTCATGTTATATGGGTCCGCGTGTTGGGCCACTAAAAGATAGACAGCAAATGTCTCTAGTCAGCTGAAATGATGCAATATTGCGATGGATGTGTAGTGTTACAAGAATGGGTAAGGTGAGAATTGAGTACATAAGGGTATTTGAAAGTTGCTCTCATAACTGAAAAATTGAAAGGCAGTAGAACTAAGGTAATATGGGCATGTAATGAAGAGGGATAAAAAATGTTAAATTGCAAGATTGATGGGTATAAAAGTAAAGGTAGACTAAAAAAGGGAACATTAAATATTTATCATTTATATTACATTTATATTACCATTCATCTATCTACCAATGAGTTTATCCTTGACACCTTGACGCATTTCAAAATACAAAATACTACTATCGTCAGAGCTAATTTTCTTATTATCTTTATTAGCAAGCTCAAAGGCAATTGAGACGACGAGTGTTAATATCGATAAAATACTCAACATGTCATTGAATCAATTGATCTGTTTAAGATATAGGTTTCTCCATTTTAAGCATTACGTTGGTAGTACATTTTTGTGTTTTTTGAATTTATCATGTTCATTATTTTTTATGAAATAATTTAAATCTGAGTGGCGGGTCGATAATAATGTCTTTCACTGCTTTGGCGTGACAAATATCCAAATTAGTGATAACAAAAGTAAACTGTGCAGCATCATAGACAATTTTTAAGGTCTCAAACTGACCTAATCCGACTATCCGGATAAAACGGGGGAATTTTTAAATTTAATTGTCGGTGATACATGGGTGAGTGGAGACGCACATTTCCTTTTTGGTTCGGCTCTTTGTAACCTTTTGGTTTTTCTGCTATACCTTGTAACGCACTAGTAGTAAAGTTACCATGTTTGTTAAGCCATGTAATATAATACCGATAATACTATATTTTTCAATTTCTAGGTATGGGACAGGGACTAAAATTAAAATCTATCGATAGGCAGGTTTAAATTATATTTATTTCTTTAAAAAATGTTGTTTATTAAAACAAGGTAAACAATATGACCTATTACATTTCATGAATTCTGATTTACATTGAAACAGGAATATTATGTATTAGTAGGAAACTTATTACTAATGTTCGTGCATAAACTAGCATAGCATCACGTACAATTACTCAGTCAAATTTTCCAAATTCTACCTTATCATTGCGGTAAGGAAGAAAATGCAATTTTTAAAAATTGACTAATAATGGACCTCGACTATTGATATCCAAAAGTGAACTAAAAATCGTGGTTGCACTGGTCGCACCGCCCACGCGCTGTCCTCCCGCGAAATCTTCACAGCGGGTACCGGGCCAATAAAACAAGGCCTGGTATAGCACTGAATATGAATAATTTTATTCATGTGTGAACTAGGTCGAGAAAATACGATACATTTTTTAATAGCCTATTATAATAAGTTACGAAAGTAAAGGTGAAATATATGATTGTCTCTTTCATAAGTTAAATATTACCAAAGTTACAGGGTCCGCACCCAATGAAACGGCACGATTTCAGCGCCTGCATAGGTAGAAAGATACTAGGCTTTAAAGACCTAGTTTAGCAGCGAACGTGTTAACTTGAAATAATCATAGAAAAATTATAATAAACCCATGTGACGTATCATATTGTAAAGATCTATGACAATGTTTTGCTAAATTATTGATCAGTGATTTCTAAAGAAAAGTTGTTTCGTTTGTGCCTCATTTTCGACCTTTTCTGGCAACCGGGGTTAAAAGGCCCCAGAATAGAAATAGAAAAATCTTACACAAGCGATAACAGACACTTGTTTACTTTATGGAAAGTAATATAATTTATAAATTTTGGGTTTAAGCAAATTAATTTAAGAAAAATGATCACGTTGCATAGTTGCAAAAGATTAAGCCGTATTGCTAATAATATTCAGGGTATTCGATGATGATGAGGGGGGGGGGGGCTTTTTAGGCCGGAAGTTTTGGTCTCCTACTTAATCTTCTAAATCTCAAGCTTTAATCATTGACAGCCACTACATGTTAAATATCATATATCAGTCAACAATTCCCTCGGTAATTTTAAATGGAGCGCTGATACCATATTCCAATACCGCGAAGAACCTAGGCGTGATTTTTGACAGTAAGTTATCATGGGTCAGTCATGTAAATGAAATTAGCAAAAGAATGCACTTTTCATTCCAAAATCTGAAGCGCTTGCAGAAATTTCTTCCTTTTAATACCAAAATTATCCTGGCTCAATCTTTAATGCTGCCCCTTCTAGACTACGCTTCCTCGACACTGCTGAAGAACTCCTAAACAAACTCGAACGCCTTAGAATTTCTGCACACGATTTGTGTTTGGGCTGCAAAAGTTTGATCATGTTTCCAAATTCAGATCACAACTCAAATGGCTCCCGATTCGTCGTCGGTGTGACTTTCACGTCGTTACATTTCTATTTAAAATTCTACATAATCCTCATTTTCCTCTTACTTTCGCGAACGATTTGAATTCCTAGTTCCCCCAGACATGTCTTGCAAACCTGTAAATCTCTTCTTCTTAATGTCCTCATACATTCATCGGCATGTTATAGCGGTTCGTTTTCCGTTCAAGCAGTCAAACTATGGAACGCCCTCCCTCATGTGATACGAGATAGTCCGTCGGAAACCATTTTTAAAAGAAGAGTTAAAGAACACTATATAACTTAATTAACTGATATATGTATATATATTTATATATAATTATATTTTTGTATGTATATGTATTTTACATATATGTATATGCTGGGTATGTGTCGACATATGTGTATGTATCTTAAGTTTATGTATGCATATCTATCTGTATGTAGTTTATATTGTAATATTTATTTTCAATAAGTACTTTTATGTAATAATAAGTTTCATGTACACAACCCTGCCTCTTGTCTTCCCACTGTCGCTAGACCCATAGGTTTGCTGGAAGAAAACTCTTTTAGGGTTAAGCTCGCCTTTGTACATCACCATAATTGTATACTTTTTTTGTAACTATTTTGTGTACAATAAAGAATAAAGAATATTAGTAATCTCAGGTATTGTAATAAATGTATAAGAGTAGCTTATCCGAACATTAAATTATAGACTTATTTACTAAATTTTACTTTTAAATACGTATTAAAATGTATTGCAAATTTAAAATTAATTTTTTAAATACAATCCTCTAGTTGTTTCGTATAATTCTGGTTCATTAGTTATTCATAGTGTCTATATAGGTATATCTCTTGACGCATCATATAAAAATATCTCTCAATCGAATAGAGGAATATCTATCTCTCTTATAGCAGTTGCGTTACCAGATTCTGCTGGTGGGATTTCGTCACCCTAAAGTTTATTAATCTTCACGAGTTGTCTGGAATAGATCGCTTTTTAGCGATAAAATCGCCCTTTGTATCCTACTAAAATAATACTAGTTCATTAGTTCTTGTGTAATGGTGTACAATAAAGTGTTATCTATGTATCTATATTTTTTATAAATAATTTACAATGATACAGTATGATTTATACTTATTTAATTGTATTTTTAGTATCTGGTTGTAGTTCTCTGTTTATAAAGAATATCCCAGAAAGCTATTCTATCATTCAATGGCCTGTTACGCATTTTTAACTCAGAATTGATTTCTAAGCAATACATCAGCTCACTTGTGGCCGGTTCCCATTTTACAGGTAATAAGTTATTAATCTCAGGAGTTGGATTTCTGCAAAATAAATAGTAATTTTACTTCAAATAACTTTAGGAAATAGCAATTATTTAATAAATACAGTAAAATATATTTTACTCACCCATATTTTGCGAAATTAGCCCACATCATCGTCATCGCATCTATAATATATTGATCCTCTGATGAGGGCTCGTCCCTCATATACGACACATCAAACAGATAACTTATTTCATCAGCGTGTGCTACACCGGCTATTGTTATGTTAACTCTATCTTTTACAAAATTTCTTTTGCCATCATAAGAAAACATGTAGTAGTATATATTGCTAGCTCCATTTTCAATATATTTAGGTATCGATCTAACTGCAGGGTGAATAAAGAAGTCATCAGAATCAAATTTTATCAATCCCCACATCACCTTATCGGATATTGGTTCATCGCCAATGTAAAATTGTTTAACAACATTTGCATATGTTTCATAGTCTTCATTAATAAATAAAGTTTTCATGTTTTCATTAAATATATCTAACAGTTCGTAATCTTCAGGTTGCAAGAAAGCATATTTGAAAGCCATTCATCTTTATTAAATCCTAGTAAAACTGGCATATTTTGCATTTTGGGTTGGATATTTATTGGGTAGTCTGTAATAAATCTTTCAACGCCGTCAAATATTTTTTCAACGCAAGGTGCAAGCCCACCTACTTTATCTGCAGCTGCGATTACCAAATTAGTCTCGACTGTAGAGAGAAAATTCAGAGCTTCATTTACATCAGTTGTGACAAAATTTAGTTCATTGGCTAGCTTTAGCGGGTACATATAATCTGGCTCTCTTACCGCCCATGTGCTGCTTGCAGAGCCACTTTGCATGATTACTTGATTAAATAACGTTTCATCACTATAGTACAATTGCAGATCCACAGATACTCCACCAGCGCTTTCACCAAAAATGGTTATTTGGTTCGGATCACCACCGAAAGCTTCTATATTGTTCTTAATCCACTTTAAAGCCAGTAACTGATCCTTTAAACCTTGATTGCCAGGCACTTTATCTGTGTCCAGACACATAAAGCCATAAGGACCCAGTCTGTAATTTAATGTTACTAGTATAATATTATGTCTAACTAAAAAACGTGGCCCATATAAAAAGCGTCCAGAAAATCCAATACTAAAACCACCACCATATATCCAAACCAAAACAGGTTGAGGATTTTGTGTTGTTGCTGTGTTAGGCACGTATACATTTAAGTGTAGACAATCCAGTGTTCCGACAATGGTATTGTTGAATTCTTCAGTTTGTGGGCAAATTGCCGAGTCATCGTAAGCTTCAAATATTTCATCAAATACGGGGTGTGGGATAGATGGCTGGAAAATTTGTTGATAAAATATTAGTAATCATCGTAATAATAAATACATATTTATTTATTTAATTTAAAGCAAACACGAGTAGTAGTTTATTTCTTATATTATAACTTGTTAAATGCGTCAAATCACCGAACGGTCCAAGATACTGTAGCACCCAATGCGTATCAATTGTTAGTTGAGTTTCGGCAATTAATGTCGACATTACGTTGTTATGTAATGCACAAATGCAAACGCAAGTTATTAAAAATGTTAAAATTTCTGTAGGTAAAAGGGTTCGTAGTTGATAAAAAATTTATTATGCCAACTTACCCCGAAAGGAATTTCTTTATCTACTGTCGCATAAGGTATTCCCATAAACATAGAATAATCGCCATCTGATGCTGCTAAGCCTCTTATAAGACCAACTTTTGTATCCACTAATGGATCTATTCGGGTTGTTCCTAGAACAATATTTCTTGGTAAAAGAAAAATAAAAACTAGAACTTTCTCTATCGACATTGTGTGAAAATTATATTCTAAGAACTAACTGACTATTTATTATGCTCCCAGCAAAGATATAAGTACCCTGATATGGTATTAGATAAAAATCACTTCAGTAATCCGCGATATGATAAAATTCTAAGATGATTTAACTATAAAATAATATGGATTCACATACTTATTTAAATTTATTTAAAACATGCAACTGTGCATGAAAAATAAATTCACCAGTTCTAATGCGAAATCATTAATAAAAAAAAGGTCAGACCAGTTCTTTTTCTGGGCCAGTGTAGGGCACACAATGTTTGTATATCCCTATATTGTATATCCCCAAATTAAGCAAATTACGCTTATTACCAATCCCAGACACCCAGGCCATAGTAAATAACGGAGAAATTTCATTTCCTACATTTACAATTGCAGGAATCGAACCAGGAGTATCTGCATTAAAGTGAGGCAATTGCTTAGCCCGCTCAAACACAGAGGCCGTAAAATGATATGTAGCTAAAAAAAAAGTGCCGTAGGTACTTATTTATTGACTAGTTTTTATTGTTATTTCGCATATTGAATAAGTAGAATTTAAACTTCACTAATAAAGTCTTATTCTCATTTCTATATCTTATTCCGCACCGCTTATCATTTTCATCTAAATAAGTGTAGTGTATAGTTTTTACAAGTTCAATGAATTGATTTCCTCATATATTACAGGTGTCAATTGGCTGAGATAGCTACTTACTCTTTATCGTTCCTTCATCCTACATAAAAACCAAATTAAAAAAATGTAGTATATAGATAATATTCATATTTATAAAATAAGTATATAGATAATATTCATATTTACATAAAATATCTTAGAAGTAATTTAGAACAAACAAAGTATAATTCCAATAGACGTGTTTTTGATCCGACTAATAGGAAAATAAAAATAAAATGTCGTCCGTTTGGCAAAATTGTTAGGTGAGCTTACTATTTTTATCTCACTTCATTCATCACCGCACTTAACTTACTAGAAAAGCAATTTTTACTGATTACACAAAATTTTCAATAGTGAACGATTGTGAGAAGCAATGCTAGTTTGATGCTGTGAAGGATGATGTGTGGCAGTGATCTTACAATAAGAGATACTAAAGAATATGGGTGGGAGTGGAGAGGAAAAAGTAGGACAGTAAACCTCGGGCTCCGAAGCACGTTCGAGAACTTTAGACACAACTAGGACTTAATACTGGTACGTGATGCTATTGAAGGATCTTTGAAAAGTTCAATTTTATCATAACATTTTTTCATAGATAAAGCCTCTACTGCTTTCACTGCGACATGAAACTAGCAAATTTAATTTACACACCACTTAAGCTCAGCTCGCGCACGATTTGTTTACAGTATTCATATAACATTGGATCCCTGTACAATGTTAACTGGGACGTAACTATGACAAATGGTTAGTCTTATTTCCGCCATCGAACCATGAACAGCTTTCAAAAATAAATATTAATCTATTTTAAAAGTGAATTGTAATAGACACTTCAGTAGTTACGGAATTATATAGTATAGGATGGTGTCGAAAAAAGCCTTAGTGTTGTCTTGTCAGGGACTGGTGTGGCCGCTGCTATCGCGCTGGCTCTTTGGGCGGGTGGCGCCCGCGCTGCAGTGCGATACGATATGGCGACGCCCCACACACCGCCCTACGACAAGCATAAATATATACCTTTACAGTAAGTTTCTCAGTATGATTATTCATAAAATGTTTAATTTGACATTAGATAACAATTTAAACTTAACTTATATCATAACTTGAACTACAAACTTAACTTATATTGTATTGTACCTATAATCCCCTATGACTCTAAGTAGAATACTGAGCCTTATCATCGAAGTCAATGGGTAAGGTAAATTCTTTAGTGGGACATTTTTGAATTCAGAGTATAAGCTTTTCGAAGCAAAAATATCTATACTTTCAAATAATTACTTTGCTGGATTGCGACAAACAGTCGAAACATTTTCATATTTATATAAAGATGAGGATTACTTATATTGATACAATACGTATTATATCTGATAACTCTATAAAAACATGTGATATTGCAATCTATTAATCTGTATCACTTTATTTTTCTAGCCAAACACTGATAAGCTATATAGGTAAATGAAATACTGTCCAGATAAAGGAAAATATTAAGACTAGCTTTTTGATTAATTTGTATAAAAAACAACAAAAATTTGATATATATTTTGGTGACAAGATATACTTATATAATTTTTTTTTAAGAAAGCAAAAATCATGGACACTTTATTATAATAACACTTTTTAATAATTTAATTTGACTTTCGGGTCAAAATTATAATTAAAGTACATTGTTTAAAGTTATCATTACTCATAAACTGTACCCCTGTCCGTATTATAAATCTATCAATACTACCCTAGGTTTGTCTTTAAGAAATAGCTTTTTTTAAATGAATGTAAGCCAAAGTTTTAGTGAAAACTGTGTGGGAACAAGTAAATTTTTTTACACCCTAACAACTACAAACTGGTCCCGGGAAAATTCTTGCGGGATACCCGGGATAAAGATGCCACAAATTTTATTACATAATATTTGATATGGATCAGTGAAAAAATCACATTGTGACACAATGTTTTTTTATCTGGCCATTTTAAATGATTCCCAGAAAAATACCCGCGGGATTTCCAGGATAAAAAGTAGCGCAGATTTTAAATCCAAGAATTTGCTGTCGATCAGCGCAAACCGGATCGTAATCGGCCCAGTAGTTTTTATATATTCCGGAACAACCGTCAAAAAGAAAAGAAATCTAAAAAAAACCTACTTTTAAAAATTAATTCCAGTTTTTTAATGGCTACTTTGTAGATTTTGTAGAATTTTATAATATTACTAGCTGTCCCGGCATACGTTGTCCCGCCCTGAAGAAATAAAATTTAGAACACGACTGCAGCGCCATCTGCCGGGCTTATTTGTGAATCTAAACCATCCTCGAATCCACTTGAACACACACAAAAAAATCATTCAAATCAGTCCAGCCGTTTAGGAGGAGTTCACTGTCAACACACGTACAGAGGAATTATATATATAATATTATACATTATAATAGTACATTATGGTACTAGTGTGTAACATTGGTGATTACCGCCGAGGCGCCATTGAGACTCGAGCCGTAGGCGAGGGTCTTAAGAGAGCCGAGGACGGTAATCATCAATACACACGTGTATCATACGACGTTTTTCAACACACTTGTGAATAAAATAACAATAAAAACTCATTTTATTTAGTAGATAAAATAGATATTTTTCCTTGGAGTTTTCAGGTAGTAAACTTTCCATAACGTTAAGGGCTTCACATCTTATATCGGGCGGTGTACAACATAAATCATTTTCTTCGTAACTAGTACTTGTAGACATTTTAATTAATAAATAACTATAATTTCAACAGTGAAAACGAGTTGTGAAAAATGTTTTGCTATGGCGGGAAAAAATAATCAGTTTTCCTATGCGCGCTCATTGCGATCGGCCACAGACTAAAGGGATGAGATTTTTTTTTATTTTCCGCGCATAGGGTTTGCGCCAAAATGGGGAATTTAAAGTTCTCTTTTATTACAGAGAAAAAAGTTATATATGAGTGAAAGTTTTATTTATTAAACACGTACGAGTTAAAATTATCTATTTAAATAAGAAGTTGTATGAAATGAGAAGGAATAGGAACATTAATTTATTTGTTCTATGGAACACGATGTTTTTTTTTTACTTTATAAAAAAAACTAAAATAAAATAAAAATCTATAAGTCACTAGTGAGTTATAATTTTTTTTACTCACAGTTTGATTATGGGTGTCATTCTGTGCCTAATTCCGGTGACCATAGAGCCACTTTATGAGCAAGTGTGTTGAAAAATACTTTATAAGAGATAGCAAGTTGAATTTACGAAAAACTTTATTTACTTTAGTTAAATAATATATTATATCATTTTCAGCTCGAACTATGACAGTTATAAAGAAAGTTCACCGCCTTCTTTCCGAGTCGAGGAAACTGAGACGAGTTCGGGCATGGCTCCATCGCAGTTCATACTCACGGCAATGAGGACTTTATTGGATGTTGTTAGAAATGTCAATAAGAAACGTGCGCTAAGCAAGGCGAACACGCCCATTGCCAACACAACAGCCATCGTGGTAAGTAACATTAAAATAATTAAGTAATATCGATCTATGGGTTGACGCATATTTAGTAAAAAAAAATATATAAAGGGGGTCCCTTACAGATATTCTCTCAGCGCGAGCGGAAAATTCATGACCCAGTGACTTCTACACTAGACTTTCATAAGAGCCAATTCTAATTTGGTTAAATTGTCTGAACAATAATTAGACTAATATGTGTAGGTATTGTTTATGTTATTACCATAATATAATGACCAGTTTAATTCTACTAAAACTTAATTGTTGCTCATATAACTCGACTGATTGACAAAATTCGATTTATACAATATTCCCCACTAAAATAGTATTTTTTTAACTAAGACAATAATGTTTAATATGATCCGTGGTCTGCAAAGATATCAGTAATTTGAAATTCTGATATAAAGGCAGCCACGAACGAATTCCTCTCCCAGAAAGGCCTTAGCAAATTTGTTAAGCTATATTTTACAGTATACGACAATTCTCAGGCGCTATGTACCATTACTGTATTATGCTTGTTGGCGATCAATACTGATAATACTGGTCCCGGATTAAGGATTACAAAAGACTTATCATTAAAACACTATTAGTCACTTTTAGACATCATGTCAGCAATTTTAAATAAAAATTAAGTGATTATTATCTACGCCTACAGAGAAAACATAGCAAAGAATATGTTTTTAGTTTGACTAATATTTTAATATTGAGTTTAATAATTTGGAATCAAAAAGGAAAGCAAGGTGTGCTTAATTAATAACAAATAAAATTTGGACAAATACGAGATATTAAGTAACAACGAGTCACCGTAGTGTTCAACGTTTTTAACTTATTTAACTTAAAAAATTTCATTACTTCAGCCTGTTAATAATTTTATTATTTTGGCTGACTTTCCCGTGGCCTTGTCCTGCAAAATTTGGTCCATATATCGTAGAAACTAATGCTTTATATTTCATCTTTCTCTTTAGCGGCATTTAGTCATGGTTTTGAGATTTTTAAGTAATAGTTTTTTGGGGATTGTTCTAATATTTTCATTGATGATCTTACAACTAAGTATATTTATTAATTAATATTAAACTAACTGACCTGGCAAACGTCGTACTGTCTCAGAATCAATGAATAAAAAACGTTGATTTCTGAACGACGGGACAAACATTAAACGTTTGACATTCAAAAACAAAAAAAGAAAAAAAAACTTCATTTTTAAATTTAATTTGATTTCTGGACGACTTTTCAATTTAATTTATTCCTAAACGATGGGACCAAAGAGTACATTGAATATATAAAGAGACGGGACGAACACCAAATCACAGAGTACTTTATATCCAAATGTTTGACACGTCGGAATAGTTTGTAAGAGAAAGCGAAATTGTTGTTTTTACTATATTCCAAGCAATTTTTTTCATACTTACTCACCTTTTAAGCCTTCCCTGGACTTCCACAATTAATACAAAACCAAAATTAGCCAAATCAGTTAGCCGTTCTCGATTCCTAGTGAGACTAACGAACAGCAATTGATTTTTATATAATATGTAGATTTAAGCTAAAGGTCTTATGGGGAAAAATAAATATTTTCACTGTATGTATAAATATTTTGCTAAGCAAGGTTATTTATTAGGACGATACGATTATAAAAGTTGCTATCTGGTAGATCTTCGCTTTCAAACCTTAAACTTAAAATTTTTGTAATGTGGAGTTACGCATTGAGGACGCTTTGACACTTCTTTGTGGAGACTAACGCAGTGTCATATTGAAACTAATATGTGATAAACAGGGTCAAAAACGGTGTTACTTGAAGTAGGTGACCCGGTGTGACTATCTAATCAGTTTAGGCGGTGCCCTGTTTGTATAAATAATACTTTCTGCGGTTGGCATATCCATGTGAATTAAACTAGGGCCCGCAATTAGATTATTTCCCGTATCTCATAGTTAGCGTAATATAATTTACGAGATTACGTCGGATATTAAGGGCGTCGACGAAGTGTGACTTTGGTGACAAGGGGTGGGAGGGGTTTTAAATTTCGGGACATCAAATTTCAATATCTAATATATTTAAGTTTTCAAACATGAAATTTGGGCTATTAACGAAAATCTTCAAAACATTTCCAACTCTATCTGTATGAAGATAGTGTTTAAATTATTAAAAAAAATTTAAATGGAAATAAAAACTAATTACGGAATTGCTGTTTTATTTTTTAACTAAATTAATTGTGACAGATGTTTAGAATATAGATAATTAATAATCTGACATAATTTATATACTCTTAAATAAATTCATAAATCTGCAAGTACAGCTGTAACTGTGATATCTTAGTTGCAATAGACATTTTTGCAGATTCTTATTCCGAATAAGAGCGTGTTTTACACCTATCAGTAGGTATATTTAGATTTAGACACATTTCTATTCATAATGCGACTCACCAAAAAGGGCAGTTGTAAGGCCACTGAACTATCGTGCTAAACAGAAATTACTGTACACCGAAAGGAGAGTAAGAAATAGGCAATATAGGTTTAAGAGCATAACGTACTCAACACTGTGCTCTTAAATTTGGATGTGTTAATATGGCGACATATTACCAGCACGCCGCGATTGAGAGTTCATCTATACTTCCTCGACATCTGCTTTTCAACCATAGCACGTGGAGTACGCTTCTTTATACCATACGTGAGCAAGCTGGGGAATGTTACCCAGGGCGCTAAAATATGGCGCTTCAAAAAGGCCTAAACAGATATTGGAAGTTTTAACGCGGTAGGCAGCGCATCGGCTTCCTTGGTTTTGCAGATGTCCATGAGCGACGGTAACCACTACCCATCAATGGACCCGTTTGCCAGTTTGTCACTTGTCAGTTTGTCAGTGTAATCATAAACAAAAAATGTCGTGACAAATTATAATTTATCTCTATTCTTAGTTAATAATAATTCAAAATCAATACTGTGTTACAAAAGAATAAAGCTAACAAATAATTTTATTAATTTCAGCGCAGAAGACTTGGACTAGCGAATTCAACTTCAGTTGGAACTGGCCGTGGTTTCGAAGATTATTACGATGAAGATCACCATCATTACCACGAAACGACCACAACAGCTAAACCTATGAAACAGGGAAGATACACGGATCCCTGGGCTGGCTACTACGATTGGATCATCAATGAAGGATCGTTTAAATTCTGGAGTGTTTTTCAAGTAAGTTGCAAAACTAGTATTTTCTATATGAAATTTATGTAGAGCTCCAAGAAGCTTTGGATACTATCTTGTAGGAAAGCATGTACTTTTTCGGGGTTAAAATATCCTATAGATAAAAATATATCTGTATTAACTAACTTAAGTTTCATTCATAAGATATTAGATGGAAATGGTATAATAGTTTTTAACCTGCTTCAAAAAGGAGTAGGTAGGTTCTATCTGTGCAGGAACGGAGAAAGAATACAATTTCTTGCGGCTGGGCGGCCTGTCGTAAGAGGCGACAAAAGAACCCACAGTCAGGTGACAGGGCATTTGCCCGACTGGATGGCTACCACTTCTGGTCTAGAGTATGCCCTCATAGCGACTTTGAGTTGTGTTCCGGCGTTAGTGACCAGGTTCCAGTCTCCCTTAAGAGATGAGCAGCGCATTTGTAGCACTTTTGGTGTTGCAAATGTCCATAGCTCACCGCTTTCCATCAAATGGGCCATCTGTCTGTCTGCTAAACTCATGCAATAAATTTTTTTTTATAAATAATACACACAAAACGTGTAAAATAGTTACTAATGAGATTATGAGTTTATTTGTATTATATATCCATTCAAATTCATTAATGACATGGGGAACCCTATTTTGCAAACGAGTTTGTCTCAGTTCCTGAAAAATATAATGGAAGTGCTATTTGTAATGTAAAAATAGGTAATTGCTTAGCATTGAGTTGCCATTCAAAAGTTTTCGCAAAACGAATGAAAATAGTGTTGGCCTCAAGTGCAGCGTAGTGCATCGTAGCGCGAAAAATGTTGTTGCTAATTGTTTTTATTTTATTTTATAAAAGTAACATTATGTATATTACGTTGCTTAGTGTTAAACAGTAGTTACGTGTGGTAGACATAACATTGACACAGTTTGGTATTGCGGTGACCGTAGTTTCAAGCATGGGTGATGCCGGACGGTAACTAAAGTACTTTAAAAACCTTGTAGATGTCATTATAATTTAGTTACTTCCTAGAGTTCAAGTATGCCTCTGTTGTTTCTTAAGTATTCAGAACATCATAATTCAAATAAATTTTACATTTAATAGCTAATTTTATTTATATATACACATAGTTCATTATATATATATATATATATATATATATAATAAACTATATATATACATGTAGTTTATTATTATTAGTTTTAATAATTAAGATGTGTATGTTCGAGCAATTCGATTAATGGCTAATGTGGACCGATTATTATGAATAATGACCAAGAGTGTCAGTGAATTTGATAAATTACTTTGGCCGGCCCATATTTATTATGCACTACAACCCGTGTTCCATTTAAAAAAATATAGTTTGAGATAACTTGAATTTATAACTTGGACCGGGCAGTATGAATACTTCCCTACTTCTAGTCGGACAATGTAAAGAATAGATTACATTTCTATAAGAATTATGAAAGTTTAATTCATTTAAAGGCGGGGTTTACTTATATATCGAACTTTTATTTATTATAAACAGATCCGATTTTTGAAAGAAGGTAAGAAGGCTAAGGCAGAAGCAAAGCGAAGCGAAGTTCTCGCTTAGCCTTCGTGGTTATTTTTTTATAACCACCAAAATTAACTTCATAACCCAAATAATAAATAAAAGTGCTATATAACTATACCCTAATCTTACCCTAACAAAACACTACAATTTGTCTGTGTTTTATTATATTGCCCAAGATAAGGTAGTCTTTATGCACACTGACTGAGAAAAGTGATTTATCATGTAGTTTTATTTATATTGTCCACTTGGTACAGGTATTATATATATATACAGACAGGTCATTATTTATAGCGACAGAATTTATGAAATTGCCTGTAACATATATAATATTGCTTTGATTTTACTTACGCAAGTAAACAGTCTTATATGAAGTTAGAGTATGTATGTATCTACATCCAGCTACATTATTCACAAACAAAAAGTTTTAATTAATTAATTCGTTCAATTAACGTTGCATGTTTAGCTTTGACGATGTGATATGACTGGTCATTAAAACGTGATGTGCACACTTCTACTATATCATGCCATAAGTGGTTCTTGTACAACGTGGTTTCGGATTTTTTTTTATCTCAGCACCCTTAGCATGCTTATAAACTACCAAATGGTAATATAATTAGGGATATTGTTTCTTTTAAATCGGCCTCCTTAAAGATTCATCGTGTAATTTTTTATAGATCCTAATTCCCATGCTTATTTAGGAATCTTAAAATATATATAAGTACCAGTTATATTAAAATTATATAGTTCATCAAAATTATTGTAAAAGCTGATTGCATCCAGAGCATCAACTTCAGAGCATAACATTGCTTTTCTCCATTTTCTTTCTTCTTGTTGATTGCTTTTATTTCTTCTCCATGTCGCAGGGTTTTCTGTAATTCTCATTACGAGACCATTGACATGCATGTTATTAGTCATCTATTTGCAAGCTACATATGAACAAAATTTCCTTGGACACGGCATATTCCGCAAGAGCATGTTGTGAAGCCGCCTATTATTTAAAAGTATCTAGGCTTATATTGATTGTGTTAGTTCAGGTTTATGGTGAACAATAAGAAAGAAAATAAGTTTTCATTCATACATACATACAAAAGTTATTTATGACTAATTGAAATGATACTAAAAAGATAAACTTATTATATATATATAAAATATTAGATGTGTTTATTTCACTGCATAACTTTAATCTCATTCATTTTCAGCTCTTCACAGCGGCGCTTCTACTGTACGCATGCTTTTCAGCTATTTATTACGCAAAGTTCAACCCAATTATCCCTGACTATAGCACGGAATATGATGATTACTTTTTGGAAAGAACTGTCGGCAGAAGTGCGAGGAGCATTGAACAATCTGAGATGCCTTCTGGGCACAGCTGGATAAACCCTAGAACCTTCCAATTTATATTAGATGCCATATCAAAATATTATGAAGAAGAATAGATATAAAGAGTCTTAAAGGAAAGTAATTGTTTACCTAACGGCTTTTTAAATTTTATGCTGGACAACGACCTCTGTGGTTTGAAAATAGAATATAACTTTCTGGTTTGTGTTTTATATAATTAACTGTTATCAGGCCTTTTTGTCACTACTTTTTTGGGGGCACGCTAATTCTCGAAAGTCTATAATTTGTAGTTCGTAGCTCCTTTCCAAAAAAACTAATATTTTTTTGTTGTAAAGGTTACCAAAATTGTTTATTTACATTTTTCAGTTTTTATGGCAATTTTTCGATATTTTCCAAATTCCCTTTAAGGACACTGCGTGCCCCCCCCCACAAAAAAGCCCTGACTGTTATAATTAAATTAGAGTTATTGATAGCATTTAGAAAGTCTGTGGTTAAAATGGACATGTTGGCTTAATGGATGATGAATATGTCATGTCTCGTATCTGATGTCACCAGTATATCTATCTACCAGATACAAGTTGTATTTACCTATTCTTCGATAATGGTAAGGTTAAGACCGCTAAAAAGAAAACTATCAGTGCTCTAAAGAAAATGTTGTCTCTTTAATTTAAGATATACTGTATAGGTGCAGTTTTTATATTTATTTATTTATATTGCTGTAATTTGTATTCGGCTGCACTATATATTATGGTACATAGATTTGTTGCCTTGCATAAAATATGTTTTAGACTTGCCTTAACAAGTAAGAATTGTACAATCCGCGCCAAACTTTACGCCTGCTCTTAGGAACGAACCGCTGCATAAAAAATATTTTTTAATACAAAATCAGGTATTGCGCATGTCTCCAACTAATTTGGACAGGCCATAAAGTTTGATTCGGATTATATTAACATTACGTATTTGATATTAGGTATGTATCAAAATGAAAACGTTAGGTATATGAGTTTTCTACAAGACCCGATTTGACGGAACTTAAATATTTTAAGCTCTCCTTGGATCGGGTTTTTTTATGATTAATTCATACATACATATAAGTAACTTATGTTAAGTAAAATATGCTCAATTTTTAGTTCCTAGACGTGGGTAATAAATTTTCTTTATAAATAAAAGTTTCATTTTACATTGGTTATACAAAATGGTAGTGTTGTAGTAGAGTTTATAGCCGTGGTCGCAACATAAAACAGTGTGCTTGTGGGGTCCTAAGGCCAACGCCAGTTTACGTGACGTTGAGCCCGAGGCACAGTCAGAAAATTTATATGTGCAGTTACTGCACTCCTAAAATCTTATTTTGACTGAATTCGAGAAGAGAGATAAAAGCTACGGACGCATAAGATTATTTTTGAAGTGAAACTTCCTTAGAATCGTTGTGATTTGAAACTCGTTGAAACGAAAAGCGACACTAAAAATAGATAAACTCATAAATCTATAGTACTACCCCTCCGAAAGAATGAGGTACGAGTTATATATTATACATCACATTATTCACAGGTTGGAGAGTCAATAAGACCGATGATTAAACATAGTTCCAATTTGTACCGAAAACGAACTGATAATAATATTTTTTAGATTAAAACAGTGAAAAATTTAAAGTGATACTTTAGAAGTTTATTTATTATTTTATTTAGTTTATTATAACATTTTGACGGGTGCAAGGTAAAGGAATTATATATATATGAGAAGAATTATCTGTGAGTATTTTCTCTGAAGTTTCATTTGTACTGCGTTTGAACTGCATACAATTTTTATTATGTATTTAAGTATCTATTTTATGCTTTTATTTTATTTGTTAGTGTATAGTGCTCATTATTAACATCGCTATCTATTCAAATAAAGTATCTTTATTTCTATATATTTTTAGGCCTTGTACAACCGTCGTAGCGGCCCTATGGTGTTCTTCCGGCCTTGCTTCGTCTTAATATTTGGTCACCCTATCCAGGGTATATCGGATCAATAGTTTATAATAAATTGTAACTGTATGATTATATTGATATTTCTTTATGTTGATTATTACAACTATTATAATAAATTTAATATGAATTTAGTTCACATATTGAGTGAAAAACTGAAAAGTTAACACCTAGGATGTTGACAAGGTTGTACATTACTCATATATTATATTTTACTAGAAAAAATATGCAATGCAAATGTGGATGGATGCAGAAATCGCAGAAGGCCACGAACCACCTTCCATGATCAAATTGATCGTTTACTAGTAGAAGGTGATGTCAGGAGCCTTAAGAACAGACGAGCGTGCATGACAAGAGTTATGAATGTCAAAGAAGCAAGTGAAGTGTGTAAGAATAAGCCTGAATGGCGCTCTGTTGTTCGTGCCTACCCCGCAAGTTATGTATGCATGTAATATAATATAAATATATATAGTGCTCTATTAGCTAAGGCTTTAAAGGTGTTAATGTCAAAAATCTTAGATACCCGTTTATAAATTAATTAATTCACTGATCAGCAATTGTTGTCCATATAAAAAATAAGATTATCGTTGTTATACACTTTAAAGTAAGCAAGTAAGAGGCTGGTTGAGCTCGACTTGTTTGTTACAATTTTCAAATACAGGTAATGGTAGGTTTACGACGTCGTATCGGTTATTGCTGTGTGCGGGTCTTTGGGTTCGATGCCCGGTCGCGCGCTATATGCGCGTGCGGCTCTCGCTAGGATATGCACAGGATGTCGTCATTATATGGCCTAACCAACCCGCTCTTCGTAGATTTTCCTCGCTCATTCCCACTTGCGATAGCTGTTTTGTTTTATTTGTTAACTACTATTTTTAATTCTCACGTTATCCAACTATGATGCTATTTATTTTTTAAACCTTTAACTATTTAGTACATTCTTTTTTAGTCTTTCATTTTTTTAGTTTTCTATATTATAAGACATTTTTGTATTACTCTACTGAGATCAATTTGCGCATTGTAAAGGACTGCGTTTACGGATATTTACATGCATTGGTTTATACCAATGCATGTAAATATCCGACTGACCATGCTGTTATCAGCATGGTCAGTCTTTTGAAGATGTAGCTAAATTTGAAAACTATAACACGAACCTCAATTTGCCTAGGGTGTATTCACGAATTAACATAAACGAATTTAAAATTTCTGAATTTTAATAAAAACTAGGATATGCTCGCGACTTCTTCCACGCTTGTTAAAATTCCCGTGGAGTTCCCGGGACACAAAGTACCGCAGCTTATAAATAAGAATGTAAGCTAATTTTTACGCAGCCGAATATTTTCAAAATGCTCTTGGCAAAACTTCCGTGGGATAAAAAGTAGCGCAGATTTTAAGTCTAAAAATTTGCTGTCGAAATCGGCCATGTAGTTTTTGCGTGAATCCCGAACAAACAGACAAACCGATAAACAAATCAACACACAAGCAATATAAAAAAATGCAACGTGTTCTCCATCGTTTATATAGTCTATTCCAGTGGTATTTTTTAAATAGCTTCAATGTACAGACACGGCATGTTTAGAATTTTATAATATTATAGATTATTTATTCATTCATTAATTGGTCTAATAATATAAATTATTTAAATTTTTACTGCTATAACAATAAAATTGTACAATATAATATCATGTAATTGAGTATAATAAGCATAATTCCATTTGTTAATAAGAAAAGTTACGTTTTCTTTTAGAGCATTTGAATTATGTTTTAATAACATTAACAATAATTATTTTTTGTTCTAACGTTTTATTTAATTTATTTAATAAATATCATTTAATTCATTACATTTGTAATTTGTTATATTACCATGCGTTGCAAAGTGTTAGCTAAATTACAGCAGCAACATTTATATGATATAGCTCTAAGATAATAAAAACTTGTTCATAGATGAGTTATACGTGACAAGCACTGTACTGAACTGTTTGATTTACCATAATTATTTGTGTAACTTAACGTATCTACGTAATGAAATATATTGATCTGTGTTTATAGCAAATATGTGCCGTAGTTAAATGAGATGCGAAAACTAAAAAAATATAAGCTTAATTGTTATTAAAACATTTCTCTCTCTCTCAATATCTCATTTCACAAAAATTATCAAGAAAGATGGTTACTCTTACGCACTATAATGCTCTAAATATCCATAAGCAACAGTAATCACACTCCATCAGGTTTTGTCTGTTATTTTCCAGCAATAAAAAAGAAGATTTCGAATATTAGTAGTTCTTCCGATATGCCTGGATCCAGCTATGACAATAAGTTGCTCTTGTTACTCAATCTGACTTAAATTATTGTTTTTTTTTTGCATGCTAAAGTTCTGTTCTGGACCTTTGGTCCTCTTTATCCATTCCGATATCCTTACTAAGGGATGGAAAATATCTTTATGATCTACGTTACGATTTTTGACCGGCAACATGTAATCATTCTAGCAAGCCAGGAAAACAAATGCCTCAATATGTATTGAGGCATTTGTTTTGAATAATTAATTACGAATAATTGTAGAAACTCAATTAGTGCGAACCTAAAACTACTGCTATTTATAGATAAAGTTACCGTTAATATTGCAGATATCGATCATTGGTCGATCAATTAAGCTATCTCGCACACCGGCGGCTGACCACAACACAGTTTCAAAACTGCTTTTGCGGTTTGTCTATCGGCATCGAAGACCGCGCTCGCATTTGCGTTACGATTGCTTCTGAATGTACGCGTGACGAAGCGGTCAAGTTCAGTAGACTGTCATATGTTCTGGTCTGCTGTCGTGCCGTGTTCATCTGCTTTCGGTCGGCTTACCGCGCCAGTTCAACGTTCAAGTGCAGCGCTGGCGCACATCCGAAGAGACCGCAACGGTGCGCGGATGCGCGCTCGTGGATGCCCGATGCCGTGTTCTATATTTCTGTAAATCGAAATACGACAATTAAACATTGTTTTGAACAATTTGATAATTTAAATCCGATTATAATCGAGTGAGTTTTAAGTTTATACGAGTTTGATGAGTATGCCCTGCATGAGCTGCGCTGTTTTTGGGGTCGAATAAGAAGGTAAATATCTTTTTACAGTTACTTTGGATAGAGTTAAGAGACACGTTTGGAATATTAATAGGAATATAATAGCCCTATCTTATAGGACTATTAAATAATATTTCAACTATTATACGCATTTACTCATTTAAATGATATATGTATATATAAAATACTTTTTATTGTAGGTACTGAATTAGTTTATAATATGTTACCAAAAAATTACCAATAATATAAACAAAATGTTTATAACAGAAATGTAATTGAAATGTATATGACAAAAAATAATCGATATAGGATTCCGTCTGTTGTGATCCTTTGGAAAGACTTCAACGACGCACGACAGGAGAAGCGCCTCAACCACTTGATTTAAGCCACTTATATATTATAATTAAACGAATTATTAAGCGACATTCTTAATAAAATGAATGGTATTATATTTACTTATAAAGGTATGTGCAGAAGGTTAAGGGATTGAAAAAATAATTTATATTCGACCTAAAAAGCTTAATGTATAGTATAATAACGATTTTTTGTCACAAGTTTACGAAGATGATTTTAAGTACACGTTGTTTACATGCGACTTAAATTATAAATAAATTTCTAATTCTTTTTCATTGTAGATTATTTTCATTCAAGTATATGTGATATAATTACTATATTTGCATTATTTTTTGGAAATCTAATAATACTCGGCATAATGCCAGACACCCTGATCATAGTGAAAAACGGAGATAATTCGTTTCTGAAATTTATCGTACTAGGAATAGAAGCCGATCAACCACAGTGATAGTAAACAAAAAGAAACAATTATTTTAAAGTATAATCATTACTACTATTTTCAAACAATAATTATCAAACGTCATCCTACTGGGCTTGATCTTGCACATCTCAGTGCCGGTTCCTATATCTTACTATTTATTCCCTTACTTACCATCGGTTGAATTGTGACATTTCTTTTATGGAGCTTATGTCAAATTTTTGACTGACAGGAAGGCAAATGAACGCTCGGTAAGGCTCTTCGTTCTGGTCAGTCGGCTTCTGCATACAGCAGTTACCTCTTTGTTTGAGTTATCTAGCGATATTTTTCTCCACCATCACGTGGTGATTGTAACAATATGCATATTAATTAGGCCAGAAAATATTCCTGAGCGTTGCATGCTTATCGGTCAGTATGCTCAGTATTCGAATTCACATCAACGAAATGATCAGCTGGTATGATAGCCTATAAACCGCCGCGATTATATATATATTTATATGTATGTATATATTCAGTCAAGATATAACTTACTTGATTTATAACTTTTAGATATATAGATAGACAGCTCCTTATTGTTCACCACATACACATAGAGTAAATATCTAATCGAGAACGATCTCATCCAGAAAACCTGGGCAATGGATTGTATGAAACGAATTGAAAGGTATAACGGTGGTGTGCAAATTAAATACATGTAAATAGGATACATAGATGTTACATAATACACTTAAGTGAAGTAATTTTTTACGTTGCACTTGAAAAATTAACCCATAAATTCAATATTTAACTGGGCTGTTTTCGTCTTACACCAAAAGGAACGTTTGTACTAAAAATCAGCGTCCTGTCGGATATAATTCCGGCATAGCAATATGCTGAGTGCAAACCTTGTTTTCTGACAATTTGTCATTGTCATTTCAAACAATATATAAGGAATGTCGCTATTGCGCTTTATTTTGTCTTTTCTTTCTTTCTTTCAATACAATATTTGATACAAATAGCTTACTCCTACCTAAACCATTAATGAATAGAGTAAATTAACTAGCATTTGTTTTTACAAACGAAACAGCTGGAATGTCAGTACGTTTAACGTGTCACTGATAACATCTAAGTGCTAAATTCTTCGGCGAACACATTTTAGTAAATACAAAACAAGAAGTATGAATCATGGTCGCAAACTTTCTCTGAGTCATTGCTGAAGCTACACAAAGCTTCGTATACTCATCAAACGTAAAAGAAAGTAGACTTTTTATATATTAAAGACTTCAGGGCATGAATAGGATCTTGCATATATAAACGTCAATTATGTTTGTTAAGTAGGTTTTACTTTTTCCGAATTACATTATTTTTTAAGGTCGTGTAGGCATAATATAGAGCGTCATAGAATTTTCAAGGAAGGTATATCGTTCATTATGTTTGATTTTCAAATAAGGCCGTATTAAATAAGCTTTTATGTCTAGATATACAAAGAAATACTTACATTGAATTATTATAGATAAGAGCTAATCATCTGCTCTACCGAGTATATAAAACAATTTTCATGAAACTTGACAGGTAGTTTAAAATTAGGAGACGTATCAAGGACTGTGTTCCTGTCTTTAAAGATATTTAATTAATATTTTGTTTAATTGTCAGAATATAGGTAACATTTTTCGTACTGACAAATAGAAAAGGGTCTACCGTATACATAATCTAAGTTAAAATTAGAGGATCCGTGTTAAAAGTCTAGTCAAAATTGTTTAATCATTATAATGTCATAACAGTATTAAAACAAAGCAACAATTTACGTCCATGGCATGTAACTAAAGACTAACTTTAGCATAAGTGCACTGCGTGTATACTTCCCCAATGAATGCTTAAGACATCTATGAATTTAACAACAACATGTCAACAAATGTAAGCGTAAATATATCTGTATTTAGCCTTAAGTTAACTAAATATATAACTTGGCGAGAAGTAATAATATATTGTTCTATCCGTGCAGGAACGGAGAAAGAATACAATTTCTGCGGCGAGCGGCTGTCGTAAGAGGCGACAAAAACACAGCCAGGTGGTAGGCATTTGCCGACTGGATGCGACCACCCTGGTCTAGATATGCGCATAACCTTGTTGTGTTCCATTAGGTCCAGTTCTAGCTCCTAAAGGAGCAGCAGCGCATTCGTAGCACCTTTGTTGCAATGTCTATGACGATGTACGCTGTCCATCAAGTGGCCGTCAGCCTGTCTGCTGATCTCCTGCAATAAAAAAAAAAAAAATGTACTAGCTTCCCGGCAGACGTCGTCCTGCCCGGAAAAGCTTCAATCGATATGCCGACAGCAGCGCCACCTACCGACTACAATTGTGAATCAACTCTGAAACCTTCTTTGGCTCATGCAAAACATCTTTACTAAAGATTATCACATGAACAAATGTTTAATTTACGAATCTATAAAGGACATACAGACAAACATTCATTGTTATATATCAAGATAAACATGATTGTTTCTATGATTGAATTATGTTAAGAATTATTAATATATGGTAGAGATAATACTTAACAGTTTATTTGATATTTATTTATTTGGTTATTATTTAAGTATTCACGGTTGAGATAAATGCGTGCGATTATAATGTAAGCGTTATTTTATTACAAAGCGTGGACTTGCGAATATGAGGAAGCGTTTCCAAAGCCCATGATTGTATGTACATAGAACTACTGTGTGAATACAATTGTTTTTAACGGTAATAATATATGAATTATCTTTATTATTCTAGCCTTAAACTTAGTTTGCGTTCCGAACATAGCTTAGTCCGGAGTCTGCTATACTATTTTTTTTCCTGCATTTTGCACGGTCTTCGGCGTTCCTTGTTGGGAGAGATCCAATATCAATGCCGTTTCTCGGACCTACCCTTTCTATTATGACTAATGTTTTAGTTAAAGTTGCCATACTTATTTCATAGAAGAAATATAGGATTGTTTAAGGTCTTAAGACTTTTGCTTTCATATGTATGTTCATTCTTTAACTAGTTCAAAATCAATACTATCTAAATAAAATCAGCCGTCTCATTTGAAAGTCGAAGGTTTGTTTGAAGATTTCTGTTATTCTGAGCTGATGTATATGTACTCTCGGACTCATCTATCGGCCCACCCGACCGTTTAATTTTGACTGCCTCTATATAAAGTTGAATGTTAAATTGAGCAAAGAGTTTTTATGCAGTTTAAAAATGAATACAATGGCCAAAGTGTCAGTTTCAAAACCGCATAGAAACTTTTATCAAACAGGTAGTGAAAACTTAAAACGCTAGATGGGCCGATAGAGTCTGTCATTGTACTTACTACGAGCTCACATCGGTAATGGAAGCACTTTGAAGTTACCTGCGTATAGATTACGAAGTCTGAAACTCACCATATCATCATCATCATACAAAGGGCGGTGGATCTCCGTTTCTTTTTTAAAATGGAAAAAGTTCAGTTCATAAACAGTTTTATTCTAATTAGACTATTAATTATTTTGTTAAATTGTGTTACTTTATTGCAAATCAACTCTAAATAGGTGAAAGCCTAAAAGATAACCTTGATCTTACATGATCATTGTCAGTCCATACAATATTTTATATATTTTGAGATAATTTATTTTTCACAATGAATCTCAGTGTATTCCCACGGCCATACGCATTTTAATTATATAACGGAAATATTTGGTCATAAACAGGCTTTAGTAGCAATGTTATAAAATGTGTCTTATTTTATATGCAAGTAGCCCATGGTAGCTTAGTAACTAAGATACACTCATCGTATTCCAATGACATAGGTTCAACGTTATCTGGGGAGTGTGCACCGTTTCGGCAGTTTTTTGGATCAAATTATGATTACCCTCTGTTGAGGTTTAAAGAAAACATCGCAAGAAGTATATGCAGCAATATGACCGACGTGTCAATCTTGCCAAACCGCCTTAGACAATTCCTCAAAAAAAAGGGGAAGGCCAAGACTAGTATTGGGTCGTTTATGGGATGATATTATGCCAGATTATTAAGTAGGCGTAAAAGTATACCGTTCTAGATTATATTTGTTTTAGGCACGTTGAGTAGGATAACCTATGTCAGCGGTTATCCTACTCAATGTGCCATGAGCTACATATTATTTTTATAAGACTAAGAACCCAAAAAAATCTATGTTATTATATTGCTGTTATTAATACACATACACGTCTACGTGTAAGTTGGAGTTTAAATTAAAATAAGTATATAATATTACAATTTTGCGCTTGTTTCCACATTTAATAGTATTCGTCTTACCAAAGTTGTTCTTCAAGCTTGATTATATTAATTTCTACATTAAAGTTATTGCCTTTCCTAATTGCCTAAAATTAAGGTTAAAAAAATAATAATTTTTTTAACAAAAACTTAACTGGCTAAAAGCAAAAATGAATATTTAACCGACTTCTTTCTAAGAAATCTTGCTTGGCTTTCTATAATAGGGGTTACTCTTGGATCCACTCATCAGATCTTGACATAGTGATTATGAGACCAATTCGGTAGTATACACTTTTCAATTTATAAAAAAATTAAAAACGGCCCACAATTTACGGAGAAAACGAATAACATATAAAAACATACAAACGAATTGTGACCCCTCCTTTTGAAAGTCGGCTAAAAATGATACATATATTAATAGAAATCCAAAAGGATCATCATCATATTAACGGATAAATTGAAGAACTTAAATACAAAGGCGGAGATTTCAATCAGGTTAGTTTGTTGACACCCAGCATAAGTTAACGCCTGGCTGGTTCAACTGCCGGCGTAAATGTTTGAACGTTGGGTTCCTTTGTTTAGTCTGCTCATTACCTCCGTCTCCAAGGTGCGCAGTGCCCTCTGAATCCTATCCTCGTGTGCACTTAAGCAGCCAGGCCATGCAACTGACAAACAAATACAAAGGTAGTTAAAATGCTGCTTGTACGTATTGTGTGGTATTTAATCATAAACAGATTTTTATATATTTTTTACAAGTATACGCTATTTTAGAAATGGCAGTTCGACTTACGATAAGAGAATTATTTTTGCTTTTGAGTGCCTATTAATTTAAAGAGGCTTTATAATATCACAAGATTACCTTATGGACAGGGGCAGCATACTACAACTATATAACCTATATGGTATGTATATTTATATGCTAGATAGCATTTCAGATATAAGCTTTATGACTTTCTTAAGCAAGCTAGGAATACTTACTTAATTTACAACTTAGTACTTCTTTTACATTTTAGCAAAAGACATTCAAGTATTAATTATGTAACGGATGGCGAAATAAATGTAGAAGTTATAAGGAAAATAATGTTTCTTGAGATGTATTCATACACCTTTTTTCGGGTTTGTTAAAATATTCTAGAATACCTAAATTTCCTCTCACAACAATAGTATACGAAATCTTCATAGTTCATTTTAAGTACCCAATGTAGTGCATCGGGGTCTATGTCCTTTCACAAATAGATGTCTATTCACTGGTGGTTGGATATACATAATATGTATCCGAATATATTTCGTATCGAATTTTGCACATATTCTCATACACCAGCTGCACGTTCTCCATAGCAAAACCATCCATGGTTTCGACCCACTTTTATGTGACTTTACAGTAATATCCGTTATGGGATGTCACGCATGTCGTGTGTCGGTAGATTATCATTGAAAAACGTTCTGTTTATGTGAGATTTCTGCTATCTGCTAACTATTAAAGCGTGAAAGCTCACGCGTGTTTGACACCGTGTTATTGTTTTAAAAGAGTCATTTGGCGATAAGTTTTAGATTATTGAGCATCCAAATGGTATATAGAATGAACTAAAAACAAAATTTCCTGATGTGTGCGGCTTCATCTGGGTAAATGTTAAAGATTTGGACTGTGGCTGAATGGATCTTATATAAAGCGTTAAAAACTGCCGTTAACGCACAGCCACATTACTGTATTATATATACATATGTTATCTGCCAATATTTTACAACATTAACAATATCCCATCCCAAATAACGCATTAAGCCCATCGCCATATCTGCGTGAAACGGCCTGTTTGTAATATGTCGCAGATGAAGTTTCACCTTGTGTGAAATTATAATATTATTAAAGTTTGAAAGCAAGAAAATTGGTTTAAAAAGTAAAACTGATTAAAAAAAACCCACAAATGATGACATGTATTAAATCGAATCGAAAGTTGTACATACCTGGTAATGCAAATGGTATTCAATAACGTTTGTAATATTGGGCACAGTTTTTATTTATTACTTTAAAAATAAATAACAATCCTTGGTGCTAGTAAGTGGTGTAAATTTATTATGTATGTATGTTTGACGTTTTATAAGGAGAGAAAATAATTCACATGTTCAAAATAAGAAAATTCTCATCTCTTACAAATGTTATAAAAACAGTATTGCTCTTGCATTGTATCCTAAAGAATATACTATGATCCTGCAAATAAATGAATTGGAATTAATAGTTCATATAACACCTAAAGAATAAAAATTATTACTATATAATAATTACTTGTTTATACACGCTTGGGTAATTAACATGCTATTAGATAACTCTATGCAATTATACAGGTATTGTCTGACGTCATCGGCAAGGCTAAAAGTTCAGTCGGATCCGACCATATAGAGGACGAGTAGTGCTGTCGTGACCAGATATCTTGAATCGCATCTCAGCAGGAAACGATGATTGTTATTAGATGGATGAATCATTGACAGCCATCGAAGTCGACCACCTTTGTATATATGTGATACTACGTATAATAATATTATTCATAGGGTTTCGTTTCGATTTTGGGAAAAAAGCTCAGAAATTCCTAGCCGTAGAAATATTTTAAATGATACAACTATATACAGTTTAGTGTAATTACGAAAATAAATAAGTAGGAAAATAAAGTAAGTCAACTGGGCCAATAACTTAAATGAAATGAAATGATATCTATTGAAATGTAAGTAAGTAAGTAGTACAGGGTATGTATTATATTACTAAAATTTAGAGAATAGTACAAAAGGTGTCCCCAAAGGAAATTCTGTTTCCAGCGCTATAATTTGCTTTCAAAGTCGTAAAAAGTAGGTCATATCCCACGTTTAACTTTGAAACCATAAAATTAAAGGTTCAGAAAAATCAATCTTAAATTATTGTATGAGCTTATTTAATTATCATAATGCAATAAGTATATGGTTATTGTTGAATTTTGCGTAAAAATCATATAAACAATGAAAACAATTTATTTGGTAAGAACACATTGCAAGACATATTAAAACAATGTCTCGTGGCGATACTAAATTGCGAACAAATATGGAGAAACAGCAAATAGGTATTTAAAATCCGAGAATGCAATCAAATAACCCCAATCAAAGGGTTTATATTATCTAATAATTTACCTACAAAATATATCACCTCAGCGATATTTGCCAAGAAGTATAAAAATATGTCATTTATCTGGTTGACTAAAGACTAAAATAAACTAGTGAAAAGAATTTGACTCACGTAATTATACAAGTGTGTAAATGGTGTCACCAAAATATAGAAAAATATTTAAAAGAGAAATTTAAGTGAAATTTGTGGAACAGATACATTTTAGTCACTTTCCAGGTCACAGCAGGTCATTATTTCCAAGTGCTGTTTGTATAGGTGCGGTAACTCTTCAAACATACTTGCAGTACATCAATATTACGTTATATTTACTATAATTAAACGGTATGTTAGTGATCCAAATCATCATCACAGTTCTAGTGTTAAATCCCGGCTGTAATGTAAATGATCTCCCAGAGGACCTGCAATCAATGTACAAAAATAACCATAAATCGATCAAATATGATTTGAAAAGATTCAATATTGATTCCCAGAGCGGACCACCATGCTCACATGTGCAGACCTGGGACTGAAACTGAACCATATAAACTAGAATAATGATAACTCCGGTTTAACTATCAAATCATAATTAAAAACTTAAATGATGATAACAATTCCTCGCCTCTGCTCCTATTTTTGCTGGAACAACATTGTGTACACCACTCTGTGTGACATGAATAAACCCTCGTTTCTGTGCCACAGTCGATTGTGTTGCATGTATGTGAATGTAAGCATATTGGACAATACATTTTAAAATAAGTAAGGCTCCGTTTTGGAGTACAGGGTCTGACTTCGTCGATCTTCGGCATCAATCAGAGGTCATCATTACTGACAGTTGCAGTTTTGTTACTCAGTTTATTTCTAGAATTGAGTTTTCTAAATGTAAGTTCAATGTATTTAATTATTAAGAATTTTCTTACAAAATCATTTACTTTTTGACTTTTTATCCTTAAAGCTAGTAGGCTTTAATTGTTCGTAAAATTTTGATTAAATTGTTCCACCTTGTCTATGCCTTGATCAGGTAACTAAATTAAAATAGTTTCAGGTAAATTTACAAAAAGGTAGAAATACAAAATTACCACAACTTTTCCCTAAGTTCGCTTCAATACATTATAATTATACTTCATCACTATCAGTAATAGAAGGAGAATTCAGTTAATGAACATAACGAACTTAAGGATATAATATTAATTTTCCTAACGCTCAATATGTTCAAGTAAAAAGCAAATTATTATTATTTGTCTACAAAACGAATTTTATGTAAAGAAGTCGCTTGCTTTACTATGTAATGCAAAACATAATGTAGTTAATTCGTACAAGTGTACCGTACTCGACCGAATTCCACAATAAATCACGTTAACTCACCCACATTTTATTCTTTGAGTAATGTTTATAAATGACAACAGTAGAAGTATGTATATAGGCTTATAGCACACAAACTCACGATCTCTTCAAACGGTTTTGTTTATGTCTTGCATATCCTCTTAAATTTTAAACCTTTAGAATTTTTATAAAAGAAATATAAACGTGTAAAAAAAGTTGTCCTATACTTTCTACTTGATTTATAAAGGTGAAAATTGGCTTGGAGTGTCCCAGAAATGCGAATAATGAATTCTAGTGTGAGTTTACCTCTTGCATTAGATGTAGAGAAAAAATGTATTTATTTTGTTAGGTTAGGTTAGAATCCCGGGGGAAACTTATCAATAGAAGGCGTGAGTGAACTTAGCCATAGCATTCAACTTATAGTGTTAAGGGTTTACCGGCGCAATAAAATATAACTAAAAATTAAAAAATAATTTTATTTAAGGTTAACTTTTCTACATTATATTAGCTTATAATATTAAAAACAAAATATCAGAACTTAAAATTTATTTAAGTAAACTATCCAGCAAACAGATTGTTTCCCATATACCACAATCATGTCAAAGATATGCAATCTGTCGTCTTAAGTCAATGGAAAGGTGACATTGACATTGAGGTCTGCGTTGAGGCCATACCGTGTCTCAGAGAAGCAATGAACTCTGCAGGTATTTTGTTTAACAAGATTAAAAATCGAGTTTTTGACATGAAAATGCAAATCTTTATTAAAACATGTTGATCTGATGTTTAGTAAATAATTTTTAATTGTATTTGTTTATGTTAATAAGTATCTAGTATTTATGTACACATATCTTAAATATCTATCATTAATTATCGTTACAACTTCGTCATTTCAGGCAGCAGGAGGTATAAATTTAATTTAGATATATTAACAACTTTCAAATATCGGTCATCTCGGTGTGTAGGTTTTCTTTTGCTTTGAGCATGCGTTAATTGTTATAATATAACCTACATATTACGATGAGACGATTACTCCAATCTCAATCGACCGATCGCTCTCTGTCAGGATATGAACCCAAGTAATTTAAATTAGATGTGAGTGCCTTAGCCACCAAGTCACTAAGGCTTCATTAATAATAATAATAGAATTCTTAAACAATAAAAAATATAAATATTAGATGCCTAAATATGTTAAACTAGAAGATTAATTAATATAAATGTAAAGGTTAATCAAAAGGCAGATGGATGGATTGTTTGAAGGATAACAAGATGATTTGTGGTGTAATAGAGATCCTATACCAGAATAGAGGAGGAAACACATAGTGCCCACCCCAAATAATTAGGAGAAGTTGAAAGAAAAGAAAGACATTTGGTTTTAAAATCTTATATAGCCCCATTGGCGGGGTCGGGCCTCCCCGGTTTTAGGAGGTTATCTGTTAATTATAATAATTTAAATAATTTGCGAACTTATAACACTAAGCTAACTGGCTGTTCATTTGAAAGGATTGCTCGCTAGTGTAACCTATATCGGTATATTACTAATGAAGATAAAGAACGACGTTGTTTTTGAGCATATTGATCGTGATTGATAAGGGTCTTTGTTTTCCCACGATTCGCATTGCTTATGAGGAAAATGAGTCAATGCATGTAAACACAACCAAGGCCTAAACGTTCGCACTGCTCTATTAAGACATTTTATCTACTATACTTATAGTAGGACGTGTAACTGTACGGTTAGACGTGCTGAGTAATATATTAAAAACAAGATAAAAAAGAGACATATATATAGGTGTATTAAATTATTATTTTTTAATTCACGTGGCATTACGTAAACATACAGTTACAATTTATTTAAAAAAAGAAAAAACTCAGTACTGAATAATTACGAGATCAAAATGAGACTTTTCTCCATAGTTATTTAATAGTTCTTTGAAATAACTATTTTCTGATTTGCATATTAGGATTTTATTTTATTTCAAGAATAGTAAGTTTACAAGGTTTAGATCCGCAATTATGCAACAATAATTTCCACATAAGGAATCACAAAAAAATCGAAAAAAACTTAGAACACGATATAGTTTATTTATAAAATTAAAAGGTATTTTACATATGAACTAAAAAAATCATCAAGGTCAAAAGATTTCACGAAATTACGTGTCTTAGAAAAAATGCAATTTTATATTAATTAATAATTTTATTTAATTGCTTCTATAGTTTTTGTACGATTTCGATTTGAAGAACACATGTGAAGTCGATGACCAACTGATGTTGGGCTTCCTGATATCGATCAACTATTAATTTAGGTGTAATAGTTTTTGCCGGAATCTTGTCCCGGAAAATGATTTTGCTAAATAAGTACTAAGAGTCATTTTGAATCTGAATTATTATGAAACTAATAGTATAGTAGCTCCTAATTAAATCTTAATATATAAAAAATCCCGTATCACGATTTTTATTCACGCTAATCTCTGTAGTCGCTCAATTAATTTTGAAATGTTGTAAATTTGTTTTTGCTTGCTCCATTGAGAGGATCGTTTGTATCCCGAATTAACTCTTGAAATTCTAACAGGTCTGTCAGATCAGCTAGTATTGTATATTTTAACACACCAATAATACCTTAGTTATTCAAATATTTACATAACTTATTTCGACAGACTAGTTAGTCAGTTTTCAGTCAGAGACGCTTAAAACGATATCGTCTAATATTTTGTTCAGAAAATAATTAAAACTATTTTTTTTGTCGGGCATATAAAACGTGGTAGAAAAGTCTAGAGTCTAGACGACAAGAACAATACAGAGTTCATGGGCTATTATTATTTTACTATTGGTTGTACGTAAATGTTGTAAATTGAAGGTAGTTTTTCGTTTATGTAGGGTAGGTACAAAGTAAAATAAAATATTTCTGTATCATATATTAGAAATATACAATTTTTCTGTGTGTATACCAACAGATCGTGCGCGAAAGATTTGGCGATGACTACTTACTATTATTGTATTGTATTACTTACTATTATTTGTGTATACTTATGTAAAGTTTATACAATAATAAATTAAAATAATAGATTTATTGCAACAACTATTTATATATTATATTTATGTAACCTTTTTTGTCAAACCTACTGACCATCGGCGCGTGATATCATGAGGCTATCAGCAAACCTTCTACGCACTGCTAGTATGTAACAAATTGAACTTCAGCATTTACGGTTTTAAAAGCTTCTAGAAACCGCGAAACCTAAATCATCAACTTAAAACGATAAATTTAGAACGAGTTTCTATGAAATTATTGCCAGATCAATCGTCCGTATCATCGACAGTGGGAACGATCAGTGCGACGACTGACCTTCGCTTAAGGTCGCATTCAGTTATCGCTTCATCAATGGACTACAATGATACCACCAACTGTTTGATGAAAAAGCGGAACAAAAACAATTAGCATGTAAACAGTAATTGCAGACTCACAACTCTGTTATTATCTATCGATTACCTAATGTATTTTACAAAAACGTGTGAACTGGAGTGTTATAATTTATGGGGATTTACTTGAAAGGTAATATTGATAGGGTAAATAGAATTGGGTGGGTTTTAGTCGTATAATTCACAGATTACCATTCGACGTATTTCCATACATGGTTTTATATAATAATTTAAAAAAAAAATTTATTATCTTCGCAAACTTAATAAATCTAGCCAGTGTAAAATATTCGTAAATATTCAGGGTTTATATTAATATTCAAACCCTTCATGATTTTAATACCAAGCGAATGAATATATGTATTAAAAAAAATAAAAAATTAGAGGCTTTAAGACATATCGAAGTTTTTAGCGGGAATGCATGATTAATATAATGTTGTTAAAAACGTATATTGATGTATAATAGTAAATTATCGGGGTAGGATATTGTTTGTGAAGAATTGTTTGTGTAGAATTTTTGTTTAATAAAAATTTGTTTAGCGATACACTCGTTAAATAAATTTTTGAACTACACAAGAACTGCCTCGTTTGGCGTCAGTCAAAAACCAAAATTTTGCTCAGGCTATTGCTGGATAATTGTTTTAAATCTGGAATATTCATAGATTATACATGCTGCTGGTTAAATACAAATACAAATCGGGCCACAGTTTAAAAATAAAGTACATACAATAAGTGCTATTAAATTTTATTTGAATGTATCTCAGACGGTCTAATTAAAAGTTAGACCCAACGTTTTACTTCGTCCGCTTTTATTTTAGTGGAAAGTAAAATTTTCTTTTTATTACAAATGCTTATTTTGTTATTTTTACGATTGTTTAGTTATTACGCTCCATGAGAGACAAAGAAATATTACATTTGTCATCTAAATTTTATAGCTACGGACTACAACTTGCACTGTTTCCGGTTCTGTAGAAGTTTGTTTGTGACTCAAGACAGGTTTTCTATTTATTCAAGTATATTTTACTGTTATTATCAAACCAGTGGCGCAGCCAGATTCTCAACCGAGGGTGTTTGACCGATTAAATGAACTTTGTTTTCAATTCACCGCTTAGCGGAAAGACTTACTGGCACAATGACGTTTTTTGATCAAACTTATACGCCATAAAGCTTGTTGAAATAATTTATTTAAATGATGTGTTTGTAGGAGTGTGAATTTGTATGTATTTCGGTGCCGTTATAATATATTCATGCAACTACATACATTTATAATATATCAGCTATTTTGTAAACTAATTCATTATAAGAGGTCATTGCCTTCAAACTTTATATTTACGACACGTAGCAATATTGGATTTAAGAAGGCTTTTATTGGATCCTTTAAGCGTTTATTTATGCATAGGCTGTCGTTTCTGATGTAGGGTAGCCGACATTTACCATCTTTTTTTCAATATATTAAGAAATACTTTCTTTTTCTGATATGTTGTTCATCCATTTATTTTGTATTACTATGCTTTATGTATATAATACTATTAATATGTATTAATAATATAGAATATTGTACAACTAAACCCTGCCCTAGCTTTTTTGGAAATTCAATGTACTCTTTGGTCGGAAGAGTTGCTGCCAGCGTTAAGGCCGCCATTTGTACTTAATTGTAAGCTGTTTTTGTGTATTGTTTTAATTACTAGTATATATTTATCTATACATATAAATAACATTAAAGTGTCGATTTGTAATGTCAAAATAACAGATTTTAACTAAACTTTAATATAAAAAAAATCTGTCTTACTGTTTGTTCCGGCTAATCTCTGAAACGGCTGGACCAACAACTTAGGCTACTTATAAAATTAGGGTTCGGAAAAATAATCCACGTGAAGGAAGTCGCGGGCACATCTAGTTATTAAATAAAATTTCAAAACAAAGCATTACTCTTCAAGTTTCCGTCAAAAACTTATAAATGTGTACGATGTATATTAAATTATTAGTCAGCACAATATGCGGCAAGTCACTAAAAACTTATAATACATTATTATTTTTCTTTTGTTCCAGAGAGTAAACCATGTGACCGAGTAATCTCTATTCGATAAAAATCGACTTCCGTATGTTGTTGGACAGAGTGATGAACTAGTAGTGAGTGATCAAAATGCACACAATGGACACTATGGGCTATGGCCACAAAAAATACAGACCGCCCTTATCTCCTACGAACTTTTATCAGCACGACTACTATTCTAGACACACAACTCTCCGGCCACAGGTATGTATTGATGATTGATGAAAATTATTAAATTAATAGGTTAATTCTACACCAGTAAGTTTTGCTCGCGTGAACAACTATTTATTCTTTATTTAATCAAATATCGCTATCATTGCAATTTAAAATAGAGTGATCAATGACATACTATGTGATATCATGGAAAATGAATACTTCTTCCAAGGTGGTATGGTATTCTTGTAAAGTTAAAGCAAACACCAAGTGCGGACTGTGATTGACAATACCGGTCTCTTTGTTTACTGTCGATACCGGTATTAATCAATCGTAGTAACATGCTCAGGCTTAGAAGGTTACGTGAGCCAAACTTACGGGTGTTTGTCCGGCCTAATAATAGGGAATATGCATGTAATTCAAATACAAGTGTTGCAATTGAATGCTGTAATAAAATTGAATCACACATAATGATAACTTTATACAAAACAAATATTACTTAAAACATATGATTAAATACTTTATATTGTTTATTTATTTAAACTACTGTTACTATACTAACTATTTAAACTAAAGTTTTATCAATATAGACCATGTTGTAATTTCTGAAAATGTTGGCCGGGGCAGCATAGACGAACTTGATAGTAGTATAAGAGTTCCGTTTTAGCCGAACGGTATGGCTCTGGAACCCTAAAATGAAAAGAGACACTACGATTATCGCTTATCTTTTTTCTCTTGTACATTATATCCACTTCCACAGCAGCGAGCAGGAAATTGGCCAGTATGTAAGTAAATATGTAAATTCATAATTTACGAACATGGCATACTCCCACTGCCCACTTCTCTCACTGTTTTCCTGCTATCTGTCGTGGTAGGAAGTAGAAAGCTGCATATAAATTAATAAGTGTTACAGAACCGTTTTGTTATATATATTCTATACAGAGTTGTGTAAAGGCCTAACTTTGATTTTTATAATTTTGGATACATTCGAACTAAATTGACCAAAGCGGTATTATTTGAGGTTGAGCTGAGGGCTGGTGGGTCGATCCCGTTAGAGGCGGTGGCCGTCTGAACGGTACTCGACAATAATCGGCTGAGTGGTATAAAATTGACCGACTATCGAACAGAATCTGACTAGGCAGATTCTTATTGGTGCTATTCATAGCGAGTGCAATGGCGGGTGAAATTTAGCATTATCCTACGCATAGCTTTGTAAAAGATATAATTTAAGGCGCTGTATAAATTTGTACCTTATTCAAGCGTTTGAAGGCTTTTATTCTAGGAAGCAATCTTTTAATCCAAGTACTTCCTTTTTTTGTTTTTATTCATAAACTACGACGTTTTAAACTAATACAATAAAAGAAAACTTATAAGTTATATTATATGCTACGTATAATCAAGGTACATATAAGTAGAATACGAAACCCAGGTCACAGTCTTCTATGGGTAAGGGGGCCTGGCTATGTATCATTAATTTAGTTAATCGTAAATTACAATTTTATAAACTAGTAAAATTAAGAAAACAAACCTAATAACTTACCTAAACTTATTTAATATTAGATATAAGTATACAATTATATAGAGCCTAAGTAACCTTTTGTACGTGTAAGGTGCTGAAAAAGGTCGGCTGATTTTCTTCGCTGGACCGCGGTACTGAGCCGTTATCAAGTCTTCTGATCACCTGAATTGTCAATGATATGATGATTTAAGATGGTATAACACCGGGCTCTGATACAGACCGGCAATATGGCTTCCGCCGTGGTCGCTCAGCTGGGGATCTTCTGGTGTACCTGATCCACCCTTGGGCTGAAGCCATTGAGAGCAAAGGGAAGCCCAGGTTGTCAGCCCAGATGTTGCTAAGGCATTCGATCGGGTCTGGCACAGGGCTCTTCTGTTGAAACTACCATGTTACGGGATACCCGAGGGACTTTGCACCTGGTTATCCAGCTTTCTTGATGGGCACATCATGCAAGTCGTTGTCGATGGTTGCTGCTCTAGCATCAAGCCCATTAATGCTGGTGTGCCCTAAGGTTGTGAGCTGTCGTCGAAGCTGCTCATTTTGCATATCAATGATATGTTATCTATTGACAACATTATGCGGATGATAGCATTGGCGCGCATTACTCTGGACGTGCAAACGTCCCTCGATCATTTGTGATCCCTGGTTGAAATGATAACCATTAAAATGGAAGTGACCCTATGACAATTTGTATCAAAGTTTAATTTAATTTTGAATTGAATTGATATACATCAATAGTAAAACTTTTTTCAAAACAAACGTAAACCCGTACTTAACTTATGTGTTTAATTTTATCTTAGGATTTGATAGCGCCACCGGTTCCTAAACTCGCGTAGGTCACGGGACCGTTATTAACGTCATTGTATTGTAGTCGCTTTTTAGATACAAAAGGATCTTAATGTATAAATAAGCTATGGGTAAAGTCGAGGGCATAATATAGTAGCCTAGAGTAAACCGCATCGCAAGGCTTAAGATGGGAAGTAGCGATTATATTTTAATAACATGACCAAACAATTTATCTGTACTTAATTCAAGGCTTGCACGAATTTAGGCATTATTATATGAGTGATATTAGTGAGGACATAACGTTAAAACGTACGTATAAGGCTGCCGGAAGTTTTTCCTCCCTGCGCTATTTGTCAAAATCATACAAACTTCTTCACGCTCTATTTGGAACCGAGGTACTAATTAGTTGAGCATGCGCATGCTTCTTGGCAATCTTCAATAACACACAGTATTAATATTCTTAACTAAACCAGTTTTAATAGTGTTACGGTATATTATTTCTTTAATGGAGTTCGTTAGCTGCATTGCTTTATTATTATTACGACTGGTAATAAAAACAACACAATTTAAAGCTCGTCTTCTAGAACAATTTGGTTTATAATTCGTACATATTAAAATGTATTTCGACCCTGTGATATGCTTTTTATTTTATAATACTTTTTAATTTTATCGCATTGTAACTTCAAACGTTTTGTGCAATTTTGTGGCATAGGGGCCTACCTTTAGGTAGGTACAATTTATCTATTTTGTTTTGATTATGAGGCAATCTCGGCTAAGCTTACAGTTTATCGTACAATATTTCCCAAATTTTGCGACCAGTGTAGTGTCTGTTGTGTGAATATGTTAATATGTAACATTATCTCGAGGTTTGGCCGTAACATTTTATCATTTTTACAAAACAACTTAGCGTTTCTATTAAGTATATCATTATAACAAATTCGTGTACCCGCGGTCTCTGAAAGGTAGGTAAAATGCCAAAATAATCATATGGTTTAAATCTGTTAAAACCTAGTTTTAATTATTTTATTTATTTATTGATGCACAAAAATTACAACCAAAGAAATTGGTATCAAAACGACTCATCGACTCTTCAGGTGATCAGAGGGCTGGTGCCTAACTCGGCCAACGGATCAGTATGGCGATCCAGCGAGGAAACGTAGCCAGCCTTCTGGGCACCTTACCCATAGAAGACGGTGATCTGGGCTCAGTATTCTACTTATAGTCTTGAGGGACTATGGGTAGAATACAATACAAATAAGTTAAGTTTTCTTACATTGTATTCAATTTAAAAAAATTACCAAAGAAATGAAAAGATTAACTTAGTAATAGCAATCTGTATCGAAATTCAAAGCAAGTGCATACAGAAAAAATATAAAACTTAACACGTGTAACCACATATATACAACTACGAAAATCTCTTGTATTAACAGAAACTCATATTAAACCAATTTTTTTATCTTCACCATAAAATTGGCATAACAACAATTACATGTTAATCAAATATTCGTCAATTAAATAATTTATTGGTATGTAGTTATAAGCTAAACAAGTATAATATACAATAGTGCTTAATTTATTAAGATAATGCGACAATCATTACTCCTCGCAATCGTTTTAAACTGTGTTATGGCAGAGTAAGTTCACTTCCCGTAAGTTAAAATTTACCACAGAGCTTAAATTTACACCATAAAACAAAAACTTCGTTTAAAAAAACCGACTTCAAAAACTAAAATGTATAAAATAACTTATTTCTAAAGCTATTATTATGAATATATATTATCTAAAACATCTTAAAGTCGGTGCTTAGTAATTTTCAAAATATAGTAATTTTTATGTTTTACTTTGCACCGACTTCAAGATGTTTTAGATAATATATATTAATAATAATAGCTGCAGAAATAAGTTATTTTATACATTTTAGTTTTTGATGTCGGTTTTTAAATCGAAGTTTTTATTTTTTATTTGTTACTTTTCAGTGTCTAGCTATGTATGGGTGGACCTACGAATAGTGCCGCGCTTCTTAAAAAATACAGGTCCCAAGAAACGGGAACAAAAAAATGTTCGTAAAATGAAAACTACTGGGCCTAACTATGTCAAATTTTATGGGACCACATGGCAGCTATTCCGCGTTGAACAAAAAAAGAATCACGTAATTCGAATCATAAATCTCAGAGTAATCAATCCGTGTACATATGGAACGAAAAGGGAAAATTTTTCATAAAAAATGTTCATATAATGAAAACTACTGAGCCAAATTATGTAAAATTTTTAGGGGACCAATTGGAAGCTATTCCGCGTCGAATAAAAAGAATCACGTAAATCGGATCATAAATCACGGAGTAATTGGTGAACATACATAAAAAAAAGATCCCGACGAATTGAGAACCTCCTCCTTTTTTCGAAATCGGTAAAAAATTGACACTATAATTGATAATACAAATTTATTAATATAGTTAAAATCAACAAGGTAACGGTATCAGGTATTTTGTTGAGACACGGTGAACGACACCATGCGATCGGGGCCGCGGCCAGTGGCCATGGATGTTAAATAATAATGCAATTATTTCTTAAATGAATAAAGAAGTAAGATGCTTCTTCCCATAAATTATTTAGGCACATATTTTAAAACTATGAAATTATTTTTGTAGAAACATGTAGACCTGTAATGTAATTGATCGTGTTTAGAATTAGGAAACTAGGTAACTTTTAGAGAAGAGTGTACGATGAAACTATTTTTAAATCAATGAGGCATTATATACATTTGGGATGGGATATTGACAATTGATCCAAATGTCTACAACCTGTGAGAATTTTTTGCATCAAAATAAAAAAAAGACAGAGAATACTAGACTATGAAAAATAGACTCAAATTACAACAAGATAAGACTCATTTTGCATTCAAGAAAATACAATAATTATGCTTGTATGTATTTATATTTTCAAAAACGCATTTTATTTTATTTTAAATGAACAATAGTTGTAGATTATTGATTATTTTTGGAGATGGAGATGGGGGAACGCCATGTTTCGCATGTGCTCACCTCTCCTCCTGTGATGCGAGTTCCAAACAGCCTCATGGAAGGACTAGACATCAATGATGCTGGGGGCTATGTTATCCCCTGTGGATGTGGCCATTGGGCACCCGCCTGCCAGGAAACGTGCAGTAATTCGAGCTTTCGCTTTCTTGTAGTCCTGGCATAAGGCACAGGAAATAACACGGAGGGATTTTAGTGGGTATCCTGACCCGTGGTGTGCAAATGGTAGTGCCAATAGCACTTCTTGCTTGCGGTGCCACCCCGACCTGGCCGAGTCCCATACACCGGCCGCGATTTTGCCCCTTACGCGGCTGATGGTCCTCGATCTGATTTTTCCTCGAAAAAAGTCCGGTTGTCGCCTAATGCTTAGATGCTTAACTATTTCATAAGAAAATACACCTATGGGACAATATTAAAAATTATTGGCCAATGAGCACATCATATATAGTATGCAACACAGGTCGCATGTTAAGAAGCAAAATAACATTTATACGAGCATAGATACTTCTTTATTTGCTTATTTAATTATCATTACCGATGGTTAAGTCCTATGACGTGTTTCAGTCTCACGCCATGGGAGACGGTCAAAGGTCACTTTGATTTAGTTTGTAAACTTTACTCTTACAAGGCCATAAACCGAATAAGAAAACAATGTTTAATTACTGTCACTGACCCCAGTTCAATCAAGTTTCGAATAATAAGTGGTATGCTCCAGATTCGATTTCAATCTGTTCTCGATATGACTTTGAAGCAACCGAAATTGGTTTCAAATCGATTAGGGTTTAAATAAAAGTAAAAAAAACACCTGTCTATGTCATGCTCTACTGAACTACATTTATCTGTGATAATCCGAAAGTATTATTATCTAGCTGGCGCCACAGTATGATTCCGTGAGGTTGTTGCACACGGACGCTATACACGTTATGATGATAGAGCATCTTAAGGCAGGATATAGCATTTAATGCATTGATTTATCTGTATTTTGTGGCAGTTATTAGATTAGTAAATATATTACTGTTTTAGATAGACAGTCTCTGTATTGAGTGGTTGAAGCTTTTAATAATCGCCCAGTTCACCGGAACGCCGAAATCCTGTCTTAGTTTGAAATATAAAATTCCGGGATACAAGGTGTGTGTGTCTGCAAATTGATTAAATATTAAATTCATAACGATAAATTCCATGGTTTTTGTAAAGAACTCAACAAATATATTTTTTTAAGGCATACTAAAGCGGCTAGATTTAAAAGAAGAACAAAAATGACTATATTTGTTTGTAGTTGACATTTTTTAATGAAGAAATATACAGTTTTTATATACTGTTTTCAAAAATTATAGAAACTATGAGCTTTGTAGTTAAAATTCGTTAAAAAATAATTAAACCTTGTTTACTGCTACTACTTATACTATGTCTATTACATTATTTGTCACGCATATGATAGTGCGTCGTAAATAACGGATTCTCATCATAAAAATATGACTATTTCTTTCACCTTTTTAACGTAGCTTTAGATTATAAAACTGAAGATCTATTTAATAATGGTGGTTTAGTTGGTGTTCTTAATAATGTTAGAAATTTTTAATATCCTTTTTTATAAATTAAAGCGTCTTTTTTCATTTTATTTTTCTTGTTGAAGCACAGCGGATAGTAACTGTGATGGAAAGTGGTTACTGTCTCCTATGAACATTAGCAATACCAGAGGTGCTGCCAATGTTATAATGCTTAAGAGCATTTGCATTTTTATTTTTGTTTTTCATTCTACGAAAATACCTATTGAAAAGTGGTTGTTAAAAAAATGGAATACTGACGCATATGAATCCGTGAAAACTATATCTAATTACATGTGTAAATATGTTTTTGCATGATAATAAATAGTATGACATATTAATACATAAAACAAAGGGATAGATGGACAAATTGGAGTTTCGATTTCACACAGATTCTGGTTTTGGTAAAAAGCTACGGAATTTTGGAAACAAAACATTTCATGGTTTATGAATAGTGTTTCATAGCCCATTCATATCTTTTGTACGTAAATAGGCCTTTACTACTTCGATATTTTTTTAATAAAAGTATCGATAAACTTTAAAAGAAAAATATACGTAAAGATCGTACACCGTTTGATCTTGTAATCAATTAGTATGACATGTTTATACATATGTATACAAGTGAAGGATTTCGGTAATTATATTAGTTATCCCCTTCGTAAGAGAAAGTAATAAATACAATGTACGTCTGAGAGTTAAAATATTTTTTGTTAGTAACAAAATAGATGCTGATCTTATCATGTATATGCACACTCAACATAGGAACCGTTATGATCTATGCAAAATTCATAGAGCGAATCGAATATGTTCATGGTGTTGTGATGTAAGAATTCATAAGGATGAGCGCACGAGCGTAGCCAGGTGGCACGAGAAATCTCAGAAATTGCTGTTGTACAGAAAAACCCAGGAAGCCATGTCCATTAAGTGATGCTGATATTAAACAATCATCTTCCGCGTGTTTTAATTACAGTATTTACTTGTGCCAGTAATGAACACATCCTACAAGACTTATCACTAATAGCTTTTATGGGCAGTGCTTTATATGAAGTGCATTTGACTGTAAAGGCACGCGCTGCTTCTGAACATGGCTGTCATATTTATATTATGGATTAGCTATAATTACTGCAATTAATAATTATTTTTTATAAGTAATATTTGTATTGTTTACAAAAACTCACTATATAAAAACTTGACAAGGGTCATCTAATTTAATGGTCTGTTAATATCAAAGTGTTGTTAATTAATTTGGTTGTTATTGGATATCTTGAAATATTATAAAAGTTTCATTTGTCATTTATTAAGTTTTTCATAAGAATATAATAGAACCCATACAATATAAATTGTGTTTTCGCATTGGACCGGCATTGCATCTGATGTCAGGTGGAAATTCAATCTAAGGTGGACCACTCACACACACAAGTGGTCACTGAAAATCAGTGTTGTGTCGGACTATGTTCCAACACAGCAAAATACTGAGTGCCAACCTCATTTCGCAAATTGCGGCACACATTTCCTTATTATTGATATAGTGTATGTCTTTAAAGACCACGGGCCATAAAAATGGCCCGGACTTTTGGAGGGCTTGCGTGGGGCCATGGGGAGGCCAACACGTAGAAGCCCCTTGACAAAATTAATGTAAATATGTGGCGTGACACTGACCGGCGATTATCCCTGTCTACACCATATAACAATGCACCCAAGGACAAGCCCCGGCCAGTGTAGGACTATTGTGGGAAATGAGGACAAAAAGTACCGGGCTATTGGGGTGAACTGTTAGTGGTACTAGCGGTCTGGGAATATGGGGACTATGACGTATGCCCGTCGCAATGTTTAGAGAACACGGAAAAATGGGCAGACGGTGACTCGCCACTCCCTGCATGGGCCTCTAAAAATGCCATAAAAGGCAGGGGCAACATGGGTGTGAGTGTCTAAGGGGTGTAGAGAGGTGGGCTGCAGGTTCACCGAAGCTACTTCCGACGTTAGGCCATTTATCACTTCCACCCTTGGAGCTTGAGTCTTAGCTTTAGCGATCTCTACCCCGTGCCGGCTGGTTAAGGCAAGCACGGAGGCGGGGGGGCCTTGTCTTGGCCCCCGGAGTCAGGTACGAGGTGTCGCCACTCACCTAAGACTTCGCCACAAAGCCCCCCTGCGGGTTTATTGATTATTGATATTATTATTAATTATTGTTAAGTGTCGCATTTTGAGAAATAAATATTTTATTTTTTCCATCCTTTTTTGTTTGTTTGTTTCTTTCTTTCATATTTTCGTTATATGAATGAAAGCGTAGCAAGCTTCGCTATACTTACAAAAAAGCAACTGTTCACCTACTTGAAAATGAAATGCCTAAACACATTTCTCGGAGAATAATTAAAAGAAACAAGCTCATTCCCTTAATACAATTAAATATTATAAGCAAATTAACAATAAATATGATAAATAAATTTAACTCCAGCCAGTAATGAAATTATTATCTGTCTAGCTGAAGGACTAGACATTAGGCTACTTCATAAAGTTGATATTTGAAGTGGGCTGCCACTTGCTTTAAGCGAGGTCGCGTCGTGTCAGTTTTATCAAAACGGTTCCTTTACATATTAAACTGGGATTTTCGTGTCAACGATCTTACTTTGCAACATAAGGCTTTAGCTACCTTAGCTAAGAAGCGAATGCGATACGATAGCTAACTCGTCATTTTGTAAAGGCTACAAAACTGAGAAATACTTTCAACTAATTAAAAACAATTAAATAATGTAATTATAGATAGATAGAGATAACACTTTAATGTAGGTACACCATTACAGAAAACTTACGAACTAGTATTATTCTAATTGTGTACAAAGGGCGCTCTTGTTGCTAAAAAGCAATCTCTTCCAGGCAACCCGTGCAAGTTATGCCAAATTTACCTTTTGTGGACGTTGATTCTTCGTCCAAAATAACGTCACTCAATTCTGGTAGGTGGTTACCGGAGAACCACGAAAAATCTAACCGTTCTTCGTTGTCATACCAACATAAATCGGTGGGGTTTATAATATTTTTGCAACTATATGTTGCTTGCAACAAGTTCTGTTGCAATTCTGTTTTACACGGCGGCAGATTGGACCAGGAGGGTTACAAACACTGGGGAATATGCCGTGTGACTCCAAAAGGCTTTTTCGTTTTTGGAGGTATAATCGATATTGAAAATATTTGAAAATAGTATTTTAGTAATCCTGGCATACATACAAAAATTTTAAACTTTTTTAGCCGGTTTGCTATAATACAGTTCGGCTAAATGTTTAGGCATTTTTACAAATGTAATTGCGTCGCTAATTTTGCAAATAAAGTTTCTTTCTTTCAAATGCACTCAGGCCAAATGCTACGAGCAAACTCTCTAAAAATAATATTTTTTCGTAATAAAATTATAAAAACTACTATTTAAACAATGTACTACATTGTTTAAATCATACGTATAAGAAATATAAATTGTTAATATTATACATATTAGAAATGGTAAAATGTGAACCATGAATTTGCTACGATTTTGACCGTCTGCCTTGCTAACCATGTTTAGAATCATATAATCTAACGATTTTATACGGTTTTGGCCGTAATACAATGATGCATGGTTTTGGTCTTGGGCTCTCGTACTAAGAAGAAAGAGGCTTGAAATCAAAAACTATATTTAACTTATTTTTTTTTGTATACAATAGCTTATACTGTTCCTATACGTGTATAAACCACATTCGCTCATTGGTATATAATTATATAGCTGAACGTGTTGATATGAAAATAAGCTTCTATAGCCTCACAGTAGCTTCAGTATTTTGCTGATGAAAAGCCTAAAATATTCTCAGGGCCAATAATTTTTTATCACTGTCCGAGAAATTCAAATTAGGAGTCAAACCTGTATATGGTTGGAATTCATTTTATTGGAGGCCCGTGCCGACTTTCTCCTTTATTCGTCTCGTGCATTTAATGACAGACAATATATTAGAATGTACAATCTATTGTATATCATAACTGTACTTTTTCTACAAACGAAGAGACCTTTGTCAATTGATGCAGGTAATAGTGATATGACACAAATCTACCAAATCGAATCAATTTGGTTAAAACGCACAAAACTGATATAACACGATGGTATTTAAAGATATTGCATGATTCAAGTTAATAAGAATACATATATGAAAATTAGTACACATACAGAAGTTGTGTATGTCTGTCTAAACATAAGGTAACGTTTTCCTAAAAAACAATAATATTAATTTCCCATTTGAAAAAAAAGGCCTGAAATGAAAAATAGAATTTAGAATGACAAGCAGTATTACTTATCAAACAAGAAGAGTCAAATCAAATTATTTATTTGCTTAAAAACGTGGTAAATAAAAAAATATATGACAATATGTAGATATATTATACTATATTTCACATGTTTTTGCCCTTTCAGTCACGCAAATGGTGACCTTAAAAATCACTGTTTGTATACTTATTTTTTTTTACGAATTTTAGCTTTATTTTTATGATTTAAGCTAAAAATGTAACTACGTCGCATATGCAGTGATAAAAGATGGCATGTTTAATAGTTTAAAAGTAGTCCTAATTTATTTTACAAATTGAACTGAATAAGACGTATTTAATGTCTATAATGTATATAGGTTTATTATAGAAGAACCACCCAAGTACGAATTTAACTCGCACATAGCCACTTTTTCAGAGTACGTTTTAATTTCCAATTGCACTAAATAATATTGTAAATTATGTATGGGAATAGATAGATAAATAATAGTTCATCGAAAACAATGATTAATTTCGTTCATCTTATATATTACCTATTCATTACCAAAATTCTATCCTCTATTAGTAACATTATCGAATGATACATTAGGATATGTTTTACTTCAAAATTAGCAGATTGCATCCCGACTAGGAAACGAAATTTAAAAAATCTTATGTCACTGTTTAACAAAAATGATCAAGGTTGGCCTTGATTGAGGCTCCATTGATATTTTTTGTTATTCATGTTATGTACCCAAGGATGTGAATGAAATAATTTTGTACAGGATAAGAAACATAAAAATAAATTGAGGCTACACTTAATATTGAAACTAATAACCTTTTAAAATTCAATGTTACGAGTTGCGGTAATTTCAAATTACAAAGATTTAATATAACTTTGCCTCTAATCTATTAAGTTTCATAAAATAATACATAAATAAAAATTAAGCTGTAAATATTGAATGTTTTTTTTAAAATAATGAATAGGTTCGCGTTTGACTGACATCAGGCGGAAATGCAGTCTAAGGTGGAGCACGCTTACGCGAGGTTTAAAAACACCTTGATTGTGTTCTTCTGGAAAAACAGACGACGGTAAAGAGTTCCACTCTTCAGCGGTGCGTATGATAAATGTGGAAGCATAGTGTTTCGTTGGTAAACTACTAGGCTATGTAAGGTATTATGGCTTTTGGATCACAATAAGGCATTCAATATGCAATCTTCTGTGGGAGCTATTGAATTTTGCTGTTTGCTTGTACCCTGGTGTCGAGAAAAAACTTACTAATCGCCTGATCCTCACGTGAGGTGAGCAAGCCGGTGACTATCTTCGACAAAAAAGTTCATTTATAATACATTACTTAAAGTCATGCGAAATTATAGGTACAATACAGAGCTAATATCCACCGTGGATTGAAAAGCATTTTACAGGGACTCCAAAATGTGGGTTTTAAAAATTATTTCATAGCAATTTATAAGTTCAAGGTAATTAATAGTTTCATTTCCTAATGCCTCGAACTTAATATATTGTTATAAAATTAGTTTTAAATCCCCCATAAAAAATTTCTTCTGAAGATACAGTAAAATGCTAATTCAGAATCGCTCAAATTCCCCTCCAATATTCAAATTTTATGATAATCGGTCCATTTTCCATTCCATTCCATTGTGAAGACAGAACAATCAAACATAGAAAGAGTAATAAAAAATATAAGGTTCAGTTTCATCCTTGAAGTATAAGATTAGACATAATGTACCTATATTATCGTGTCTTAAATATTAGGAAATTAGCTTAATTGTGTTAATTAATAATATATAATATTGATTATATTATATATTAATTTTAAACATTTAGCTTAGACATACATAATGCCATTGATGAATGATCATAATTTTCATTCAAGACAACGGTTTTGGGCAACAAATAAGTAAGAATTAATTAAAAATTATTTTTTTGTATAGTATATAGTACAGTATATTATTAATTATTTTATTTACTTTTTACATTTTCTTGGAATTTTTCTTATTATTTATCCGCCACTGTTGTCTTAATATTTTCTGTAGTTTAGGGGGTTGCCCAGAAGAGATCGCTTTAAGCGATAAGACCGCCCTTTGTTCCACATTTACTGTACTCGGTTTTAAGAACGTAGTTTTAATTTTTGGTGAACAATAAAGAGTTTTTAGTCATTCATTCAACTAACTTTGAACAAGAATGTTCTACGAAGCCGAATGTTCTTACAAACTTGGTTCTTTCGCATTACTAAGTTATTTTTAATAAAGAAGTCTGTTATTACTACATCTGGGTGATGAGTGATGTTATGAGAAAATATATTTTAAATTTACTTATCAAAAGAGCAAGGTTAAAAATAAAAAAATATTTTTACATATTATCTGTGGCAACTATCGCATGTAATTTGGTTTAAAAAGAGTAAGCTCGTGAGTCCAATACTTATCATCATAATTGAACCACGAGGGAAACATGGCTGGGCAGGTCCCATATTATATTTTTCTTTTATACTTTCATCGGATCAATTTACAAGTTGTCTATCTCTCAAGTTTTATTATGAAAAAAAGCTAAAAACATTACAATGGACCTAGGTAAGAAATAAAGGAATATATTATATACTGGCAACTCATTATTTTATTACTTTGGTACTAAAATCAGGTCATATAGGTAATTATTTTTATTTTCTAGACTTTTGGCGTAAAATGTAAGGTTTCATTTTTAGTATATTTCGGAACTGGTTTTAATTAACCATCAATGAATGATGTGCTTTTTATGCAATAATTATTATAAAAAAACTTATGATTAAAGTAATAAAAAAACAAAATCACCTGTTTTAATATTGTTCAACAATTGCATAGTATATTATTAAGGGGTTAAAAAATAAACTATATGGTATCGACGTAAAGCGTTTATGTTGTGCTGGCATTTTATTATGTCGTGTTACGTGCTAAGAAGTTTGCCTTGCACTTGGGATCGGGCAAAGCATCGAACCTTCTTCAGTGCAACAGCCGGCCGTGGCGCGAGAGACACCCGACGGACTACTATGCGCTCCGCTCTTGAATCGGGTTACACAGATAAAACAGAGCAGGCCGGTTTTATAACTAGTATTATTAACAGTTGCATTCGTTACGTCTGTTATAAATTTATAAACATACAGGGCCCGGCAGTCATTATCCTGCCTTGGAAAAAAATATAGCACCTGGTTGCAGCGCCACCTATCGAATCCAATTGTGAATTTAAGATATTCTCGAATCGACTTTAATACACACAAAAAACTTCATCACGATCGGTCCAACTGTTTAAGTTCAGTGACATACACACGAACAAAAGTATTTTACATTAGAACACATACATTACATTACATACATATACATTATATTTAAAATTTCTGAGGGATTCCCAAACACAAAGTACCGAAGCTTTTAAAAAAGAATTTAAGCTATCGTTTTAGTGAAAACTGCTCCCGGAAAAATTCCCGCGGGATGGATAAACAATATCACAAATTTTAATACATAAACTTTGCTATTCATCAGTAAAAAAATCACATTTGGATTCCTTTTTATTGAATCTGGCCATTTTAAATTATTCCCAAAAAAATTCTCGTGGAATTCCCGAGATAAAAAGCGTCGATCAGTGAATATCCCATCGAAATCGACCCAGTACTTTTACGTGAATCCTGAACAAACAAACAATCGGTTATAATTATAGTCTATTTCAGTTGTGATTTTTTAAAAGCTGACGGTATGTTTGCAATAATATTATAGATATACAATGATGATTCAAAATGTAGGGTTAAACGTTAAGTTGGCGACGACGATATCACAATATATCGCTATATTCGTCATATTTCGGGGTTTCAAGTTTTGGTGGCTTTTAATCAAGTGATTAAAAGCCACCAAAACTTGAAACTCCGAAACAATGAATTAGTTAAATTTTGGTTTTCTTTAAATTAAATAATCTACTTTATTTCTTCTTTCTAAATTTGGTATATTAAAACCTAAGTGCTTTCTGATAATTGGTTGGAAATCAATAATAATTAATCTATGGTTTTCTAAATGCAGTTTTAAAAACCCCACGGTTTTTCTAAAATATGAATTTTTGAGTGTCTTACTCAAAGAGAACCGTGTCGGAATTTCGAAGAAAGTCTGTGTTAAGCTAAATTTAAACATTTACATAATTAATTTGAAAATTAGATATAAGTTTGGAGTTTTAACCTCTATGTTTATTTCTATCATGTGTCATTTCGGCTAAATTAACATATTCTTTTCTTTACGCTCCTAGATATTATAACGATTTCCTACTTTCTTAGTTTCTAGAATACTTTTAATTTCTGTACGTCTGGAATCATCAAATCGGAACTATGACATTTTGTCATGAAGTATGTGAGTCATTTCGACAATTTCGAAATCTGAATTCCTGAATCCGAAACCACACGACGAATCGAATTGGATGCCATTAACAGATTGGGTAAAATAATTCAAGATGGCGGAAAATGAGATAAGCCGAAGCTCCTTTCATAATAAGATTAGACGCATTACTTACAATTCAATTTAGACTTTTAAGGATTGGTATTTTTTGTTTTTATTTTGTACTATCAAAGCTCTCGCTTATAAAACATGGCGCATCGTTAACCACACAGGTTAAAGTCTGTAACCCGTTTATATTTTTAGCCCACTTAATACTACCTGACATGCAGCTAGCCTTGCAGTATCCCAGGTTATTTGTAAAGCGCCAACCCTTGTCTTGTTTATTTAATTTGCAATCCTCGAGCAGGCTTGCATAGCATATTGCGGGGTATTTTATGAGAATCATCATGACTCTTTTATCGTTTCGAGATCTCAAGTCATGGCTACAATTAATATATACTCAGTGTGGATTGTTATTTCAACACCTTTTCATTTGATCAGGATAGCAATGCAGGATTTAAATAGGTACTTTGTTTGTTTTTCTGATTATATTACAAAATACGGCAATGTGATTTTGCAATATGGTTTGTTTTACCTATATAAATAAAAATAAACCTTTGTTTATCCTCTATGCGTTCCTAGTCCAATGACCAGATTGGGATGAAATTATGGTAGATTGTCATGAGGATACCCATAAAGGTTTGTGGCCCAAAAAATAGTAAAAACAAATGTTAGTATGTTTGTCCTTTATGCGGCCTAAATCATGAAACTTTGGTACGGAGATCGGACGCCGAAAAAGAAATGTCATTGTGTTTAAAAAAGCACTTCAATACACAGAATATACATCTAAACAGTTTTTTACTTTACGTTTACTTTCGCGCTACTTTTTACCCTCGGAATCCCGCGGGAATCTTTCTGGGAATTATTCGAAATTGTCGAATAAAAAAATAGATTATCAATGATATTTTTTCACTGATCGATAGCAAATTTTATGTATATTTTTTTCTTGGGAATCTCGCGGGAATATTCCCGGGAGCGGTTTATATTTGTTCGGGTGCAAAAAAATTAGCTTTTTTTGGGCACAGTTTTCACAAAAAATTGCTGCAGTAGGTACTTTGTGTCCCGGGGAACCCCTAGGAATTTAAAATCAAGCGTGAGTGAAGTCGCGAGCATATCCTAGTATATTATATTTTCTTAAACGTCATTCAATTATACACGCACTACTATACATTCTAATTATAAAGAGACGCAAGGAAAGTAGTCGTTAGCAGTGGGTTAGTGGGTCCAGCCATACACCTTTCTCCTCTGTTATATATAAAATAATATAGTTTTACAGCTGATTTCGTGATAATGTTTAATTTGAAACAGTGAATAGTGAAAGAAAGTGGTTTAGTTATCATTGAATTAAATTCGTTGGTTTGCTTTCTTTCATTCAAAATTGAAATAATAAATTATTAACAGGTGTAAATTTATTACACGAAATACTTAAATTGTTATCCTTCCTTCTTAAAATGTTTTAACAGTTAAAGACTATTAATGTTCTATTTAACGTATTATGAATATGTACCAATATATACTTGAAAACTGCTATTTATGCGGGGTCAAATAATTAATGACAGTTTTAAAAAGTAAAATATTCTATTTATTTTGGTAAGGCTTACAGAGAAAACATTCACATCAATTAAGTACATACATTGGCTATACAGCGTGGTAACACCGCCAGCCTTTTGGGAACGTTCCCGGTAAATGACAGTGGTTTGGGACTTTTAACTCATCTTTAAGCGTTTTCCCTCTTTTTATTTAGTTTTAGTTTTTTTTCAGTTCATAGTATAGTTTGTAGTGCATATTTAGATTTATAGTTATAAGTTAATTTATTTTTAGTATTTAATTATATGTTTTATGTTAGAAAAAAATTAAGTACATATAAATAAAAACATTGTTAAATAAATACAAAAAAAATAAAAACAAGCCTTAATATGAACTTACTCAAGTAAGTAGCTAGGATACATATTTGAATTAATTTTATTTAAGTAAAAAATAATAATTATGGCATGTAGTGAGGGTAGTCTGCAGTTTGGATAAAAATTAGTTGATGTCGATAATTTTTTTCGAATAATTCTTATTGAGTATTGTTTGTTTCTGCAATGCAACTCCTAATTTATACTCATATTTAGAATAATTGACAAAGTAAGTTTAACAGTGTTAATGTGTGTTGAAAATGGAGACATAATGATCAATGCTCTTGTTAGTTCCTATTGACACTGACATGGAAATCATGTCAGTATTGTATATTGATTAGCAGCTTGTTTACAGTTTGCCGACATCTCACATTTACAATGGTGGCAGTTGAATGTGATATTTTCAGACTTATTAAGAACCTAAAAATTGTGAGTATGGTGGCTAAGTCGCACTCATGTCTCATGCAAATACTGTACCTACTTTTAGTCCTGGCAGAGATTATGCAAGTTTGGTAGTATGATTACAATTACGTGCTATCAGTGAAGAAAAACATCGTAGAGGAATGTGGACATCATTATTTCCTGTGAATGAAATCGGACAAGCGTAGAATGCATACCTTTCGTTTCCCAACGATAAGAAGAAGGGAGGATCATAATAGAATATTAACGAGCTGATATTATTGTATAGGTTTCTGAAGTTGAAGAGGTTCACTTTAGGTAATTACTAGCTAGTACCCTCGGCTGAATTTTAACTTTATTGTTTGAATTAAGTTAAAAAGCAATTGTAATGCTGAAACGCGAAATTTTATTACTGAATACCAACATGATTAAATATTCACTTTCAAGTTGTATAATCTGAGGAATTCCCATACTTTCCGACGGCGATTCCTTCCTCTTTAAGACTAAAGGTAGATTATGTCATTCTCCAGGATACAATCGATCATCTTTCCAAAGTTCATTAAGAACCATACAGCTAATTATTAGTGAATAAATATTGGTGTTACGATTTTGTGGGATGTATATGTTAAATGTCGTTAAAATGATCACAAAGTGTGTTACAAGTACACACGCGTAATTCACTGTTCTTACAAGTATAACCCAATACAATATGTACAAACCGCAAGCAGAAAATTGTAATTACATAAGTCTTGCGAAGTCCGTAGTTTTAAATAAAACACCTGTAAAGGACCGGTTCGCAACACCATATTATATATGTATGTACATAATATATTAAATTTCATTAATTTAGGAATGCCAGGTACAACACTGAAACATTAATTAGCTTGTTTAATTGAGTTTTCTAGGCAATTATTGCAAGTTTAAATTGCTGTCAGCTCTATAATATGAAAATCAAGTTTGGTGCAGTGCAGATAAATCTCAGTAATAAAATTTACTGGCAGATTTTACAGTGCAAGGCTTTGACCTGCATGGGTTCAATGATCTTAAACAACGCAGCTAGTTCGAATTCTAGCTGTGCTTATTACACGGATACAATTTTTTTTATGAATATGTTCATATCCTTGATGTGCCGAATACAGATTCATTGAGTGATACAAAATCATTAGAAACTCTTCGGTAATTGCTAAGGATAATTCGCTATCAATCCAGTATCATATTATATTATATGCCAATTCGCACCTTTGGAAATGCCAATTCCGCCCTTATTTACTTTCAAAAGTAGTTTTTGTAAAAGTACAACGTCCGATACACATAATGGACATGTGTACCATTCATTATAATATCATATTTTAAACTTTCTTATACGAAATATGTTATATTTTTTAAAAACCGTATTTCTGTACTAATTTATATAAATAAAAATGAATCGTAGAAATGTATGTACGCTCATAACTTGAGAACGACTTTACCGATTTTGATGACATTTTTGAGTGTGTGTTGAGTGGGTCCCCAGATTATTTAGATTCACAATGGTAACCGGTAAAAGGAGAGAATCAGGTCCTAAATTATTATTTTTTTAAGTTCAGAACAGCGTCTGCCGATATCGCTAAAATGTAAAAGTGAGCCTTATTCTATGTGTGTATTTATTTGTTCTTCCTTCACAGCCTTGACAGTGATTCCATTCTCTTAAATTCGAAGTGTGTATGTATAGTAGCGAAAACCTATTATTATTGTATTTGTTATCCCGAAACATGGAATTTTACAGTATACGGAATGAAAGTTCACGCGAACAAGTTTCATAGGAAGCTATAAGTAAATATATTATAGTCGATGGAAAATTGTATGGTCATTCTACCTAAGCGACACGCTTGTATAGGTTTTTCCTCAGTTATCTACAGTAATTATTATTAGTTATTTTGCTATTATTATATAATATTGTTATTATTTAAACTATGGGGTCACTCTGCTGCCTCTGTCTATATCATTTTAGGGCTCCAAAATGGTAAAACATGACATCGATAAACTGATACATTAACCAATTTTAATACTCTATGTTGTATTTGTCCTAAATAAAATATGTCTTTCTTTCTTTCAATTTTGCATTTGCATTACCTGCATAGGCCAAAAAATTTCATGCGAATTATATATCGCAACTTAAGAACTATAGAGACCTAATTAAAAATATCAAGTTCTTCAATTTTATACCTTAGTTTTAAGCAGTAGATATTAAAATCCAATTACTGACATTTTTTATTTAGGTCTGAATAAGGTTAAGGGTGCGATATGTAATATAATCATAAGAATTATCACATTATGATCGTGTTGTAGGTACATTAAATACATGTGTACATAACCAAGTCTATTTATTATTATATTACGAGACTAGTGTTATGATAAGTTGGTATGGTTCATCCAAAAAGTAAGATTTCCTATTAAGTTACGGAACTGGCACAAGCAATAAATGTATACGTGATGACCTTAGAAAGAATTCTGTTCTTCATTAAATAAGAAAGAACTTACTGTCAATTTAGTGAAATTTATGGCTATTGGGATATTAGTTTTCTATGCCCTTTAACAAATTATTCATTCTGAACCAGTATTAAATTGGAATGTAGCAATAATATGGCTATATATATTGGCTTGAATATGGACTACAGTTAGCTTATTAATACTGCTAAATAGGACCTGTTTAATAGTCAGTCCCTATATCTTACTACCCTTTCATTTGGCTTTCTACTGTTGTTTACATCCTACCAATAGTAAGACAAATGAAAAAATAGTAAGATATACTCGTAGGAACCGACCATACATCAATGCATGAAGTATGATACATTTTCAGAACGTTAAAAAACAGCACCGGATTTAATAATAGTAATATTTTTTTTCATATTCGTTAAAAGTCATACCAAATTCTAACCCATAAATGGGAAAACTATATAAGCGAACTCCTGTGGTATATATTTTGAACATCGAGTTTTATATTTTTATTAATAATAACGTATAAATATTTGTTTTTGTCTGGGTGTTACTACAATCGGCGTTAGAGTTCAGAATATACATTGTCTTCATGTGCCGATATGTATTTTCCCTTTAATTTATAATGCTGAGCTCGCTAATTTGTAATATAAAAGTTAGTTTATTATATAATTTTTGTCGTTTTAAAATAAATATTTAAAAAATTACCCAAATTACATTTAAAAAGCAGTGAAATAAATTTTTTTCTCAACATTATGGAAATAGACCAGCCAATTTTAATATTGCCATTTACCATTTATCAACCAAATGAGCTTCTAAACATGATTTATAACCAAACTAATCAATCTTCGAAGATGATATGTCACCTATTCAACTTATAACGACATTAAAATATTGCAGAAGAAATATATTCCTCACTTGTTAAAACATAAAAGACTAGAGTGTAGCAAAAGGCTTTACACTTACGTAAACTATTTTCTGGTATTTTTTATTTGCTATTTTCTAAAATATTCTCGTGTGCCTATAATAAATGACAGTTGATTCTCGAAAGGGATGATTAAATTAGCCCTTAAAATGTTATTGTTGACCTCGGGTCTCCCAACGAGAAACATGCTTTTCCGATATGGATTGATGCATTTCACTCACCGATTATCCCAACGTGCAAATTAGAAGAACATTTTCGCAATAATTTCTAAAATATCTACGGATTCATAAAGAGAGACCATTTTTTTGCTTAAAGCCTGCTATTTATAACTTTGCATGAAAAATATAGAGAATCAAAGTGAACGAAATATAATTTTAAGTAGGTTATTACTTGACTTTGGTGTAAAAATTTCTGTCTTATTCAACAATAATTTACTAGTGCCGGGCATATACGCCTCAGTCGACTCATCCAATTTCACGTCTCGGAACACTCAATAAAATTTTTCGTTACAATACCTCATAAATTCTCGTTACGCACAATGCCTGCATAAGTTATATTTTTCTTAACGCGTTAAAATTATAAATTACCAAGGCTTCAGTTAAGGAAGCTTCGGTGAAGATCACGTTGCATGTTTAGTTTATTATTGATAATCGTGATTACTTTTAAAATCTATTACGTAATTATGTTAGTTATCTTTAAATGAATAATTCGTGTATAAAGCTAATTGGGCAGAAGCTCGGTGTGTGCATCCGGAAAATTAGATTTTTTACATTCAACTGAGCTGAAGTACATACCGGAAAAATACTACAAGGATTACTTAGTTATAATATTTCAATATAAAAAAAATACTGTCAATACATTAAGATGGATGGTAATGACCTGGCTTGAATACATTTATAATATATTTAATTGATTCAATTGTAATATAATCCTGATACATTTTTAAGATTTTCAATTATAATTTATATAGTTATCATATCAATCGAGATAATAAACAAATGTGAACGAAACGTGTTTGTAAGCTTGTTTATTTATTAGTCTTTTGCACAGCCTTGAACCGATAATCTTAAAATGTCTTTAACCTAAAAGTGAATAATTTTACGGAAATAGAGTTCATAATTTATGCGAGCGATGGAACGGGGTTTGAATATAAGGTACTTTTATCGAAGTAATATCCGCTAAATACGAATCTGAAACATACACACGTGAGTGGTAGCCATGTGAAAATTTAAATACGATTTAATTACTCCTGCAGCTCATCCAAGGTGAGTTATGGCCTTCAAAACCGGAATCCTCCAAGGCTCTTTGTGCAGCGCTATCCCCTGCTAATAGGGATGCGAACGGAGAAAGAATTCCTGCAGCCGAGCGGCCTGTCGTAAAAGGCGCTAAAATAATCCGCAGCTAGGTGGTAGGACATTTTCCCCGACTGGATGGCTAACACCCCTGGTCTAAAATGTGCCACCATAACAACCTTGAGTTGTGTTCTGTCATTAGTAACCAGCTTTTCGAGTCCTCTTTTAGAGAGCGGCAGCAGATTAATAGCACCTTTGGTGTATCTGCTAAACTCATGAAATAAAAAATCTGATATTTTGACATATAGAAGAACAGATGTTAAACTAACATCTTATCATTTAACTTACTAACTTATCATAATAATAAGAAATAATTTTAATTACTTTTCAAACCCGACCATATTATTGCATTATTCGACTCCTTTTATTTGTACCTACTTATGACGTCACAAGAAGGTAAGAAATCTGTGAGGCGTTGTAAGTTTATAAAAATTATCTCAGTTCACTGTACGCTCTCTTAATACAAGTGTGAAGCTTTACAAGTGCCGAGCCAAAATAAGTGTTGCGCTTTGCTCTCACCTACCAGTTCGGTATTTTACAGGTCGCCAAGAGCAATAAATTTAAATATAATTTCTATAAAAAATACATAATTATTTCAAGTTGAAAATGAAAGCCTCTTATTTACGACTTTCGTATATGGACAAAGGTATTTCCATAATTTAAAACGTACTTCATTCGCGGTCAGTATGTCAAACAGACATCAATGAACCTCAGCCTAGTACGTTCTTTGGCTTAAACACATTTCTCATTGTTACGTGGTTTATTTGAGTTGGATACATGCACATTCTGCCTCATTGTGAGGCAGAATGTGTGCTTGTTAACTTATTAATAACAGAAGTAGAAAAAAAAGCTAGTACGACGACTGGCTTTATCACTTAGAAGTGATCTCTTCCAGGCAACCCTTGCCAGGGATTGATAGATTTTTGATACTGACGGTGGTGCAGTTAATAAATAATGATGAATTATAAATAAACATAGTACACATAAGTACAAAAACAATATAAACAAATTAACATATGTGTATTCACACCTATATACGCACGTGTACAAATATTATATATATATATATATATATATATATATATATATATATATATATATATATATATATATATATATATATATATGTATGTATGTATGTATATATCACGTGCCTCAAGATGATTCAAGTTAAAACTAAAAATATAAGAAAAATTGAAAGATAAGCTTGAATCACGAAGAATTTTAAACTTTTTCTGAAACTATAATTTGAAATTCATCACTGAGAATGATAATACGGAAGGTATTTCATTGTTACAACTTTTCCAATCTTAAAATAATTATTACTTCTAAGTATGAAGAAGTTTCCTGAAAAAACATGATATTACCCAAAAATTAACTTGAATCGTCTCGAGGCACGTGTTGTCTTGACTTGAAAAATTTATTAAAAAAATCCCAGTGTTTTTTCATAAAAAGGAAGCTTTTTAGGGGGCGTCGCAAGAAATTGAATTTTTAACGACCACCCTAATATACATACATATATATATATATATATATATATATATATATATATATATATATATACATAATTATAACATCATTGATATATATAAAATCTAAAAATTAAATTAATAAGTTTCATAATCATCAATTTTGATCATGTGTCGTCTTATCAAGATAATATTAACATATTCTGTTTTGATGGTGCAGGGTCCCAAGAGCGCTCAGCAGAGGTCTGCGTGGGAGGACTGGGTGAGTGACCGAGTCCTTGACCCAAAGTTTTATAACACATACACACATACATCCACAGTCCATAACACAGCCCATTCTGTATGAGAAAGGCACCAACAGACACCAGTTTTATTACTATCATTATAAAATTCTACTACATAAGGTGCTTTTACGATAAAAGGATGTCAGCTACTGCATTGAAATCTTCCGATTCTCCGGATGAACCTAAAAGCCAATTGTGATGGAATATATATTTTAGTCGTAGATTTAAATTGGTCTTGTCGTTTAAATTCTGTATTATGTGTGAGTTTAACGCTTTACTTTTCAAATATGGCTACTCGTACTTTGTATATCTAGCCCGTCAAATATTCATCAATATGTATTCAAGTGTAAAAAGGTTAAAAAAAACTAGCCATCAGGCAAAACCCATATTTGAATAAAGCACATATTGTTTTACAAAAATTTTGTTCATGTATACTTATAATAAAATTGTAGAGGTCGAATTTCTGTACAATTAAAAAAATGCTAAAAACCGAGTCAGGGGATGTAAGAAGTGAAATAGAACTCATTTGGATTTTTTTAGAATTTTTTGTTTGTCTGTTTGTCTGTCTGTTTGTACCGGCTAATCTCCGAAAAGACAAGAAAGTTCATGTAAATCGGTCTAGATTTACATGAACTTTTGTATGGTGATAGCTTATATCCCTGGTCAACATATAGGATACTTTTGATCCAAAAAATTAAATAGTTCCCGTGGGATAGTTTAAAAGCTCTAATTACTTAAACAGCTTATAACAGACTAAAAGCAATTTCTCTGCAACATAACATGATAGAAGCGGATAATTTGACAGGGTGTGGTGTCAGTGAGAGAGTTTTTATCTTATATATATAATATATAAAGCAGATAAGTTTGTTTCTTTGTTTGTTTGCTTGAATGTGTCAATCTCAGGAACTACTGATCTGATTTGAAATTTTTTTTCAATGTTAGATAGCCCATTTATTGAGGAAGGTTACAGGCTATAAACCATCACGCTAAGAGTAATAGGAGCTGAGCACCAATGAAGAATATTTCAAAATCGCGGGTGTTTTTTACTTTCCTTTCCACGCGAATGAAGTCGCGGGCAGAAGCTAATCTTATATATAAAAACGAATATTTATTTATTTTTATAGCTGGAGTACAGCAAACGGGCTGACGGCCCACCTGGTGTAAAGCGGTTACCGTCGCCAATGGACGTTTGCAACATCTGAGATGTCACCAACGCGCTGCTGGCCTCGAAGAAATTTTATGACACCCTTTTTGAAAAACTTCATATCGTAGCGCTGTGGGAAAACCTCGGCCGGGAGCTCATTCCAAATCCCCACGGTATGTAAGAGAAGCGTTTTACAGAACCGTCGCGTACATGAGTGAAGTGGCTCGAGGATTTGGGGGTGAACACCCAACCGATGGCGAGCGGTGCGATGGTGGAAAGAGGACGAAGCCACCATTCTAAACAGTTCTTCGGAACACTCCCCGTTATACAGTTGGTAGAATACGCAGAGAGAAGCAAAGTCTCTCCTAAGGCCAAGCGTATCTAAGCCATCTGTGAGTATGGGATCATCAACAATGCGAACGGCTCGACGTTGAATACAGTCCAGGGGATTAAGTTGGTAGGCAGGTGCTCCAGCCCAAAGGTGTGAGCAGTACTCCATATGCGGCCTCACCTGGGCTTTATAAAGCACAAGGCGTTGCCGCGGTGTGGAGTGCTGCTTGGACCGATTTAGCACTCCCAACTTCTTAGAGGCAAGTTTTGCCTTGCCTTCAAGATGGCCCCTGAACTGTACATCGTTCGCGATGTCAACACCGAGAATCCCAATACTTTGGAGGTGGTAAGGGGAGTTCCTTGGAACTGAAGCGCTTGCTCGAATGCAGTTTTTTTGGCAGAGAATACGTAGACCTGTGTCTTCTTAAAATGAACAAGGTTCTGTCTCCCCCATTCTGAGACTCTCTCCAAAGAATGCTCAACTTCAGACACAAGTCTAACCCGACTTTCCTCCACAAATGATCGAGGGACGTTTGCACGACCAGAGTACTGCGCATCGCCAGTGCTGTCATCCGCATAGCAATGAATGTTGCGAATAGACAACATATCATTGATATGCAAGATGAACAACGTTAGCGATAGCACACAACCCTGGGGCACACCAGCGTTGATGGGCTTGATACTAGAGCAGCAACCGTCGACAACGACTTGAATGCTGCGCCCATCAAGAAAGCTGGATAGCCATGTGCAAAGTCCCTCAGGTATCTCATACGATGGCAGTTTCGATAGAAGAGCTCTGTGCCAGACCCAGTCGAAGGCCTTAGCCAATATCTAGGCTGACTGCCAGTGCTTCCCCTTTGCTCTCAATGGCTTTAACCCAACGGTGGGTTAGGTAAACCAAGAGATCCCCAGCTAAGCGACCGTGGCGGAAGCCGTATTGCCGATCATTTAGCAGCTGGGAATCTTCCAGGTAACCCAGAAGCTGCGTGTTGATAATACGATCCATCACCTTTGAGAGCAAAGAGGTTATTGCTATAGGCCTATAATTCGATTTTGTTTTTGTGTCATGAAACAAAGTCTTTTAGGAATTCAGAAAATATGGCGGTACGAAGTTCGCCGGGTCAGCTAGTTTTTGTTAAAAGTTTTACGTTTTTGACAATAAAACACCGCACCCCAGATTCCCGCTAAAACTATTTAATTTTCATCTTTGAGAAAATATAAGAAATCGTACTGAATGCATACTAATTTTGTTTTACTATTAATTCATTTTCGGTCTTACTCATAGAAGTTAGATTAAGTTTGAACACTTCTTTAAGAACCATAAAGGAACATTCAAACTCTCTATGAATAAGACCGTGACGACTATTTGCACGAATAAATAACCCGTTTATTTTTAAAATATGTAATTTGGTATATAATATTTACATAGCCCAAAGAAATTTTGTCTAATATATGACTAGATTTAAAAGGATATAAATATACACATTTTAGTGACGACTTTTCTCTCTATATAATGTAATAACAGTTAAGTCAATTACAAACTTAAAATCTTGTCTATCAGCCAGTGAGCGAAAAGGTATGTTTCGCTACAATCGTAAAGACAGTTTTTTAAAGTAATAATTGTATTAGAAGCTTCCCAAGGGAGCAAATCCCGCTGATCCAAGACCTCCATTTGGTCTCGAGCGAACCCTTAACCAAAAATTATTGCCATAACTTTATTAAACCTTACTTTGAACTAAGAGAAGGAGTTACTTTGAGGTATTAATTTACAAAATAAAATAATTATAGTGGTATTATAATCGCTTCGAATTTGGATAACACCTCGGATGTGTAACACCCGATATAGACTTCCAATAAATTATTATATTAAAATAAAAAATTGTTTAATAATGTCAGCCCATAAATGTCCCACTGCTGGGCTCGGGCCTCCCATTATAGGGGGAACGGACAGTATACCTGCCACGCTTGTCCAAGGCGGCTTGGCAGGTTTGACACATCGGTAATCTCGATGTGCAGGTTGCATCACGATGTTTTCCTGCACCGTTTTTAGCTCGTGATAATTGTAACTATATGCACATTAGATCAGAAAACAGTCTAAGAGGTGCATGCGTTTCGGTCAGGATCGAACCCGCGCCCTTCGATTTAGGGGCGCGTGCGCTAACTATTACGCTACCACGACTTTTTTAAATAAATTGTTTAAAGAGCAATAAATATATTTTTTAATAAGTTTACAAGACAACAATATCTTTTGTTTGCTGTGTTGATATGTCATGTATATAATCTATACATCATTTCATGGAACTTAAGCGATGGTATGCAGATAATTATAAGTCTATAAAACCTATTTGCGATTTGTTCTGCAATGCCGATGCATTTTATTTATAGTATTGTAGGTTTCTTTGATCACAGACGTCATAGTTATTACGATTTACGTAAAAGGCATCACGTAGAAATTATTAAAAATATTAATTTATATGAAATATTACTTGAATCAGTTAAAAATGGGTAAAAGTTTTGGACTGAAATGAACTCATAAAATGATATTTGTTTTAAAATATTATTCCGTTGAAAATAAATTAAGAATGAAGGTATAAAATTACATTTATATTTTTTTCAGAAATATACCTACGTCTAAATTTCTAAACCTTATGTAAAAAAAAGGTTTTCTCTTTAGTCTTAATTCTACTTAAAATACTTTTGTATTGTCAATCAAATCAAATGGAAAGAATACCTTCTTCAAATATTAAATTATTTGTTTGCAACTTGGCTACAAATTATTCCTTTTATAAATGGTCGGAAATCCGGTTGGAATTTATGATTGTTCATGGCTCGAATTTTAACTAGCACAATCCAACAAGGATTATGTTTCCACAAAAAAGCATTGACAGTATACAAATTAAAAATTAATACCAACGAAAACAACTCAAACGTTCTGTTTTCTATGTTGCTAGTTCAAAACTAGTTAAACAGTTATTAGAAAAAGCAATCAATAATCTATGTGGATATTGCATCTGTTTAACCTTAGTGGCCAGTGGATGTATGGTTTAGTCACCGCCTGTCGCCAGCGTCTAACAAAATTACCGTTATACGACATATAAGAAACAGTTCGCCAAGACTCAGCCTTAGCAATCCTGCTTGCTTTCTATTTTCAAATCCTTACATGTGCAGTTGCATTGTAAACGATATTCAAGATCGTGATTTCCTTTATCATCTGTTGAATAGTTGCATGGAAAATTAATAGATTTTTATTTTGTTATATTTATCCTACACCACATTATTATTCAAACATTCGAATATTAATGGCTCATGGAATTTACTTAATGGTCTCTCTCTTTTCTTTCATCTTCTACCAATTATTTGGGGTCGGCACAATGTGTCTTTTCCATCCATATTCCTCTATTCTGACATACATCCTCTGACACATCACAAATCATCATACATCCATAGAATCCATGCATCTATTTTTTGGTCTATCTTTTCCTATGTACCCATCAACCTGTCAATTTTACATTATTTTTGTCACGTGACTTTTATACCTTTTTCTTCCTTTTAGTTGTTTTTCAGTCACGGGTGCAGCTTTCAAAGATCCCCTTATGTACTCATTTCTCAGCTTATCCAATCTTGTTACACCACACATCCATCTCAACATTCTCATCGCGGCTGAGTGGCGTCGTTTATGGACTATTGTTTTAGTGGCCCAACATTCGGACCCGTACAACATGACCGGTCGTATGACAGATTTATACTAGTATATTTGTTGTTGTTAAATTACTTATTATGTTTTCTAACTGGACTAGGAATGATGGAACAAACTTGAGTTGCATCAGTCGCAATGTGGTGATTGACTATACTCATGGTGTATCTCGGGTGTGGGTTCTACATTCCTTACAATATATCATTATTGCCGCCGACAACCGCATTCCGTGCCGTAAACGTAAATGACATTTTATTCGCTACAGCAAAAGGTATTCATTATAGTTGATCTTCATCTAATCTTAATTAAAAAACTACAATAACATTGGAAAACTTCTGGTATTAGGACTATGGTCCCTATATATACGGTTCTTATTTTTGAAGGAAAAACTTCAGTAGTGACTAACGTTATTCATAAGGCAGCGAAGGTGTAATTACGGTGCATTATTCCCGCACTCAATAAAGAAAATTATCAAGATTTTGTATTCTCCACCACCAATCTGCTAAGAAACGAAATCATATGACATCGTAATAAAAACCTGCGGTTTTATTGGCCATTCAAATAAGTATGCGTTCAAAGCATGATGTGTATTTTTACTTTGTCAAGATGTCTATGTATGGCCAAAAAATGTAAAATGTTACTGTTTCAGAGGTATATGAACAAATTATGGCAGCTTGTAATATGCCTTGATTTTTACTAACGTTTATTGTAAAGAGCAGTATTGAAGAATAAAAATAGGCAATGCAAAATATGCTATGCTTAAATATATTACTGAATCTGGAATTGTAAAATTAGATATGGCAAAAGGTGGGCAGCTTAATACACAGAAAAACAAAATACTATTTTCTATATTTTGAATGCGTCAAACTGAAGGTCCTAAGATAAAACTCTTCCTGTACTAGCACAATAGTAATGAATACGGCTTATTAAGAGTAAATTGTCTATTAAAGTTGACACAGCCACCGAGGCTGTTCGTGTTAATAAGACTGTACATCATGCAACCGTGTCAACGCATTGAAAACAAGGAAAATTTATGAATATTAAACGAGACAACGAGGACAATACTGACTAGTCCGTTGTCAAGGTTCATAGATTTTTTTTACAAAAGAAATTGATATAAATCGATTTTAGGAATCAATATTTACTTGTGATCGAAGTCTATCAATAGATATATACAAATATTTTTATGTACAATTAAAATAAAATATCGCGAAAACCGTGATAGTATTACGTTATTTATTATCAGTTTTCGTAAAATGTATTTAATCTGTGTACCTTCTCGTGTGAACGCGGAATTCTTGAGTATTATTATCAAGAAATTATAAACATTACAAAAAAGAAAACTTCAGTCTAAATATTAATTATCTTAACATAATATAAATGTAATTATATGAACATAATGTTATAAAATGAACATTTGTTATTATTTTAAACTATAATTATGTACAATAATGTCTAATACTGCAACTGCCCAGTAAAAATACGTTACTCTGAATGAAAATCCTAAATAATACGTTATAAGGCCGCAAGCCATTTTGTTATATTAAGAAAATGTTGTTGTTCAGTTTTCCACAATGGAAGGCAATAAACTTAGTTTTATACAGCCTAGTGAAGCGTATTATTAATTATCAAAATTAGATCGAGTAAATGTTTTTGACTGACGTCAACTAACGAGAACTTTCAAAAAACAGTTAATATTTTCTATACAAAAACATCAAAGGCTGAATGAAAAGTTCATCGTGAACACAAGCAACTGGTTATTATACACGTTATATAACGCGCTCATCACACTCGTTGTTGTTTGTCGTTACCTATCCATGACCTAGAGTGTACAAAGAGCCTTGTTTATTCGTGTAAACAAATATACTTACTTGTTTAATTGGCGAAAACGCGCTAAAATAACTTCGTTAACCGCGAGAGCGGCTCCGAATTATTAATGTGTATGTCGGTGAAGGTTTAGGTTATTCACAGTTCATGCTTGTTCTGATATAAATAATTGAAACGATAAATAACAATAACTTTTCATGATTACTTATGTTCATCATTATTCATTTATCAGCAACAGCGTGATCCTGACTAATTAAGAATACCATAACGTGATCCTCAAAAATAATTTGATATGTCAGTGTTAATTTTATTAGGTATGCATACGCATACCTAATAAAAGTAACACTGACATATCAAATTATAATAATAACATAATATATTTTTATAATATATATTATATTATAAAAATAATAATAAAAGATAAACAACAATACTCATACGAGTATTGTTGTTTGTCTTTTATTATTATTTTTATTATTTAGTAATAAATACAAATGTATATCTAATACTAATAAGTTACAGACTATATTTCTTATAAGCGTCTCAATTTAATGTGTATATACTAAGAAAGAGGTAGGCACTGAAAATCAGTGCTGCGTCGAATTAACTTTCGGCGCAGCAATATACTGAGTGTCAGCCTCATTTGTACAATTGCGGCATACGACTTTTAAAACGCAAAGATGCTCTATTAACCTTATATATTGTGTGTGTGACGCCGTTGACAAATAAACGTTTCTTTCTTTCTTTCTATTAGTTGAGACACTTTTATATGCTTTTTATTAAGTTTATTATAATGTTATTTTTACAATAACTCTTAATATTTGTTTTAACATATATCTTAGATTAGCAATTGCTTGTGGTTCTCTGTGTTCAGTTCGAGGGAAGGCGGCGAGGAGCTCTGTGGCATGTCACCTGTTATTATTGTCAAACAATAATGACAGTGACGTTTTATTATACACATTAAATTATGTTAGTACAGTATGTACCTAAGGTGGTTATATAATTTATTAGACAAAGACATTATAAACTAATACAATAAAAGAAAACTTCGGTTAGTTATATTGTATTCTACCTATAATCCCTCAAGACTGCATATAATACTAAGCCAAGGTCACCCTCTTGTAAGGGTAAGGTGCCCAGAAAGCAGGCTACGTTTCTGCGTTAGCTTGCTGTACTGATCCCTTGTCTGAGGCAGGCATTAGCCATCTGATCACCTCAATTAAGTTGATAAGTCGTTTTATTGTAACTTTTGTAAATTCAGGCATGTAGCAATATGATTTTTTTTATTTTTCGTGTATAAAGCCAGTGTCATGGACGCCTTCTTGAGCAAGTTCGTGTGTGCACTTGGCATGAAGGCATTGGTGATTGTCTACGCCGCATGCTATGATCGGCTACTAAGTTCATGTTTATTTCTGCCAGCACTCATGTATTCAATATTTTACTAGTACGAGTAACTAGTAAATTACATTTGCTATTAGATAACTATGTGGAACATTCTGAGAAACGTTTTAATTTTTGAAGATTTTTAAAGAATATTGGAAAAAGGAAGCTTTGTATTAAGTAGGATTGAGAGGGTTGCTTCTGTGTCTTGTTTGCTAGTGATATGAGCCTTCAAAAGAGCTCTTTAAACGCGTGGTCGACTAAATAGGTGATCAGAGGGCTTTTTTTAAGGCGGGGAAAATGCTGTTTACGCACAGTATTGGGTCCTTTGCAAGGGATTAGACGGGTGTCGCATGCGAGGGGGTTACTCGATTTATCGTCGTAACCCGCCAGCAGTATTGACCAGCATATTGTCACTCAGAGAAGCTGCACGGGCAGCAACCAATACTCACTAAAACCACCCTCCTCCCATGCGCCCCTCGCTTTTTCTAGGAAAGGCTGAGACTTAGAACGTAGTTACGCCCAGTCCGATCCAGCGTAAGGTGATCAGAGGGCTTGTGTCTACATCAGCCAACGGATCATGGCGATCCAGCAAGCAAACGCATCCAACCCTGTCGGAAAATTATCTATATAAGATGATTATTTAGGCTCTACATTGTGGTTGCAATGTTCAAGAATTATAGATAGAATACAACGGGTTGGTAAATTTTGTAAACGAATATTCCGTTATTTATAGTGGTCTGGATTTCTAGCTTGGGCTTCAGTTTGGTTCGATGTGTGCTACCCATAACACAAGCGTTACTTGCTTAGCTTGCAGATATACAATGTGTGTATTTGCCTATCGAATTTGTCCCGGTACCTATATCTTTCCAACCATTCATTTGCCTTACTGTCCATTAAAATTAGTCATAAGATCCATATAAATAATGTTCAAATTCAACCAACGGTCAATGAGGTATAATGGTTGGATGAGGTAGGTATAATCGACATATTATATATAATGCTTACGTTACCTTTGTTCTTACTTCGCAGTCTTGATGAAGTAATAATAAAGTACGTATCTTTAAAGAAGAATACAAAAATACAATTCTGCAATATCCATGTTGTTGCCTGTTAACGAGGTACCTATAGTGAGCATGGTTACTGGTATTACCGAGGTATCAGGTGTGAGGTCGTTTACTTGGATCTTGAGTCGCAAGGACGACCAGCCCTTAATACCTGTTACGTGGTATGTTAATACATTATGCGCATCTCAAAATAGGCTCATGAAGTTGGCGGATATATTTAGTCAGCTTCTGAAAGTTTAATGCACCATGTATGCAATGAACTTAATATTACATTACGCACTGTCGGTCTAGAAGCTATTTTATGACACGCTTTTTTAAAAGCCCCATATCATTTTCAATGATAATAATATGGCAGAAATTCTTAAAAGTTGTGTGTCAAATTTAAGTACTTCCTTGGTACACAAGTTGAGAGAGCAACCTTTATGAAGTGAATATATATATAAATAACTAGTAAATAACTTAGATGTAGGTTAATCAGCTGACACGACATTAGACGCTGAGCAGTTTTATTTTCGAAAGCAACCTCCTCGGGTAACGGGTAACGTCTTTCGCCTAAACAATAAATAAAATACGAGCTAAGATCCAAATACGTCAAGCCGCGGACTATTATGGAAATAGCTTGTCAAAAACACTGCAAGACAGCGATTGATTGAAATTGTGATGAATCTATCAATGTATGCAAAGATTTCTCTAACAGTGTGATTTACAAAATATCACCTCGTTTCAAAAATTGAATCCACGTCATTAATCTACCACAATGTTATACAATCTAATATATAAAATACTCGTGTCGCGGTGTTAGGTACCAAACTTTTCCGAAACGGCTGAATCGATTTGTATGAAATTTTGTGTGCATATCGGGTAGGTCTAAGAATCGGCCATCATCTATTTCTCTAACCCCTAAATGATAAGGTTGACCCACCCCTAAATATTTTATTTTTACATATATTTTTTATTTTGATATTTTTATGATTCGGCATAAAAAATACTTTCAATCCAAAATTTTCACCCTTCTACCACTAACCACTATTTTTTATAGCGATATTAGTATTTTAATAACTTTCTACTGGGATGATTTAGATTCAAATTTGAACCAGGTAGATAGAGCTGCAATCTGATACCAGAATTTAGATGTTTTTTGTTGTTGTATGTGTTTAAGTTAATCCCGGAATGGTATAAATTAAGGATTGGACCCAGTAGGTGGCGCTGCGATACTCCTTCTAAACGGTGGGCCAGATTTTAATGAAATCTTTTGTTTGTTCAAGTGAACTTGAGAATAGTTTAGATTAACATTTTAGATGGCGGTAGATGGCGTTGGAATCGGGTTCTAGATTTTTTATTTTTTAAAGGCAGAACAAAGTCCGCCGGGTACAGCTAGTTTACGTATATATGTATATATATATATATATATATATATATATATATATATATATATATATATATATATATATATATATATATATATATACTTATTTGTTTAAAGAAAATACATACTAATGTTCATACCATACAAGTTTCTCAGTCCCGTATTTTCAATTACATATAAAGTAAATTGAACTTTCGTCGTAAGCTTCATTAAATTTGACTTGTATAGCAATTATGGAAATTGCTTCCATTTTATTATAAATACCATATAAGTCATATAACTTTAGGACCGTGTATTTAGTGTGTAGTGGAATTTTAAAAGTAACAAAATATTTTATATACTTCTAACTTATTGGTATCCTGAATCATGGTGTCTTGTCTTGTTGTGACCCATAATTCTGATGGAAATATTAGTTACTGATTACCTCAGCCTGGTTGTTTATAGATCATGGTCAGCATGTCATCGCGTCGTTAGAACATGAGCTCTATGAATAACTTAAAATAAATATCGATATATTGCAATTGCGATTTCGTACGCTTTCAGATAAAACCAGATAACTAGAACAACAAATGAAAACTTTTAGGATTACCAAGCGCCCAGTAAAAAAAGTAATTATGAAATCTCCCAGTCGTAAGGCGACTAAGTCATAGGTCCTTCCCGCGTTTGAAAGTTGCCAAACATATTTTCAAAGTCCAAAGAAGTCAAACATTAAGTTTTACTCTTAATTTATTAAGAGACTTACTGATTTATGGCCGATTTTTCAATCACCAGATAAAGTTTATTCATAGAATAAAGTATAATATGGACTAAATAAAAATGTCTTTTGAATAAATAAAACAGTTGAATGGTTTCACTTTTGAATTCACTCAGTTTATTAATTTTTTCGACTGATAACTTTTAATCTGATGATTGAAAAATCAGCTCTTAGTCTAAAAAAATATTTTAATAATAAAACTTTTCATTTTGTACCAGTGACTATATTTAGTCATGTATTGTCATTTTTTTTGACTAGGCAATTTTTACTCGACATTCTTCGTCTATAATCCCTACTAAATAAATGAAGAATACATAATATACTAAAATAATTTCCATATTTCGCTTGCAAAGTTGATCATTTCGAATTTTGACTTAATAATGATTAAATTTGCGTTTGCACGTTTCCCTAATAACAGTAGCTAAAAAAACAAGTTTATATTAGTTAGTTTGATATATGAATGTACTTTTAAATTTAAGCTCTTGTCTACACCGGTCCCATGGTGTAATGGTTAGCACTCTGGACTCTGAATCCAGCGATCCGAGTTCAAATCTCGGTGGGACCTGTATTTTTTAACATGATATATAGTTGCCTTGATTTTTTTACAAGCTTTTAACTTGCAATGAATGTATGTATGTAAGTTCGGCTGGAATCTTGCAAGTTAAATTTGATAAACTTCCCGGTTTCCGTTTGCGCTGAAATTTCGCACACATATGTATATCGCGTGACAATGCAATAATATGGTACCATGGAGCTGATCTGATGATGGAGTCGGAATGTGGCCATAGGATCTCTTGTACCAAACAAGATAGACCCGTCGTGTTTGGGCTCGTTTTACTTGTCTTGGCTAGCACTCTGCTGCTGCATGATATCCAGGATCTCAAAAGCTTGTATTTAAAAACCTTTTTAAAAAGAGCTTATTTAAATTGTTTGATTTGGTTACATTTTTCATTCCATGGGAGAATGCAACGACGCTATTTTTGAGTTTACTTTAATCTGTATTTTGATTAACAAAATGATTCAACCAAAAATATATTTTTATAGTAGCCTTTCAGCTGTTTAACAATATCACAAAAAATACATATTTTGACGGGGTAACTTATAAATATTCCTTAGAACTAAGACAGCCAGTTGTTTTATTTTCCAAAGAGTAACAGTAATAATTCAAGTTAAGTAAAAAAAAAGAGAGTATTGAATCCTGTATACATCTATACAGATAAATAAAATGAAATGTCTGTTTGTAATGTAAAAATAATAGCTTTTTCTAAAAGCATGTGGAAATATATACAGTATCTACTTCAATCAAAAAATCAATTTTTATATTTTTTGTCTGTACGTCTGTCTGGATGTTCCGAGTAATCTCTGAAACGACTGTACCGGTTTTGACGGGACTTTCATTGTCAGATAGCTGATGTTATAAAGAGTAACTTAGGGTTACGCGAAAAAAAATCCACGCGGACGAAGTCGCGGCCACAGCTAGTCTTATATAACTAACGGTAAAGTAATGAGAATAAAACGCCTCTTGATTTTTTCGATGTCTCGCAATTACAACACAATGAAGAATTTATTTGAATGGATAAAATAATTGCTTTCTTGCTTTAAAACGGATAACTGTTGTTTATAACTCCGTTCTTTTTATTGTGAAATTAATCAATCGTGAAACAAGCGCAAAATAAAACATTTGGCGTTGACGAAAGAAAGAAGTAAAATTAAAATTCAATTAAGAATAAAATGAATTATCGGGATTTATTACGTTTGTTGTGTCAAATTAATAGTCATCTATTTTTATGTTAAAAGTTTTAGTAAAATTACTTTGACGTGGTTTAATTCTTGATGGTATTTTTGGCTTGAATTCATGGTCGTATATAAAAACTATATTTTGAAGCGCAGTAAAATTGCATGAAACCTATCACAATAAAACGTAAATTAGTTATATTGTATTCTTGCTATAATTCCTCAAGGCTATAAGTAGAATTCTGAGCCTAGGTCACCTAGCAAAGAAAATGGTTACATACTAATACTAGACACCATTGATGGCAATGTTAGTGTTTCATTTTAATTAATTGTTTTTATGCAAGAATTATGATTTAGATTAGAACAATTGGGTTTTTGAAAAAAAAAATTATTGATTTTTTTATGTATTTTAAAACTTTATTATTAATAATATTGATATTTAATGCAAAAAACTTCAAAAAAAATTTTTTTCAATTAATTATGAACAATTAAAAATCGATGAAATTTAAATAAAAATCACGTGACTATAAGCGCGCCATGATTGGTCACCATAGTTGTGACGTCATAATGTTATAGCTATTTAATAGCAGTACAGCGTTTACGGCTATTACACGTGACTAGACAATAATATAAAAAATTTATTGCTAAAATACGAATTGTTAGTTGGTTCCGATTAGCTATGTGTGATAAAGGATTTATTAAGGCAAAGTCTGATAACATTCCTGATGTTGATATATTTATGATCACCGATTTTTTTAAAAATGACGTTCGGTTTAATTCTGCTGAAGTTCGAGGTGCCAAGGCATCAAGGTAAGTCTGTTAAAAAATAATACAATAAATGAAAATATTTAAGTATTTATTCTCCATTACATTAAATATAATTATTTATTTCATAAATTGTAGAGCATCGCGTGAGAGTTACGGCGACAAAGCTATAGGTTATGTTCAACTAAGTATAATATAATATAAATATATCAAATTGAATCCCAATCATTAGATAAAGATACATAAATTTATTATTTAAGCACTTTAAATTATCAATAAAAAAATTTTTTTATGCTATTATTATAAAGGTTATGATTTGGAGTCCAGTTAATAAAATTTATTTACTGAACTTTACTTAAATATATAATAATTATTTGATTTGTATACTTAGATAAATAATAATTAATAAAAATGGTATTAAGAAATACTTACATCGAAATGATCTTCACAACAAAAAAAAATCGATTTTGTTTGGGGATTATCACGGTGCACTGCTTGAAACCATTTATTTCGACGTTTGACATCTTGGGGAACATTTAAAAACGTTTTATCAGGAGTTGCCTTTGTAGTATTCGTACATAATGGTACAAAACAAGAACGATAACTTTTGAGGTTCGACATTTTTAATATAAATTTAAATATTTAATAATGACAACAAAATGAAATAGATCAAAACACTGTATTTATTATTTTTCTATCAACTGCAATGAGTGAAAACTAACATTATGACGTCACACGCGCTCGGGTTTATTCGGGAGTTGTCGGCGTGTCTTCGGTACTGGATTCAAAAATTAATTTTTATTTTGAAATAACTTTTGAATTATTGCAAAAAAAAATTTGTTATAAAACTAATATATAATCTTTCCATTTATCACAAAAAATTTTTTTTTTCAAAAACCCAATTATGTGGTTGTTTGGGATATTTCAACTGATTAGTGAATTATAATTTCCGAAGTGCCATTAGAATCCCTTTGTTTAGCGTTGGTCAAAGATCTAGAAATTGGCTTTTATACATACCTAGTTATTATGGATCATAATAATTATGTAAAACTAGATTTGAAAAAGAAAAATAATCTTGTTTTGAGAATCATTTCATAATATGAATTAGTGACTGCAATTACATTTTAACGCTTTTAGCACGCAATGCTATGTTTGGAATCATTGTACGTCATTGTTCATATACAACTTGAAATGACATTCCATAAAAATTAAAAGTAATATCTCCAAATAAACGTATCGGTTTGTGTACTTGAGTATTGTCTACACAATGGATCTAAAACGTCAGACAAAACTATACCAGTAACCACCAGAAATGTCGCTAATATATAATTAAGTATAAATAATTGTGGCATTGCGTGTCTAGATTTTAGGGCCAATGTCAAAGTAGATATATATTTCATTATGACCTATAAAACACGTTTGATAGAATTTTCATGCGACCAAAGGGCTGGGCTACAAGTTTGGGGTGATTTATAAGCGTTGTCATCCAACGTAGCATTTGCTAGCATTTTGGGAAAGTACCCAGCGGACAACGATTTGCGACCGATATATTATTTATATTTTTTTTAAAATCTATATAATGTATATTATTCACTTGCAAATCATGGATAATTAATGCCTTTTTAGCTGTAAATAAGAATGTAAATATTTCCAATATATAAACTTTTAAAAAAATGAGTAACAAGTATTATAGTATACATTATTTTAATTAGTTCACTTGGAAGAAGTTTTTTTAGGCGCTTAGATCGCCTAATAGGCTGTCAAAAAATTAATAATATTTATAATAAATCGGTGCATAGATAAACACCCACATTGTACATTTCCAAATAGGCTGTTAAAAGTGTAGCTCTACTTAGTAGCTATATTTGTTTGTGATTATTCATGTTCAAATGTGATAGAATGTTATTTCTATATGTATATATCATGTTATATAGGGTTTGTATTTTACAATAATTATGATTATGGATGGATCCTTTATAAGTAAAAGAAATAATTTTACTTTTGTCATCTGGATAACTGATCAATTAATAATGTCCTAATGCGTTACCAACTTGATTTGTTATAAAAAACAACTTCATTTATAAATAAGTTTTAATCAATGTAACTTATCTAAATATATTAATAAAAATATTATATCGTGTAATAAATATACCCATATTGAATAAACATATTTTAAATATATTAAATAAGCAAAATAAAGCAGTACTTATAATAATTGCGATATTATTTTGCTTTATGGCAGACCATTTTTTATTTTTAAATAGATTACTTGCAATTATTTACGTATGACTCACAGAACATAACCATTACGTCATCCACAACAATAAAGTATTATAATTATGTAATTTGTTTTATGTGGGCTTTACTGTCAAAAAAGATGTAACTTGATAGACGTGCAACTATCAAATGTAAAATAAATGCTTGGAAATAGTTTAAATTACGTTTTATCACTAGTTTAAAGCTACTGTTGCAAATCGCTACGATAGGTAGGGATAATGCTGCACAAACACAATGTAAGAATCATTACTCTTTGAGCAGTCATCAAAGCATTTAAGCGGTGTTGCACGCGCATCTTGAAAGCTTTTTTTCATTAATTAATTGCATATATAGCCGTAATGACGTATGTTTAATTGTCGAGAGAGCATTCCACAGGACCACAGTAATGTGGTTTGGGCGGGTTCAAAGTACCCATCACCCAACTCAAAACTGTACTGTGAGCACTTATAAGACACATCTAAATAGCCGCCCTTTGTAAAAGATTAATTAATGGTATACATTGGCTTGATACCTAAGTATTTAACATTATTATTGTAGCACCAAAAATAGTCATATATATATATATATATATATATATATATATATATATATATATATATATATATGTATGTATGTTTTATCATAAGTATATTACGTCGCGATAATTTATGTGTTTATAATTGATAATTTCAAGAAATATTATTAAATCTTTAAATACCAGCGAAAATTATTTTATTTGTGTTATTATCAGTTGTATTCTATAACAAAGTTCTGATTTTACACTTACCAGAATACTAACTGATAGTTTATCGACGATACTACCTCCCGGTTGAACCTCATGAACTACTGTCATTAATTTTTAGTGCAGATTTTTCAATCACCAGATATAAGATGTTCATATCAGAAACTACAACATTAACAGTTGCGTGAATAAGGCAGTTGATTTTTTTACATTTACATTCAGTCATGTTCTAATTTAACCAATGGATAGCGTTTATCCGCTGATTTAAAAAACAGACTTGTATTTTTTCCTTTTAATAATCTATATCTAATAAATTAAATAGCAGATGAAGACAAATTATTCGTTACAAGTAAACTATTCCATATATTTCGCTTCTATTTTTTATTCTATCTCTCCTGACACAGTTCTTTGTATGCTATTATACCTTAGAGTATTTTATTATGAGTCTATCATAGAATTTTTACTAACTGTATAGTTTTATATAAAATTCTCGTGTCACAGTGTTAGTTACCATACTTCTCCGAAACGGCTTGACCGATTCTCATGAAATTTTGTGTGCATATTGGGTAGGTCTGAGAATCGGACATCTATTTTTTATCCCCCTAAATGTTAAGGGTAGTCCACCCCTAAATAGATTATTTATTTTTTTATGATACAACATTAAAAAATGCATACAACCCTAAATTTTGAACCCTCTACGATTCACCCCTATTTTTTAATAGAGATATTAGTATTTTTATAATTTTCTACTGGGATGATTTAAATTTTAATTTGAACCAGGTAGATGGCGTTGCAATCGGGTACCAGAATTCAGATGTTTTTTTGTTGTTGTATGTATTGAGGTTTGTCCCGGAATGGTTTAAATATACGATTGGACCCAGTAGGTGGCACTGCGATACTCCTAAACGCTGGGCCTCATTTTGAAGAAATTTTTTGTTATTTCAAGTGGATTTGAGAATAGTTTGGATTAACATATGGTCCCGGTAGATGACACTGGAATCGGGATCTAGATTTTTATTTTTTATAGGCAGGACAACGTCTGCCGGGTACAGCTAGTAGTTTTATACTTACATTCTATTATATCATTACTTATTTAACTATTACAAAATAGTATACTGCATGTGTTTATTATATTAAGTAATGTGTATTTCCAATATAAAATCCAATATATCCATTTAAGTACCAAAAGAACAATACGAAATAACTTATGTCATAATATTGTACGCTTTTCTTTCTTTATTTTTTTCAAAAATTGGCAGGCAGAAACATAATACGTCAATCTTTTTAAACGTTTCTCTGTAAACTTTTTAAGTATTTCAACCATTGTAAAAGGGCTGTTTAAACCGAAATGAAATTAGTGTAGCCAAAAAACGTCCAGTCCACTTTGTAACATGCCTGTTTGATAGCCCACTTTTCTATAGACGCTTTGGAGATAAAGAATTACTGACATTTTACAAAAAGCAAATTACAAGCTCTGATTTTTATACCTAAAATAGAATTAATACATTGAATTTTGTTATTGATTCAGTTTACGATCTCTAACATTTTAAATAATAAACATTAAACAAATAATCAATTTATACGAAGCCAAATGTAATAAAAACAAAGACAATCTGATAAACACTCATTAGTCATAAGTTTCATAATTTGAGGTCTGGCCGTCGCGGTCCCATGGTGTAATGGTTAGCACTTTGGACTTTGAATCCAACGATCCGAGTTCAAATCTCGGTGGGACCTTAAGAATGTAAAGCACTTTTTTATATTCTTTCCTTCAGTAGAAAACCGTATATCTTATTCACTAATTTACATAAAACTTCACTACAACACCTTTACCTAAGTTTTACACGCGTAAACTGCTAAGATTGAACGCACAGGCATTACAATAATTTATCAATACCACCACCAGCTTACCAGACTTAGCTGTGAAAGGATAAGTTAGGCATTAACACTAAGGTAATGAGAGCAGATTAATTGATACTAGACGATGTCTAGTGAATAAAGTGGAACAATCCATCAAGGCATTACATTAAACATTAAAATAGTTACATTTAAAATTCTTCTTTTAGAATTTTATTCTCAGTGACTAATTTATGAGTTCGAAGAAAAATTCTTGTAGGTAATTAAAAGTATGGCAAAAGCTTTTAAATTCGTCGTAACAAGTGAGTTAGGTACATATTTATATTAAAATATACATTACATGTGTTTAATTATGCGGCTTTTAGAGCGTGATGTTCAGTTTTTTGTTAAAGATAAAATATAACGAAGATAACTTATCAAGTTTTTGCTCTCCAGTGTGTTGTTGGAAATATTCTGTTTTTTGTATTTGGTGCGTGATCTAATTTTTTCCTATGATTGACAGCTTCTAGCCGCGCCTCTCAAGGCTGTAAAATGTGATGATAATTTTGCATATTATATAGAGCTCATATACTTGCGTCATAAATATTACTTTAATCAATTTGTTTTGATAAACTATTTTTGTTATATAATACAACCAGCCGTACTTTGTTGAGTCATGAATCTTTTTAAAGTGATATTTATACTGCTACCTTTATTTAGTAAGGTATTTTAATTTATGAAGTTATATACATGGATATAATTCTAGACTGTGCTAAAATATTATTACAATTTGCCATACAGCATATATCATAATCATCGCCCAATCTTTGACCTAATTCAATGGGATTAAATGACATAAAATGACAATTACATAAAATATAGAAAGCTATAAGCTATCATCTAACTCTTCTTTACACACGATATTGGCAAAATCAATGCATAAATGGCATTGCAGCCATCATTAAAAAAAGCTAAAATAATTGTGTTTGTATAGATATATTAATTAGATTTTGGTTTTAACTTACATAATTTAGTCATTGGTTTCTTCTTAAGACTCGAACTATATTCAACTTCGACTTTATTCATAATTATTTTTATAAACATTAACTGAGAATCGAATAAAATTCTTAATTACTTAAATATAGAACGTGAAATTATAATTCAAGTATTTTTTTTCATTTCAGAGTGAGTACAGATTCGCTGGAGGAGGGTATCCTCGCGCTGGCGCTAGTGGGACTAGTCGAAATGGAGGGCTGTGCTCGGCAGCTTTGGTCGGCGGCGCCTTACTGGCTGCGTTCGCTGTACTCTCAGTTGCAGCACTTGCTTTCTACATGGGAGCGTTAAGGCCGGATAACGGTGAACGTAAGTTCAATATATATTCTGTATTTGTCGCTCTTATTATTACATCAATATGATTTTTCACATTTGTCACAATAGTTTTCCCAAACTGGGATAAGGAGGGCGGGTGACGAGGATATGTGGCACAAACTTAAGGAGACCTACGTCCAATAGTGGGCATCGATTGATTGTAGAATATATATTTAAATTTCCAATTAAACAGCGAAATAAAGTCTGACATGTTTCTGATGAATAATTACGGTAACTTATTTGTATCTATGAGTGTTCTTCTCGTAACGAGTTTACAATAGGTAATATTTTATTGTTTCAGCAATAATATCGTTCGAGGGGACATTAAGGGTAACAAGAGGTGATGTGTATGGAGGAGCACCGGGTAGCCCCGCATGGAAAGAAAGGGCGAGGCGTTATGGAGTATCGTTGCGACAAGTATTTTCTGCACCATCGCCTCTCAGACAGGCCTTCACTGGAGCCCTTGTTACCGGCTTCGGAGATCGAAGATTAGATGTACATTTTAGACTTTATTTAGATAGAAGAAAAATACCTAGGTATGTAGCAATTGTCATTTTATTATATTTATTTTGAAATTGAGCATAAAATTGAAACCTAATTGGATGAATACTCTAATTACAGTTCAATATCAAATATCGAAGAAGCACTGAAGAATATTTTAGTTCAAGATATTAATTCAAAAAGTTCAGCCTTTGGGCAAATTAAAATAGATCAATCTAGTATTATAATAAAAAGAGATTTAGAACACACATATCATTCAGAGTCGTACGTTAAAGAGGCAATGAACGAAAGTATGACAGCTAATAATCCAAAACCTTCTACACCACCTAATAGTAAAGAAAAAACTCTTCAAACAAGAGTAGGTGTTGTTCGTAAAACTACTGTCAAGCCAAATCAATCTATTAAAAAGAAAGACCCGGATGAACCTGATATTGATACTGAAAATATACCTGTGATTCAAGGTTCTTTTCAAATAACCAAAACTGAGGCAGATATTACAGAAAATAAACAACAAAATTCTAGTCCCACTCGCCACGATGGAAAATCAGATCATAAAACTTCAACTACAACAAAGAGTACGACAACAACTAAAGCGCCTACAACAAAAACTACGTCAAGGACTACCACTACTAAAAGAATACCTACCAGTACGTCTAAGTTGCGACTTTACACTACTAGCTCGACAGTGAACGTAAGAACTAAAACAGAACCGACCCTAAAGAAAGAAATTAATAAAATTTACTCTAAAATACCACCTTCCACGTCAACAACCACTACTCCATCTTCTACAACTGTCAATATTGTTATTAATGAAACAACTACCAACAACGTATCTAAAATACTACTGGACCTACTTACAAATGAAAATCATTATAAAGATTTACCAAAAATAGACACACTGTTCACAGTACCACATGTGATCGATAATGAACCTTGGCGACCAATAACGCAGTCGTACTACGATTCTTCTAGCAGTATTGTACCAGTTATTGAAGTTACAAGTGATAAAAATGCTGAAGATAGAATGGGTGTTGCTGAGGTTGTGGATGATGCTTCTATATTAGAAAGTTTTCTAACTCCTATGCCGCCAATACACCGCAGAGACAAAATAAATCTTAAACCTATTGAAATACACAACGTAGATCCAAAACTAGCAGCTGATGTGTATGTACCGAGTCTTGTTTATACAAGTTTTACTTTACCTACTTATGCACCGCCACTTAAAGATATGGAAACATTAGGATCTCATTTTCCGAAACCACATCCAATACCAGTTGACAAAATAAGTTCTGTTGTTGAAGAAGTCATTGAATCAAAAATGGATGATGACGATAATGACGATGATGGCAAACCAGTAGAAAGACCTCCAAAGGATAAAACAACCTCCGCTATATTAAATGTACTGCAATTAGGTCAACAAGAGGAAGACATCGAGAATATTAAAGTAGATGGCACCTCCATAGTGAAGAAACACAATTCTTTTTCAGCAACTACCACAAGTACTACTGAGATCACAACAATTACTAGTACTACAACGCGTGTTATTTCAAGCAAAAAGCCAACTCAAACTACAACTTCAGGTACCAGTACTATTGCACCTGAAATAACTCAATTTGTGTCAACGACTAATTTCTATAGAAGTGAAGACAATCATTCTGAAATTACAAAAGAAAGCGCAACTAAACGACCTAACAATAAAGTATCAATAATACCTCCAAGCACGAGTATGCCCCATCATACGTGGGAATTAGTAAATACATCCACAAATGAAAACGATAACTTTAGCAAAAATTCTCCTGAAAAATATTACAATGATACTTTACAAGCTATAATAACAAAAAATGATGCTATTTTTGCTAATACAACAACGAAGTTTCCAAGCAAATTTTCAGTTATAAGGAATTTTACAGATATTATAAATCGATTGGCTAAAACTACGACAGCAAGATCAAATATAGACTTAGAAGAAATTGAGGAAACTCAAAAAATGCTTGGTTCTGTTGAAGTAGTTCCAGATGATGAAATAGAGCTAACTACTCCATCGGTTGTAACATTGTTACCAGCTAAGTCAAATCTTGGAGTAAATCGGCCTCTTAGACCGAAACCAAACCTTAAAAGAGAATCTTCATCTGCTTCAGAAAACGTACCCCAGTTTTTTCGTCACGACCCGCAAGCCCAAAAACTAACCAGTGGTTTAAGTATAGAACAAAATAATCACGTTTATAACAAAAGTAGTGATATAGATAATCCCAAAGTAATTCCAACTATTACAGAAACAGAGTATGATAGCACAGACAAAATTGATTACGATGACATTGAGGAACAAATTAATGAATCTGCTTCAAGATCTGATCAAGAAAATTTGAGTACTACAGTACATAGCGGAAATAGATTTCCTAAATCTACCGATAATTTAAGTCAGCACAGAATTGAGAAAGTAATTGGAAGTAGTAAAAACGCTAATGTACCTGAAGGAACTTACAGAGTTTCTTATCACGTAACAGGTAGTGTAAGTAGCAAACAGGCGAATAAAACCCTAAATCTTCCAGCTTATGAACTAACATTGGAACCTGATGTTGTTCTGGAAATACCATTAAACCAAACAAATCCCTTGACTATCGACAAATTACGACAACTTGCAAGCCTGGCGACCATATCCGATTCAAACAACAAGACGTTATTTCGAGCACCCGGCGGTGTTATATCGACCAAAGCAATTCCATCAAGTTATACATTAAATCAAGCTGGTTTTAAAATTTTGACGAAAACTTATAACAAAGTTCAAAATACAAAAGACGAGAACAGTGTAGAGAGCGCTGAAAAGATTTATAATAAACATTTTTCTTACAAAGCTCAAAAAGACAAAGATGTAGTTGACGCAATGAAGGAAAACGTAAAAGAAGGTATTTATTGCATTTATTTATATTTCGTTATTATATAAGTGTATTATTAGTGATATGTAATCTTCAACCAAAAACCTTTCTTTAGAACGTCTCATTTATTTAATTTCAATGGCATGCATTCTATTGACTGGGGAGAATACATCGCTTAGATAATTTTCTGATTTAATGTACAACATTATTGCTACAAAATCCACAATCTGATTGTGAAGACATTTTATGAATATCTGCATGTTGATAAAAATGATGTGTGAAACGTTCCAATGTTTAAACAGCCCTAATAATAAAACTATACAAAGTATATTTTTTTACGTATTATTATAATAGTAACTATTGATTATGCGGAGGGTAAAAAACTGGCCTGTATTACAATTTGTTAAGAATATTTAGTGTGCCTGACTTGAATTTGCTTCAATGAACTAAAATGTAGTTTTATTGACTAACTTACTTATTACATTTTCTTAAAACACCAAAAAAATTACAATAATACTTTTTACAGCAGAATGCAACAACGCAACGTCGTTCCTCTGCAAAAGCGGCACTTGCTTGCCACTTACGTCTCGATGCAACCGGTTGTTGGACTGCCCCGATGGTGAAGACGAAAGGTCTTGCTCGTGCGCAGATTATTTGATCGCTGAGTTCTCAAAATCGAAAATTTGTGACGGTGTTGTAGATTGTTGGGATTATTCCGATGAAAATAAATGCGGTATGTCTGGAATATTTTACATAAATATATATCCTGCTCGTTGTAGAATTTAAAGATCTGCAGAATACAAATTCATATATTGCAAGGCGTAGATGAAGGTTTACAAAATAAGGACTCTAAGAATTATACTGCTATATTATACAGTTATCTTCCATTTAAATTTGTACTTATTTATATTTCAGATTGGTGTGAAGAAGGTCAATACGTGTGTGCTAATGCAAAGCAGTGTCTGGACATGGCTAAAGTTTGCGATGGAAATCCGGATTGTCCTCTCGGCGATGACGAAAAAAGTTGCGTTGCTTTAGCAGACGAATTGGAGGATAATGAAGTCGTACCCTATAATGATGAAGGTAATTCTTTTTTTATAAAAAGTGATATTTAAAAATCAAAAACTATATATCGATACTAGTAAAAATGTTTCAATTTACTTGGGAGTACACGTGCTACAACAAAACACTCCTATATATGATAATCGCAGGCACATTGAAGGGCAGGAGGGAAAAGGGAATTTCTATTGGGTGTATGCAATAACAGAAACTCTTATATTACAGGTTACGTGATGGTGCGTAAACGTGGCACATGGGGTCGTTTATGCGTTGAAAGCTTTGCAGATACGGTGGAGAAGGCACATAGCTCCCTGAAACTGCCTGATCTCGGTAGAGCTGTCTGCAGAGCCATGACGTTTAAGTAAGATTTTTGTATAAGTATGCTACATATTGTTACACCTTAGGTTCCGACAAAAACAAATTCCAATCACAATCTGTAAAAACACATTTACATTACCTGTCGGCATTTGAACTAGTGGTAACTCTTTTATGATTGTCTTCTTTTGTTTGCTTATTTATAGGCATGTTTCTAGAGAACATTCTATTGTTCTATTGCACTCGTTTACGGCCAAATCACTAGCCAGGTCTTGTGGATTACGTCGACTATGATACGGGCACATTTGTATTTGTGAGTTATAAAACGACAGCCTGATGGAGGGGGGGGGCAGTTTAGCGACAACTATGATCAAGGCGTGACGTGTGTACAATCGGGAATCTAATAGTGACGGACTTAGCGCGTTTTATTGAAATATGGCCTTCTGCATTACGTTTGGATTTGTTGTGTTATTTGTACTTGTGTTACACGTGTTTGTATAATTCTAATAAACTCTATAGTCATTCGGAATTTTAATTCGAGTCCCGCAACTCGTAACAATATTAGGTATATAATGAGATTTAATTTTCTTTCATGTTTTACGATAATATGTTTGAATTTAATACTTTTTGTATTTTTGCTCTGCCAAATACATGATTGAATAAAACAATGCATGGTATTACAAAAAAATTAATTAAATAATGAATGAATTCCCTGACTTATAATTGTATAATTTAAATATAAATACTTCGCCACATATGTAAAGAGGCATATCGACTGTTAAATTTAGGATTTCAATATTTTTTGGCCTCCTATAATAAACTAAACAAGTACAAGTTCCAAATTTGAACACAATTCAATTTTGAATTTCAATTATAATAAGTATAAATTAAATTTATAATCTTGAGGGACAACGAGTAGAATATAATATACGAGTATATTATATTACGAGTACGAGTAATTTAATTAAGTTTGATTGTAAATATTAGTCTATAAAATCATTTTAAATTATTATAAAGTAAACAAGTATACTTGTTATGATATCAGTTTGAATTTTGTCATTTTATTTACTCTACCCCGCGGCTGCGCTGCGGATCAAAGTCTAGTGCATACCTCTTGTTTAAAAAGCAAGCCTTAATACAGGTTAAATTTTATTAAAATTTTATATTAATGCTATGCCCCATAAGATTCATTGGCCAAAATTACCAAAAAATTCCAAAATGACAAAAATTACCAAAATCTCAAAATTGATCAAATATTCAAAATGGCAAATTACAAAAAAAAGCAAAACCGAAATAGGTTTTGCTTTTTTTTCTTAGTATAATAATATTGTATCCTTATAATGAGAGCCAAATGTCTAATATGATCATTTTTAGCGGAAACAGATCATATCTTCTATTAATTATGTATTATAAGTATGATAGCTATTGTATGTTTCCCAAATAACTAGATTATAAAATAGTCAGCGTACCTAGAATTCAACGAAATTATTCAAATTAACTTTGATAAAAATTGTTAATATAACAGCGATGCCGGGTGGGCTCGAGAGGCGCGAGAAGGGCGTGGAATAAGCCCGTCGGGATATTGGGAAGTTTGGCACAATGCAGCAGCGCGTGCTACTGACACCAGGCTGACATTCCGCAGATCAGTGTGTAACCGACGGAAAGCGTTAAGGGTGCGGTGTAATGGCCTCGACTGCGGCCTCAGGCCGCACGCAGATGTTCAACAGCCAAGGTGATTTTAGTTCATGTTTATTAGAATATTCCATTAAGATTTTAGCGTATTACAATCGTGCTTATCCCTCCGTATATGCACGATTGTAATACACTGGAAAAAAATGGCAACGGATAAGTAGAAAAACGAATCGCATCAAAATTTCAACTTGAATTGTAAAACTTCAAGTTCAAGCCCGTAAAGGACAGATTGTACTTGTCCAATTTGAAAACCTGCTCGAAAACTTGAAGTTAAAATTGTGTTGCGAATCGTTTTGCCACTTGTCCATTGCCATTCGTTTTCCCACTTGTCCGTTGAAGTTTCACTTCCACTATGTATCCCAGCATACATTTCGATTTTTTGAAGGTTTACTGCAAATTATGATTTGGCTAGGTTGGGTACATTTTAATGAATGCATTTTTATTTAAACATATTTTATTATATCAATAAATAAACTGTATAGTATAGTCTACTCTAAAATTATGCAGCCTCTCCACGCGGTCGTAACGCTTTTTCGTGACAAAAAATTCCTAGTACCCTATAGACTTAAGCCGGCCGCAGATTGCAATTTTTTGTCACTGTGACTTATTGTTACTGTCACCTGATGTCACCCACGATGCGCTCACTGAATCTGTTCTTGGGTCACAAAGCGCGTTCATTTTTGTAATGGACTTCAACGAGGTTGCCGTGATTTGTGCTCTTGAAATACGTAGAAGAAAAATGAAACGGAAAAGACGCTACTGGGTGCATCCTATATTCACGGAAAGATTATTAAAAAGAAAATTCTACACTATATATTGTGAATTACGCCAGTATCCACCTAAGTTTGTTAATTATCTTCGTATGTCTATAAACTCTTTTGAAATTAAATATATAAAATAAATATAAGAATAAAATTATATCGGAATATTGCTTTAAATTTTTTGCATATAATGCAGGCCTCTTTTCTACCTCTTCTATTAATAATTCATTGTCTATGTCTTCCTCTTGTTGCCTGCCGCCGTAACTATTAGTCACCGTAATATCACTTCACCATAATGAGCGCACTCAGTATAGTTTTCATTGCACTTGACTAAGTGACAAAAAGTCACGTTGACAAAAAGTCGCAATCAGCGGCGGGCCTTAGTCGATATAGAAGTTTCACCTCAAAAAGAAAAGAAACTATGAAATAATTTGTTATTTCTGCAATTCACAAGATGATAAACATGATCGTGTTTCCACTTTTTTAGTTAGGTGCAGGAAATACTAGCCTTAAGGACAGTACGTAAATAAGGATTAATATTCACCTACGAATTAGTATCTGTTTTAGAAAAAAAAAGAATTTCTAACAACGATCTGCTGCTCGCTATAGGCTATTAAATAGGTATAGCTTAGGTAAGCTTGTTCTATCTTACCCCGCGTCATCACGCAACATCAGGTGAGACAGCGGTCAAACACAAACCTAAAAAAATTAATAAGAAGATAAGGAACATAATGGCACGGGGTAAGCAGATCTTCATACGAAACACATTTTACGCCAATCTTCTCAGAGCGCGTGGTTAAAAAACCTGGCCGAAATGACTCGGTGTTATTTGAAGTTCGGTCGGTATGGAACATGGCTACACTACTGCCAAAAATCTGTAAAGACATTGATGCCATATTGGGTGGTGCATAAGTCGGTGGGGGTGTTGGCTAGGGCTGTAACTGACTGGGCCGTGCGTCGGAGCAGGGTAGTGGGCGGCGACGGCGCAGCGGCGGGTGCGTGGCCCTGGCAGGCGGCGCTCTACCGCGATGGTGACTTCCAGTGCGGCGCAACCCTCATTCATCAGCACTGGCTGCTCTCGGCCAGCCATTGTTTCTACCAGTAAGTACTATTTATTATTTTTTCTCCTTATAGGTCAAATCACTGATACTGAATTATCCATTATACCAGCTCCACGTAAGCAAAGTCACATATAAATTTCAAGTGTAGATATAATTAACCTATACTAAAATGTATTTATTATACATATCTAAGGCTCTTTGTCTAGATTTAGCTGTTTTACACGAACCAATTTTAATAAGTGCACATAAGGCTTATGTGTTGTCACACGGAACAAATGCAACGCTTTACATTTTTATCTAGGAAACTGGTCTTCGTAGTATCCTTCTTCCGTGGTACGATTCTTAGTATTTTCATATTTATACATTTATTTATACTGCGATATGGACTTGTTAAATGTCTAGAGCAACAGAAGCTCATTGGGTGGCGCGATTGGGTGCGTTACGCCGCGGCGCATGGCCTCGGGGCCCCTGGGAGCGCGTGGTCCGCGTGAAACAAGTGGTGACCCATCCTCGGTACGCGCCGCGCGGTTTCCGCAACGACATCGCGCTGCTCCGCATCGAGCCGCTGCAGCTGCACGCGCGACTGCGCCCCGCATGCCTTCCCCCGCCCAGGGCACAGCCGCCGGCTGGCCACTATTGCACCGTGGTCGGGTGGGGACAGCTTTACGAACATGAGCGTGTCTTCCGTGAGTACTCAATTCGATATATACAGTTTATACTTCTATAGACTATAGGATTAGTTTAACATATTTAGTACCTCACTATAATATTACATACCTGGGTATTCGGTATTAAAAAGAACTCACAACCTTACATTTTCCTGGATTTATTACGATATTTCAAGGTATCTTAAAACAGATAACTTGCAAGCCATGGAACTTACATCTTCCTTGCTTTAATAAGAATGAGAAAATTAAAAGAAAAAATTGGAAGTGTATAAAAATTTTCATTAAATTTTAAACAAGAACTATTCTGTAGTTCCGCAGTGAAATTGACAAACACAGTAGACGTTTTTCATCCACGGAACCTTGGAGTGTTCGTTCACACGCCTGGATCTTTTATTTTTACTCGAGTATTTTCATTGTCCGTCAGGCATCAACAAGGCCTCATAGTATATAAATCCAAAATAAATTTTATCACTTGCTTAAAATGTAAGGTATTAATTTTGTATTAGTGATTTCTTAATACATATTTGTGTTCAGCTGATACTTTACAAGAAGTGGAGTTGCCTGTGATATCCACCGAGGAGTGTCGCCGACGGACGAGACTCTTACCACTGTACCGGGTCACTGAGGACATGTTCTGCGCGGGCTTCGAGAGGGGTGGAAGGGATGCATGCCTGGGAGACTCCGGAGGCCCACTCATGTGCCAGGTATATTTAAACATCATTGAGGCTTCCCGACGTTTGATTTGACCAGTTTCAGTATGACTTATTAAGTAAATAAACTCTCCCGAGTTCAGCTAAAGTGTACGGCGTATGCCCATGGAACTCTTTTTTTGTTACGTCATTAACAGTGTCGTATCTCAAATAACGCATTATAGCCTGGCTACACCTGCGTAACACAGTCACTAACACTAACATTATCTCAGGTGTAGCAGATGCATTAGACTGAGACTTTCTTAATAGTGTGTCGGTCAAAGAAATTAGAATTTATTTAAAAAATAATACCCACACTACTGGTATATCCTGCTTGAATGAAACGTAGAAAAGTTGTAAAAACTTATCACTATAATTAAAATCAAAGTTTTCTTTTTTTATAAATGGGAAGTAGTTTAATCGGAATCTCTACCTTGTGTTCAGAATGATTAACGATATCATTCATTAAAGATAAACTGCACCTCTCTATTGGTATTATATCCTGCAAATTATATTTTCGAAGTGAAACGTCCTTAGAATTGTTGTGATTTGAAACTAGATGAAACGAAAAAGTGTCAGTAAAAAGAGATAAGCACATAACAACTCTATAGGAGCCTGCGAGAGGATGAGATAGAATACATTATACTTAATAATTGAAACATTAAGCTCATACAGATAAGAGTAGGAAATGTTTTAAGGTTTTCGTTAATACGCCAAACGTGTTTTAAAGCTTAAATATATTATAACGATATAATACATGAAATTTAGAATCCCTCCCACCCCTTGTCACACTTTGTTTCACTTCTACTGCGTGTGAATTCACACACACATTAAAAAAAAATTGGTATATCTACCTTGTATTTCTATACCCTTACGTTACTAGTCTAGTCACTATAAATAGTAATAATAAGTTAGTACATACTTTTCTTTAAAAAAAACTTAAGACGAAAATCTCTTCATTTACAGGAGTCTGACAGGTGGTACATTTACGGCGTGACAAGTAACGGGTACGGTTGTGCCAGAGCTAACCGACCCGGTGTATACACCAAAGTGTCAAACTATATCGATTGGATCGACAGCGTGATTGCAACGTATACCCCTCCACAAATCAACAGCACTGACGAAGATTTCCAAACAGATGATAAATTCTATTCGGACTTAGAAGCGGCCGAAAATCGGCGAGCGATCAGAATGGATCCTTGTAAAGGATACAGGTGCCCTCTAGGAGAGTGTTTACCAAACTCGAGTGTTTGTAATGGCTTTCTGGAATGTTCTGATGGCAGCGATGAGTGGCAATGCAATAAATCCCCGTCCAACAATTCTAGTATAGACCCCGATTAAAGGTTTCCTAATGTTAAATTATTTATAAGCCAGTACTAAGCTAGAATACATATCTCGACTGATATTTTGTAAGTGTAGGCATAAAAAGGCTAAAGATAATTATTATTATAAAGTTTTGCAAACTTTAATTTATTACAGGCTAAACGTATTTTGTTGGTTAGTTTTGTCTAGACTTGTTATGCAATATTTGATCGTTTATTTTGACTTGTTAAGTTTATGGTCTGGTCAAACTTTATTATCCCCCTTATATAGCAATAGTTGGAACCTCAATAATAATTAGTTATTGCGCAACATTTGCAGTTATGTTAAAGAGATCATTACATTTGACCCATTATAACGACAAATATAATATCAGCCCATAAATACCCCACTGCTGGGCTTGGGCCTCCCATTTTAGGGGAATGGACAGTGTACCCTCCACACTTGTCCAAGGCAGCTTAGCAGGTTTGACACATCGGTTATCTCGATGTGCAGGTTGCATCACGATGTTTTCCTTCACCGTTGTTAGCACGTGGTAATTAGCAATGTACACATTAGATCAGAAAACTGATTAAGTTGTGCATGCGTTTTAGCCAAAATCGAATCTTCTCCATCCCACAAGACGGCATTTCTTAAGCTTAAAGTGAATGACGGACATCTTTCCCGTATTCAATTAAATGCTCTTCACAACCTTAACAGTCTTCTCAATCAAGAAATAATAGTCTAGGAAAAACTAGTTATCACTAAAATCGAGTTGGCCGGTAAAATATATAATCATTAGCCATTTGTATTGGGGGCTCTCTTGTAAATATTATTATTAATTTGTTTGAGCCCAGGCATTTCGTCAATCATCACAATCTGCACAAGTTAGTTTAATGCTCGTATAAAAATATTTATTGAATCATGGCCGGCCTTTTCCGTTTGAATATTGTATCGTAGGTTCAAATGGACGATGTAATCCATGACATGAAAATAATAAAATAATTAATACCTATATACCATGCATTTCATTTAACCTCCAAAACCAAACGTTATTAGGCGTTCAATAAACAGGTTTGTTCGGCTAATAAAACAATAAGTTTCTTAAAAATAACTTTAATCTCTCGACGAATAAATTAACAAAATGCAGATTTGTAATATTGTTATCAAGGTTCGAAAAATAATTATAGCATGATTATTAAATAACATAATTATTACAAACATTGTAATGTTAAAATTATTTGAATAGAAAATTCACTGATTCACCACAATCACTTATTATGGTACCAATAATCCACTGCAACACAAATCACATCAATCAATTTCAATTATACAAACAAAAAAGTTTCGAGAAATTTCTAATGACATATTAAATAAATTAAAGACGATTTAAGCATAGTAATACCAAATATTAGAAAAGATCACACATGAACGTGTCGTATTTAACGGGGTTTCTTCATCACCGTCTATATAATTAAAAAATAATTACAGCGAAGTCGAGAAAGCAAATATTACTTAATTTAAACTCGAGACAGTCACACACGTTAACATCTAACTTGGCTATAAACGCCTGTACCGAGTGGTACTTCAAGCCTTACTTCTTGTATTATGTCAAATAGACGAAGAGCTATTGGCTGAAAAGAGTAACCTGCTTAAGAAAAGCATACATAACCAAGATTATTTTCATAAACGGATTTAAGAGATATATCACGTATTTTGAATAGAATTAAATAAACATACACAAACAAATACACATATTGTATATCCCCAAATTAATCAAGTAACGCTTGTGTTATGGGTAATATACAACGACTACTCTGGGGCCGATCCCAGATACCGATACCCAGACCATAGTAAATAGCGGAGAAAATACGTTTCCGAAATTTACTATACCAGGAATCGAACCCGGAGCCTTTACGATGCAGTGAGGCCGGCAAAGGCTTAGCCCGCTCACGGAGGCCGTCTGAATTGAATTATATTGAAACATTTTCTATATATAATTGAGAGAACCATAAAATAAATTGATAGCCTCATTTTGTCAGATCCTAGATTGAATTTCAAAGTGTTCAGTATATTAAAATATGATAAAATACCTTTTAAACACGAAAAATATATATAATTCTTTGCAATTATCAATTTATTCATTTTGTAAATCACTCATAACTCACTGACACCTGCTAGGTTACTATTTCTTGCGCTATTTAACGCTAAAGTATCATTTTATAATTTACTATCCTTATGTTAAGCAGGTTACTCGAACCAACCATTAGCTCTTAGACCAAAATCACAATCTCAAATATTAATTTAAGGAACATTTTAAAATTACACAAAGGCCAGTAAATACTTGAGTCATTAATACTACGTCAATATAATAAGATATATTTAGATAATGCACTACCATCGAGCGACTTGAGGAAGAAATTAGGACAAAACGCTTAAAGATGACAATGATATTAATAAATACAACGTGGACAACACGAGCATCCGAGAACGTTTCGGTGGCGACATTAATTAAGATTATTAATTTGTGCTCATTATAAATTGTCAATGACGATTATCATATTTAAATTAAATATTAAAACTGATAAGCATTCCTTGACAAAACAACCTGTTTAAAAAAATGTTATAGGCATAGATAAATATTTTACAGATTATTTTATAAGCAGAAAATTGTATTAATTTTAAATATGTTGCATTTCTACCTGTTACATTATAAAAAAATCATGAGAAATGTTTATTAATTTTGATAATTGCTAATATGAAAATCGTCCCTACAGTTTAACCGTTAAATGATGTAAATCTCGAGGTGAATGAAAGTGAACTAATATTTAACTAGACCGTGCGAATTATTTATTTTAGAATCACCTCGTTTGATATAATAATCAGAATTAATGCGGTAATAAAAGGTGAGAACGACCTCGGGATTTGTTGGCGTGACGTCATTAGCCCTTGTTCTCCACCGGGGTAGTGGTGAGGCCGGTGGGGGGCTTGTTCAGGACCGTCTTGAACTGCTCCGGTATTGGATACTCGCTCTGTTGATAAAGAGGGATATTAACAATATATAAATAATTATAAAATCATGGTTAGTTAAATTCGATTCGACTAATTATTTTTCGTATAACTTAATTAATTACACTTTAAGTAGATTAAGTCATCTATCTTATAATAAAATTGTAGAGATCGAATTTCTGTACAATGAAAAAAAATGCTAAAAACCGAGTCAGGGGGATGTAAGAAGTGAAATAGAACTAATTAAGATGTTTTTCGATTTTTTTGTTTCACTGTTTGTCTGTTTGTACCGGCTAATCTCCGAAACGACTGGACCGATTTACATGAAATTTTGTATGGTGATAGCTTATATCCCTGGTCAACATATAGGATACTTTTGATCCCGAAAAACTAAGAAGCTCCCGTGGGATAGCTAAAACCGCACTACGCGGACGAAGTCGCGGGCAGAAGCTAGTGTTCAATAAAACCTAAAGCCACACGTCACCATGCCACAAGCCATCTTCAATAAAAATAAAAATAGAAATTGTTTATGCATTTTTTTTCTAATTGGGATAAAATATAGACAAAGAGAGATAACAGAATAAAAGACAAAAACTGAAAATTAACGGTTGCCGTAGTAAAAGCGAAAGTGAAACTGTCAGTCTGTTACACTTTAACGGAAAAACTACGGTACCGATTTTACTGAAATTTGGTATATATGTTCTACTTATTATGTAGTCACCATACCGATAATGGACATACTTTTTAACACAGAGAAATAGTTTAAGCAGGATGGATCGGAATTTCCAGCAAATAAAGAATATTTTAGAGCAATATAACCTGTATGAATATTTGCTGTTAAAATAGTATAAAATCCATTTTATCCGAAAAATTGGATAGCTTCCGCGGGATATTGCAAGTCGGCACATTCCACGGACGAAACCTCGAGGAAACCCTAGTACATATCTATATATACAAAAGAAAGTCGTGTTAATTACACTATTTATAACTCAAGAACGGCTGTACCGATTTGGCTGAAAATTGGTGAGGCGGTAGCTTAGAACCCGCTAGAACCGGTAGGTGGCGCTGAGATCGGGTTCTAGAATACTCCTAATCACCGGGACCGATTTTGTCTTTGTGTGTTTGAGTGGGATCCGGCATTATTTCGATTCGCAATTGGAATCGGTAGGTGGCGCTGGGAACAGGTCCTACATTTTTATTTTTTCAGAGCAGGATAACGTCTGCCGGGCCCGCTGGTTTTATATAAACAATTGTTAGTGTAGAAGACATATTATTTAGCACAAATCATATTGGAAATACTCACATAATCGCCGTTGCTCTTAGGTACGAGCACATTCATCTCTGAGGACTTTGAGCTGACGATTTCCACGTCAGTTGACTCTGGCGACAGGTAGATCTGGCATCCGTCCGTTTTATCAATGGATATGGTTGGTACTTTACCCAACACCTGTAGGCAAATAATATGACACGTTTGAAAAATTCTCTTTGAAGGTAGCGTATACATTGAGTTAACGAAGTGCAACAAACCTTCGCCGAAAAGGCGAAAAGAAAAAAGGCATCAAAAGGATTCATAAATTCACCCATACGACGAAACCATGTACCCGTTAGCACCATGTGCATACACATGGACACAACGAAGACTAGCAGAACCTTTGGTTCAAGGTGCATTCATTATAATAAAATCAGATTCAATTGAGACACTCACTTTTACTCACGTTACAAAAGTCACGAGTCAAATCGCGTACCAATTATTGCTTAATCAGTTATTTAAAAAAATATTTTAAAAAAGCCACTTCAACGTACGCCGTGCGGTAGGAGTCACGAGGTGGGGCAGACGCCCGCCCGCCCTTTATTTTATTTTATTATATATAAAATGTGTAACATATCCAATTCACTTATTATAATAACGGTTTGCTCGCCTTCCAAACTCCATCCAGCCCAAACAGTTTGAGTAGTGGGCATCCACTATGTGCATTGATAAATATGCATAAACGCAGAAGAAGAATATTATGCGCTTTTTTATATACAAGACTATAAATACGTTTTGCTATGCTATATAATAACGATATTAAAATCGTCGGGAAGCTTTCGTTTAGGCAAATAATAAAAAAATACAATTAATTAGAATATATGCAGGGTGCCTATATAATAACAGCCCATAAATATCCCACAGATGGGCCTCCCGCTATAGGTGACGGACAGTATACCCGTCACGCTTCTATGCCGGCTTTGGCAGGTTTTAACATCGGTTACTTCGATGTGCAGGTTGAATCACGATGTTCTCATTATTAAGCACGTGGAAATTTAACAATATGCACATTAGGCCAGAAAACTATCTACGTGGTGCATGCGTTCCGGCCAGGATCGAACCCGCGCCCTTTGAGTTCGGGACGCGAGCGCTAACCATTACGCTATCACAACTTTCGGCCACGACGGCTGGACACACCTGGAGGGTGTGCAGCATCGTAAAGAGACGTACATCCTGAGGATATGAACCCTATACTTCGCTGCACTTACTTCGCTGCGCTACAATTCGCTTAAAAGTCGGTTCTACCTGATCTGAAATCAACCCAACCTACCCACGGTCCTTGTCACTGGGCACGACCTTCGACCTCCCCTCACACATATACTTTGTTTTCCTAACATTCCTATTGTAAGCTGACGGTAATTATAAAGGTACATAAAATACGAAAATATAATAATTATCTTATTCACAATAATGTGAAAAATCCAAATTCCGTATTTTTATGTCAATAATATTGCTATTCTGCTGATTGAATAATATTGATATTCCTGCTGTATAGATTTTGTTGTTTATATAGTACCTTTGCCTGACATTTAACAAGGGGAATTAAAAACGTTGTATATTAATATTATTAATCTGAGGTTTACTACACATTATAAATAATGGCAAAATATGGTGATAAGTTTTGTGCAGCAATGGTGTAATAGTTGGTTAAAATCAATAATCAATCAAATCAGATAAAAAGTAGTTTAAATAAGCGTGTATGTATCAGAAGATTAATGAAAGTTGATGAAGCGAAAAGTGTTTGTCAAGATCGTAACAAGTGGAGATCCATCGTCTCTGCCTACCCTAATGGGAAACAGGCGTGACAATATGTATGTATGTATAATCAATAATTATTTAGGTGGTGTCATATATGTTACATTTACAGACTAATCACGTAATTAAATAAGTCATTATTGTGTTTTTATAATAAAAAAGTTAGGTAAGTCGTCACGCTAAAATGAACATTATTTCTATCGATATGACGCACCCGTTTAACATAATTAATTGTATTGTTAATTAATTTTTCGCGTACATGATGGCTTGCCGGCAATTTTAGTATCATTATTATAATATAGCAAACCATATTTATAGTCTTCAAATAGAAAGCAACGCGTAATTTTCTCGTACCGCGGTTTATGCATATTGGCCTGAAGCTTGTTTTAGTTTATTTCGCTATAGTATTTTAAAATATTAACCAGACACAAAAAATACTTCGTACACTATTTCAGGTTTCAACATTAATTTTTGTGAAAAGAAGTTTTCATCTAATCATGAAGGACAATGAAAAAGAAAAGAAGATTGATCGATGTCAAAGATTGAAGCTTCTAGGCAAAATTAAAATTCTATTTTTATACAAATTGACATACTTTAATAGTGTTTCGATATTATTTATTTATTTTCGCCCAATTTGATGTGCAAGTGCGTAATCAAAATTGCGATTCACACAGAATATTGTTGATTATTAGTGTTTACATTATTTGTATATTTAAATACTATTCGCTTCAAAAGAATCATAATGAACTTGGAAGAAACGACGGACAATTTGGATGACGGATATACATGGAGTCTTATTAGATACTATTCGAATTTTATAAACCTATACGCTATTCCTCTTTCACAATTTATCATAAATTTGTTGTATGAAATTTATTTTCGATTTACTTTTACGAATGTTGTAAGTATTATAATGTAACGAAGCATTTTCAAATGTTAATAATAATAAACAGGAGAGAATAATGATAAAGCAATTGGCATGGTTCACAGGTGATATTTATATTGAAATATGTCCCTTCAACGATATATGTGTATACTTTTATAAAAACTCTTTATACGTCTTCAAGGGAACGGATAAAACAGAAACAAATGGAGTTAGAGGATATACAATTGCAGGCAAGACATCTCTATGTTTACAAAATAAAATCACTGTTTTAATTATTTTTTTAAACTATTTATGGGCATTAACAGGTTCAAATAACGAATACTAAATTGAGCGTGCGAGAAGCAGAATTTGCGGAGCGACAAGAACAGTTGCGCCGCGCAGCAAATCGTTTGCGGATAGTGCGCGCCCGCGTCCGTAGTATCATTGCACATGATGAGAATTTACGCCGTACTATTGAAAACTTTAATCTAGTCAATATGGATTATGATTTACACGTGCATTCTACGCCTAATGAAGGTGATTTTTTATCTTTATATATGCCTCTACTCATTAATAATATTATGAAATTGAATAATTTAATTTTAAAAATCCTTTCATTTAGCTTTGAGCATTTGTGAAATTCTTAGGTGTAACTTGATGAGATTGCTTTAGGAAATCACCACCGACTTTTCCCTTGGATCTCGGGAATAAAAATCATACAAAATAAGGTCTATAATTTTCATTTAGCTTCTATATATTATAATATATTTATATTATCAATAATTAGTTTGCAGCACAATTCAAGTGCTTCCGGAAACATTTATAGTAAAAAGACATAGAATTTTGTTTTACGATATAACACTCAGTAAAATCGATTCCAGAGCGTGAATTCATTTTGGAATCACTAAAGGATCTGAAGTGCGACCAGGTCGCGATACCGGAGCGGCTGTCAGAGAGGATGGAATGCTCCGAGACAACGCAGAGCAAGTCGAACTGCGACGACGACAATGTCTACTCGCTGCCCAACGACGTCGACATCAGGCAGGACTGCCGGTTGAAGATAATCAAAGTAACCAACGTTTACAAGATCGCCTATCTTAAACACTACATCAAGCAGAAGAGATTACGGCGCGCAAGTAAACAAATGCTGCTAAAGAAAAAAGTAAGTATCTTTGTACTAATTATAAAATTAATTACCCAAAGACAGTAGATACTAAATTTTAAACATTTCATTACTATTTCAGATGGAAAGTGTCAAAAAACTATTAGAAGACTGGCAAAAAGCCCTAAATATGGTTATCAACAGTAAATTAACAATCCTTAACGTGGACGGACATTTGGATGGGGCTTCCCACGAGGCCATGGGCGATTATTCCAAGCCTCACGAGTGTTCAGATTCTGATAGCGATCTCAGGAACAGCAGCAACGACGCGGGCTACGACGATTATAGTCTAAGTTGGACGCAGAATCCGTATAGACCTTATTCTTATAATTATGAGGTGAATAACTTTTTTGGCCAAATCACAAAAAAATATGGTAAAATTTGTTTAAAATAATTAATAACGGCCTGTGGTACAAGAATAGTAATTTTGAAAATATTAACAGTAACTATCTTGTTTCAGGACATACCCGAAACACTTGTGTCAAGAGATTACAACGATTACACGGACTATAACGACTCAAAATCTTCTCAATTTGATAACTCGAACCATAGGTGCGGTAATATGGTTGCTATAATAGAAGAAACCAATAGTCAATTGGCTATAGACCAGAGCAAGCATGATGCAGATAGCGGTGATAGTCATGAATATGGAAATTGATATTTTGGGCTGGTCGCTAAGCAGTAAAATTGAATTGAATTGAACAACAAGCCAAGAAATTTATTATTAATTATTTTATATCTACTTTTAGACTTGCGTATATAATTTTATCGCATGATTTCTGCAAGTTTTTTAAAGCACCAATGAAGACGGGATTCCTTCTTATCTAAAAGTATGTGGACGAACGCCACTTCAACTTTGTTGCGATTGTTCAGCTTAAAAACTGTTTTAATGCTATACTTAAACTGAAAATTTTATTGTGAGTCTTTTTATTAAAGGGATTGCTGTTAAAATGATTTTTAATAGACAAATACCAATCATTGTACTAGTTAAGTAAGAAAGAAAAATATTTATTTCTATAAATGCGACACTTTAACATTGATTTATAATAAATAATAATAGTAACATTAAGTATGAATCAAGTAAGAATTTTGCATTTACAGCAATTTGATGCAATACATACACATTTTAATTAATGTGTTAAGTATAAGAGGGCCGTAAATTAAGGCATCTTTAAGTAAGTACCGAAAAATATGAATCTTGGAAGTTAAGAGATTTACGTTTGATTGTCCGTGACAACCAAAGTAATAGCCTGAACAGCTAGACCGATTTCTATTATGGAAAAAAACCGAGGATGTGAAAATGGACCATTACATATGAACAATTGGTACTATGTGTTTGAGAGTATATGAATATCATAGTTTTAAATATAACTCGAATTTAAAAACCACAGTGGATAAACATTTCATATGTGCAAAATAAACACAGCTCCAAGTAAGTTTTACTAAGAATGGCCTAAGGAACCAATAGTTTAACCTCTAAATAGAACAGAACTTAGCTCATATTGTTATGTAGTACTTATCCAAAACGGAAAATTCCATTTTCTAATGTAATCGAAACCAGGCAACTGATATTTTTATATGAGTGTTTGTTGTACAATATTTGTCGTTCTAGGCAATTGCCGCATTCTTGCCAAAATATGTGAAACCAATGTCAAAACAATGGCATATCACCAAATAACCTAAAATAAATCATATTGGAATGGCATGTCGTTAAAGATCGTGACATATCTTCTCACTGTGGTGTAAAATTTTTTGTAAATGAATGTTCATTGCCTAGTTTAGAAGCGGGTCTTTAAAAGCTAGCACCTGAAATGGCCTTAGGTACTCCTAGGCCTTAGGTGTAGGATAATATATAGATTAACTTAAAGTATAAACAATAAATACTTTTTAACAATAAACACATCTTAACGGGTTCCTCTATCATACCCGTCGCTGAAACTTCAAACATGTAAACTGAATCTGTCGCATTTTTCACGATGAAATGTATTCTTATGTTCATCTACGGTCTGTGCAGCGAGTGTAAGTCAACAAACAAAAGCTTAAAATGTATAGGTATTGTGGTGTGGTACTGGTAATGTCGAGCAGTATCAGACGGACCGTCAACGCAAACGGTTGTACTATAATATAACCCCATACCCGCACGTCTCATGGCGACCCTGCCATGCACCTGCGGGCGGGCATAAGGCGCTAAGTATAATTGTGCAGCGTATGAACTTTAAAACGCTATCGGCAATCACAATTGGTACAGAAAGCCATGTTGTTTTCTTTTCAACTATTCACGAAACATTAACAAAATTAAAAATGGTAAAAGGAAATTATTGTGAACCAACACGGTGCAACAAACGACTGCGGAGCCGAAAATTCAGCACACGCAGACACCAACAACATACTTATCAGTAATAATAGCGTTGTGCGGAGCTATCTTAATAATATATCGGCAATACAAGAAATGCCACAAAGCCTTAGTGAGGAATGAGCTAAGAGAAAACGCCTTTCGTCGGATTCGTTTCAGCTGTCAGGAAGATGTGATCATCGCGACAACCAAGCCCAGAAGCAGGTCGTTACAGTTACCATTTCAAGCTGTTTTGGACACAGCAACGATGACCACGTATGAGCACAAGGACACAACATGCATTAAATAGATTTATTTTTCTTTTCTCTTCCTGATAAATAAGTATCAGAGGAAATAGGTACAACATTTCTAATGACGGTATTTTTTATTCAGAGCGTGTTGTTTCCGCGGTAATTCGGTAGTTGAGAATTTTTGAGAAACAGGTTTATTTTGAGCCTTATGGTCTATTTTAGCCAAAATATTAATATTTCAGTAAAGAAACGACATGAACATATTTAATTTAGCAATTTTATAAATATTTTGACATTCTGTTACAAAAACGCGTCAAACTGTCATGGCGTCTCACATGACGTCACAGCGTGCAAAACAAACATCTGTTTCGTTGAAGTGTGATCTCAGAAGTCATTGATAATTTCTTGTGTTTTGCACACTATGACGTCACACGCTCTGATCGGCGTTCATTGTCACGTGGCTAATGGCTGCAATATGATAATTTTATTTCTCAAAAATATCAATTAAAATTTGATATTTTAGTTAAAACAATTTATTTTTGTCATATGTAGATCGCAATCTACGATATATATTAAAATCAGCCTATATTTTTCATACTGTCAACTACCGAATTGTAACGAGAATATACTACCGTTGTCAAAGTGTTGTTCCCTTCTTAACTTCATTTGGTAGGATTACAACAATTCAATAATATCGTCCAAGCAGTAATCTCAACTCGTTACAATAGTGAGTAATGTAAAAAACATAATAAGTACGGAATTATAAAGTGTTGTACCGACCTGCATTTGCACCGACTGACAGTTGACGAACTCGACACTCGAGACGAGATTGTCGAAGACAACCGCGCACTTGGTGCACGAGTCCATCACTATGCCGTTGATCTTCCCGCGGACAGTGAGCGCCGAATCGCGGCAGCGGAACATGTACACCACGTTATTCATGTCCGCGTTCTCAACAATCAGTTGCGGATTGCCTTTTTGATATTCCTGACAACAAACCGAGATAAATATACTTTTAGGTCGCTGTATTTATAATACATAGGGAAACATATATATAATACATAGGATAATGTAGAGTGCTACATTATATGATTATACGAATTAATGGGTAAAAACTGTATCTCAGGGCGCGTTCCCACTATGTCGTCACGACAGATAGTCGTGTAGTTTTAAGTGTCGTGGCTTATATGTTTAAATGGAAGTGTTCACACTTATTGTCGTCTACGACATTTTTTGCAGTGACGACAGATTGTAATGACAGTGGGAACGGCTAGCACGACAGTCGTAAAACGATAAAAGATCGTTAAACATTTTTGACGACAAACAGTCGTTATAATGGGAATAGCTAGAGACGCCAGTCGTCCAACCATGTCCAATGAATTAATCGTTACGACATAGTGAGAACGCGCCCTAAACGGCTCAAATATAAGTTAGATTAAAATTATTATATTGTATGCAACATTCTAGAGAGCAATCGTTTAAATGAGAAGAAGTAAAACATTTCCCATTACTTTTAATGAGGCAAAGTGACAGCTTGGTGTAATATCAAAGTTGATTGAGATATCTAATACATACAATGAGCCACTTCTTGCCGTCGCGGGTGAAGACAGGCGGCTTGTCAGGCAACGTGCCGGCACCGGGTTGCGGGAGAGCCTTGAGCGGAGCGGAAGTGGCCGCGGGCTTGAAAGGCGCCGGCCCCTGCCGAAGCTGGGGATTCTTGTGCGTCTGCATATCCGAAGTCACTTTGCGAAGACCTAAAGGACCATGGTATCATAAAACTTCAAAGCAGTATACTTAGATCACTCCCGCGATATTGATTTTTGCATGGGGACGGTATGTTTTAAACCCCATAATTTTATAAATCATGCGTTCCAAGTCTGGATTGATGGGGGACTGCGTTCCTGCTTTTTCTTCTTTTCATTGTATTCTTGTATATTGAAACATCTGCACACCCGCAGCTTATTAAAGCTCGAGTAAAGCATACAGGTTAAAAGTCCACCTAATGGAAAGTGGTTACCGTCGTCGATAACAACACCAGAGGTGTTACCAACATGATGCCTCAATGGCCTCCAAGAAACAAAATAACATCTTTAAAAAAACCCGTTAAGTAAAACTCTAGGAGAATCTCTGTTGAGAACTCATTCCGAATCCCTAAAACGCAGAAGATAATCGTTGCTAGTCAAAAATAATGAAATTATCATGCAATATTTATCCTTTAATGTACAAATAAGAGCACCTACCTACATTTAAAAAAAAATAAGATTCATGCCATAAAAATATATATTTTAAATAACAAATCAAAGGCGTGTTGAAATTTGTGTTGGCTATGGCTAAAACGGAGCTGAATTAAAGTCGAATCCGTAGGAATAAGCGAGCCGAGATAATGGTACAAAGAAGCATGGCGAAACAAACCGTACAGTATTCGCACATTCGAACAAATATGTTAAATACGTTAGCACAAATAGCTAAATAAAAATGAAAACATTCCAACCAAATTACTACATGCAGTAATTGTATTAATATTATATTGTAGGGATGAAGGGACATTGATTACACTTTGTAATATAGGTTGTAAATCAAAACAGCACAAAGGCATGCATGGTATAGTTTATAAATACCGTTTAAATTTGCCAAGACAATTGTCAATAGAAACGGCAGCACATCGCAAGTCGAGCGCCGCGAAGCGTAAATGCTATATTGCGAATGTTCAGGACAAACGTTGACAAAATCGCGGGCAGCCGCTAGTGACATATACTCACTGCTCGTGATGCCCTCGCCTTGGTTGATTTGGGCAAATAGGGCGCTGCGGTCATCGAGGCTCATGTTGGAGAAGTCGGTTTCGGGCAACAGAGGCGGCGGAGGGGGCATCCCGCCTGGCGGGGGTGGAGGGGGTGCACCACCCTTTCCTGCACAACGCAACGTACGTACAAGAAACAATACTAAATATCTATCTTCTAAAATATATAAATATTACTGTTTGTTAGTATGGTTGAAACTCAAAAACGGCGGTGGAGGTCCCTGGATGGTTTAAATTCACAATTGGACCTGGTAGGTGGGGCTGCAATCAGCTTTAAATATTTATTTTTTCAGAGTAGGACTACGTCTGCGGGGGGCCCTTGTCTAGTCTATAATATAATAAATCTATTGGTTGGGTCGAGTTAGCAAAATTAATTTAAAAATACGAAAATATCAGGGGGGACTAATTTGGACCAGCAGAGTTCGAAATTTCTTTTAGAATGTTCATATGTTTTTCTGATAGATCATCACATGAAAACTAATGAACGGAATTAATGAACCTCGACAGTTTATCCGTGCAGGAACAGAGAAACAATATAATTTCCTGCGGCCGGGTGGCCTGTCGTAAGAGACGACAAAACAACCCACAGCCAGGTGGTAGGGTATTTGCCCCACTGGATGGCTACTTTAGTTGTGTTTCGGCATTAGTAGCTAAGTCACCCTTTAGAAAGCCGTAGAAATTGGTAGCACCTTTGGTAATACAAATGTCCATAGGCGATGGTAACTGCTTCCCATCAGATCAGGCTTGTGTACTGTACTCATGGAATAAAAAAAACAGAGCTAGCAATCTCGGGTAAAACTTAGGATACTTTTTATTTTGAAGAATAAGTTTGTTTCCGTGGAATAGACGAACGAATGTATCGAAAAAGACGAGGCAGACGCGTTGTTTTGGTGTCGTCGCCGGCACTACTGACGTAAATACAATCTCGCCAATCGTCCTAGTAATATTTTCCGCGTTTGTAATGTTTTGCGCAATTTGGTAATTTGGAATGGGCTCTCAGTCGAAGATTTCCAACAATGTTACTTTATGGGCTTTTTTATTAAAAGGTGTCATATAATTTCTTCGAAATGGACAGCACACTGTCACCATTTCTGGTGATGCAAATGTCCATAGGCAATGGTAACCACTTTCGGTCATAGATGGATCGTTAGCCTACTTGCAGTAATCCAGCAGTAAAAGAGGAAATTACTGACGGAATCTTCTGCCAAGAGTCAACTCCATAATTCAGTATTTGCGTTGTAGGTTCCGGAATTAAATATAATAAAATATATTGCCTTTCTAACGCTTGCTCGAGTGTTATAAAACCAATATGAAAAGCCAAATCCTATTTGTATGAAAAGTCTTACACCTAACAGAGGGGCTAAAGCGGCCTTTTTTTTGCTTTTATTTCTTTATGCGATGTCTTACACCTACTAGTATGTCTAGAATGTCCAAACACGTGTCAATTCACTAAGCGATTCTCAAAAAGCGACTTCTTTAGTACCCCAGAACTGTTAACTAACTTGTTCAGGTGTCCTAAAGATGTTGTAAACCGATCGTAGTAAGTTTGATATCTAGATATTTTACAGAGAACAAAGGATAAATAAGCATAGGATACTTGTTCAGCTAAATCTATAATATTCTAAAATTAAAAAAATATCGTGTCTGTATATTGAAGCTATTTAAAAAACAAACTGGAATAGACTGTATAAACGATGGAGAACATGCTCCATTTTTTTTAAATTTCTTGTAAACAGATAAGAAATTATGTTTGGGAATCACGTAAAAACTACTGGGCCCACTTCGGTGCGGTTTTTGCTGATCGACAGCAAATTTTAAGACTTATAATTTGTGCTACTTTTTATGGAGCTATTTTTATTCCGACACAGTTTCCACTAAAACGATAGCTTACATTATTTTTAAATGGTGGGATACATTGTGTCCCGGGAATCCCGCGAGAATTTCATGTCAAGCGTGGACCATGTCGCGGACATATCCTAGTTTACTTTCAAAATGGTAAGTTTATTTGCTGATTAAAAATATTAAATGTATTACTATAGTAACTCCTCCCAAGGGACACTAAATACACTTCACTTAATTAGAAGTTGATATCTATGCCTATATAAAATTAGTTAACTATAAAAATAAAAGAATAAAATAATTTCATTAAATATTGAATGTAAAACTATATAATGTAATATCGCAGGCAATGAAAACATACATGATATACACAACAATGATCCTCATTGCATTCCGCTTATGTTGAGAGCTATAATAATCTCAAACTATGAAGTGCTCACTTCTAGCTTACATTATCATATCACCAGAGTTATCTAACCTTGCCCAATGTCGAATATTTCAAATAACATAGACAGACACACGAATAGGGTTTCGCAGTCTCATATCTTATTCAACGCCCAAAGTATACCAACAAAGCGTAAATAAGTTCGGTATATCGAACAATTTCTAAACCAAATAGAAAACTCTATTGTAACTTGTTTATAGAAACGAAAACATATTTCAATTTATATATATGTATACAATCAAGAATGGATAACTAGGTATATAAAATGAAGTAGAAAAATATATAAAGGTCAAAATGTGAGGGAGTTTAATTTTGTTCCCAAGCAACAAAGTAGATGTTACCCGTGACCTTAACACATTGTCTAGAGACATGAAAATAATTTGTTTTCCTTCAGAAAAATCATTTCTGCTCCTCGAGCGACAATACAATCTTAGTTAATTCAGAGAAATAGACCGCTTTGTGATTAGGTTATCACTGGTCAGATTTTTCAATTTCTCAGAATCCTTTGAATTATGTATATTGACGCCGTGGTAGCTTTATGGTTAGCGTACTGGCATCCCAAACCGTTACGACGCGGGTTCGTAACCTGGCCGGAATGCATGCACCACTAAGGCAGTTTCTTTTAAATGATTTTACAACAATAATAAAAAAAGTTGATTGAACGTTATAATGGTGTTTATCTATTATATGCTAATATATATTTTTCTGTTATCAGGTAACGTCTTTGATATATAAAATACATAACGCGTATACATTGATATATTTATATATCAATGCACGTATAGGAATAATATACACGTACAGTTTATATTATATAAGGAACTTCGTTCCAGTAACTTTTAAGAATAGACACGTGAATTATAATTTTAATTATCCCGGCTTTAGCAATCTAGGACAAGCCAATTCTTCCCCGAGCGTAACTTGGGCATATACATTTTACTATCTCAATTTCATCCTGCTCGACTAATAATTGTTTTATTTTGTGCGATGTTACATAAATGAATCTGAGATTAATAGGTCAATCCAAGTGTCTAGACGTATCTGAATTACACCATATTTTTCTTTCGTACCAAGCAACATTCAGTTGCCATAAACTCTATTAAAATGGGACTCATTACGACACACTTAACATATGAAAGTATAATCAAAGGTATATTACAACACATTTTTGACAGTGGAGACATTTTTTTAACATAAAAAGAAAATTTACATTTGGCAACTTTCAGAGAAAACTGCCAAGTGTAGAATAACTGTGATAGCTAATATAATTAGATAACTAGGGTTAGTTACAATTGCAATAATTTACTAAGTATTACGTATTTTGATATCAAGGCTATTCACATGAAGTAACAGTCCTATATATACTCCAAATCCCCATCCTGCAGTTTTTTTATGTTCCGAAATCGATTATTTGTATATTCAATTCAGTTATCCAAATGGCATAAATATCGAATTTCATGAAAATCTTTTTACATCCAAAGTCGTTAATTAGAAAGACACAAATTAAAAATACTTGCATGTCAAGTTTAAATATGATGATCTTTTTGGGCTTATTATGCTTGGTCCCTTTTGAAATAGTTTAATTCAACAAAAACTAACTTACATAATAAGCCTGTTAACTAAACACATCACCCTAAGCCCCCGGGGTAACATTTTCTTGACGATATAACTTACGGAACGTTATTTCTACATAAACAAACAAAGTTTGTAAAGGAAAAAGGTCGAGACAATACCCGCCAAAACGACATCTTAAATAAAGCTGTAGAGCGGAGCTTGGGAATTAATTTAATTAAACCAACCTTTTATGACAGAAGATGTTTCTACTCAAACACCAGCTAAATACCAATTCATTTACTCTCAGAAGTCAAATAACTTTCCAACCGAGCTTAAGCGTATTCAACTAAAATAATACTCGATCTCTTTCGGTATGAACATTAAAACCTAGAACGTAGATTTCGTGATGGCAGTAACTTCGCTGTCTAGCTATTAATATTATGTGAATATTAATTTCAGGCCCATCTCGTGGTCAGTTAGCTTTCATAACAGTGTTCATATCATATACTATATTTTTATACACCGCGTTTCTGAGGCAGGTGAAAAATTTGATCATAAAGCGCAACATAAAAACAATCAACTTTTTTAAACTATCAGAATGTCATTTGACGGGACGTCGTAATACACAAATCATAACTTGTTTTTTATGTCTGAATGAGCGCCTATTTCGAGACCACAACTTCCTTCCTCATCGCATCTGACGACTATATATAATAGGAAGAAGCATCAATTCACATATAGGTGAACCAACAAATACAAATATTTGAAATACTCACAAAATAGTAAAATACCACTTACCGGACCAAACAAGACCAGTCGTATGATATTGCTTGACATATGCCTGTAGATCTGACAGCAACTGTACCCAAGCACGACACCATTCCACGTGGGTCTTATCTTTCTCCTTCCACTCCTTGAGTACACGGTTCGTGTAAAACTGGCCAGCATCGTTCATCTCCTTTACGTACGGTGCTGGTGTAGGTGACACGGCTACCCATCCAAGAGCTGGGATACTTTCAGAAATGGCGCTTAAATGGTTAAAGAAGGTCGAAGCGCGGTTCTTCTCACGGTACTGCTGTATAGCGGATATTTGCTCGCTGGTTGGAGCTAGCAGCTGGACCTCGTCAGCTTGCGATGGTTTGCCTTGTGTGGTTGCGAGCTGGATGTATCGCAGTTGCGCTCTGCGTGCAACAATGGAGGTGTTTTAAGTCTTGGCTTAAGAATATAATAGAATATACTTTATTGCATAACATTCAGATACAATTCAAGAAGTTTAAGTACAGAAGACAATAGGCGGTCTTATCACTAAAAGCAATTACTTCCAGACAACCTTAAGATGCATTAGAGAACATTGTGTAACGTGTGGGATTAAAAAAATGTATAAAAAAGAACTTGATAGATCAGCTTTACAGTGTACAATAAAGAAAATATAATCAAACGACTTATATATTCTACCAATAGTCTTCGAATCTAAGTTTAGATTACTTTATTTTATATGCAAGACCAAAAAGATATGTTCCCCTAATAAAACGAAGTTTAATTCAAGCGTGCACAAAGTAATTTATTTATAGGCTAAGACTTATTTGTTTCGTGTCGACGTATTTGGTCCGTGGGGTCCTGGGACTTGGTTTTTTATATAAGAAAGATGAGTAAACAAGTAGGCAAGCCATTCACTACCTTTAGTGGAGATCTTGGGCACTAACATCTTAGGATTCCAGATAAATGTGTTGTCCGTTTTAAAAATTAAACGTACTACATATTCGTCTTCTGTGCGTTCGCTTTTTATTCATCCAATTCAGTTGAAACTTTATACAGCTGTCGTCAGCTAATGTCAACGGGTGAAAGTTTCTGATATAGTAGCATAAATGTAAGCATAAAATGTAAATGTGAAATTAAGTTGTTATAAAACGCACTCATTATATTAACTACGACAGCCTTAGAATATACATACAGTCATTCTTTATACACACCCCGTGGTTTTTAAAATAAAGTTGAAAGAACACTTAACATACATTAACGTGACATATTTAATGACGTCCGTTAAATAATGACTGACTATATTGGGTTTGGAGCACATCAAATCACCTAACGACGACCAAACTAGGTGGAGCTATACAAACCAGCACGCAAACATACATATACTTTTACTGTATAGACGAAAACAAATTGTTCCTTAAGCAAGTTTACGAATATTTTAGGAAATAAATGCAGGCAATATTTTTTGTTTCTAGCTACTATGCAAAGTATCAACTCAACTGACTACACGGTTCGGTTATCTTGCAATAGCTATGTCATTTCGCATTCAGGTTGTTTGTCACCTTGGAGTTGATTCTCCCTATTATTTTATCATTTACCAATCATTTGAAGGGGGCTTATTGTGTACTTTTCATCTATATTCTGGCATACGTTATCTGCCACAACACAATTCTTTATGTCATCCTTCACACAATCCATCCAATTTTTCCTAGACCTATTTTTATATAAGAATAAATTAGCCAGCAAAAAAGGAGTATTTGAGCATACACTTTGTTGGCATCATTTGTATGTTTAGACCGCTCCCACTCTCAAGAATTAAACAAAAGTAACCCGTAGTCTAAATTTCGTATATGAGTAATTTCGATAACGGAAGTAAGTAGGTAGATAGAGTAATTTTTTCTAGGCGTAAAATATATAATGATGTAATTAATATTAGACGCCTAATTTTATAATGGCAAATACAGTAATGGAAAGTAACAGTTATAAGCTCATAGAACCATATTTGAAAGATTAAAAATAAACTTACTGGAAAGCGGCATTAACGAGTTGAGCGTGTGTGGCAACATCGCCTCCAATCTGCTTGGACAATTCCAAATAAGTGCGCAGTGGACCCTGTTAACGAAGAAATAAAATATCATTGCTACAAGTGCAATAAATTTTATTTTATATTTACTTATTTATGTACAAATGTAAGGAACATATTGATAGCTTTAATCTCTTAATAATTCTTAAATTCTATTATTCTTAATTTTATTAGATTTGATTGCATATATCATTAAATGTATCCATTTTTGTTTACCTTTAAAAGTTTAGCTTAATATAATTTTTTCAATACAAATATCTTTTTAAAAGTTAGAAAAACATATTTTAAAATAATCTTCTTACAACAGTAGTAAACTACATATGTACTTGTAATATACATAAACGTTATAAAATTAAGTGCCCGTGTTTGTTATTTACCGACTTTGGAAGTACAGTTTAGAAAAAAATAATAATACAACAGTCGGCACATAATAACAAATCTCGTAGGATACAGAACCGAAGTTGATGCGAGCTGAGCTGTGTGCAAAACACTAGTAATAATAATATATCAAACAGGAAGTAAAAATAAATATGTACGTATATACATTTACTGTTAAATTTAAAAGGTAAAACAATACCTCTTCTCACAAATAACGGAGTGCGGAAACCGGAAGATACTGATAGAGGTTAAGTGTAAGCTGCAGCGTCAACTGTTTTTATGGAAACATGTTTATGGCCGGTTACTACATATTATTCGCTTGCCTTACCACCTGCTAAATTTTCACATTACCTAAGAAGCTTATGTCAATCTTTAACCGATAGTAAAGCAAACAAAAGATTGGCAAGATATAGGAACAGGCAAGCAATCGTCAAGAAGAAAACATACATCCCATATTCGTTGTAGTAAGGTGTGATATAAACTTATTTTTACCCTCCTGATGTCTAACGTCTTTATCATCACCTTAATATGGTAGAAAGTATAAACTATATTATCTATATTAAAATTCACACTATAATTTTCTTGTGAAAGAGTATAAAGATAACAAACAATAAACTTAAAGAGATTTAGTTCTTATGAAATTAAAAAGAAAATTAGTTCACAAAAACTGATTCTCGTGAAGTTACGTAATAAATAACAATAATATTTACTAACTCGATGTGAACATGCGAACATCTTTATTTCGAAAATTCTAAGTTCTAGATTGGTATAAGAGCGAACCTGGGTGAGAGAGCTTTAGTACTTTATAAATCGAATAGAACATATCTTTGCAAAAACGTTGCATAAAATCATGTTTTTTAACCCACTTACTACCACGACATTCGTATGTAGTCATGGAGTATCTATCACTTTAAACATGAAACACTGATGCCACTTTTGTTTCTAAATTTCGATATACAAGATTACATTAGTGTGTCGCAAAAAACTAAAATAAAGGGTACCCTGAATTGTAATGAAACCCAATTAGTAGTGTGATATTTTATTATTGTGTCACATAATATATGTCAAAGAAACCTTTTAAAAGCTTTTTGAACTTCGCCAAAAGTCAGCTTAATGATGTCATTCTGCCAGGCGATTTCCTGTGTAAAACATCATTTTCTAATTTTTTTTCATAGTTCAAAAGGTAGAATGGTACCCCTATACTATTTTATATTAGTTTGGAAGTGTGAAAAAATGTTAGAATATTTTATATTAATTGAAAACAAACTAAATTATTCATACATTCGATCATTAATACAATATTTGAAGTATATTTAATTTTATAATAGTAATTAATATTTACCCATAATGTCTTCCAAACCACCGTACTCAATATTGTATTGTAACTTCGACCTCGGAGTCAAACTAACCCGCTTAAGCAAATCTCGTTAACCCAACTCCATTTAATTAATATTAATAAACTGACGCTAACCGTGCAATGTTTCATACATTAACCACTACCTAATAGGGAAACAAGAACGTATTAACTTATAAACAGTTTCACGTCATAAATGGATTACCAAAACCACTTTGATAATGACGAACAAGGTAAGGCATTATTATAGATTGTAATATAATGCAAAGAAACATCGAAGGAAAGTAGTATTAGCCCATAAAGATATAGCTTTTATGAAACAACCGAAAGCGAAACCCTAAACATTCTCTTTGATGAAAATAACTACGACTTACGCACATGAAACAACCTTAAAAAGCTACAAGTGGCCATAAAGGTCTATATACAAAGTATATTATTTATACCATGAAATATTGTAGTAAGTACCATATTTTAAAGCAAATTACTGACTTTTTTTTTATTGCAGGAGCTAAGCAGACAGGCTGACGGCCCACTTGAAGGAAAGCGGTTACCATCGCCTATGGACATTTGCGACACCAAAGGTGCTACAAATGCGCTGCTGCTCTCTTAAGGGAGACTGGAACCTGGTCACTAATGCCGGAACACAACTCAAGGTTGTTATGGCGACATACTCTAGACCACGGGTGGTCGCCATCCAGTCGGGCAAATGCCGTACCACCTGGCTGTGGGTTGTTTTGTCGCCTCTTACGACAGGTCGCCCGGCCGCAGGAAGTTGTATTCTTTCTCCGTTCCTGCACGGATAATACTGACTGACTGATGTTATATATAATTTCTGATACACGTGATTCATAGCTTAAATTGTAAAAAACAAACACATGATGACACATGACACTTCGTATGCTCGTAGTTCCAGTAACGCGTCCTAGCGAATTTTAGTTGCATTTCAATAAAAAAATTAAACTATGCCCGACGCCTGACTATTTTTCCTTTATGGCTCTATAAATACTTTTTCTTAAATCAGTAGACAAAATAGGACTTCAGTCTAGGTTATTCTATAACTCCTACACCTAACATAAGAAAACCGAAATAGTCCGATCGGTAAGTTAAATATGTGAAATATAAATACTAGTGAGAGTCTACCTCGCGGCTGCGCCGCAGGTCACTCTGGTGCGTATCTCTTCTTTAAAAAGCAGACTTTAATACAGATTACATTGTATTAAATGTTTGTGTTGGTGCTATTAGCCCCTGGAAGATTTGATTTCTTGAAGAAGATTTCCTGTCCTTTTATATCGCAAGCTATCCTATCTCCCGGGATGAAACGTATCTATGTCCATTTTCGATATTCAGACAGACAGATCGAGTTACCATAGCTTTTTTTTAATAATTATGATTTTTTATATCTATAAACTAAACAAATTATTATTTCAACCCGCTCTAGTTTTATTTATCTATCCCCGTACTATCTATCTGTAAACTATGTAAACAACCAAATCACGACCTTTCGCATTTATAATAATCATATGGACTATATATTATTTTCCATACACATTCAGTCTCCCTAAGGTATCAGTCAAAGAGCCATGTCTAAGAAATGTAGGGCATGACATGCACGCCAACAGTGGGATTATTAGCACGCATGATGTTGGAAATGCCGAAGACCGTGCAATAGAACGGCGATTTTGGGCTCCAAAACAATGCTCAAGGCGCAGACAGAGTTTGACACTAGGTTCATGATGCTTTATTTATCTATTTTTTACTAAATAAAAAATATTTATGTAACTATTTTTCTAAAAGTTTTGCAACACTACTTTTGTGCGTAAGGAGAGCCATGCTGCATCACTATCTTGAGCTCTTAGGGCCAGCTTGATTAGTGTCATACCGCACCACACACAATATTGGCTGATTTTTTTATTGGACTTGACTTTATGTTGTTGGTCCGAAGACCTCACACTTTACTGGGGTTTTCGGGGCGAGCGCCTTTGCGAAGCGACGTACTCCGGTGATATTTTTTTTTGTATGAAATTGGGTATTTATGAAGTAGGTATATTATTAATTATTGTTTAAACATTAATTTTAATTATTTTCATTATGATATTTTCCAAGCAATATACAAGGTGAATGATGTATACCGTTCCCTATGAATATATAAATTATTTCATAGTTCATGTAAAATGTATCTTAAGCCATTTTCAAATTACAACATCTGAGATTTTCACAAGTTTTCTTTATAACATTTATTTAAATATAATAAGATTGAAAATATGATGATAATGGAACAATAGCATATAAATTTGTTTATATTTCTAAATCAATCAAATCAGCCACGCGCCAGTAGTACAAAGGATTTCTTTTAAACAATTACGCAAACAAAGCATTTGATTCTGAACGCCCGAAATAACCTTATAAAATCCCTTCTTTTACAATTGCTTACAGACGGAAATGAAATATTCATTACTTTAAATGAAAATCAATTGTTTTGGGCATAACTTATTTTTATAATATACCGCTAGTAGCCATATGTGACAATCAATTTTCTCAGTAACTAAGTAGTAATACCAATGTATATGGTTGAATTTGACAACGGTGTAATTTGATAGGCCGCCTTAAATAAACTTTTAATTAATTGGTTTGAATAAATTCCATATGATCTACGGAGTCTATCATTATATGAGGACCGACACGAAATTGACCAATTTTATTATCAGTTTCAAAATTTGTAGTTAGTACAGGACAATTAAAGGAACAGACATTTTCATTTAATTATGGATATAATCAGAAATAAAAACACAAACCTGCACAAGGTCTTGGTATCCGTTGACGCTCATATTATCGGTGTCTACTATTTGCGCGGTGGTTTCCTGGGGCAATGGCGGTGGCGTGGGCACAGACGCCGGGGATGTCGTCGGCGACCGTGGCGGAGTGAGGCTGGGATCGCGCAGTAGAGGGAGCCGCTCGAGCCTCGACGTCACCCGTTCAAGCCGCTCGATCAAAGCCTCGAGATCCGAAGCTGGACTTTGGGTCGCAGCTGCTGGCTCTACTTCGCTACCTGCACATATCAAATTAAATTTTCACGCTCATGATTCTACAATGTTTTATTAATGTAGTCAAAGCAGTTTCACTCGTAATACAATTTTACACGAAGTTGTGGAGCCGCTGTAGTGTTTATTTCTATTTTAAAGGTGAGTATAAAATTGGGGTAGTTAACATTTAAGGAAATTGATGATATATTCAATCATGTATTCTATGCTTCTATAATATTGTTACATCCTAAAATAGTGCATGCACCTGCATACCTGTAGCCAAAACACATTTATTACCTGCCGCAGCGTTTGAGCTTATAACGTTGAAACGTTATAACGTTTATGTTTACATTTTGAAATTCGAAAACAGCATATTGTGTATTGTACTCGTTTATGATCGTTCGCAGGCATAATTACGCAGGTATGCGGATTACGTTTTCTGGGAAATTGCGTCGATGCTTGCCAGGTAGGTGCCGCTTGGTTATTGCATTGGTGCATTAAATAGCAATGGCCCAATGGAGAGATCGTCAGTCTAGCGAGAACCACGATCAAGGCGAGATTTGTGTACATTCGATTACCTATATACGCGACGGACTTTGTGCGTGTCATTGAATCGCGCATTACGTTTGAACTGATTATGTTCAGTTATATTTGTACCTGTGTTATACGTGTTTGTATAGTTCTAATAAATTCTATAGTAATTCGAACGGCAATTTTAATTCTACTCTCGCACTCGTAACATTGCTTGTTGTCAGGACACTGTGCCGCTTATTAATATATATATTAAGTATATGACAATAAAGACTTTCCTTCTATAGATATCTCAATCCCGAATGTTTTGTTTACTATAAATGTTAATTACACTCGTTATAAATTTCCTTTAAACTTACTATAAACACAACATTTCAAAACTTTGCTCACAGAGAGTTCAGAACTATAAACTTACACTGTAAGCTTTATTGCGACATACGTTACTCGAAGAAACAGTGCTCAACGAACTGGATATACTGTAATATCTGGCTTTGCTCGTTTGTTTGAGAATTTCACGTGTATAATTAATTGTGTTCTTACTTCTAAAGCTATGGTGTTATTTTAAGATTTCTAAATATTAACAAAACTCTTAATAATAATAGTTACACGAAGTTTATAGGCCATTAAACAGTTTTGTCATAATTTATGTTACTCATAATTAATAATGCGATTATGCCATTGGATTTCGAAAAAGAATTGCATTTAAGCTTAGATCATAATGAAAACTTTAGCCTAAGGGATATGGCTACGACTTTTGATCTAAACTGGCTACATAATCACGTGACGTAGGTACAGAATAAAATTAAATCGACAGAATTAAATTAACAAAAAGCATTCATTTATCTGATTACCCTATTACTATAAGCCAGAAGCTATTGAACTACTAGTCAACAATTTGGTTTGCAAATATATTTAACTTCTGATTAAGAGCTGCTGGCTGTTTGGATTAAGACTCTTGAGTTAATAAAACAAGATGATGTAGTAAACCAAGTTTGTACTTACGAAATAAACAATATACTGTCATTTTTATAAATTATTTATTGATCTTCATACTCCGACTAATATTACTTTATGTTGTTAATTATTCAGAAATACTTGTTCTGAATTTTTAGGGGAAGGCCCAAGAAATATTGGTTTGACGTTGTGAAGGGTGACATGCGTACCAATGGTCCCAAAACGGGGGATGCAGAAGATCGCGCGAAATGGAGTAGAAAAAGTAGGAAAGCGGACCCTGGGCGTCGAAGTGAACGCTCCGAACGCAACCGGGATTTAACGCTCGGATGATGATGATGACTTGTTCTGAATTATAACGTTTACATCTTACAATGAGCTGTTAAAACTTAATACGTCGATCTCATTCTACCAGTTAGCATAAACGGTGATACACATAACACATAACACAGAATTATTATAAAACAAACTGGAATTTAATAAACTGATGTTAACAATACGTAAAATTAGAGAAAGTATTGTTTTTATTTATTTAGCAGACTAACTGAAAATACAGACTTTAAATGTAAAAGGAAAACTTTAATTGACATTATTTAAACCTTAACGAGCCATTATCCGTTTCTGAGTGAGGCATTAAGTAGATATTACCATATCATTTCATACATGATATATTGTAGGGAACGAATTATAATAATTACTCTAGTTCTAAAACAAAAAATCTTTTAATATATTTTCTTTAACTGGAATCGATCATTGAGAACTTATACATTTTGAACCTTATCATGCAACAACAGTAACTACACACAATTAAAAAATCTAAGACGTAAACTTGGCATTATATGATTTAAAAAAGCTATTATTATGCAATATTGTATTGGATAGACATAAAACCTCAGGATTGTCCTGAATAGCTCCAAGGCATATTACATTGTTTAATTATGTTTCATGTTTATAATAGATTAATAACGTATTGCAAATAAAAAGTAGCCTACTTGAAATTATAATGGTTATTATAATAAGTCTAACAGATTTTTGTTATAGAATCTCTTCTATATGTGAAAACTGTATCAATTTAAACGTAAGCCACGAGTACATATTAGACAAAGGACAATTAGGACAAATGGTATTCGGGTTGTAGTACAAAACGGTACGTGCAATGCTAGTTTGACAGGCAAACGTGCGGCTTTTTGGTCCCAAGAAGCGATTTGTTTTATGCTTATGGTGTCAAGTAGGATAATTTTAACATAGGATGAAGTCGGTTAAAATTAAATTCCTAATAATTACTCCGTATCGCGAGATGGCGATATATATTATGCAGACGTTTTTACTTTTTCTATTACAAATTCGATTCAATTTCTAGTACTCTGGTAATTTCATTATATTCATATAAAGCATACACTAAATATAACTTAAGTATAAGTATTATATTAAACATTTAAACAAAGTCGCTCTGACATTTACTAACGACTTCGTCCACGCCTGACATGAAATTCCCGGGAAACAAAGTACCGCAGTATTTAAAAAAGAGTAAGCTATCATTTTAGTGAAAAATGTGTCGGAATAAGCTAACTTTTATACACCAGAACAACTACAAACCGCTCCTGGGAAAATTCCCGCGGGATTCCCAGGATAAAAAAGTAACGCAGATTTTAATTTTAAGAATTTGCTGTCAAACAAACTGACAAAAAGCTAAAAAAAATGCTTCGTGTTCTCCATTGTTTATCACCAACATTAGCATTCGAGCGTTGAGTAGTTTTTAATATTAATAATTTTAATACAGAAATACTGATCCCTAATAGATACCGCTTCACAACGACCATCGAGTAACTGTCTGACAAGGATTTGTTTTTCGAAAATACCTAATTCTATCAATCCTCTACTATTTTTATTCATTTACTTCACAACAATCGGATCTTTCAAGCGAAAAATACAATAATGAAAATCTGTACTGTAGCGTGTTTATGTATATAACACGCTACAGTCTGTTTCTATAAGCACCTATCGATTTTTATCTTTCATTCGACTCAATTCTAATGACTAATTATTCGTGAGTCGACAGGCGTAGCCGCTTAGAGCAATTAAACCGTAAAATACATATACCGGCTAACAAATGCATAAAAAATCATCATTATCATATTTTTATAAAAAGTTCATGTAATGTATGCAGGTACTGTATTGCCTCATATCATATGGTTACGTATATAGCGAAGACGTGATCTTTCGGGTCTTCGCAATGTAGCAATACTGTCGAGAAGATTCTAGCAATATGAACTAAAATGGATTTCTTGGTATTGATTTTCGCGACGATATGGAGGGAGACTTATGTCAAAACAATGTGTTTAACAAACTTGTTATTTAGGTTTGAATTAGTAATAAAATTCCTCTTCAACCTCGTACTAATCATTATAAACACTCTTCCAATGAGCCACAGGTATCTGCGGAATATGCACTTGTTCATGCACAATCAGAGTTTTCGTTTAATGAACAGCAGTGTCTTACACATAGCAATGTTGTACGCCTCTCTGACAACTTCTGCAATATCGGCCGTGTCATCATCCCCAGCTGTATTCGATCGTGATTCAAACATTTCAATAAGATGCCGCATATTTCTTTGTGTACTACTTGTTTCCATATTTATCGATATATCCAAAAACAACTAAACTACTTCCAAGAAATCACAATAAAATTCATAAATATCACTTAATCACTCAAATGACACACTGGTATTTAGTACGTGTACAATCCGTTTACTAAGTGTAAAAAGATATGATATCGCCTTTATATAAAGAGACTCAGCGAATGAAACTAACTAAAGAAAAAGATAACATGTGGTGATAAGGTGAATAAACTTGATTTAGAAATGCCAGTCAGCTTACACGAAAGAGATAATCGACGTTTCAACTTTCAATTTTATTTTCTAAATATTTACAACGTCCTTAATGGGTAAAAGCTACGTAATCTCTACGGAACTCTATGTACGTGGTACGAACATAACTTGCTGGATTTGTTACTATAACCAATGAAATATCAGCCTTACAACTTATCAATAGTTTTGTGTATTGCGTTATACATAAAGACTTCAAAGATACACATTCCTGTGTAACTATACATAAAAATCATAAATTGTATGGATATTCAGGTAATATTACATTTTTCTGGTATAGCTTTAAGTGATAAATAACGCCGTCTATAATTTGCCAAGAAATTCTTCTCATTTTTCTACGTCTATATATACCTGAAAAGTTAATTTCGACTTCTTTATGCAAGTGTGTTACAAAATATAAATACAGAGTACATTTTAATCGGAAAATTGCGGGTGTCTGTAGAATAGGATAACGCCGACACACAAAAAATATAGTGGCCTGCAGTATTTTACAATATTTAGCCATGTTAGCAGTTCTTCGCAATTCACTCGAATTTTTGAGGATGTATGAGCCAAACTGAAATAAAACTCGCTTAAATACATAGATATATCAGTCTGGTTAAAAGTAAGGAGCACTATTTTTTGTGTGTTTCGGTGTAATTGAACCAAAGTTTAGGTGCGTGAAGCGTAGGAAAACACGTTAATAGACGGGTACATATTGTTGTAATTGGTAAAACAATGAAAGTTCAGTTCTGAGACAACAGTGAAATGCCTATTAATATTATAAATGCGAAAGTAACTCGGTTTGTCTGTCTGTTATGTTATCACGTAAAAACTACTGGACCGATCTAGTTGAAACTCATTATATATATTTTTAATTGTAGGAGTTCAGCAGACAGGCAGATGGCCCACTTGATAGACAGCGGTTACCATCGCCTATGGACATTTGCAACACCAAAGGTGCTACAAACGTGCTGCTGCTTGCTCTCTTAAGGGAGACTGGAATCTGGTTACTAATACCGGAACACAACTCAAGGTTGTTATGGCGACATACTTTAAACCAGAGGAGGTAGCCATCCAGTCGGGCAAATGCCCTACCACCTCTGGCTGGGGGTTGTTTTGTCGCCTCTTAGGACAGGCCGCCTGGCCGCAGGAAATTGGGATGGTTTCCGGGATAAAAATATATTTGTCTTTCTGTTTGTTATGCTTTTACGGAAAATCTATAAGACCGATTTGGCTGAAATTCGGTATATATGTAATTTTAATACCAGGGGTAGGCAAGGGACTTTTCATCCCAAAAAATGAGATAGATTTATGTAAAGATCGCCGAAAGATCCCAGAAAGTAGGATAGAATTTGTTTTTTTTATGTTTGCCATTTTCGTCATTTTGATCGTTTTGGTCATTTTCATTATTTTTGTAGTTCACAGATGACAAACGAGACTTGAGACAAGCTAATACTTTTTATCGTTAAAATAAAACTAGAATGGGTTGAAATAGGGGACGAAAGTTTGTATGGAAGACCAATCATTTCTCAAGTTTATGGATATAAAATTTCATTATCTATAAAAAAATGCAATAGTAATGGTCTGTCTACCTGTTAAGCTTTCATGGAAAAACTACTAATATCGAAAACGAACAGAGATGTTTTTGATCCCGGAAGATGGGATTGTTTGCGATATAAAATGAAGTGAATCTTCCGGGGGCAAATAGCGGTTACATAAAAATTTTGACAGTGTAACCCGTATTAATGCTTGCTCTTTTAAGTAGAGGCACGTAGTAGGGTTTGACCCGGGGCCCAACTGCGAGAAAGCTCTAGTCTAGTAATTAATATATATCTTAATATTATATCTTTTTATATATTTCAAAACAAGCAGAAAATCTGATTGAGCCATTGTGGTATTTAAACAAAGGGCATCTAAACTTTATAATTTGGCATTTGGGTATTTATTTGTAAAGCATAGTTTTGCTGAAATTGTTTAAATTTGGAAAATTCGTAAATGAAAACCAGTTTTATTTATTTATATAAACTAGACTTTGACACGCGTCTTATCTTGCGTATATTCCGAACCCTTCTATTCTCTCCCATTATTTTCCTCGATAGATGTGTGTGTATCAATTTTCATGATCATCATTTCATTCACAAGGCTGCTAAAATAGAACATAAAAACACCCAAACACAGTCTGAAATTTATTTACAGGTATAAAAGTGTTAAAAGTATTAATTTAATAAGGTATTGTTTAATCGAGCAATATACTAAATTAATTATAACAATGACATCATCGTCGACAATTTACAAAATAGCTGTTGACGTCAGCCACTCATTAAAGATGAATTAAAACGCTAACTGTCTACGCCCTTAGAATTTATAATCTGCAACGTCAAAAGAAAATCGTCTCTTGATTATGCTAAGACTCGTGTTAAAAGTATTGAGGCGGTAAAAATTATGCCAAGACACTTATTTATAAGGTCCACTGTTCATTACATTTTTCATGTCAGATCATTTGTTTAACAAATACTTTTACATCTTAAGGCGCAATATTATGAAAACAAAGTCCTATAACCATAATGAGGGCAGTTTTAGGGTAAGGCCAAACGGTAAATATTAAAAATGGTACCTTTATAATTTCGTCCTATACGTCTGTCTATATTTGTTGATAATGCTATTAAAATGTAATTTGCAAGTAATGTATCTATTAAGCCCCGATAAACATTGCTGTAGTGAAAAAATCAGTTGTATCACAGAACTATTACTTTAAAATACTAGTCAAATGTGTGAGATGTATCGATATATATTAGATAGGTCTTAAAGTATAACGATTTCACATAATTGGGTTATTTATTTAATTAGACAATACTTGGGAGATATCTAAACTAAACTCGCAAATTTTGAGTAGCTTTTAGACTAAAACAATCGCTGAAAATTATTCAAGAAAGGTAGAACATTGCAATTAGATTCAAATGGCATAGCAAATATTGTGGGATATTAATGAAAATCAGAATTCACTTGAAAAAAAAAGTTTAACTTAAAACTTTAAAATATTTATCATCTTCAAGTGTATTTAAAATAACTTTATTACAGAAGACTCACAACACCAGAGACAGAAACTGTCTGACCACTGGACGCTCGAGGAACCCGTTACAAGCCCGGCGGCCATACATAGAAGGACGTTATTCAGGTCGCAAGTATCCGAGTGCAAGAACCGTTCACTGAAATATTATACGTCTAAATTCACGCCTACTTAAATTCGACTATATATCGAGAGCTTCATAACAGGTAGGCAAAAATTTATTTTTTTTGTTGTATACTAAAAACTACCTCTGTCACAATTTAGAAAGTATTACCAGTATGCAAGTGTCCCTAAAAAGAAGGGTATTCGAAATTTCAGACTTATACAATCAATTAGTTTTGTTTTATTTACAAATTTCTCCCTTGTGTAAAATTGCACTTTTGCCTGTACGCCCATTTGTTATGAAGCACTCGATATACAATATATTTTAAAAAAGAGCACTGTCACATTTTACTCCACTACTATTACTTTATTCAAATAAATTGTTTGCTAAACAGAAATAATATATTACAGTCAACAATTAGCTTAGGGGAAAAATTACCAGACCGATATGATAAGATGATCCGATGACGATGGAAACTGCAGATTCATACGAAGAATTATTATCTAACCGTATGCAGTGACATTTCTATATTTAGACAGGTATACTTTTGTGTATGATCTCAATCTTAATACATAACGGGTTTCAAGACCAAAGTTTCATAAATATACCTGTAAAACACTACGTAAAAGTACGTATGTAGCATTAGGTTATTTTAGTGTTGCAACACGGCCAAGGCCGACCTAAATGTGAAGTTATATTACGTAATTTACATCCGTAACAGATTTTTTTAGAGATGCTCATAATATAACAAAGCTATGTTAAACACATGAAAGAATCCCGAATGTAGATTAATACGTACTACTGAATCATATTCAGACGCGTTTGCCTAAAGTGCAATGTATGCCTGACAGTCTGAAGTAGATTTAGATTTAAATCCACAATAATAAGAACCAAATATGAAACATGCTAACTGTAATTAGATAGACGACACATGTTACAATAAATTCTAAACTGATTTTCATATAATAGCAGGTGCTAAAGTACAATGTTTTAGAAATATGATAAAAGTAATTTATTAATCTATTTAAAGAACAATTAAAACGCATTTGACTTAAGTTAGGAGGTGACAACCTTCCAGCCTGGACAGAGCAGCGCCGAAACCTCGTCGCCTTTACCGGATTCGACACCTTGCTCCCGGCCGTGGTTCGCGCCATGGTCTGGAGCAAACCCGGATGGGACGCCGTCTCCTCCTTCTGCGAGCGCGTCATGCTTGCGAAGGAGGAGGCGGAGCGGGAGCGTGAGCTCCTCGCTCCGTTCCCCGCAAAGGAGGACGCGCCAGCGGCGGAGGGCGTATTTTGATTTTCGGCCACCGTAAGCGAGCGGCACGGGTGGGGCCCCTTGGGGTATAGGGGTTCTTACTCACCCGCAAATGCCGTCGAGATGAGAGCGCGAGTGTGTCGCGCGCGCTCATCTCTCTTCCCGTGGGGCGCGTTACAAACCGCCTCACGCCCGGAAAAAACCATGTAGACGCCAGGGGTTCAGATCCCGGAAATGGAAGAGGCCTCGTGAAGGAGGCCTACGCCTGTCAGGTTACGTGGAGCCGGATAACCCATTTACCCGTAGCCCTGGCATAAGCCGCAGGCCGGAACACCCAGGGGTTTTAGTGGGTATCCCTAACTGGGGAGTGGCAATAACGTGGCACCAGTTCTGACTGGGCGCGCTAGTGCCACCCTCGATTTGGCGAATCCCACACACGGGTCGCGAATTATCCCCCCAGGCTTCTGTGCCTGCGGCTTAGTCTTCAAACGGATTTCCCCTGGCCAAAAAAGAGGACGTGATAACTTGCTCCATCCGCTTTCCTTCTTTTTCTACTCCACTTCGCGGTCTTCAGCATGCCCTATTTTGAGCCCATTGGCACGCATGTCATCCTTCACAACGACAAGCCATTACTTGAGCCTTCACCTACGTACGTACGACGTGACAACTTGCTATTCTCTACAAAATCTAAGGGCTTCGAAGTTTTATAGGATGATAAAGTGTCACAATCGACTAGACTACCCTATTGCTGAATGACAAAGTAGTGTCGAGTGTCCTTTGCGTTGTTATTAGTGGTAAGATAAGAAAAGAAACAGTATTGTGTTGTTGAGTAAGCAATCACTTGACATCAGTAAGTAGTCCTCCGCTCCCTACTGGGACGTGCGCGCTTGCTAATTTTATGGCTTTTCGTGATTCGCAATTGCTTTACTGTGATAATGGAATCAACAAGCTTATTGTAGCCGAGATCTGAGCATAAATTATACAGTAGACGCCTTTTGACACCGCATTTCAATTAGCCTTGTCGTCCGTAAGGCAAAGGTTAGTAAGTAATCTTTTCATGGTTAAATAAATTTGCTTTACGTTACTTTTACACTAAAGCATAATTTCATAAAGTGACCGTTATTCTAAGTGCTAACCTAAATTTAGTACTTTCAGTCATATCATTAATATTAATAACTAGGTTTTGCCCGCGACTTCGTCCAAGCTTGACAACTAACGTGGATTGCAGTAATTTTGCCAGTGTTTAAATTCAAAGAAGCTTTTTGAGCCGGGCAAGGGATTTTTTAGTATGAAAATACTGAATGAATAATGAATTTCGAATATTCCACTACATCTGTTGTACTAAAGATGTTTAATATAGAAACTGTCATATTAAGCCAGTCCTACTATCACGTGGTTTCAAAGTTAAGAAATCCCGGGAAATATAAAAGTCCCGGATTATATTGTTTTAGTATTCATTGCAGCCGAATCAGCTAATTGTAATTCACCACTTTTAAACATCTTGAAAAAATTCCCGGAATATAAAGCGTCTCATCACTTGAAAAAGGACTTAAGCTATCATTCTAGTGAAATCTTATTGAAATCAGCTAATATTTATGCAATGTAACTAATTTATACGATTCCCGGGAAATCTCCTACGTGATTCCCGGGGCACAAAGTAAGTAGCATTTAAAAAAGAATGTAAGCTATATATATCCGGATTAGCTAATTTTTATGCACCCGAAAAACTACAAACTGCTCCCAGAAAAATTACATTTATTACATAAAATTTACTATCGGTCAGTGAAAAAATCACATAGGGAATCAATGTTTGAAGTGAAACTTTTTGGAATCGTCGTGATTTGAATCTCAATGAAGCGAAAAAGCGACACTATAGAGATAAACGCATAAATCTATATGACTAAGCTTGCGAACGAATGAGATAGAATACATTATATTTAATAACTTAAACACTAAGCTCATACAGAAACAGTTGGAAATGATTTGGAGTTTTTCATTAATATTTAAAATTTCATGTTTTAAAGCTTAAATATATTATAACGATATAATCTTTATCTATATATATAAAAGATAGTCGTGTTAGTTACACTATTTAAAACTCAAGAACGGCTGTACCGGTTTGGCTGAAAATTGGTGGGGAGGTAGCTTAGAACCAGGAGACGGAAATAGGACTTTTTATGCCGTTGGCACCGGTAGGTTGCGCTGAGATGGGGTTCTAGATCCCTCCTAATCACCTGGACCTATTTGGGTGATTTTGTTTTTGTGTTTCCGGATGGTTTAGATTTGCAATTAGAACCGGTAACTGGCGCTGAGATCGGGTTCTAGATTTTTATTTTTCAGAGCAGGACAACCACTGCCAGGGCCGCTAGTATAATATAAAATTGACGTCACAAAATTTAGAATCCCTCCCACCTCTTGTCATAATTTGTTTCACTTCTATTGCGTGTGAATTGCTCACACACACACACGCAGTTTTTTTTTTAAATCTAGCCACTTTCAATTATTTTCAGAAAATTTTCCGCAGGATTCCCGAGATAAAAATAGCGCAAATTTCAAGTTTAAGGATGTCGATCAGCGAAAACCGCAACGACACAACAACACCACACAGACAAGAATCTTTAACAAAATGCATCGAATGCAATGCATTGAATGTATAGATACGACTTTTTATCTAATATATAAAATTCTCGTGTCACAGTTTTCGTTGCCATACTCCTCCGAAACGGCTTGACCAATTCTCATGAAATTTTGTATGCATATTGGGTAGGTCTGAGAATCGGCCAACATCTATTTTTCATCCCCCTAAATGTTAGGGGTAGTCCACCCCTAAATTTTTATTTTTTATTTTTTAGACAAAATTTTTAATTTCTTTTTTTTTATGATACAACATACAAAAATACATACAATCCTCAATTTTCACCCTTCTACGATAAACCCCTATTTTTTTATCGGGCAGGACGACGACTGCCGGGACAGCTAGTAATCTATACTTATCCTCTACCCTATCCTATAATCCTACAATTATAAACGGGAGAAAGTTTGCAAGAATGTATGTATGGGTTTAACGCTCGTACCGTTTCACGCAAAAACTACTGAATATGAAGCATTCTTTTTTCCTTACTTCTATTTATGACAGTTCCAGTTGTGAGAGTATAAGAGTAATAAGTATAATGTTTTAGTAGTGGTTAGAAAAATAAAACGACACTACGCCAATATCTACTTTAACCCTGTTTTAAGGTTGATTTCACCTTGTACAAAAGTTATTGTATAGAGTATAGGAGGCGCTAGTGGCGCGCCTTGCTATGTCACCACATAGCTCGGCGTCAGCCATAACAGGGCCCAGGGTCTTTGGCAGTGCCGGCGCCGCGAGCGACTTGTGCTTTTCGGAGGTGTCACGAGCGGCGCCCACTAAGGCCCTGCACCCGTGTACGTTATACTATAGGTAAAGCCGGCAGTGCTGCACTCATGCTGATTCAATCCTCGTTTGTAACTAGTGCAACCGCAAAGTGTCCTACATTATACTGGTTTGACATTTATGTCAACTGGAATAACAAAATGCAATCACACTCGAACACTCTACATTCCTTATTTATTTATTTATCGATTGGATTTAAGTTCTAGTACAGCATTTTGTGCGCTGAATATTAAACGGTGAGAAAAAGCATGTGTGCCCTGTATGACATCGAGTCTTAAATGTAGGTTAGCTTGAAAAGCATGTATAATATATGTGCAGCTCGCAGTATTACGAAATGCAAGAAAACTCTAATAACTGCATGAAATTACTTGAAGAGGATGGTCTCTTTATAATTATGAAAATCAAAAGATATTTGTAAAAAATCTTGCACTATTTTTAGTTTATGTAATTAAAAGCACTCCCACACAATCTAAATAAAACTTTAAGTTTCACAAAGAGTGAATATTTCTCAGATTAAACCTTAAATTAAAGTCACCAAAATATAAAGGTTGAAACTTCAATTTTTCTAAAATTTCTCTGTGAAAACAATATTATAACAACAAAATTTAATGATTGAGGAATAAGCTCTTTGCCAGCTGAATGAAGCTTTATATGTGTTTATATTACATGTTGAAGCCCATCTGTTGCACAGATACATTTATGGTTAATCCGTATGGCGATGTCATACCGTTTGATACGAACAAATTACCCACAGCGGCTATGGAACCTATCAAGTCACGCTTGACCTGCTTTTATCTCTTACTAGTTGCAGACCACCACAAATAGGGTTGCCAGACGTCCCGTATTTCCCGGGACGTCCCGTATTTTAGGCTTAGTTTAAAATGTCCCGGCAGGACTGACTCTGTCCCGTATTCGAGCCGTGCTTCGTTTTTGATTATTAAATCGATCGATCTACGCGAGACAAATACTCACGCACGCAATGTTCGCAACTTCACATACACATATACCCGGATTAAGAAAGTTCGAGAGAATTTATGGTTTAATTATACACTTTAATTGTTAATAATTTAAAAAAAATGTCCGATAACATATTTTCAAAATGTTCACACTACTTTCAATAGTAGCAATGAACATTTTATCAAAAAAAAACAAAGAATGTCACTATATAATTTTGGTTTTTAATTTGTCCCGCGTAAAACACTAAATTCCCGTATTTTTTTGCCTATTTAAACATTTGCCCCTTATAAGCTGAAAAAAAATCTGGCAACCCTAATCACAAACAACATAATAGATTTTTATACAATGTAAACATTTGTTTCACCCGTTCTATTATATGCAGTTCATGAGAAAAAATATTGAATGGAGTGTAATGATACATATTTTAACATTATTAGCTTATAGCCGACTAATAAACACAATTTTATTCACGTTTGTGCCAATGTAATATTAATTATAACATGGCTATCTGTCATGATGGATCTATTAAATGAAAATATAAGAGATTTAACTTCGCGAACTCCGAATTTCAAATTGAGGAAATTTCCAGACGAATAAGTGAAGGAGAAAATCAATTACATGTTTATCACTAATATACTGAGAGACAGACACCTCGTACATGTTTAAAGTGCCCTTAAGCTGCAAAGATGTAGAACTTAAATTTACTCAAAATTATTTAGGCAGATGTCTCGTTTCTAAGGCTCAGCGCGATTACATCTTACGAAAACTGATGTAAGAATTGTTTTCCAGCAATATTCACGCGTTCTATATTTACATTAGGCTTGGGAGAGGTGCCAGGTCAAATCAGTCGTGGCATTTAAATCGAACAAGTTAGTCTAGTTATTATTAAATATTAAGTGACAATGTTCATATTTCATTTTAGTAGTTGTGATCTACCATACTCTTCTTGAAAACAATGAAATATACTATAAATAATAATTATACTCTGGTTTATTACTAAAACTATTTAACAGAACGTCGAATGTCATCTTTATACATCCAACCACGTGTTAGATTTCATCTCACATGCGGATCGAATGTGAGATGATAATTATAAATAACGAGTCGGCTTGGTACTAAAGTGTTTGTTATAAAAATCATATAAATTTATCTGTTTACTTTTAATTTCAGTGCGCACACGGTTACGTTTGGAAATTGCCTCCAAATGTTTCCATGGATGAAACGAAATGAACTTATTAAAAAAACAGAAGTTGAGACCGTAACGAACGTCCAACGAGTAACCCTTTCGCAATAAATGAATACCCAAGCGAGATTTCCACACAGATGCTTCAATTTGCTCCCTGAAAATATAGGTCTACCCTTTCAAACTAGTAGTTAGACTTGATTTATCATTACAAAGTTGAACACGAACGCTTTGGCTTTAATGTTAAAATATTCAATTAAAGTTAAAGTCAAAATTAAAGTACCATTCATATGATTAATTCATATTTTACTTAAATGTGAAAGTAGATTTTTAGATGTTCGTCAGCTTGTTTGTTTTTTCTCAATGGTTTTGGTAATAAACGGATGATATTGTTACCAGCTACAGAGGACTCGAATTCAAAATGCCGTTGGAACTACTATAGAATTTATTAGAACTGTATAAACACGTATGAAACCAGTAACAATATAACTGACAGTACAAAACTGCATGATTCAATAACACGCGCAAAGTCCATCATTATATCGCTTGTCGAATGTAAGTCTTACTCGTATCGTAATCCTCGCTCGACTACTCCACCCCTTCGTTCAGACATTGTTTTATAGTAAACTGTGGAGCACACAATCGATTGCGTGGGCCGGGTTCTTCGAAGAAAATGTAATTTGCACACCTGCGAACGGCCAACAAAGTAGAAAACAATAACAATAAGGATTAGTTCGACACTAATGACGGCCATAAAACGAGTAGATAAACAATAGCATGTTTGTCTTAATTACGAAATCTAAACACAAAGTAAACAAAAGAATTCCCAAATCTGGGAAGGCAATAAACTGCGCTTTACGACAGGCAGCTGTACGTTTATCTTTGACGGCATGTAACAATATTAACATTTAGTATACAAATGTTTTTGTTAACGTTGAGTAAAACAGGAATTTTCAATTAACAATATGCGGTCTTATTATTATTAGCTATTTCTTCCAGTCAACCTTTAGATGTATACAAACTTGGTAGACTAATTTAGTATCGTGTTCATATATAATGTAAAATATGTGTTTATGCTAATATCAGCTACTATGAAATATCTCACCACTAATACCTCAAGAGGTTAATAGGATTAATTCAAGACGCAGTTTATGGTCTCATGTTTCTTAACCATTCTTCTAAAATAATAATAAACTAATTAAGTAATATTATTATTATATCCGAATGAGTCACAACACGAAAACAGCTACACTGGTTTGAGCATTTATTGATAATATATTTCCTGTTGGCTCCCATCGAATAAAATACAATATTTTAAATATAACATTAAAAACTTCAATTTGTGAACTGGTAGTCATAGTACAAAACATAAACCTCGTAAAACAGAAAGAACTTTCGATGTGAATGTGAGACAGGCAGGATTTATCATACAATTTATTAAAACACTTTGCCAAAGTAGAATTATAATATGGGATGTCATCTATGGGATGACATCCCATGTTATCTATGGGAGTGTCCTCCAATTTTGCGAAGAAAACTTTTCTAACTTTGGCATACTTAACAAACTATCCCAAGAATAAAAGTACATATTAATATATAAAGACTATATTCAATATATTAGTCTTGTGTATTAAATATATCATATTCTTCAATAAATTATTAAATATGGCGCATAAACCTATATCTACCTATACCAAATAGGTACAACAAATGATACTAAGAATGACAATTAGCTTGTAACATACATTGATGTAGCAATAATATTGTTACATCAACGGTAACATACGTAATGGTAACATAGCTACATTTATGAAGTTACGAGGCATTTATCTCTCAATTTTTAGACGTTTTATTATTTAAAACATATATTTATTAACCAAATCCGTTATTCACTGAATAAATATTTATATATCGTTTGCTTTCTATGAGCTTTTAGAGTTACATTACTGGGCTTTTATCTATTATATCTTTTACTAATGATAGGTTAACGAAGAAAGACTATTTATAGTAATTCTTGCGGCCCGCCGGCCTGTCGTACGAGGCGACAAACAAAACACAGTCAGGAGGCAGGGCATTCGTTAGTCTGGACTGCTATCCTCGCTGGTCTAAAGTACGCTGCCATAACAACCGAGTTGTATTGCGGCATCAGCCTTTCAGACTGGCAGCAGGTTGGTCGCAGATCTAATATAACAAATATCGATAGGCGATGGTAACCACTTTCCATCTAGAGTGCATCAGATTATCTGTTACAATCTAATAATAAAAATGCAAGTAACAACTCTCATCAGTCAGCCTTCCCGGCCAGGGTTCACGATGTTGGTCGTGCCTTTTTGTCGCGATCCTAGCAAAAGTCGTTGGATGGATCACCTAGAAGTTCTAGTGGGATTCTGGTATTATTAGGTCGGTGAGGTCCCATACACGCCTACCGTAATTCTCGCATGATTTAGTCTAAAGGATTTTAATGATTGAAATCAACCTATTCATCTACTCGGAATCTGGAAATTTAGCAACAGTTACTGTCAGTCTAACACAACAATCAAAACACTTCCTTAAAGATAGGAAACTATTTAAGAACATTTTATAATCACGGTTAATCGTTGATAGGCCGAACATAACTGTATGAATCATGCAGGTGACGTAGGCTTTTTTACTCACAACTTGAAGCCAGGACAACAAACGCGTCATATACCTATTGATTAGTTTACCCTTTATATGCCAGATATCATTATGTACCTTGGATAAATAAATAATTGCTGATACTGTTTTCTGTAATCACTGACAATTATACGTGAATATTATATTACCTTATACAAAGTACAAACACTGGGCAATCTATTAGTGATATCCTTGCTGCGTTTCACAGGTGTCGTTGTGATGAACTGCTATTAGTAACAAGCAGATGGCATAAGATAGTTGTTTATTAAGCTACAAAAATAAATGCCTAATTATGTGATTAACATAACTTTGAATGGAGATTTGCAATATTTTTTTTAATTCATGCCGAATACGTTTTAAGTATGTCGTCTATGTATATAGATAGATTAGTTAATCGATTCCATTTATTTTGTTTTACTGTTTATTTCTTATCCTAATTAAATTGACGTAGCCAATTTTTGAGTTTACAGTTTTAAAATAATAAAATTTGTTCAACACGAGACCAAAAAGTCAGCGAACTAGTATTATTTTTTCTATTGACAAATATATGCTGTGCATTGACTATATGCCTTATTTGGAACTTTATTAGAACAGGACCTATGATCGCTTTATAGTTAAGATTTAATGAAATACTAAGAAGTTTCAATTATATTTATAGTATATTTTAAATTATATATTCTTAATTTACTTTAACTATCTATATATTATTATTTATTTATTCTTAGTTATAATAAAGATATTAAATGAATGTTGATGAAGAGAAAACTGTTGGTCAAGATCGTAGCTGGTTCTCCACCTGCTACGATCTAGCTTCATTGTCTCTGCCTACCCCAATGGAAAACAGGTGTGAGAAAATATGTATGCATGTAATATTTAAATACATATTCTCTTCGAGTTATTATATTGTAATACACAGGAATACTTAGATGTAGACGTATAAAAAGTTCAATGACAGGTTAGGTTATATCAAATAGCAGCGCAGTACAGTTGTACTCTAACTGCATTATAAAATTTATGTTAATTACTTGGTTCAAAATTTCATCCTTAAGGATAAAGTACTCAAATATTTTCTCCATTAATAATTTTTACTTAATGTTCTGTATAATTATATATTATGAACTGAACTCGGAAAATATTACCCATATACATAAATAGAATTAACACATCGAGGTGAAGGTTAAATCTTAATAGCCATTCAAAATATTATAAGCCTAATGAAATCTTACCGAGAACAAATGTAAAACTATAATTTTGCACTCATAGATCACGGTAACCAACACTTTTATAACACAAAACTGTTATTTTCATGCACTGATAGTAGTGTAACGAGCACGAACGGTGCGAACTTGCGCGTGCGCCGCCAAACACTGGTAGGAATAGAATCAACACGAACGGATGTGTGACGATGATTCAGAGCCAGCTAAGAGTCGGCCGATCACAAAAACTGAGCAAGCGAACACATACTGTGTATTAAGAATGGTAGTTTATCCGCTACAAGCATTTTCTGGGAGAATCAGGCACGATAATTATACAGCAATGTCGATATTATTACGGAATACTATCAAGCATAAAGTAATAATACAAACACCGATTATACCGCATTTCTATATCTTTCTATCCATGCTTTGACCTCATCTTTGATAGAAAACTGATATAACTTGTATGGAGTTAATGTCAAAATGTAAGGCATATCAATGGATAGTAAAATTATATTATTATACATGTATAAGTTACATCCTATGTATAAGAGAGAATATAGAACACCCGAATATAAGATATCATTCTGAGCTACTGTCACAAAAATTAGCAAATACTTTCGGAGCAGCATTTGAGGAATTCAATTTAATAATTTTATATTTCTTGTCCTATTTGAATACTTTTTTTATTGCTCTTCGCGGTCTTGAGAATGAGATGAATTTCTAATTTTGTTTTAAACATAATTGCGATAGTTAAATATAATGTAGAATGCTTTTCATCCCGGAAAATGCCATGGTTTCCGTACCCGAAATTTAATGACGAAATTATCACAAAACTTCTCTTTTTATCCAGGAAACTGGAAAGCTTAAAAACGCGAAACAACGTAGAAAGCTGTATGAATATAATTTTTCCATTAACAACCAATTATATCATAGTAATTAATTGGTACATAATAACACGCGTATACCTGAGTTAATGAGAATGAAACCCATTAGGAAACTCTATCAAGTACTTTCACATTTTCAATGGAACCCGATATTTTCCGATCATTCACGTAGCACATTATATGTATGGTCGCCAACCAAGCATAGCTATCAATATTCCATTGCGATGTATATTTCATGAAGAATGCGAAATGCGAATAAGTAAGCATTTATAGTCGAAGTATTCTGCAGTTCTTTTAACTAAGTTGCAAAATGTTATTTCTAAAATTATTTGAGAGTAAATTACTTACAATCAGGACATGAAAGAAATAATTATAGGGAGACAGTCGCCCAGTAAGCAATGTTAAATGAAAAATTCTAAAATAACAACAAACAAGTAGAACTTTAATAAAAATCCTTTGCAATGTTCGATTATATGCATTTTAAGCTATTTGTAGTCAAAAACAGTGGCGTTAGTCAGCACTCACTACATTGTGCTAAGTTTTGTAAAATTTACAAAAATCGATATAACTAAAGAATCCCCAGTAAGTGTGTTGAGAAGATCAACTAATAAAAAACGAGGTTGTTGCCGAACCGTAATGCCGGGTAATTCTTAATTATGGGATCCGAAGCCTAATTGTTGTGCTGACTAAATATAACGAGGTATAAAACATGCTCCCTAGAGAAAAAGCTTTGCGTGGGATATTTAGGAGTTTGGTGTATGTATATGAGAGTGTAAAAATGTAAAGGATTTATGGAAATTATAAACATTCCTATTATCGACGTTTATAAAAATGCAATAATGCTATAATTTCTTGGTAAGGCAATATCTATGAGAAAATAAAATATTTGTGAAAATATCTCGACTTAAAGAATGTCTGAAGATCTCAGATATTTTGTTTTATTTTTTATTAAATAATCTACGGACTCTAGTTCCGTACCCTTTTTACAACTTAATTAATGTTAGTTTTTTGAATTCATACACGCTTATTGTTTATGTGTTTAATATGCGTGACATTAATTTTGTGACTTTTATGTTGTGTTGTGTACCTTAAGAATAACTTATATAATTATTATTTTTCTAATTTTTATACTTAACTTATACTAATGTGATGATCTCAGATATTCATTTCGATTTCCTTTTAAAAACATTTCTTCGGCCTATTTATTATTAGATGATGATACATATTAATTATAAGCATTTAAATAATTAATGCACTAGAAATGTACATTTGTATCACCAACATAACAAAAGTCTAACTCAAGAAAATATATGTTCTATCGAACCCACGAAACTGTGCGACGACTGATTATGGGAGTAATAAAAGTGGCGATATCTCTATCGATTCGTGCATTCTTTGCTGGTGCTCAATGTTTTCAAGTGACTAGTATGGGAGGGGAGCATCCAAATTAACTTATCTGTACAACGCGAAAATGGACTTCACTTTGTTTGAAAATAAATGTAATGTAACGTTTTACTCGATCTGCTTTTTATATGAACACAACTGCCACGTGGAATTACTTTACACGGAACCCTAAAAAAAGGAAAAGAAAGTAGTCTACGTTACTCTTTACAACATCAGCTATCTTCTGCTAGTGAATTCAGCCGTTTCACAGATTAACCAGAACAACCAGACAGACAAAATTTTAAAAATTGATTTATCGTTATGAGTACCTAATATAAGGTATTTATGCCGAAAAATCAATTTTAAAACTGAAATGCATATCTAAAATATATACTTTTCGTAGGCATATAGCAAAAAGGTGTTTTTTTTTTATTACAAACAGAAACTTCAATTTCATTAGTATAGATTTAAGTAAATCCATATTTAACATACAAATGCGAAAGTGACTGTGTTTTTGGTACTTTTGCACGACTAACCGTCGTCGGCTTACCGAATGTTAACGAAATGTGGCAAGGTAGATTCTGGGGAAAGACACGGATTACCTTATGTCTCAAAAATAGTATTGGAATGGCTGATAAAAATTTGTACGGGCATAATTCCTCATGGTTTATATCCTTATATAAAAATATATATTTGGGATTTTGGTGAAAAATAAACAACGTGAGTTAGCGCTCATTTAATTGTTATTCTATTCGGACAGCAAAAATAGACGAAGTTGTAGTTTTATTATAATGGGGAAGATGTTATACAGGTTTGTCCTTTTGTGTGTTATTAAAATGAAATAATAAATGATTAGTATACTACAGCTTTCACGAATGAATGCTGAATTAATAAATATGTTGGGACGCGGTAGTGAAATTTTACTAATACATTTTAGCATATTTCTGAAATTACAAATGAATACTAGATAATTTTCATGCAAATCATAACTCAAACCCCCAATGAAATCCAATATCTCCAAATTACCAACTCCCAGAAACAGTACTTACTAATCCAAAACAATTGTTTGTCATGGAAAATTCAAGAAAAGCTCCACCCAACTTTGTATTTATAAATTAACTTTAACTTAAAGCTCAGAGTCATAAGCTCTGACATTCAAAGACTACGAGATCCCAAGGTACGTTTAAAGCTTACGAATAAAGCATAACATTGTCTTGGGCAACCGCCAGCCGCATCGATTTTTTTCTTTGCTTCCAAAATTTAGGCTGAAACAGGGCCATATAAAATGTATGTTATTTTAAATAGAGCACGTTTATGATTTCAGGGTAGCCCTACGAGATGATTGTACTAATTTTATAAATATTATATTTTAATTAAGAGCTGTTATTTTAGAAACTCGTTTTATATATTGGGTACAAGTAAAAAGGAAAGCTTTATAGTCTCTCTTCGTTATATGTCTGTGTCATTTACGTATCACACAAAACTGATTTTACAAATGTTTATAAAATCTACATGAGAAAACTACATTTTTGTTTATTTAGATAATTATTTTTTTTACTGCCGCTCGGGTAATATTGTGATAATAACATTTGTGTATTTTCATATTATGCGTCTATAAGTATTTAAGAGAATAAAATTATTTTCCAATAAAACTTAAAAAAGAAATTATGTTAATTAAAGGTAAGCAAGCATCTAGCCTTGCTAGGTACCAGTGAGCCTAGTGACTACAAACGAGTGTCATACGGACTCGTAAACGTTTTATTGAACAATTCTTACAAGTTTATTAATTAACTTAATTTATATTTAAAATTGGACAGATTCTCGATAAAATACGACATAAGTCTTATTGCTTTTAATATCTGTATCATATTTTATCGAGAACACCTTCATACATGGTTTCGACTCACAGACGGCTACATATTTACAGATTAGTGCATTATAGTAAACGATTCAATATTATTGTACTTGCCAAAATCTCGAAAATCAATTTTAAACCTTACCAGTATTCGCAACTACAGGGCCCAGAGGATCAAAGCGAACGCGATGTTCAACTGCTGCACGGGCCGCGCAGACCAAATCCGAGAAAAAACGGTGCCTCCTTAAAGCCAACTCATCACGACCAATCGGTGTTGCCGGAGGATCCCTAGGCCCTTCAGGTTCTTCATTTGTTTTAGCAGCAGTTGCTTCGAAAACTTCGTCATCGTCTGAAGCGATATCTTGTTTGCTAGATGTTGATTGTTGATCACTAACTCCATTGCTATAGCTTGTCGTAGATTTCAAAATTCCAGTAGATTTCCGCCTAACTCCAGGACGAACATCTACGTTGGTTCGCGCCAATTCTTGTTCTAGTCGTGCCAATTCCTCCAAAGTTGCTGAATCACGGTGACAGTCGACAGAAAACCGTTTAAAATCAATTCTGTTTCTCTTGCAATCTATTGAATACCTTTTTTTGGACAAGTTTGTTTTAGTCAAAACTAAATCTAAAGTATCTCCTTCGCCATCGTCACCTGAAGAATCTTTAGCGTTCTCCATATTTTCCTCAATTATTATATTATTTACGGTTTCATTATCATCGCTTTTTGCATCATCAGTTTTTTCTGTTCCAGTTATAATTGTATCCTTTATTGGAGAAGACATATCATTATCTTTTTTACGAATATCATGACGTTCGGTTTCTTGTTTTTGTTTCTCATTTATTGGCTCAGCAGGTAACTCTGACATTGTGTTTAGATTTTCTGGTTTTGATTTACTTTTAGGTAATTTCTTACTTGGTCGCGCACAACAACTTTTAAACATAATTAAGTGAGAATATTATGTAAATATTATCTCATTAGATAACATTAATAAGTTATATTTTTGCAAGTATAAACTTTGAAATATATTTAATGAATTACCAACTTTGAGTGTTCGAACATTTCATATAAACTTCTAAATTATATGTAACAGTAGAAGTAACATGAAACAAGTCGCATTCTGTGAACGTGGTATTGTCGGTTCAGGTCGGCGGCCAGCCGGGCGCGCGGCGGCGGGCGACTGACGGGAGTGACGCAGGGCGGATGCGCTGGTCGCCTGGCGCATCCAGCCACCAGGACAGTGCCCGTGGCTCTTTGAATTCGAGATAACCAAAATGATACCAAATAATTATTATAACGTAAAGAGCAAATAACCTTTTTCGGTACAAATATATAAAATATTTGAATAATAAGCGACATAAAATGTGATTGAGCTATTATGCTGTAAAAGCAAGTATTAGTAGTAACACTTTTATCGTACACTTTAATTTTGACCATAAATAGCATATTTTTGTATAAAACCGGTCAAAAATTGAAATATTTTTGACTTATTAGTACTAAGTAATATATACATTATTAAAAATAATAAAATAATCATATTTTAACAAATAGGAGAATAATGACCTGCGGCGCTCTCTTGGCGTGTAAAATTAAGGAATTTTTCATTTATTGAGCGATTATCTTTGCAAATAATTTACTTCCATGCTAAAGAAAGTACGCACATATATATATTATAAAATAAAATTCTTAATGTGTACATTGTAATTATTAAAAAAACAAATATAATATACTATATAAACGATGGAAAACATAATGCAATTGTTTTAGATTACTGTCTGTTTGTTCGGGATTCACGTAAAAACTACTGGGGCAATTTCGATACGATATTCGCTGATCGATAGCAAATTCTTTGACTTAAAATCTGTGCTGCTTTTTGTCCTAGGAATCCAGGGGGAATTTTTCTGGGAGCGGTTTGTAGTTGTTGGGGTGCATAAAAATTAGCTTATTCGGACAGTTTACATTAAAACAATAGCTTACATTCTTTTTAAATGCTGCGGTAGGTACTTTGTGTCCCGGAAATCTCGTGGGAATTTCAAGTCAAGCGTAGATAAAATCATGACCTAGTGTTATATAAATGAAGTGTATTTAATTCTATTCTACATTGGTCATTTCGTGAATTGGTCATTTCATTGGGAACCAAATTTATTAATAAATTATTTAAAAAAATGTCCAGCCGAAAGCCGTAAAGGTCAGCGTCCAGCGACAAAACGCCCACCGCTTCAATTTCATAAGTCTTCAGAATAAGAAAATGAAATGTTATTATTTAAGCATGATACTAGACTCCCCAGGGTCCCCAGTTGTGAGTAAATTTGGGTGTGGCGGTAATAGAACTGAGCACAATGGGCAATATTCTGCGACAATACGAACTTTGCCTGCGGTTAATGACTGTCGTCGAATTGGGCTTGTTGCAAGTGGATGCCGCTCAAACCAGACTACGGGATCATTAATCACATTCAAATTTGCGCTTTTATTACATAAATCACTAGTTTACCCCGCGGCTGTGCCGCGGGTCGGACTCTGATGCGTGCCTCTTGTTTACTTCATATGATATCAGAAACTATCCCACTTCCCGGGATGAAAAGTATCTATGTCCGTTTTCGGTATTCAGACAGACAGATCGAGTTACTATCGCACTTTTTTTATAGAAAATGAATTTTATATCTATGAACTTGAGAAATGATTGGTCTCCCATACAAACTTTCATCCCCTATTTCAACCCGTTTTCGTTTTGTTTATATATCCCCCGTCTATATGTAAACTACATAAATGACCAAAACTAACAACCAAAATTACTAAATCTACCTAAACGACCAAAATAAACAAAATGGAAAACCACAAATAAAAAACCTATCATATTTTTTGAGATATCATTTACATTAATCTATCGGACAATCCGCCATGGATAGTATCCCTTGTCTACTCCCGGTAAAAAAATTACATATACACCGAATTTCAGCCAAATCGGTCCATAGTTTTACCGTAAAAGCATAACAAACAGAAAGACAGACAAAGTAACTTTCGCATTTAGAATATTAATATGGCTGGCGTGGTTGTTTTGTTATCAAATAACATAGTGTTAAAGCATCTAATAACAACGGGATTAGGGGATTTAGGGTTCGATATACCAATTTTTAGCAGAAACGGTATCATTACGAGTTCTTTATATTCGTCTGTCTCTTTGTTTGTCACAGTCATTTTTCTCGGAAACTGCTGTACATGGACGAATTATGACTATTAGAGAATTGGGATGTTTTGGAGTGAAAACTTTTTTAAGCATTTGGCTCTTTTGGAATGAGGGACAAAGATCTGAACGCGCGTGACCAATATGGTCAGATAAAAAGTTTGCACTTTTGATGTGCGATCCTTCAACAGAACAGATTTTAAGATTAGAGATTCCCACCATACATGTAAGGAAGAATTGAAATATTTAATTTTTCAGTGTACATAAATGTGTGAGATATAATTAGTAAAATATAAAAAAAATAACAATGTGTCTAAATTTACTTTTTGATTGATTTTCAATTCTGGCCTTTCAGCATAAACAGCATTTAAAAGTCAAAAAAGACACTCGAGACCATATACAACTTGACCCAAGCTGCTAAGAAATAGGCATTGGCGACTAGGGTGGGTCAAAAAACTTTTTTTTTTACAAGTGACACGGAAAAATGGGTTGCTAGACACCTTAAAAAAATTTTCACCAAGCATGAGCTCTTAATTTTAATAGGAAGATCCTCCGCATCGCAGTTTTGTATTTTTTTCTCAGTCCAATAGAAAAAAATTCATACCTCATCATTTATCGATTGAACAGAAAAATGTTCCGAGAGAATTTTTTAGGAAATTTAATGCTCTACAAAAAAGGTATCTTATATTTTTTCAGTAAACCTCACCATTTGAAAGATATTAAGGATTTAATGTTGATTATTTTAAGACAAATTTCATTTTTGTTTATGAATTTTATAACTCGACAATAAATGACTTTTACAAAATGCGCAATACAAATTTTTGTTGGAAATTAACTGCTCTATAAAAATGGTTTCTTATGTTTTGGCGATGAAATTAACCGTTCAAAAGATATTCATCATCAAACTTTCATGTGTACGGATTTTAAGTTTTTGATGAGATATTCGAAAAATTTCAATTTAAATTATAATTTTATTTATATTATAAAATTATAAAATTACACGAATTTTGGTTGTTATCAACTAAAAAACTTCAAAATATTTTTCAAGTTATTATTTATGTTTAAGTATATTTGTCTCCATTTAAAAAATAAATTTTACTTTATTTATGGCTTAGTTAAATATTTATTAATAAAAAAGCAAAGTTTTCATTATACATATATTATGATATGTTTCAGTATCAGAGAAAAACAATGTCCAATTAGTTAAAATTAAGAGCTCATGCTTGGTACCCATTTTCCCGTGTCACTTGTAAAAAAAAGAATTTTTTGACCACCCTATTGGCGACATAATTAATAATATGCTATTTCGCTTATGTATTTTAAACACAGAATTTGTAGTAATATTTCAGGTCAGGTAGTGTCAGGCAGTGAGCCCTTCAAGTTCCACATAGTCACAAATCGCCCTATTGGTATTAAAATAAAACTAGATGTCTCATAATAAATAAAGTATATAAAATTGTCAATTTATAACATGGTTTTATTTTTTACTAGCTGACCTGGCGAACTTCGTACCGCCATATTTTCTGAATTCCCGAAAGACTTTATTTCATGACACAAAAACAAAATCACCATAATCGGTCCAGGTGATTAGGAGGATTATAGAACCCGATCTCAGCGCCACCTACCGGTTCTAATTGCGAATCTAAACTATCCGGGAATGCACTCAAACACACGAAAACAAAATCACCATAATCGGTCCAGGTAATTAGGAGGATTCTAGAACCCGATCTCAGTGCCACCTACCAATTCTAATTGCAAATCTAAACCATCCGGGAACCCACTTAAACACACATTTATTCATGCCTATAACCTTCCTCGATAAATGGGCTATCTAATACTGAAAAAATTATTCAAATCAGACCAGTACAGTAGTGAGATTAGCATGTTCAAGCAAACAAACAAAGAAACAAATTTATCAGCTTATATATACATAAGATAAAACTCTCGCACCGACACCACACCCTGTCAAAGTCTCTGCTTCTATTATGTTTGTTACGTTGCAGAGAAATTACATTCAATCTGTTATAAGCTGTTTAAGAAATTAAAGGTTTTTAATTATTCCACAGGAACTCTTTAATTTTTCGGGATCAAAGTATCCTATATGTTGACCAGGGATATAAGCTATAATAACCATACAAAATTTCATGTAAATCGGTCCAGTCGTTTCGGAGATTAGCCGGTACAAACAGACAGACAAACAGATAAACAGAGAAATAAAAAAATTGAAAAAAATCTAAATTAGTTCTATTTCACTTCTTACATCCCCCTGACTTAGTTTTTAGCATTTTTTTTAATTGTTCAGAAATTTGACCTCTACAATTTTATTATATGTATAGATTTGATTTGATTGACATCGGTACAATTTTCAACTACCTATGCTGTTTTGAAATCAATACATAATTGAATAACCATAGCATATTCTGAACTGCATTGGTTGAAAGCTTATAATTGAAGATAAGCAGTGCAAGTTAGACAGAGTTATTGAAATTTTGTTTTGAATGGACAGAATACATGGTAGGTACCTCAAATACAATAGTAAATTATGTTTATGATCTCCTAATAATTAAGAAGCATTAGCATCAAGTTAAATGGCAGTTAATTAAAAGTATGTTTTAATGGTTTCAAGCTTGGTATTGTGTGGTAGTTATAACTTTTACCTCTTTAAACTCACTACTACACAATTGGGATTGTTCACTTTTTTTCAATCTAGCTATTTGAAAAACCATTTCGAGGAATAGTGTCCCTAATCATTTCTGTCTAGTTAAAATTCCAAAAAACATACGATCTTCTTGTATTTTGTAAGAAATGTGTTTGACCTTTATTGGACCTTACTAAATACAATCAGGTGGACTGTCTGCCTGTTTGCCTGCTTCAGGTGTAAAAAAAATCTAGCTGTACATTATTTGATTTAAGTTCTGTAATATGGATTTTCCCTAAAGACCACTTTAAAAAATTTAAGAATAACTATAGAAAGTAATAATGGTTGAACATGAAAAATTATAAGCCTAGCATCAAAAAACACTAAAATGATTACAATATGTAATGATTAATGACAGTGACATTTAAATAGTAGAACAGATTACTATGACTATATATAGATAAAATTTACTTTTATCTTTTTTGTTTTCTAGGCAAAGAAATCAATGTAAACTTTACCCTTATGACGTCATCGGAGTAATAATTTTAAAATTGAATTATAAAAAAACTAACTCTTAAAATACAAAAATATTCAAATTAGTATCTTAAAATACCCTATTTTACGTAATAAAAATATAAAATAAGAGGGTAATTTTTTGTGAACAATCCCCATTATTAAGTCATTATTTTATACCTGCTGTTTGCATATATGGAATGGTATTTAACTAAGCACCCTTAAAATCACTGTATCCAAAATTAAATCTAAACTCAGTAATCCAAATTAAATAAAAAAACAAAGTAGGTATAAATACCTAGAGGAATAATACAATATACAATTATACATAAAAGGACTGTGTCTAAACTTTAAAAATATCTATAACATATCAAGGGAACAATGAGCCAAGTTGTAAACAAACCATAAAACAGATTTTCCATAGTCACTTTTAATTTTGTAAAAATATTTATATTACAAACTTAGAAAGACATACACTAGTACTTGTAAAACTTTAAATAACAATTTAGTAGTATGTATACCAAACTTACTTAAATCTTTTGAATTTGAACACCAGAAACTCTTAGGACTTTTTACCAAAACTTATTTTAATTAAGTAAAAAATTACAATTAAAATTTTTTTTAACATTTCATGCTAACAAACCTAAAAAAGATAAGATTCTCAAAATTGGTAAATTTATAATACTACTAAATTATAAAGTACAGTTAGTCTGAACATTACACATCTTAATGTGTCTTTTTGAGAGCGGTCAGATTCCATCCATACTTGATCAGCTTGTTTTCATGTGACTGTGGTTTTCAGGACAATGTCATTTATTTCTTGTTGTTCCCTTGTTACATTGTTGTTTTTGTTAAGTTTGTCCTTGTGTTGTGTTTTAGTTATTTGTTTTTTTTTATAACACATAAAGGAGACATTAGTAGGCTCTCTACGATCATTTTTGAGAAAAACAATGTTATGCTACATTTTTTAAGTAGGGAAAAAATAAAGTATTTGAAAAAAAAGTATTTTTCAAAATTTTATTTATTTTTTCCCCTTGGACACACTATTTTTGTGTGCTACTAGCACATGTTAACAACTTTTCATTATCCTTAAACTTTTGGAAGCTATCTTTACATTCCCAATTTAAATTGAAAAAAACAAACAATCCCTTTTTTTCATTAAATTTATAGATGTCCTGTTCCTTTCTTCTCGCGATTTTAGATTCATTACTAATAAACTCTTTCGGGGAAAGCTGGACCAATAATAGTAGTTCAGTATAAGTATTTCATTTTACCTATAAGAGTAAATATTGGAAATAGAGTATTTTCACATACTTTATTTTTATCCAAAAGTATAAAGTATATTTACCAAACATAAAGTAGGATACGTTATTATTAAGTATGGTTGGCAACCCGAGTCTCAGCTAAGATGAATATGGTATAATTATCACTAGATTTTCTTGGACCACATTTGAATTAGAAGGAGTTATATTTGTTACTCCTTCTAATCCGTACGTAAATGTCGTTTCTTCTTTACCGCAAAAATAGTATATATATGTACATAGATCTCACGACAAATAAACAAATTGGTCATGTAACCTGAACCTGTATACATGTCACAATATTTAGAAAGAAAACTATTAGTTATAAAACTGTGACCTATAAGTTTAATAGGGTCCGAAATAGGATTTTTTAGAACGTAAAGAAATCGGTAATTAAATTGTTTGAGGAAGTCCAATGATGATACGACAGTTGTTGTCAACCATCAAAAATAATTAGAAATAGAAACAATACTTACAAGTATATTCGACTGCAGTATTTTTCACTACATGCACGTATTAATTAACGGTAGTTCACAGTATAATTTCTATAAATTTATTTAAAAATCAGTCTTTATAGGTTATTTGTCAGATAAACGGCTATGAAATAGTGTTGCTCTGTCCACTAGCAAACACTGTAAAATTAAGTTGACTTTTGTTAACGTAAATCGATTATGCAAATTTTAAAAAAAATAAAACATTACTTTTGAGCTTTTTGCTTATGTAAGTACTCTAAATACTAAAATTTGCCCATGGCTTCGTTCACTTTGACAGGTAACGAAATATTACAGTCATCTTGCTAGCCTTTAAATTCAAAGGGTATTTTCAGCAGGGCATCCCGGGAATATTAAAATCCCGGATTATATTGTTTTAGTATCGGATTCGAATAAACCAATTTTATGTATAATACCCACTTTAAAACACTCCTGGGAAAATCCTCGTGTGATTCCTGAATTATAAAGCATTACTTGAAAAAGGACTTAGACTATCATAAATAGTAACGTAAAACTTAGTATTGTTTCTAGAGTTGAATATTAACTGAAAATTAACATTTTTTAAATAAGTAAATGCAGGAAGTCGCAACAATATGTAAAGGAATTCATAATATTTTTGATAAAACCCTTGATTTTATTATTCCACAATTTGTTAAGGATTTATTACAGATGATCATCGTTTACTGCTTTCGTCATTTGCCTACAGAACTATAATTTAATCGAAAATGCCCCATATCTCAATAACAACAAAACGGATCTCGTTCAAACCAATATTCTTGAAAGTATTTTTAAGTTCATCAAATGTACTCGGTTAGGAACTCGTATGGCGCTCATCCCTATCTTTCCTTTTTTCACACAGCTTGTAGGGCGTTCCACCAGTAACGCACAACGCCCAAAATGCTCAGTTAGCCGTTCCACAAGGCGACCGCGAGCGTTGCGGTCGTGGCGAAAACGTCACTAATGACGTCAACATTTTCGATCACATAACGCTCACAACCACCCATGTCAAAAGGTGGGTCGAAGTGGGCTTTGACCACAGAGCATTAATTCTCTCTTGTTAAAATACGTTGACAAAGACGCGAATTTTGAAACAAAGATGGCGAATGAGAAAATATCTTTCTTTATAAATTTTGTAAAATTAATTTTAATGTATTTTGAACAGCCATCTATCATTTTCCTTTATTTGTTATTAACATTTTATTTACATAATTGATTTCTAATCAGTTTTCATTATCGTTGACTTGAATATAACTATATAATTAATGAGAAATTCATTGTTTGTAGACATAGCTTTTGCTGCAGAATTATAGATAGACAGATAGATAACTAAATGTATTTCTTGAAAGTCTAAAGTGGCTTTTAAATTCTTCATCTGAATAACGATCGACTACATTTTCATATTGTGTAGGTAATACGTGGCGTGGAGATCACGTTTTTTAGTATTACGTTTTTCTAAAATTATCCCCCCACTCTTCATCTGAGCTAAACGAATTGCTTTCCTCTGAATCATTACCGCGATGAAGTAGCCGATACCCAATTGAACCAATTAAGGACATTTTGTTTAAATATCTAAAATAATATGTCTTTTAACATAAATCAGTCAACCCTACACTTTGAAAAAGGCGCGATTTTCATATCAACCAATGACATTTGCGTATGACATTAATGAAATCAACGCCCCATGGCCCGTTCCACTAGCTTTTAGGATTGTAACGTCCGCAAGCAAGTGGAACGGGAAAAATCGCGGTCGTGAACGTGGTCGTTCTGAGTCCCTAGTGGAACGCCCTGATTGTATCATGGACGTATTAATCAGCGCGTTCCATGTATAGCTTACAGCGCCCAAAATGCTCCGTTAGCCGTTCCACAAGGCGACTGCGCTCGATGTGAAAACGTCACTAATGGCGTCATCATTTTAGATCACATAACGCTTACAACCAATGTCAAGAGGTGGGTCGAATAACCGTTCCACTTCCGCTTACGATTGTAACGCCGGCAAGCAAGTGGAACGGGAAAAATCACGGTCGTGAACGTGGTCGTTGTGAGTTCCTGATGGAACGTAGCCCAACAAAACATGCATTGTACAGACATCATCAGGGTTCCCATTTTGCCAAACCGGCCAATGAAGCTTGACAAAAATTGTTTGTTTTGTTTGTTAAAGTTTAGGTGGAAACTGAAAGGGGAAAATATACTGCGCAATTTTATTTCCTAAAAAATGTGTTAAATTAAAATGAACAATAGTCGTAGTATATGGCTAGTTTTTGAGTAGAAATTATGTGTTTTTGTGAGAAATGTGAACTGTATAGTCAAAAGTGGCGTTTCGGGTTACCACAAGGACTCCTTTGATGGCGTCAATCAACATCAGCTGAGCAATACGAACACTTACATCAGAATTGGCTGTATGGACTAAGATTCCCTAGCCTACCATTGTCTGTACTATTTACCAATTTACTAGACTGCCTACAACTACTAGTACTACTACTTAATTAACACAAAGTTCCAATAAGAGAACGACCTGTGACGGTAATTTTAGTGAGGATGTTTTGGGATAGATTTGAATTATTAGTTTTACACAATTCAAGAGCTCAGAATACAGAATATCCAGAAGCCGTGAACGCGCCTAATACTGAAGCCACAAAAACTACTCCTGAATAGAGTAGTTTGATGCGCAGCCGATCAGTTGCTCTGCGAACGTCGTATAGCGTAACGTGTTTTACCGGTGTCTAATTTAGCTAAATTATGCCGTCTTGTGTCGTTCCAACCTGTAAAAATACAGCAGGTCTAAAGAAAGAACAGCAAAGGATCACATTTCACGTGTAAGTATCGTATTTAGTTATTCTTGTATTTATTTACTGAATAAATTGTTCAGTATGTAATTGTCATAGAAAATGATGCGTCTTTTTTTTTATTAATTTATTCATGACCATAGAATCAAAGTCTTTCAGTCGGAAACATGTTAATTAATAGGTCTTCGTATAGTAGCGCAGTTGTATTGCAGTCTACAACCGACGCCATTCAATGGAGTTCTTGTGAAAACTCGAAAGATCACATCTGACTATACAGTTCACATTTCTCACAAAAACACATAATTTCTTCTCAAAAACTATTAATATCCTGCAACTATTGTTCATTTTAGAGTAATTATACACATTTTTAGAAAATAAAACTGCACAGCACAACGTCTCCTTTCAGTTCCCGCCAAAAACTCCTGCGTCTTTTTTTTATTTTTTTTTATTAATTTATTCATGACCATAGAATCAAAGTCTTTCAGTCGGAAACATGTTAATTAATAGGTCTTCGTATAGTAGCGCAGTTGTATTGCAGTCTACAACCGACGCCATTCAATGGAGTTCTTGTGAAAACTCGAAAGATCACATCTGACTATACAGTTCACATTTCTCACAAAAACACATAATTTCTACTCAAAAACTAGCAATATCCTGCAACTATTGTTCATTTTAGAGTAATTATACACATTTTTAGAAAATAAAACTGCACAGCACAACGTCTCCTTTCAGTTCCCGCCAAAAACTCCTGCGTCTTTTTTTTATTATTAATTTATTCATGACCATAGAATCAGTCTTTCAGTTGGAAACATGTTAATTAATAGGTCTTCGTATAGTAGCGCAGTTGTATTGCAGACTACAACCGACGCCATTCAATGGAGTTCTTGTGAAAACTCGAAAGATCACATCTGACTATACAGTTAACATTTCTCACAAAAACATAATTTCTACTCAAAAACTATCAATATCCTGCAACTATTGTTCATTTTAGAGTAATTATACACATTTTTAGAAAATAAAACTGCAAAGCACAACGTCTCCTTTCAGTTCCCGCCAAAAACTCCTCCTGCGTCTATCTTATTAGTGCTGCCAATATAAAAGTTTGGATTTCCCTTCTTTTTATTATTCTATTCTATTATATCTTCTATTTATTATTACCTACTGAAGACTTTTATTCTTTGTGGTTTTAAATTAATAACTGCTTAAAAAACATTTAACCGACTTGAAAAAAGAAAGGCTAGGTATCAATGCGACCCGTATATATAAATGATATTGTTAAAATTGCATAACATTCATAATAGATATTATGTTAGTATGATAAGATTACTGAACAAATGTACAAAATTTGTGTGGTGTGTGTGTATGTGTGAGGGAGAGAGAGAGAGAGAAGGGAAGGGGGATGAAATTAACTAACATTATAACTATTGATAATAAATAATTAAAGTCACTGTCGTTACATTTATAATCACATTTATTATATAATATTATGAGTAATCGAACAATAACTATTATAATCTTTCAGCATTTAGCCATGATAGCAGAAGAGTCTGGATTATGCTTGGAAAACTCTAAAAATGTGAGTATTAATCATTACTTAGTTATAGTATTAAGAGCAGTTTACTAGCGCTACCGGCTTTAGTAGACCTGAGTAAGGCAAGGCCACAGGTTGTAATTTTGCCAAGCTATGTATATATTACTTTTATGGTAATTTGTCCCTTGATATCTTCTAAACGACAAGTCGTATTTTAATAAATAAGATATTATTGGGAATGTTGTGCTGTTCCACTGGTTATAGGTTTTATAACATAATACTAAAACGAACTTGGCGACATACAGTGGACATAATAGATTTCAGATGCACACGCAGCAACACAGCAAACACTGGCTAACATTTTTTTTTATTTCAGGCTAAACAACCACGTTCGCCCGCTAAATCAAACTAGAAGATTGGTAATGTGAATATATTCGATGTGGAATTTATATTTGACACGCCAAAAAAGCGAAACTAAGGTCCCAATTACGCCGCAAACAAATACTTTCTTAAAAGCATGTCCGACGAATAAAGACATTGCAACAAAAAAATAGAGAAACTTCTCTTGCTAAAAAGACCGAATCTTTAAAGAGTATTCTGGGGAATTTAAAAAATAATCGCTATGTTAACGATGATGTTTTTGACATACTTTCAACAAGTATTGTAGCAGCTGATATTTTTAATAATGTATACAAAAAATATGTTTTAAAAAAGAAAGGCCAAAATACAATGCCAAGATAAAAAAGTTTTGTCTAACACTTAATTTAATAAATTAAATGTTTTTACCTAAACCGTGTTTTATTCAAAGAACTTCTATTCCTTGAGATTATTAGGGACATATATATAAAATATGAATACCTCTAAAGAAAAAGTCAATTTTTATTTTATTATTATCTTACTTCCAATATTACCAAAAACGGGTAAACATTGTCTGAGCTAGCAACATGACGCGGGTGGGAAGTGCGGTGTTCGCGGGACGCTTGTTTTGTTTTTAGACACAGGTCACAGCGTGCTGTTGGAAATTACAGTTGAACGCGGTTTCTGTATATTTCTGTATTCTGAGTTCAAGAGTATAATCCCGATCGACAGTTTCCCACATGTAAATAATCTGTATAAAACTTTATTCAAAAGCGGAAATAGCAGTGTTGCTATGCATTCCGAGTCTGTTTCGCCTATACAATTCGTACCGTCGAGTACGACTGTTTCCTGATACTACTAAAATTAGTCTACTGCGCAGGTACATCAGAAAGAATAATTCGTTATGTAAAACTGTATTAACATTCTTTTGTTTCATTGTCGTCAGCTATTCGGATATTCGTATCCACGGTGCCTATTTTGCATTATATGTTCTAACACTTACGTTGTTCTTATCCTTATGCAGCCCTTACCTGCAAAATTGTCGAGGTCGTCGATACTTCGAAGTGAAGAGCGTCTTACACTACGTTTGCTGAATCGCGGTCCACTTCTCATATCTTTTTTTTTTTGAGGCGAGGAAAAATGCTACTGATTTACGCACATACTGGGTCCTTGCAAGGGAACAGACCTACGTCGGTCGGGGGCGACATCACTGCGTGCAATAGTATGCTTTTTAGCAGTCATCCACCCGCGATTAACTCAGCTAGTGTGGAAAGACTCAAGAGAAGCTGCACGGACTGCAACCTACTAAAAACCCCCTCATCCCTGTGCCCCGCGCTTCGTTGTGTAGGAAAGTCTAAGACTTAGAACAGAGTTACGCCCAGCGGATCCAGCGCAAAAAGTGCCTGGATGTGCCCCGGGAGAACACACCCACTTCGTCATACGGGGGTCGATGGTCCTTTGCTCCCTAGCAAGCTAAAGGACCCCCGCAGCGGTATTATTTCAGGGAGGGAAGTAATGCGCGTACCTGCCTCTCCGGGTGCCAGCTGAAGGCCGGCGACCTCGTGTAGACGCATACGCATGCGCAGTAGGACTCCTCTCCCTATCTCGTTCTGCGGCCTCCTTGAGAGACATTACTGCCTCAGAAAAAGTTACCGCAGTCCTCCAGGTGTCGCTGCTATGCAACATGGCTTTCACCAAGTTGCAGAGCGAGTCGACCGCTCCTAAGTGTGTCTCGAGTTCGAAACGCTGTGGCGCCCATGCGGCGAATTCGACTAGCGTATGAAGCATGTCGGGCGCGCCGCACTGGCGACAGTCCGGGGAGGCAAGTAGCCCACAATGCGATACAGATACTTATCGAAACACCAGTGTCCGGTAAGTATCTGCTTCGTCCTGAAGGTCAGGGTTTCACTGGTGCGGTGGACCCATTCCGTCAGCTGTGACCTGATTGCGTCCACCGTGTAGCCGCCGTCCACAGGGTTTTCGAGCTCTAGAGACCAAGTGGCGATCATGGCTGCGGTTTCCCGCTTCCTGATCGCCACGATTACGACCTGACAGAAGGTCAGGCCTCTAGCTAGGGCATCCTGTCGGGAGCGACGCACCTTCGCTAGGAAGTCCGCCTGAAGAGGCCAGGGCGGATCACCTGCCGGAAGGGTCGCCGCCGTCCACGACACGGTACGGTTCCCCCCGGATGGTCCTCACGACCATTGCCTGGTGTAGCAGAGTTCTGTTGTGGCGGTGAAGTGCAATGGACCACACGGGTGCCCCGTAAAGTGCCATGCTCCTAAGGATGCCAGAGTAGTGTCCGAGTTGCGCCCCCTGGGCCCCCTTCTCTTCTTCTGCTTCTCACATCGTTACGTTAGCGTCAATCAAATATGTATGGTTTCATTCATCCAAGATTAAAACTTAATAAAATATTTAAGTTACTGTTCTGAGGTTTATAATAGAGAGATAACATATTGGAGAAGAACTTAGGATATAAAAAATAAAACTAGGTCATGAAAATTATTTGATTATATTAACATCGATTAACAACATTTACGAAAGCATTTCACTCATCGCCTACGTCTATTCTAAAATAAATTATTTCGTGTGCATATTATACTCAATTTAAAGGCACAGTTATATTTGCTGATCTTAAAAAATATATATTGCCAAGTAGTGTAAACAACATTTAAAACTCAATACTACGACAATAATCAAAAACATTGGCTCATTATAATTCATTTTTATTTGAACACTTAATAGCATGCATTATGGTTATACATTGAGTAACAAAAAATCCGTTGGTGTTGTTAAAGCTTCGGTGTCAGAGGCTGTCTTGATAACATTGGAAAACAACTTCTGGAAAACTTTTGTATACAAAATATTTAAATTTAATCAATATTTTTGATTAAAAACATTATATTGCTATAAAAATGCCCCGGATTTTTGGAGGGCTTGTGTGGGCCCATGAGGCGGCTAACATGTAGAGGTCCCTTGAGAAATTTAATCTAAGTGTGGCGTGACACTGATCGGCGATTATCCCTTTCTACACCATATAATAATGCACCCAAGGGCAAACCCCGCCAGTATAGGACAAGAGTTCCATAATAGTGGGAAATAAGAAAAATATTCTGATTAAAAATATTATTATTACTTGATTAAGTATTAAGTGAAAATGGGTTATTTAGCTATAAGTTGGCAAATGTTCGTCGCTATCATGTATAAAACACCAAACATACAATACATACCACAGGCCGGTCAATATCATATTTAAATATTATTTATGAATTTTCTGTTTCATAGTTATCTTAGGATTGGTTTTGTAGTACTCGTAACGTCAACGTCCTTGAGGATTTTTCGGGCGAAAGCAGGGATTCTATAGACAAGGTCATTTTTCAGATGTATTATTTTATTGTAAATGAAATAGTGTTTAAAAAACAAATTGTTAATCTCCGTTTTATAAAGATGTAAATAGTTTTTATCCTGTTTTGCTAAATATTGAAGGATTAAAATGGTTTCATGCAAATAAAATATGCAGATGATTTGGTGATTTATTTTCTAAACTCAAAATAACTGTAGAAAATTAGGAAAAAGGCACGTTACATCTCATCTAAATATTGATTCAGAAAATACCAATCCAAACTTGTTTCATTTGCACCCCATTTCCAACCTTTTGCAGACACAGAGGCCTTAACGATAGTTTTACTAAAATTAAATTATCATTAATGGTACACCTAGATTTTGATATACATGCTAATAAGATTACAAAGACCACCAGATTTTTGTTACCTATTGTATAATGTTATTTTGTTCTTATACTGGGAGATATCCTATAATAAAAGTAGGCACCTTGTTGCATAAAAAACATAGTTTCTTAAATATTTCATAGATAAAATTAAACCTTGTATGTTACTGTTTACAGTAATAAGAATTTATACTCTCGATAAGACCATAGTCTTACACACAAATTGCACTACAAATTTAGAACCGACTAACAAAAAAAAATACTTGATATATATTACTAAATCACACTCACATTGGAAATAAGCGTTGACGCAATAAAATTAAGAAAATACATACTTTAAAAAGTAAAACAGTACAGACTAAATATTTTAATTGAGATTTTTTGTGAACTGTTGCCATACCTTTAAATTATAAAAAGGTATTTTAATCGTCTTTTAAAGAACTTTTGTAATTAGATTTTTATGAATTTATTTTTCCACCTCATTTCTAATTTGTAGATGAGTCATCAACCTATAAAGCACTCATTCTCCAGTAATTATTGCTACAATAATAAATTACTTTAATTTTTCTTATTATCAGCATTTAATAAATCACTCCCATAGACTAATGTTACATTGCATGGCATAGAGGCTTAATTTTTGTGCTATTTTTATTCTTAACTAATAATTACTCTCTTCTTTTTCTATCCAAAATCGCAAGTCTCACCTTTCAATTACAACTATTAGTCACGACAATCAAGTGTTAAATAAAGTCTTAAAAATGTATAAAAAATAAACTGCATACATGATCTGAATGATGAATCTTAGATTAAATTGTATTACATATAATAAATATATCCATTAAAAATAATGCCTAAATAAAATAGTTGCCTATTTACACTCTGTACAAATTGGATAAACCGCTAGACTTTTAAATTGTAATATTCGTCATCATGCTATGTAATTTAAAAACATTGCAATATACTTGATTGTCATTTTAACTGGGAAAGCAATAAAAAATTGTTTCCGAATTGTAATCTATACCTATTTTTTTCTTACGAGACTTTTTATAAATTTAATTTGCTTGTTTTTTTATTTCCTTAAGTTGACTTAAGATATTTAAAGAATATATAATTATAAAAAATCTATGGAAAAACAATAGATAGCTACCAAATAATTAATCGTTAAGAAATTCAACATTACATTGTTAGGTACCTCAAATTGAAACTATAATAATGATGAACTATCACGCCATGTAATCAGATGACTGTGCATACATATCACTTGCTGTTCATTTTGTAAGGATTTAAATTATTAAGTAGTAGAGTTCAATTAGAACATATAACTTAGAATTGTCCAGAAGAGATCTCTGTTAAGCGATAAGACCGTCCTTCGTGCACAATCAAAAATCTATAGTTTAATTCCTGTATAATTATTTTGTATTGGTGTATACTAAAAAAAAACTATCTAGAATGTTCTCTACTGCATTTGGTGCAATGACTCACATTTAAAGACATGTTAGATCGCACTAAGTGCAGTAGGGAGACACTCCGCTAACAAGAGGATCAACTGAAAGCGAAAAAGAAAACATAATATCTAATCTAATTCTTATGTGTACCATTAAATACAATGAACAAGGGGTTTCTAGAAATTGATATAACGATTGATGCAAAAGTAGAGACATTCAAAGTGACACAGTCAGCGAGAGAGGCTTAATGTGCATTAACATAATTATGCCGGACTTTTTCTGTTTTTTACTGAAAGAAATGTACAATATATATCTATAATATCCCACCTCCATCTGGGACAATATTAATGTTAGTAGCTGTGGCAAAATAGCCTTGTTTATAACGTTAAAACAAGGTGATATATTTTTCAAAATCAAATTACACCACTTTAGTTTTCGTCAAAATCGGCATGTTTTTCGCTATTATTATATTTAGCATCGTTTACATTTTGGCCCTGAAGGCCCACTAGGCCCACACAAGTATAATAGGTACGTTACCTGCCAATGTTTAACATCATTAATTATTAATAACAATGTAGCATCACAAATAACATTTCAAACCCCATTGATACACTACTACTTCAGTTTAAGTGAAACTGTTACAAACACTAACGTTATCCCAGATGGAGCAGGGAGATAAAGAGTATACAAAAAAATATTAATAGTGCAGATATTTTATGCAAATAAGTTTTCCAATAGATCACAGATATGTAATACATATCTTTAACAATTTACATACATACATAAAATCACGCCTGTTTCCCATGGGGGTAGGCAGAGACTATGGATCTCCACTTGCGACGATCCTGAGAAACAACTTTCGCTTCACCTACTTTTATTAACCTCTTCATACATGCGCGTTTATTTGAAATGCTTTTTACCTGACCTTTTCTTAACAGTTCTGATATTTGTTCATGGTAAGTTCGTCTCGGTCTACCGGCAACAGCTCTACCATTGACAATACTGTCATATACCTGTTTTGTGATTCTATTTTCATCCATCCTCTCTACATGCCCAAACCATCTTAACATTCCTTTTTCAACTCTTGTTATTACATCTTCCTACAAACCACAACGTTCCCGTAGCACACTGTTTCTTATCCTATCATTCTAGCTAACCGCACATATACTTCTCAAAGCTCTCATTTCAACTGCGTTTATCCTACTTTTATGCTTCTTCTGCCATACCCAACTTTCACTACTATACATCAGGGTCGGCACCAACACTCCTTTATGGACAGCCAAGCGTGCCTTTACAAACACTTTCTGGCTATTCATAAAAGAATTTAGCGCTCCATTCACCCTATTACATGCCATAACTCTCCTTTCAATATCCCTTTCATGCTTTCCGTCTCTGGTAAACATGCAGCCTAAGCAAAAAAATTCACTAAACAATTTAGGTGACTATTAATATAGAATGGAGGTTTCCAAACTACAGTACGGTTCCATTCTATAGTAATATCAAAGACTCGTATGATACTACATCCATAATATCTTCTCGATATCGTCGCGGCGGAATAATAGCAGAAGAAAATGGTATTACCATTAGACAAAATTAATGAACAGCTAAATTATTTAAACATTTATTGCGTGAATTTTCGCTTGAAAGATTCATAAAGATACGTCACTGCGGTCAATAGAATACCGCAAACCGACGAGGAAGACTGTATCCGGCAATTTTGAGGAGACAGTAACAGCAGAAATGGGTCTCAGGCCCAATCTTATTATTATTGGTGTGATAACTAGGATGAAAACATTTTTTAATAACTCAGTCTTATTTACTACCTAGGTAAAGTTTAATAACCAGTATTACCTATAATACCCATAAACTCATATTGAATATTATAACTAACAAGTAATTGAAATGAATTACAGTAACGGTGAATTTCTCAAAAAATATGAGATTTATATAAAAACGGTTATGACCCTGAGCCTGGAAAGTTTCAAGACCTGCTATAGAAGAATATTAGGTATATATTCTAATCAGTATTTTTTTATATTTAGTAGTAGTAGTAACTAGAGATAAAAGCAACAAAATTGTATGATGCTGACTTTTAATTAATATAGAAAACGTGCCTGAAATAATTTGCAAACCGTACACATACATCTATAGAATAATCAACATTTTCTTCTCTCTTTCTCGCTCTTTATTATTATCAACTAAAGTGTAAACAATAATAATACCTATCACAAATTATTCTCACTTCTCGTTCGTTCAGAACTAAAACTTGCTTGAGTTATTGTTCTCATTGGGTATTTAAACTTATAAAATGTGTAATAAGTTTTTTAAAGGATCATCTGGTATAATGTTACAGTTATATGCCATTTCATGCAGATGGGGCCATGGGTGTAATGCGTTATTTGTGATGCGATGTTGTTTTTAAATATTACCGACGTTTAAATGTTGACAGATAACGCATGTATGTATATACACTATTGTGGCTATTATAATAATAAATATCACAAATATTATTCAAGAACTCACCTTCATGTTGTAATTTGGGAGACATTTTCCTTTATCATGATTAAAAAATTATATTCACTTTTGTTCGTTTGGTATATGTATAAAAACAGTTTTAACTTTTTCGATTAAAATGTATAAAAAACTAAATATTACATTAAACTACTTTAACGAGCCAATGAAAGAATTCGCGACACCAATCACTATATCTAACTTATTATCACAAAAACTTGTATCAAATAACACAACAGTACCTATGCAACTTATTGTCGGATAAGAGATAGTCTACCTATGAAATAACCTTTTTCTAGACGAAAGCAGTATAACGAACAACGCCGCTTACGAAAAAGATAACAAACAAAAATGAAAAGTCACCAAAGACATAGATGCCTAAATATAAATGACCTAGATTATATAACTATTAATGAACAATCTTAAACACATGTCTTGTGCTATAATAGAGGAATGCGAGCTAACGCGTGATTTAAGATTGTTTTTTACTGGGGCCACACCTGCGATAATGTTACAGTTATAGGACGTTTTACGCAGATGTGACGATATGTGTCATTTGTAATGAGATATTAATTTAATTTTAATGGAGTTACATATTGACAGATAACGTATATATATATATACACTAATGTTTAATATTCAATATCGGCGTTATATTTAAATAAGACGCATTTGGCCGCAGTTAATACCTCTAACACTATCGCAGGTGCGGCCCCAGCATTACATATGACGAAAATGCAGTTTCGAGACCTAAAAACATTTTGAACGCATATGTTTGATTGGATAGAGCTCAATCAAGCGACAAAGTGGACTCTTCCTTTAAAGAAATATAGAGATTTGTATTACGCGTGGCTCAAAACAGGATCGGAGACTTAACGGCCACTGTTTTAGAACCGTCAAATGCGTTTATAACCCTTCCAAAATGCAAAAGCATAAAGTGCTTAAGGCGACACACGGCCTCATTTCATTATTACCGATTAGCATCTTGAGCATCGGCTTGCATATAGCAACTTTAACCAATAGTAAGGCAAATAAGATACTGAAATCTATTCATTTCTTTTCATTTGCCTTACTAAGACTAGCTTCTATGAGCTAGTCATAATGAATTTCGATCCCATTAATTGGTAATGTTTAGTTTTCAACATTGCAAAGCTTTCTTGGACCATTGAGTCCACTATATTTATAACAATACTCACACCTCCAGTCATGTTTATTACATCATATTAGAATCTAAGTGGAAATAGAGTTCATTCATCGCGAACTACAACTTTGATAACATAAATATAATAATATTACCTATACTTAAATACAACCTACAATTAGCCACCTATTGTGTAAACTAAATGCACTATGTTCCTTATCGTCCTAAAATAACTCTGTTAAAACTGTATTAAAATAAAGGATTTTAATACAGTTTTAATCACTATTGAGACACCATTTCCACTTAGTTTACGTGGAATTAGTTTCAATTCTTCTCTAATTACATTCAATCATTCAACGCTCATTTATTAATTCACCTTTGATTTAAGGGCATAAGGCCAGCTAAAGCTCGGAGTGGCCTGTGAAAGCCCCACAGTTGCATCAATAGTACAGCGCATGCAAATCTTAAATGCACCTCGTAGGGGAGGATTTACTAGAGCTTGGCAGAATAACATAAGGGGAGAAACCGTGCACCATATTATGTACCCCCATCATATATGAACCCCTCATAAAGGGGGGGGGGGGGTTTGCTTATTCTTCAATTTTTTTCAAACTTTTAAATTAAGGAAATTCCTCCACATTTTTGTCAGATTATGGGTCAACACAAGAAGGGCATCAAACTGAACCGTCTTAATATTATTTTGACGCGTTCGAGTATTTCAAAATTACGTTTTGTTTTTGCCTTTTCAAAAATTGACCATGACTTTTGGTCGCGTCCAAATCGTCGGTTTTTTTAATACAAGTTCCTTTAGGGTTTACTTAACATCCCTTTTGAATATCTGACGCGCTTGAGTATTTCTGTGGGACTCTTTTTTTTAAAGCCTGTACCCGTTCCCCCACCAGTGAAAAGGCATACATCATGTAACCTTTTTTTTCTTTTTAGCATCTAATCTTCACAATCCAAACAGTCCCCGCGATGCTCGAGTAAATCCACATTTAGCATTTTGGGCTCCCCTACTATCGAGTGAAAGTAGCTTTGCGAGCTTACACTGGTCCAGTCAAGTGTTAATGTTCAAATGTTCATTAAACCTAATATATGTAGTGAAAAAAAGATACTATGCGATTCCGTATAGCAGCCGATTAAAAGCTTAGTATGTAATGTGTGAATATATGATAACCTGACTTGTAACCCGACATTGCTTAAAAGTGTTAACCCCGAAAAGTTAAAGCTAAAACTTCTTATATCGCCTCAATGCTTTGAAAACTCCCCAAAAAAGAATAATTGTTTTATAATATTCTCTAATTACACTCTATTTTATAACTGCGAATATAGAGGAATTGGGTAAGTAAAAGTAAAATTAGAAGAATATGTTAAGCCTTTGAGACTATATGGCAATAGAGGTTTTGCCATCATCACTTTCCATTATGTATAAATAAGCATTAACATTAATTAAATGCTGGAGTGTCGAGTAACCTTTCTTACTTTAGAGATCGTTTTCTGAAGAAAACCTTTATTAAACCTTCCTTCAATAAGCTTCAACATTATTCTACGCAGGCCTTTTTTGTTCCTTTTTTGGGGGCACGCTTATTCTCAAAAGTTGTAAGTCTATATTTTTTTTATATCTCCAAAAAACCTATTCAAGAACCATTTTTTTCATTAAGGTTACCAAAAATGATTCTTTTTAATTTTTCAGTTTTTACGACAAATTTCCGATATTTTCGAAATTTCTTTTAAAGGTACTGCGTACCCCCACAGATAAGCACTGATTGTACGTATTGTTGTACAATTCATACAAAATTATCATTTAAGTAAATTTTGCTTTTGTAAACGTTCATTGGTATGAACCAATATATTTTCCAGAATAGTGTAGTACAAATCTGAAGCTCGTAAATTTATTTTACCTTACATTCGTAATTTTATTAATTTCATGATAGTTCACCGATAGGTGCGTTCTGTAGCCACAAGTCGTGTATAAAGTTGTAGAGATCGTCGCTTACAGCCACCTGAAATTGATAATAGGGTAGATGACGGCCAAATCAATTACATAATTTTGTTATCTTACAAAACGCCGCAGTCTCCAACATTTTCTACGAGCGTAGCAAGCTATAACATCGTATCTTTAAAGAATCGAAAAGCACATTTATTATTGTTTAATCAGTAATAAAAAAATATTTCTATAATGATATTTTAACTACGGCGTTGTTATCTTAGTTGTTTTACAATATATCACGCCCTGAAAATCAAATCGTACTAAACTAAATTTCAATACAACTAATTGTTAGCCCTGCTTTAATGTGAACTCAATTAATTGTTTAAATAACACTATTGTGTTATTTAAACAATTAATTGAGTTCACATTATATTTTTACTATATAAGTATTTAAAATATTTCAAAAATATTTTTTTGAAATATTTTAAATACTTCTCGAAATAATGTATTTCTAATTAAAATAAAATGTATGGCGACAACCGCTCATTTATGCCAAATATAGCGACGCTTTGGTTCTAACTGTGCAATATTTAGAAGATGTGTCAATTATATCCATTTTATGCTGGTTTATAATTATGTAGTATTAAATATTTAATCTTACCTTATATGGGGTTGGATTTAAGTTTCTCTTGATGTCCTGCCTGAGGGTGCGCAGAGATGACTGCACGCGTTCACGCACTTCCGAAAGTGGTTTAGGTTGTACGCACACACGTCCATCTTTCCAACACACCTAAAAACTCATATTACTTAAAAAATATGGCGGTTTTCCCAGTGCGCTCTTTAAGAACAGGGTATCAACAAATACTTAAAGTCGCAACCGGTAACAAAGTAGTAACATGTTAGTTGCCTTGTTGTTGCAGAAATCGACAGGCGACGGTAACCACTTACCATTAGGCGGGCCGTTTAATATAAAAAAAGGCAAACAAGCAGACTGTTCACTCACCTAATGGAAAATGGTATGTTATAGATTTGCAACACTGGGGGGAAGTCCAAAGCACTGCCAGCCTCGAAGAAATTTTTTATGTCTGAAGACTAAAAGAAAAACCTCGGCTGGAAATTCCCTCCAAGCCGTTATATTACGCGGAATAAACATTCTAGAAACTATTCAGTGGTGAAGCGCAGAAGCTCGAGAATCGAAAATGCTCCATTTAAAACTATACCTTATACAAATGTTCCACTTTACTGGGAATGACATACGCCCTCTTCGACTCCTGGAAAGGATGGCGGCAGAGCACCTTCTGGCCGACCGCAGGCGCGGGCTCCGAGGACCTTTGGAGTAGATCTATGAGCGCGTGCCCGTCGGCCCCGAACAATCTGTAGGCCTGGACACATTACCATTAGATAGATAATTTTTATTATATAGCATAGCAAACTAGTCAAGGAATACAAGGTCGCACAAAGTGCAGCATCTTTACTAAAATGTAACGATAAATAACGTGTTGTTACACATACATATTTATTTACTCTAATGTCATTGATAACCTCCAATGTCTAATGTACACACAAGCAAGGATTTTCATAAGAATTCGTGTATAAGTACAAACATTCATCAATGCTCCCAAATTTTATCATCTATACTAATATTATAAAGCTGAACAGTTTGTTTGGCTGTTTGTTTGTTTAAACGCGCTAATCTCAGAAACCGCTGGTCCGATTTGAAAAATTCTTAGTGTTGGATAGAACATTTATCGAGGAAAGCTATAGGCTATATTATATTTTCAAAAAACTTAGGGATCCTTACTAAAAGTCCAATATTGTAACCCAAGGTGTAAAAAAATGACCCGAAAAAATTCTTACACGGCGTGCGCTGCGAAAACTATTGATTATAGAACAAAACAATGTACTAGCACTTTGCAGAACATAATAATTGTCTACAATAAATATCGCGTAACCATATGTCTAACTATTGTAGTTATCTCACAATAAGTGTTTTCTTTTATTTTTTTAAATAATTAAAATGCCGTCGCTTCAAAAACTCTTTATTTTATACCTTGGTATTAATCCTTATCAAAATAAATTAATCCATATTCAAGACGAATTCAATACCTTTCTAGAACTTTTTGAATTATTCAATTCGGACGTTTTATTCAAAAGATATCGCGATATTTAAAATATAAGTATTAGTGTGGTATAGCTAAATAAGTATTAAGTATTGCGCGCGCATGTATGATGTGGTGGGCAGTCATGAGGGGCGATACCAAGAGACAGACATAGGATACTTTTTATCCCGTTGGAACCAGTAGGTGGCGCTGGGATCGGGTCCTAGATTTTTATTTTTTCATAGCAGGACAACGTCTGCCGGGGCCGCTAGTTTATAATATTAATAGAATAAACAAATTGTACTAATTTAAATTAAAAAAGTAATAAATTTGAAAAAAATATGTTATGTTTAAGTCATAACTGATAGCAGCAAGGATTTTCATAAAAAAACTAGTTAGTGTGCAAACAATCTGCTGCTATTTTAAATAGGACATTGAATTTGGCGCAGGCTACATGTTACGAGACTACTGGGGCTATTTATAGATGAAGTTTGGAATTAAGGTAGCTTCTCTATGAAGCATTTTATTATTTTGACAATTTCACGACACCATTATAAATTGGAACAGCAAATTGCTAAAATAACAAAAAGTTATTAAATAAAACATAAGGTGCGTGTGTGTCGGTAGTTAGACCTGGAGAAACTATAAAAAAGTTTTATAATCAAGTATCTACTTGTGATTTTAAAGTTTTTACACTCTTATATATTTTAAACTAGTTAAAATATAACTAGTCACTATAATAAACTATATATACAAATTAAAATTAAACGTAAAACATTGCAATAATAATAATTACATATAATATACGAGTCCCAAATCACCGCCAGATGGGAACGTTACCTAAACGCTGGGCGCATTTCCTTTTTTTTTATGGAAGTATAGGTTTGCGTTTGACTACTGTCTCACCTGATGTTGAGTGATGACGCAGTCTAAGATGGAGCACGCTTACCTAGAAGATACCTATTCACTCGTGACTTCAAGATTTCAAGATTGTATTTGTCAGGAAAAACAGACTCCGGCAAATTATTCCACTCTTCGGCAGTGCGCACCAGAAAGGATGAAGCGAAACGCTTGGTTCTGACTGGTGGTGTTTCCACCATGTAACGGTGGCGCAAACCGGTCCGTCTGGTTGTCCGGTGGTAAAAAGGGGATGGAGGAATCAGCTCGTGCAGTTCTAAAGAACACTCCCCGAAATGTATCCGATAGAATAGTCAGCCCCGCGACCTTGCGCCTATGCTCAAGACTCTGAAGTCGAGCATCAAAAAGACGATCATCGCCGACCAGCTTCCTGGCTCTTTTCTCAATTGATTCCAACGCCTCCAACTGGTATTTGGCTGACCCGTCCCAAACATGAGAACAGTACTCCATGGAGGACCGAACTTGTGCTTGGTATAAGTTCAGCAGTTGTTCTGACGTGAAGTAAGGTCTCGCCTTTGCCAGTACACCCAGCTTTTTGGCCGCCACTTGCGCTAAAGACTCTATGTACGTGTCAAAATTGAGTGTTGGGGTCTAAGAGATGCCCAAAAGCTGGAGTCTGTCAGTCAATGCTATGGACACACCCCTGAAAGTGGGATTCAGATCGAATTGACTCCGTTTTGCGGAGAATAGACACGCCTGGGTTTTGGAGGCATTGAACGTAACCAAGTTTGCATCACCCCATTCGGAGACCGCCTGCAAGGATACGTTCAGCCGTTCAACCATCATCTCTCTGTGCAACTGGATCTGGGCTCTATTATCTCGCGCATTGGACATATATCTCTCCACAACAGTGCTGTCGTCTGCGTAGCCAAAAACTCCGGGTTTAAGAAGGTCGTTAATGTGCAGCACAAAAAGAGTTGCGGAGAGAACAGATCCCTGAGGGACTCCGGCATTGATTGCCATGTGATCGGAACAGTAGCCATCTACAACCACTCTTACCGAACGTTCCCTCAAAAAATCTGATATCCAAACACAGAGATGTTTCAATCCGTATGCTGGAAGTTTGCTAATAAGGCTGTCGTGCCAGACCCTGTCAAACGCCTTCGAGATATCCAAAGAAACGGCAAGCGCCTCTCCATTCTTCTCGATTGCTTCACCACAGATGTGTGTGGCGTATGCTAGAAGATCTCCCGTTGAGCGATTTCGGCGAAGACCGTATTGACGATCACTGAGCAGGTCGTTTTCTTCTAGGTACGCCAGAAGCCTGACGTTCAATATTCGCTCCATGCTCTTACAGAGTATAGAGGTAATTGGAATGGGCCTGTAGTTGACAGGGTCAGCGCGACTACCCTTTTTGGGCACAGGTTGCACGTTAGCTTGTTTCCAAGATTTTGGAACCAGTCCTGTTTTTAGAGATAGACGGTAGAGGCGTGTCAGTATTGGAGTGAGTTCAGGCGCACAAGTTTTAAGAACTATAGCTGGGATTCCATCTGGGCCACTTGCTTTGTTCACGTCTAGAGCTTTCAGTGTCTTTCGTACCTCTGTCTGTCGAATATGTATCTCAGCCATGGAGGTACCACTATGAGGCAGATGTGGAGGTATTGTACCGTTAGTTTCTAAACGAGAAGATTCTGCGAAAAGAGTTGCAAGCAGATTGGCTTTTTCTTCCGCAGTGTGAGCTAGTGACCCATCAGATCTCAGCAGTGAAGGAAGTGAGGGGCGGCAGATGTTCGATTCAACCGCTTTCGCCAGGGACCAAAATGCCTTACTGCCAGCTGGGTATGAGGCAAGTTTGTTCCCGATCCGTGGAATGTGGTCGAAACGAGCCTTCCGTAAAACCTTTTTGCACGATTTGGCAACCTTATTGAATGCTTTCTTCTTCAATTTTACATCTTTTGCTTTGCGGTTGCGAGCATCGACCCAAGCTAGGTATGCCTTGTGCTTATGCAATTCAGCACGTTTGCACTCTGCACTGAACCAGGGTCGAGCTTGCACTGACGCGATTTTGTCAGAGTAAGGAATATAGTATTCCATACCTTGCCGTATCACGTCAGCTATTGCATCAGCGCAGACTGAAGGGTCATTAGAAGAGAAGCAAACTCGCTGCTAAGGGTAACATGCAAAAAAGGAGCGCATCTCGTCCCAGTCTGCTGACTTGTAACGCCATTCCCGCCGCGTACCACTTGGTGTGGTCTTAGATGGGCAGTGAGCGGATACAGCTTTCACCAGACAGTGGTCGGAGCTACCCAATGGAGAAGACACCGACACAGAGTATTGGCTGGCTCATTAGTCAATAGAAGATCTAAGCAGTTGGCTGTATGCCCTTCAACATCTGGAACCCTTGTGGCTTCTTGGACCAACTGAGTGAGATTTAAGGCAAGTGCTAGCTTACGAGTCTCTCTTCCAGCGTGGTCAGTAAACTGGTATGGGAACAGCAGCCATTCGTGGTGATGGGCATTGAAGTCCCCCAGTAGTACTAATTGGGCCGTGGGATACTTTTGTTGTCCGGCATCCGCCGCCTCACTAAGGTATTCAGTGAGCCTAGTCATCTCCTGGTCTCCGCTGTACGATCTGTAGACACATGCATAGAGTATTTTATCTATACCAGTATCCACCAAAACCCACAATACAGAAAATCTATGGTCTTCAAGATTCCGAAGACGCCGATAGCACGTCATCGCGGGCATATAAACACACACCCGCACGAGATTTGAAGTTGTGCTCCAGAGTAAACCCTGGGTATGATAAGTACGAAACATCTGACGGTGGTCTTATCTGCGTCTCCGAGAGGAACAAGAGAGCAGGTTTTTCTGTCTCAAAATGGTGATGGACAGCAACGAGATTTGAGTGTAAACCTCTTATGTTTGTGAGGTGCACCTTTAACGAGAGGGAGTGCAGCCGCTGTGTAACTGTTTTCTTATTTCTCTGTTTCATGTTTGGTGAGTGATAAAAGGTAGGAAAATGGCAGTTAAATGAGGCTTTACAATCTTAACCATCAGATTTGTAAAGACAAACCGTACATTTGAGGCACTAGTCCGGAGACTGCGGAAACGCCCGAGCCCCTCCAAGACGTTTTTTCCTAATTGAGAATGCCAGCGCGAACGCGCTTCCCTATAAGGTCCCGAGTGTAAATTATTTAAAATCAAAAGTCGTATTATCACTATCATATTCTGCACTTCTAAATTCAAAAAAGATTTCGTGTTAACCACGCGCTTAAACTTTCGTATATATTTTGAAAATCTGATAAATTTAAGATTGATAATAAGAAGATGACATGTTGAGTAGTCTTTGAGATAAGATAAGATACATGATTTTCAGAATTCAGTAGCGAAATTAAAAAATCGGTAAACATTTGTCCCTAATACGGAACTTCAAATATTCATACTTCGACACTCGGTCAGAGTTTTTATTACCCGCACGTCGACGACGTAGTTATGTACAGAAGCGACTACTACAGTCGTATTCACGTAAAATAACAATATAATTTAATAGAATTATCTTGTTGTTCACCTTGACTGCTTAACATTATTATTGTTATATAATTATTAAATACAATACTATTTGTCAGGAAAAAACATTTAGATAAATATTATTATTCAGCAAGACTATACAAAGATAATGATCTTATTTTTTTGCATCTGAATATAATACTTTGTTTCATTTACTTATATTTTTCTCCTTATACATTAAAGTAGATAATTATGAAGTACTTTTTAGCTTATTTTTAAATTGCACTATCAACAACAACTCAACCATTCACACTATTGTCATAGACATGTTTGATTGTTCTTTCATCCATTCTTTCCACAAGCTCAAACTTACTAAATATTCCTTCTTCGAAAATTGACATTAAATAATCAATATATCTATACTACCACAAAAAATTAAAGGATTTACAATACGTGACTTTGTCTACCATGTTTTTAAAAAGTCTACTTCTATTTGGGTACGATACAACATTTTAATACGTTGGAATATTTCATTTGATATTTAAATACGAAATTAACACGCGTCTTTTCTTTCCTCTAATTCATTCTGCCTCAGATAAAAACAATTCTCATTATTCTGTAAACCACTTTGTGTAACATAACGAAGAATCTGCAATGTAAGCAGAACGCCACGCCACAAAATTAGTTTCGAGGTCTTAGGCGATAGTAAGCCACGCAACCTGCAATTCTTTAGAACTATAATGCAACTCGACCTTCTTCAAGCTTACGAAAGTGATATTATGCCTAGGCCCTAGGTCTAAATATAATAACTACATGTTTATAGACATGGCATTACTATTTTCGTAGTATTCACTATTTTTTTTAAATTGTAGTATAGGTTCGCGTTTGACCACAATCTCGCCCTATGTGGAGTGAAGACGTGGTCTCGGGCGGAACACGCTTACCTAGAAAGTACCTATTCACACGGGACTTGAAAACACCTAGGTTATAAGTATCGGGAAAGACAGACTCCGGCACGAGCTTCCACCCTTTTGCGGTGCGTATGATGAAGCTAGATGCAAAACGCTTCATTCTTATGGACAGGTTATAAGGTTCTGCCTGCTTGAAGTTTTAATGCATCCCTAGCTGAAATTGTCTAATTTATCCAGACGAAAATTACTGTATAATCGTTACCGTGATCAGTACATATGATATACCACATTTCATCCAATCATTGAAAGTTTAAAAAATACCAGTGCATTAAGAATACATTTTCGTGCATCATTTCTTCCCGCTTATTTGGGCGACAATAATCACGCCTACCTTCTCCTCAAAATTAAAATAAGTAGAAACTAATTTACTTTCCAAGCAGTAATTCTTATACTGTCTTAAATTCCCTGAGGCTTCTTTAAGTACTTTTCGAGTTTCGTAGATATTTTTAAACTTTGCTTTTTGGTAATATGACTATTTATGTTCCAATATCTACTCATTTACACAAATAAAATACTTAACATATTTCCTGAGTTATTATCAGCTAATCTATAAGACGATAAATAATGAGGAATGATAAAAAACTGACATGTAGTAAATACATAATGTGTAATGATTATTTTGCGTATTTCAATTTGTTTTTGGTATTCGCCGCAACACGTTGGTCGCACTACATACAGCGTCAAAGTGCTTGCAAGCAGAGGAGGAGGAAATGAGTCTTTAATAATAGCATTGTGCTTAAATTTGATATAAAGTTTACCTTGCATAACTGAGTAGATGACACTTATTAAAATATTACCCATAATAAAAAATGCATTAAAATACTATCCTAACATCTTACTTTTAAAATGTCATGAAACAAATTACTAATAATAATAATTGCTGTTTAAGCAATAAATTAATTACTCTTTTTGCTTGTTTGTACAGATAACATCATAATTTTGTACACTCGTACAGAATGTATAAGTTTTGTAAGATGACAGAAAGTGTCGCAATGGCTATCGTCGCTATCATCTACCCTATTGAGTCCTAAAAAAAAATATAAAAAAAAATCAATAAATTCAATCCTAAAATTTCAATGAAGTAACATAAATAATATATTTTCAAAAGCCGGCGATAAAATACCTTTGGATATAATTTTATAGTCATACAAAAATTATTCGATATATTTGTCTTTTTCGAAATCTTCTATCTATAATATTACAAAATTATAAACTTGCCGTGTCTGTAGATTGAAGCTATTTAAAAAAACAACTGGGATTAGACTATATAAACGATAGAGAACACAATGCATTTTTTTAGATTTCTTATCTGTTTGTTCGAGATTCACTTAAAAAATACTGGGCCGATTTCAATACGATTTTTACACTGATCGATAGAAAATTTCATGTGATTTTTTTATCCCGGGAATCACGCGGCTATTTTCCCGGGAGCGGTTTGAAGTTGTTTGGGTGCATAAAAATTGGTTACTTTTAACACAGTTTTCACTAAAACGATAGCTTGCATTCTTGCTAAATGTTTCCGGTACTTTGTCTCGGGAATCCCGCGGAAAATTCAAGTCGAACGTGGACGAAGTCACGGGCAAATTGTAGTGATACTGTATTACTATAACGTAAAATCAATAGCTACTTGACCTTGCACGATGATCCAGTTTACTTGTTTTTATTCGTGACATAGTCGTTGTATATTTCTTTGATGATAACGCGTTGCGTCAGTTCAGGGCCGTGTGTATACCAAACGTGAAATTTCGCTATCGTACCCATACATTTACTTGCAATAAACTGAACTGAAGGATAATTCTAGCTCACATTGTATAAAACGAAATATTCGATATGATCATATTTATACAAGTAGACAGTTTTCTTTACCGAAGGCTTTTATTGATCTACACGCAACTGAATTAAAGTTAAGGATTCTTTTGAAAGATCATTCATTCGCGATAATAACTTTTTTTTCTTTCAGATGTAAATTGATATCAATGAACCTAATATAATTAATAACGTAATGCGTTTTTGGCAATTCTGTAATCTAAGAAGACTAGCTGATGCCGCGACTTCGTCCGCGTGGTGCGGTTTTTTTAAATGTCCCACGGGAACTCTTTAATTCTTCGGGATCAAAAGAATCCTATATGTTGACCAGGGATATAAGCTACCACCATACAAAATTTCATTTAAATATAGAGATTACCCCAAACTAGTGCGTGCCTCTTGTTTAATCAGCAGGGTTTACTTTGTAATACAGGTTACATTGTGTTAAATTTTTATGTTAGTGCTATTTTCCCCCGAAAGATTTACTTCATTTTATATCCCGTCTCCCGGGATGAAAAGTATTTATGTCCATTTTCGGTATTAAAACTTCATTAAATAAATTTACAGCAAAATAGAACCAGCACTCCTAGTAGTTTTTCCGTTATACGAATTTAGAATTGATTCAGTAGTAACCAAAACAGAACATAGAAAGGAGTTTCCAAAAAGTAACCGAAATTGCGGCTGGTTGCAGGCATTCGGTGTGATCTTGTTTCCGGCTCTGCGTTCTGGTGAGGTTTTCCTTTCTCTTCTTTTTCCTGTCTTTCTTTCTCTCTTTTCTTACTTTTATTTTTATGTTTACAGTATTTTACGGTACTATTAAATTATTTAATATGTGGCAAATGATGTATGTATCAAGTTAAAATATTTATGTATAAGTTTCATAACAAGTTGTAAATTCTGTACAATACTGTTTTTTTGTCCAAATAATAAAAAATAAAAAAAAAACAATATTGGAGCACTAAGTGTGGTGAACGAATGCGATGAAGCTCCAACCATTAGAGCATTAGACTGTATATAAATAACAGATATAAGAAATACCTCTTTATGTCCTGGAATCGTGACTTTGCCGACATCTTGACTAAGCTTGATTCGGGGCTGTCTATTAATTTCGACCAGTTTATAAACACAACCGAGAGCAGGCTGACGCTGGCAAGTTACTGTAAAAAATAAATTAATAAAATTAGAAAAAACTTTTTTGAGGTTAAAACTTCTTTTTGGGTAATTTCGGAATAGGGAAAAAGCCCTGAACTCGCATTACCGTCACGCTCAGATATAAAGTTTTCGCTTCTGACGCGTAGTCCTACGATTGAGGATTGTTTTAATTTTGCGTTTATCATAATGGAAAAGCATGCTGGGGTTATCAAGTCGCCTTTAGCTAGTACATATTATCCTGAATGTATTAGATTAATTTAAATAAAAATTAATACAAGTTAACTGATTTTCAAGTGTTACACTTGGATATCAATTTGACTTAACACTGAAGAAACACACGAACGAATCTTCAAAGTATAAAAAATCTTTAAAATGTTCTTACCTAAATGCGTTCCAATTCCAAACGAGTCGATTTTGTGTCCTTGCTCATTCAAACTAAGAATAGTCTCCTCATTGATATCATTGGACGCTACGATCGTCAATTTGGCGAACCACGGCAGGTTGAATGCTTTCGCTACTTGCTCGAACGTTTCTCGGGCAAGTACTGAAAGATAGGCCAGGTCTCCGCTGTCAATGCGAATGCCTACAGCCCTATAGCCACAGTCGTTAAGAGCCAGTGCCACTGAGCAGAAATTTAAGAGTCCACTCCTGTGAAGAGAACAAGACAACAAGACATTTATGTCTTAGAAATAAATTCCCAATTAAAAATATTTCTAGCTCCATATTGGAAAATTGTTGACATTTTCACAAAGACAGTAGTTAGTATATGAGATTTTCTAGTTTTTAGTTTGCCGGAATTAACTATTTCAAATAATTCTGACCAGGTAACCATAAGAAAGCGAGCCCGTAAGATTAATTTATGTATAATATAGATAATTCCCATAAAACTATACAATAGTTAAGATCAATTAGACGTTCTTAACCTATGTAAATACATCTGAACTAAAACACGTCAAAATGATGATGTTTATTTTAATATTTGTCACTTCAAAGCATTGTATGTGACGCATTTTTAATTTTTTTTTATAAAAGTACATTAAAATAGCGATCGGATATGGGCAGGGTGTACTTTGTATCCTGAAAATACAGGTTGAATGTTCTGGCGTTGTGTGACGTTGAACATAAATGATTATAGTCGAAAATTTAGGTCATTCATCTTAACGAACATGATCATGAACATAGGCTATTTATCCCGGCAAATGCAAGAATACCCTGAGGGAAATATCAAGGTTACACGTGCGATATAACTGGAAAAGTACTAGTAATTATATAAATTAATTATACCGTTTATAAAGATCAAGAGAAATTTTAAAATCCAACAAAAATCGTAAAACATCCCAAGTACACAATGCTGCTCATTTTTTAAAGTTAATGTATACGTAGGACTTCAAAAACTATTTAAGAGCCGTAAAGGCAATTAGGTTATGAAATATAATTTTAGACTCGTCAGTGTTCTTCTAAAAGCTATCAATATAATGATATGATTTAATAGATATCAAAAGACAAGTGCATTAATAAAATGACTGTGCGGCTACGTTGTATGAATTGGACTGAATTATATGTTTATGTAGTGACTAAGGGGTATGATGTCATTCGCAATTGCGCAACCCATTCAACGGTAATAACTAGTTCTTGGTACTAAAATGTAATAGTGTACCAGTGTAAAACATATAGAAAAAGGTCAATGATAGGAATAGGTATAGTGCATTTCCCAAAGATTACATGAAATTATCATATTATGGATAAGTTTCTGATAAAAAAAAAACACAAATCAAATGTAGAGGAGAAGGTGGTAATGTGATCCCCGCAGGTATTATGGCCCCCTTCGATATTTCTAGTTTGAATCACATCTATTGCATTTTTATTTGTTCCATATTACGACCATGTATTGCCAAATAAATAAGCAAACTAATGATGTATTCATTACATCGGTTTTCCTTTTATTTTCTATATGAAACCTTAAAAACAAAGTGGGGGGCCACATTACCACCTTCTCCTCTACTTAATGTTGGTATAAAAGTACCTACTATTATCAGTCTTATCCACACTATGACAACATTTTTACGTATATCACTAACTGATGATGAATACCATGCAAAACATTAACATTATTACGGTGAGAATGTGTGCATATTCCCCTATACAATGCAACTGTGCCCAATGACTAAGATTGTCCCCAATCTTGCAATTAAATTTTCAGGACAATACGTCACACTGAAGCAAATATAAGGAGGTTCTCGTCGGACGTGTTCTCGTTTATTTACATTCGGTTCTTTTATGAAGCGCCGTCCATATACGCTTCACTGAAAAAGCAAAACAAAATCATCATAAACTACGGCGATGTATTGTCAGGCTGTCCCACAGTACGGTCAGGGCCCGTGTTTGTGTGTTGTTAGAATGTGCTTGCGCTGTTGAACATGTTAGCCCTCCAATGAGTCATTCATGCCCCACCTAACAATGAATAAATCGAATGAGTTGCAATGACTGGACACTGAACACGCTCCAGATAATATATAAATCTAATATCGAGTTTAAATTCACATAACTTACACAATATAGAAAGGTATATAAAAAAATGAAAGATGCAAAACAATAAAACAGGTTCATCAGACACAAATGCCAACATGAGTTGTCGATTTGCATCTTTACCTCAGTGTGCGTTCGACCGTGCTATATCCATATGTACTATGTATATTCGATGAGATTTGTACTCTAGTACCATTGGTTCCACAGTTGCTATTGTAGACAGTATGCCCATTCATATTATTTTGTCTGTGTCGTGACGGTAAGCCTTGAAAGTTATACCTCTTGACATCGTAAGTGTCCACTAGGGCCATGAACCCCGTCGGGAAGGCTAAGGCATACGATATCAAGGCGGCGAGTTCGCCGTCGCTCGCCTCCTCGGGCGAGATGTCTATCACAGCAGAGACGCGTTTGCGCCACTCCGATGTTAGCTCTAGCAGGTTGCACTGTTTCTGCGTTTCCGCGTGTCTCAATATCACAGAGTGTATATCGTCTAATGTGCTGAATGAAGTTACGAATGAATGCGCATGTGTCCCTTTTACAGGTATATTGAACATTTTCCCCGCTAGCACATTACTCGTCCCATCAAATCCACCTGCAAAACGATTACCAATTATCCATACCACTGTAGCAGATATTTTAGACTCAGAAAACTTTGAAAGGAAACACCTTTAGGAGGTAAAGTTAAAGAATGAATCACCTTCGACGCCACCCATAAACTAGGAATTATGTACCTGATAGATAAAAGTAATTTTAAAAGTTTTGCTAGCTGTCCATGAGTCACGGTTTAGACATTCAAGGGTAAAGTTCGCGAAACTTGCCTGATTGAACCTATTAAAGAAAAGTATAATTTGCCGTCGGGAATCTTATGAGTCGATGGAGCGGTAGAGGTGTTTTATATTGCACAAGTTTGAATAGGGCGGAGTAGAGCGGTGCCAGGTACCATATTTCACTATTCAGCCTGCGGAAAGACGCTAACGCAATCAATAATACGGGGAAAAGTTAATACAAGTCTAAATACACCATATCGACGGTTAAAAGGTAATAGGGTATAAGCGACAAAAACTAAATTGTTCAGGAGAGCAGTTTAAAGTTTTAAATTTCAGAAAAATGTAGATTACTTTTTCATTTCTTGTCATATCGTGAAAATGGAAACAGCTTTAGAATAAAAAAAAATAAAAGCATTAAATGGTAGTTTTATTTATTTGATTCCACATTGTTTTATATGGTTTAATGTCGCTTAAATCAATTGATCTTATTTTCTTTATGGAGTAATTCGGCATAAGTTACATCTACATTGAAAAAACACGAAGGGTAGAGTAGACTTAGCTACATTTGACATCCTTATATCAAGAGGTAATAGGACATAAGTCACATGACTGCAGAATAACATAAAAGGGTAAAAAGTATAAGTGGTAATTCTCATTATTATACCAAAAGGTAATGGAGCATAAGAAACAGTGTTTAGCAAAAAATCAGTAGGATGTTTGTAAACTTAAACTTGTAAATGGTAGTAGGGTATAACCGACGCTTAATGTCTTTGATGACAATGGTAACGAGGCATTAGTTCCAGCTTTCAAAACAGGTACTAATGGTAAACAGTAGTATACGCCTGGAGCCTTTACGGCAGTAAAAAGTAAAAATGTATTACCGACTATAACCCAAAAGTGATGCCGTTTTTACAGAGGTACAAGCGCCTTTAGAGTAAAAAAGGCCCAAAATTCGGTCGGTTAAATGAAATGACACTTCAAAAACGCAGTTTTTTTGCATGGGCATAAACGACACGAAAGTCATCGTAGAGCCATGGGAGTGAAAATTTTAAGTAGGATGGTATTCATAACTCATTTTCGAACAAAATGTCGCTTACCTTTTAACCGTCGATATAACATTACAATTTTCACATACTGAGTTTATTACTAACAACACATATTTTACGAAGTATTCAGTAATCTTAATTTGATCTTTGATGGTTCAAGAAACTGAATCAAAAAACAGTATCTTCCGTTAAATCATTTCGTAAAGCGTGAAAATGTAGGAAGATTCAGGTCGATAAGGGATTACCATTATTTTTACATCAACACCAACGGTTCCCTATCAAGTACTCCCAACAGAAGATCGAGATTTTACAGTAGCCATATAAAGAACCTTTCATCTTTGATATAACTACATATGTGAGCAACACAAAAATGTAATTCTATTGGTTTCAAATTTATAAGTAGGAGAAATCTACAAGTATAGAGGGATATGTGGAGAATGAGTAAAAAAAGAGTCAAATAATGTCAGATAGGATGTCTTGATTGTTAACCGTCGATATAAAAAAACTGATATGACGAACCAATATAAGCGTATTTTGACGCCGACAATCCGCCGTCGGGGCCTTGGGCTCTTCGCAGTCCAAATTCCAATAGAGACACATTTTTTCCAGCCACCATACGGTATCTCGCTGCATTCGTCGCCATTAAACTAAAAGAAGACTTATTGTTAAAAGACGAGCAACTTACAATTTTGTAATATCTGCTGATGGATAACGTCCAGTGCAGGCCAAAGAAACGTTAGCTTGATATATCTAGGTAAATTGGATGTAAACTTCATGCAAGTTCAATTTTCTACCAATGGTAAAGTAAATTGACGTTTTACAGGAGCATGGTATGAATACTTATTATATAAAATAAGTTTAAAGCAAGTTGAGTTTCGTATAAAGTGTCGTAAGATTACAAATACAGTATTATTTCTACGATGAGTATGTTTTTTGCGAATAAAACGTCATTCTATTATTTAGTGTAATGTCACAGTGATATGAATCAAATTGGCGATAATTTAGTTTTTGGACTTTGCTACGCACAAAAATGATAATAGAATCGATGATTTACGTACTAATTAATTAATTTGTATAATTATTAATGGTAATCTAGTAGTAGGACATACTTTAAACAATTTAAATGTTCATTATAAATATTCAGTGTTGCAGGGGTCTACCTGAGGTCTTTAAAATATATTTGAGGCAGACAATATGCACATAAAAGGCTTCCTGCCAAGATAATTATTTTTACGTATTGTCGTTGAATCGCCGATATACCTACCGGGGGTATAAGCTGGATTTTACACATAAGTAATCCGTTTCCTATCGATGTTTAATTTTATCTACATCGCGTGGATCTTGTATATAGATGGACATTAGGTCACAAAAACTGCCTTAACGTGCTTAAAATGCCGGTTAGGATTTAGACTATATATTTATACTAGTAAATATGTGAATGTGATTTATTTAATGTTTATTAATCACACCTTAAAAAGCACAGTAATAGCAGGAGGTGGTTTACGCAGTATCGCCGACGGTATTGTGAGTAAACATCTCATCGTCGGGGCAGTGCAACGCTAGTTGTGTGTGAAGGGGCATGCAACCTTGCATTACGTACGGCTGTATTATACAATAAAAGCATTTAGTTGGGACAAAGAACTATTGTTTTCTTTCAATCCTAAGTGCGTACCCCCGCTCGCACGTAACAATACTATACATAACATAACAAAACAATATACAATAAAGAAAACATTGCAATTAATGCAATCAGAAAACACAGTATGAGACAATTAAGCTGCCTAGTGAAGCCTGACTGCTGATAAACGCGGTATCTTCCTAATAAAACTCAACTGATAATTACAATGTAACTGCGCCGCCAACGACCTAGATAAAACAAGAGCTAAACAAACAGGTTCGCAAAACAGAAATCAATTCATTTTGCATAAATTAAAATAGTTCGTGAACCGTAACTAATGTTGCCAAACTTCATTTATATGCTAAGAGTATATCGTTAGCTATTCACAATAATATTTATTATAGACGCGAACTTACCTGCATCGTTTGTTAAACCTTTGAACCAATTAAAATAACGGTACGATGTTTATGAAGAGATTGATGTAGAGATTATGCTGGGGTCACACCTGTGCTAATGTTATAGATACAAGCCATTTTGCGCAAATGTGCGGCTTTGTGTCATACGTTATTTGTAATGTGATTGGTTTATGAATTAAAAATTGTTAAATATAAATATATAGACAGATAACGTATGTATAAACAACACTTATGTGCCTATTAATAGCGGTGTTACTTTTAACGCTTTAAATGAGACGCATTCAGGCACAATCAATATCTTTAACATTATCGCAGGTGCGCGGTATCTTCATTGTGGACATACAGAGCTACCGGTAAACATTTAACTTCGTTAACAATAATAGTAATATCGCATCACAAATCACACATTACAACCGTCGCCACCTCTGTGTGAATTGGCCTATAACTGGAACATCATTCCAGAAAAGGCCCACCATAAGGTTTTATTCTATTGATTTAAGTAGCTATGTTATAAAAATTAGAATTAATATCATATTTGTCAAAAGACAAATAGAAGGATATGAAACTTGATTTAGTATTATTATAAGAAAAAATAAAAATACAAGGTCAATTTTAATACTTATTTAACAATGAAGCTATAATTTTGTTGCGGTAAAGAGCTAAACATGAAATAAAAACATTGTAATTACCTTAATTTAATATTTAAAAACTTACCTTGCAAAGTTCACGAGTGTCAATAAAGTTGTTTCCAAGAGCTGCGCCATGATCAAAGGACCTTCAACTCTCAGTAAGGGGACCCTGTAAATTCACTGTAGATACAACACAACCAAAGTAATTCTGCACCCTAGTGAAATATGCCACTGCTCTCCCACCTTCCAGTGTTTTATACTGAGCCAACGAGAGTGTACTTGTTATATCATAGCACTCAGGTGCATATCTAAATTAGATGATTAGTAAAAGTCAACATTTTATAAGAATTAAGTTAAATTATATATATTTTTATAGATAGTTTTTCAAATCACCCTTAATTCATGTACCGGATTTCAGAGTTGCACTCTAACAATAATTTCAATCATTGTCTTTCTATAAAATGTAATCAGGAATTTTTAAATTAAAACCATTGTTACAGGTCAATTTTATATGTAATTTAAATATATAACATAAATTTATAATATCTATAAAAGGCGCGCTCGACCAAACATCCGCTGAGTCGTATTTTAAACAAATTAACAGATGGTAAGTCTGCTGTGTTTATTGGTAGTTTATAAATAAATAATTATCGGTCCCATGACATGTGTCAATCTGCCTGACTTCCCCAGATTGCGTTTCATGTCTTGAATCATTCCATGATCATCATTTTACAAACTGGTAAGCTGATATCCAGACTAATAACATTTATTTAGCAACAATCACAATACAAATACGGAAACCTAATTCCAAGCCAAATTACAAAACAAACCGCTTTTTTCAGTTATCATTTTGAATAGGTATTTATTTGTTTTGTATTGTAATAGAAAAGGGAAGGAAAGTATGGAACCACAAATATTATTGTGTAAATGGATGACTAGGGTATTTGCGTCACTTCGTCTAACAAAATAAATGAAATTTTGAAGACCTGGGCACACCTGGGACTCAAATATTTTAAAATAATTCTTAGTGTCTACAATTGGACTATCTATTTACAAAGATCTAATGAAATTCCTTTCTTGTCAAATTTCACCCATACAGTCTCAGTAGTACTCGAAAATTGTGTATCTATAGAATAGAATATAAAGAGAATAAAACCTGAACAAAATCCTCATACCTTGGAAACACTACTGAACCCTCTTCTATTGCACTAACAATGACGTCTTTGCACGTCAAATCTTTGAGATAAGCAAAAAATTCAGGCTCAATGTTACTTGGTAATGTCTGCATTAAATATTCTATATCTGTAACAAAAATATGACTAAATGTTTCCATTTCTTTACTATATGATAGAAGGCGAATTTTTCAAGAATTTTCGAAACTATAAAATCAACACTGGAACGATAGGGTGGTGGTCCCAGAGGTTATTTACGTAATAATTTTCTTTTAATAATTCTGCCATGTCTGTAGGACTTGGGGTATCTCAATAACACTCATAGACGCTATTGGATTAACATTCGCATTTCGCATGCATTTTTAAAAACTTTTAATTTAATTCATCTTATTTTGGTCTTGACTCAGACGAGATTTTAACTTTTCTTTAAAAACTTTATAGTGTAATTCTAAACTATTCGGGGTTTTGCCCTGACAAATAAAATTATTTATTGCGCTATGCATTTCTTAGAAGCTGTCTTGAAAATATAAATCCTTTTATTTTATTAACAAATAACTTTTCCTTACATTCCTTATAAACTTACAAAAATTATAAGCTAAACTATAGGATGTTATAATAATACAGTTGTAGTTTTTTTAATCAAGGGATTAGGGTACTTTAAGTTTCAAAAATCTAATGTTAAAATCGGCCCCTATGTATTAAGTATTTTTCGATATGTCTTATACTTTCAAATTTGGTTATACAGGTCCATTTGAAAAATGCACCGTAAATACAAAATGAATTTTTCAAGTTGGCCCTCAGGACCAAATTCTAAACTATTATACGAAATAGCGAAAAATTCTCAAAGCAGTCTCGAGGCCTATTTTGACGAAAACTTACGTGGATTTTCGAAAAATCAATTACTACTTTACTTCAAGATTCGAATCTGCTGTTTTTTTTAAAATAAAAACACACCTGTTTTATTATAGTACCGGGAAAAGGTCACACACACAGAATGTTAGTTATTCATTTAAATTTATTTAATCACCTTCAAAGTGAGCATACTTTAATTTTTATTAAATTCAGAAATAATAGAATAGTCTAATCACCAAAATATTTTTTAAATGCTTTTTCCGGAATTGACTGTAGTTCTCGTCGCTATTCTCGTATTCTACCGATTTTTTACGGGTGCCACGAAGTGCTTTTTCGAAGTGTTTAAGAAAAAGAAAGAGCCGACACGATCCATGTCTGGTGAATAAAGTGGTTACTCGGTGGTATTTATTCAGTGTTTGGTCCAAAATTCGTTTAAACGATGGCCTTGTGCGAAGGCAAATTATTGTGGTGCAAAATCTAAGAATTTTCTTATCACATCTTTTCTTTTCCTTCGAATTTGCTCTCTTAAACGCCGCACAAAGCTCAAATAATATACTTTATTCACTGTTTCAGCCTCTTGGTAAGAATTCCGAATGCATAGTCATTAGCCGGTAGCCGTGAATAGTCAAAGAAAACATTCAACTTGATTTTGACTTTTGATCGACTTTGGTGTGGTTCTTTTGGTTTCGGCTCAATTGGAAGGCGCCACTCCGAAGCTTTTTGATCAGTTTTGCATGTCAAACTTTACGAGTACCCACGTTTCGTCACCAGTAACGATGCTTTTCATTAATGTTGGGCCAGAATTGACTGGTTCTAGCATGTCCTCAGCGTCTCTTATGCAATTGAGTTTTCAGACAATATTCAGCTGCGGCCATACATTTCATGCCCAAGTGATTATTTAATATGATATGGATCGACTTGTGAGACACAGAAAAGTAAAGGGGCTATTTCTCTCAAACGTTAATGGGGATTTTCAGTCACTATTTCCTTCACTTTTGCGATGTTAATTTCAGTTGATGACATGGAGGCTCTACCAGGGCGAGGCAATGTTCCAGCATATCTCGACCACTTTTGAACACTTTGTACCACCCATTAGTACATGTTTTTGATAAAGTTGATTCACCATAAGCCTTTTGTAATATTTTGAGTGTGTGTGGCGATGCAAAATTTAGGACAAACTCTTTGTTAAATGTTTTTGTCCATTATGAAATTGACAATATACACTTGTTATGATCTAACTTAAACAGCACTGTATTTAATCTAAATGATGGATACAACTCAAACTCCGTACACAAAATGAAAAACAATGATGAAAATCTAACAAAAAGTTATTATTATTTATATCACAAACAAATTCACTAAGCAATTGGAATAATTTTTCTTACCTCTTTTATAGAGTTTGTATTTTACATAACTCACTAGCAAATATTTAGTTTTGTTTGATTTGTTGTGATGGAAATTATGAAATCCTAATCAGGCAATTTGTCTGCTTATATAATCTTACAACAAACTTTAAACATAATAAACTTCATATTTAATAAACCTTTAATTTACCAGAGTGTTGTTACGGAGTAAAAAAAAAGAGACAATGAATTCTAATGGTAAAAGAAATAAAACTATAAACTATATAACATGGCAATTTTAACAGACATCTTTTCAATATAGGTGTCACCGACAGCCCCCTGTGCAGAGCATGTCTGGAGGCAGATGAAACAGCCGCCCATGTCCTGCTTGAATGCGGAGGGGTGGCACAATACAGGGCGAAGTATCTGGACGCCCCAGGTGGCCTCCGCGAAGTCTTCAGCAACGTCAAGAAGCTGGTCGACTTCCTGGAGGAGCTGGGCTGGATGGAGTAAACCCTCATCCACCCTCGCACGCAAAATAGGCGCTTTGTCGTCGAGTTGCGGAAACCGCCCGTTTGCAGAAGAAGAAGAAGAAGAAACTATAAACAGCCCATGTTGAGATGCAGTCTCCTCATTTTAGGGTGATTGACATAATATTCATCGGCACATGGAAATTAATGATGGTACAAAATGAATATGCACTTACCACTATCTGAGTAATGAAAATTTTCCAAAAACTTCAAGCATTCTTCAAGCCCCGCAAATATTGTAAATTCTCCTTGGAATGGATTTGCTCGGAAAAATAAATCAAATACTGCCACATCACTGACTTTCCCAGCTTTCCAATATGCATAAGCCATTGTTATTTGATACAAATCTGTGGAAATTATTCAATTTATAACTAAATAATACAATTATTTTAGTAGTAAAAAAAATTTAAAACCTCCAGAATCAATTCCAAACTACACAAACTGAAAAGTTCCTGAGTGGCAAAAAATATATACTTTTTTTGTTACTGGGCTATTGAATCTTTATAAAAGTGAATGATTATTTGCATTACTTATGTATTTCTTAAGCTCAAATAAATTTTCACAAAACATGATCTTAGGCTTAGCAATTTGTGGCATAATGTGTATTCCTTCTGCAATGCTTTTTGAGGGTGTGGAAGAGATATACAGCACATTTATTTACTATTTGAGATATATAATTAACTTTGGGTGGTTTCAAAAATAACCATGAAGGTTAAGCCTAGGCTAGCCTTCTACCTATGCTTAAAAAGTTCGGATTTCTTCATAATATATAAATGTGCCCTATAACTATACTGCACCCATTTTTGATACTAGGCATCTCGAAGGCAATAAGTGAATATAGCATACTTATCAAATTAGGAAATGTAAATTTTACTGAAGAACACTTAATGGGTTAATGGGTAATCTTACCAAAATCAAAATATGAGACCACGAAATAACAATAAACTCGTTCAGGGGTTTTAATAACTTCATTATAACAATCAGTACTTATATTTTCAAGCATAAAATGAAATGATAATGTGTAATCGGATTTAAATTGAATTATTTAACTTATTATTTTGAAATTCGCTCCAAAATCTAATTCATTACTCACCAGTTAGAAGGGGTTGCACAATTCCATTTTGTCGTGCCATCTTCCTAATAATGTTTATGTTATCACTGGACATATTTATTACGAAGAAACACGTTAATTAATAAAGTATTAGGAACGTCAGGAATGTTCGAAATCGGTTGAGCAACTAAAATGAGTAATTTCATTGTGATCAACTATCTTTATATATCTATAGTTATCAGCGCGCCAAACCAAACAATTTGACGGCTACTTTAACTTTACGCATGCGTATTTTCAATTCATATTGACCATAGCATTAGAGGTCATATTCAAAGGACAAACTTAACTTTTATTAATTATTACCAAAACACACAAGTGCTTTTTTCTTCTCATATGTATAAAAACGAACACAATTACAAATTGTCACATGCCAAATTGCAAATTTACAATTCGCAATGCAAAAAAATAAAAACGGGTTAGAATAGTGATTAGACTACGGATGAGATCATTTTATTACATTTATTTTGTAAAGGTAGACACATATTGGCAACACGCGATGTAATCCGATAATAGGGCTGCCAACATTTTCTCAGCGAAATACAGTATTTTTCAAAATAAGTTATAAAAACATTTCTAAAAAATATGGTATTTTATGGAAAAAACTAAAAATAGACAAACACATGTTTCTTACTTATTTATTTATATAAAAACTATATTTCTTTGCACTTCTTGCATTTTTTAACAATGTTTTGTCTAAAATAAAAGTGGCAGAAGCTTTATAACAGTCAAGTTTTAATTTTAATCAAAAGCTCATTTTTATTAATGAGATACTACTTGTGTTTCTCTCTTCTCGCCATTTCGAGTTCATAACCGAAAAATCCTTTCTGTAAATGGCAGTGGCGGGAATAGAAAGCAGGAAAGAAATTTCTTTATATAGATTGGGGAAGTTCAGTATTTTTATAAATGCTGTCATTTTGCCCTGTGGTTTTTCAGTAAACTCACTAAATTCTTTTTTTTTTTGTATAGAGAATAGAGATCAGTGGAAGCCAAAGACAAAAGATTATAGATGCGTTGGAGTCCGGAATTCGGTTAAACGAACTCATCTTACTCAAAATTTAATGAAAAGGCGCGTTAATTATTTTAAAAAAGAAATATTTGTTATTGATTTCGTTCGGTGTTGAAGATATAGTATTTTTGCGTACTATATATTTCTTCAACATTATACAGTACGCCAACCCGAATTATAGTACGGTTGGCAACCCTAGACAATACTATGAGACGTGTGTGAAGTCAAATTAATAAGTAACATATAAGTACGTAAGTAAGTACTATTTTCTAAGAACAGAAAATATTATAAAGACCCGATGCTATGATCGCGTTCTAGTTCAGCGTGTGCCGGTAGTTCGACTAATTATGTTTTGGACAACACTCGACGCTATATATCAATCGCGCAAATGACAATCAAATAGAGACGAGTACTGTCAGCACTATGTGGGAAATTAAATAGAACTAAGAGCGATGCCCTTTTGCAAATATGTATAAACTTTAGCAACTCCATTTTTTATGTTGACAGACACACCTTCAATAATGTCAAAGCTTTTGTTTGTGGCTCAATTAGATCATAAAAAACGCCAGTATCCAAAGAGTATATTAAATATATGGAGACCAGTATATTCAATATACTCTTTGACCAGTATCTGTAACGTTAGCCCAGAGGAGAAACTACGTCAAACATCGTGCAAGAATCAGGATGCTTCATTTCAATTAATGCGTCTATTGTTTCAACATAATCTATGATGTTTATTTTAATAACTTCTTTTACTTTGATTTTGGTTGAATGAAGATTCAAATAGATTACGATTTTCTATCGTAATCAATTTGAATAATGAACATTATAGGAAAAAGTTGAGCGTGCATTTCGAGAACTCACTAAAAATGATTAGAAAAAATCGTGCCAACTGAGGAGTTTTTGGCGGGTTCCGAAAGAAGATGTTGTGCTGTTCAGTTTTATCTTCTAAAAATGTATAAAATTACTCTTCACATGGACAGTAGTTTTTATGGGTTCGTTTAGATTATTTTAATAAAATAATTGTTCTGTTAATTATCGTAAGGTATTAAAGCTCTTGCTTCCAAATTATGATCATTTTTATTAAGTATTTATTCAAACCATATCGTACATTTAATTTTATGTCAATCGATCCTATATTGTAGTGTCATAACAGTCAGTACCTACAATTATTTTTTCTTAGAGATTTTTTTCGTTCTATTAGTAGGTACGTATTGCAGTAGATGTCACTGTTCTCGAATTAAACACCAAATGAAAGAAAATAATATGTTCCGTTATATGCAGTTGTTTTATTACTTGTTTAAGAAATATTTGATATTTTTTTTTATGTTTTTGCAAGTCATATCAGCTAATAAATATATTTTAAAGTATGTAAGTTCTATTCCTCACATTTTTCAAATTATAAAGCTCTTTTTAACTTTAATTACTGGATTTTTGATGAATTGTCGATTTACCAAAAACTTATTTCAAAGACGTCAATTATGTCAAAGCCAAAACGACATTCCCATCGATACGAGTCACAATCGTGAACGTATGTACTTTGTTTGTGTTTTGATTATTTTTCGACAACTTTGTTTGATTCCTGGACTCCGAAGACTTCGCTTATCACGTTTACTACTGTTCTGTGATCACGTTGGACTTACGCATGTACCCTGAACACCGATTTGCCTAACTATTTGTTCTCTGGTGACTTGGATTATGACTTCTTCTGAAAGAGGTTGTTGTGTGCCCAGATGCGGTAAAACTTGTAAGTAAATCATTCTAACGGCACCAAATTAGATGTGGATACAAATGATGTTATGAAAATGTATGTCTTTGAATATTTTAATAAAAGAAAACATAATAAATCACGCTACCTCTAAATCGTTGTTTTATTTACTAACAAATAAACATTTTTTGAAAAGGCTTTTGGGAATTGCAGGAGTTAAATTTTTACTCCCGCAATTTCCAGAAGTCTAATATAATAATCAAAATAATACTAGACGCCCTGGACGGTTTTTGCCGTTGTATTGCGTCGTATACCGATAGAGTGCGCTGGTATATATATTATGACTGTTGACTCTATACCAGTATATATAAAGTACTCTGTGCTATATTGTTATAATTTTCTCACAAGTGCGTCCTGTGACGGTACGCATCATCGTGAATTTAATTTTTTTTTATTAATGTTTATTTATTTATAAAGGAGTGGCTGTTCTCCATATAATGTATTCCCCCCTTTATTTTGCATAATATATGTATTTATTATTAATCTCTTTGTATGATATAATTGAATTTTTTCTTTGTTTGAAAATTTGACAGAGAAGAGAGCGGACTTGAATATTGATTTTTGACAGAACAAGACATGAAGAAAATTATTCTTGGAAAAAATTGTGTTTTAAATTATTACAGATGGAGGAAAACTATTTGTGGACAAAATGATCAATACTAACAATAAATAACTATATCTTCGATATGTGCGCTACAGACTTCGGTGCTTTGGATTTCACCAAAGGGCTAGTTCACATCTTCAAGTCAACAATTAATACATTAATAATTTTACTAATCATGTAGATTTGTCCGATATCTTGCTTGTTGTGTTTATCTATGTTTCAGATGTTCTCCTGGACTGTTGTAATATATATCTACTAATACCTATATACTAATAATCTACTAAATTA